>OY728162.1:358636947-359886947 GCA_963277665.1 Viscum album
TGAATCATGGTACGATCAAGACCTATCAACAATCATCCTACCATTGACATTCCCACCTCTTATAGAGCTTGAATCTAAACCAAACAGATCATACAATGATCCCATACATCCATTGGTTGATTTTTGGATATAAGTTTCTATAAATAAGGTTCATAATAGCTTTACATGATTCCTTTAGGCATAATTCATCACTAGATTCCAATACCACACTAATACACTTATAGTGATCCTTGGTTTCTCAATGATCCTTCCACATGCCTCTCTATCCAATTTTCAACAAAGATCAATCA
The DNA here is from genome assembly GCA_963277665.1 of Viscum album. Lineage (NCBI taxonomy): Eukaryota > Viridiplantae > Streptophyta > Magnoliopsida > Santalales > Viscaceae > Viscum > Viscum album. The sequence continues at coordinate 358,637,238 of OY728162.1, forward strand.
CTCACAGACCGAAATATAGATTTTTTGTCAACATAGATAATGTTATATCAAAAGAAATACCATGGAGATGGATGAAGATAAGCACAAGATGTTTGTGAAAGTGAAACAAATGAGATTCTTGTGAGGAAATTAATTGTGGTTATTTATATTGAAATCTACACCCTTTTAGGGTTGAACTCTTATGGGAATTTTATTTTTTGAGTATTTAAAGGGGCTGTTTAAAGAATTATGAATCAAATATATATTATATGTTCTCATAAATATAAAGAGTTATCTTTTATACATCTTTCATTGTTTTATTATTGGTATAAGTTCTTGGGTGAGTCTTGGATAAAGGTCAAGTGGACCGGGAGCTGAATTTTCAGTTGTTACAACCATTTTCATCGTGAACCATGGGGTTCCCATAGTGAATGTGGATAGAAAATGGGTAAAATCCTCTCCCTTATGGATTTTATGGAATGAATACTGGATGAGATCTAGAAGAGGGGGATTCCCCATTATTGAAGGTAATTCATGAGTCAATACTCTTCTTTTATTGCAATAATTGTGATTTGGGTGTTTTGTTGTTCATAAAAAAACTCACATCTTCTCATGTTGTTCCACCTTTATTTGAAGGGGATACTAACATCAAGGATAGAAACTTCCAATAATATCTTTCCTCTTTCATGCACCTTTCAATTCCCTTTACTAATGGGGTGTAAATTAGTGTGATTTTATAGTTGATCTGGGGTAGGGTGTCTATTTCATTCTCTATTTTTTATTTCCCCTAAATCAACATTGTTTTACATACATTTTCAGTTTTGGGGTTTGAACTGATTCTGCCAAATTATTGTGGAATTTGATGATAATGATGGGTATTTTAATTATGATTGATATAGGAAATCCCATGGGGTTGATCAAAATTTGTTTCAATAAGGTATGTCCTTATATGGATTTATTTAAGGATTTTTATTAAATTGGATGGAATTGGTTGTTCAATCAGGGGTAATGGTTAGGTATTTATTTGGAATATTTTTTAGTGTGTTTCAAGAGTTCACCACACCCAATTGCTCAAAGTTTTAGAGAGTGGTTATGGAGCTGTGATTTATAGACATGTATTCCAATTTAAATTAAATGGGAAATTCCACATTAAATTTTTTTTATTTAGTTTTAAATGATTATTTTTAATTAAACTGGGTATAATGACATGATTTAAGGCCTCTTGTGGATTTATAACAGTAAATTGGAGTTTGATGGGATTGGGAAAAGATACTTGGATTTTAATTATTAGGAATTACTCCATTATTAAGGTAAATGGTCCTTAATATAAACTAATATAGAAACTAACATTGTTTATATATATTGAAATTGATGTGTGTCGTATCTCCAATATGTTACGTTGTCCCCTTTGATTGATTAATTTTTTTAAAATTAAATTAAAATTCCCACAAATAGAATGAATAAGGTTTAAATTCCATGAATGGCCATGTGCATGGGCTAGATGAATCCATCATCAATGGTATAGGAATTTAATAGTGCATCATTCCATGAGATACATAGACCATGAGTTCCATGAAATAAAACAATTAATTTTGGATAATACGTTTAGTTATTTTTTCCTTAGTGACCTCGAGGTAGAGGACTATGGATACATGTGATGAATAGTCAATGGATCATCCAGGTGAGTCCCTTGTGTTAAATTTGAGCCTAGGTGTTGTTGATATGACTTTTGGGTGATGTTATTCTCCTACTGTGATATGATTCATTCGGTGGGTAGAACATATAGATATTAATGAATAAGTTGGGTATGAGGACCAACCTAGATTTACATGGGATGTGAACATGCTTAATGATATATCCATTATGTAATAAAAATATAGATAAATGATGAGGCGAATGAGGCCTTGTGATGATTATGAGGAGATTGAGGGATGTTATTCTGTCTAAGTGATCGGTGTTGACCTAAGAGATGAGTTTGAGAATGATGAGCCCATGTGAGGGGTGAATATTATTATGTGACACAGAGGACCTCAGTAGGTTCCCTTTTTGTATAATGACAACTTAGAGGGTTTGGGTGTTAATTTTTAATAATGATTTCAGGTGTCACCATTGGAAAAAAATGATGATGCGAGCCTAATGTTGATTTTTTGGATGATAGATCATGAATTTAAGAGGTTGAACTTGATTATGTGAGACCAGATATTTTCAACCATGGTTTGATGCATATATGAGATGTTATGGGAGGAATATAATACCATATGAGTGGTATTAATATATTTCGTATTCCATGTAAATTCTTCGTGGATCCATCCATCATGCTTACTACTATGGAATTCTCATGATTATATCTACGATTTCAAAAAAAATCTTTGAGGACTATCGAATGACTAGATATCACATTGGATTACAAACATTGAATTATGTGGATTCCACCAAGGTTTTAGCACTAATCCCTATATGATGAAATACCCAAGATATCACCTTAGGTTTATCCTTGAACCTACGACTATTTACCTACTTGAATTTCCTTATAGAATCGACATGGATCCAGGTAACCATTGATTTCCTAGGTTCATTCCCATAGGAATCAGTTTAATTCATAATAATACTAATGGGTTTATCATGTTCACACCCTTAGAATTGTTAATGAAACTTTATGATTATGGGATTTCCTAGTAATATATTTTAGGGATCAGTGATAAAACCAAGTGATTACTTGATTTAATAGGATTATGTCATAGGGATCATCTTAGAACATGATAATAAAGGAATTTTTATGATTACCTAATAGTATTAAATTATAATTCATGATCATTATTGATTTCCTTTGATTACCTCCTAGGGATTATCTTTGAGCCTGATGACAATTAATCTCACTAGATTACATCATAGGGATTTATTTTATCATTAATCACTATTTAACCCCAAGGATCACCTCAAATGGAATGTATTACATCCTTCTACTATTTGTATTACATTATATATTTTTATGGATTTCGTATTAACTCCTTATATATGGCCATTATGACAAGTATTGGTTGGCATGGTTGTTGGGAATGCTCTGAGATACGTTAGTATTGGGAAAAGTAGTTACAACCACCATAGGTATCACGTTATAACCTATAGATCGATGGTGACCATTTATTTAGAATTATATATATTATTTACTTATTCATCTAATCATGTCACATGTGAACATATTTTATTTATTGTTTTTGTATGAGTCTTCATCAGTGTTTCCCTAATGAGAGGTAATGACACCCTATAATAGTGGGTATAGTACTAGTGTAAATGAGAAAACAATATTGTTTATAGGTTCATGTTAGATAGAGGACCAGTAATGGGTAATTTAGATAAATAGATTCTGAAGATATTATATATTTAGATGATTTTTAGGTTTTTATATTTCATTGTATCCTTGATGTAATTTATTGTTTTATTTTTTATGGCATCAGTGTGATGGGTGATCAGTATTATACACTAGCATGACCAAGAGTCTATATGATGGTTTCGATTCCACATTAAATTTTTATATAACATTGATGATATTTTTTTATTCATATATAATATAATTATTTACTAATGTAGTTTATTTTTGGATATTAATTAATTATTACATACACTGATATGGGAGTATAGTCTCTCTATAGTATCACTACAGGACACTACCAGTAGATGGAAACTTTTGGGGTATGTGTAGGCATACTTGAGGTCATATTGGAGATAACTAGTCTTGGAACTCATGAGAGTTCTATGTTAGTGGGATGTTACAAAGTAGTATATGATCATATGTGATTGATATCCTAGAATGTATTAGAGTTTTTTTTCTATTTTTGGAAATAATGGTTATGTCGTATAAGAAAGTGTTGAAGCTTATGATGGACAAATAATTGGTGTTTTTTAAATACTTTTTTATTTTATAATTTCATATTTTTGTGGATATGAGATTTCTATTGATATTTTCTGATTTTAAGATAATTTGATTTCTCCTAAATGATACACATGTACTTTTTAGATTTATGGTATTTTGGGTTTTTTTCTCTAAGACTAATAATAAGATGCCAATGTTCATATATATTTTTTGCAAAATAGGATTCACATGAAATTTATGTTATGATTTTTATTGATATTACTGAAGGTAGTTTCCAATTGTTTTATGTGAAAGTAAAAACTTGCATAGACTTTTCTAATATAACATGGTGGTTTAATTATAATTAGTGGGACCAACAAATGCTTCCTTCTCATGAAGGGTCCTATGGATTCTACAGAGGCATATGACTTGATGATGTATATATATTTATTTAATTTAAGGGACATATAGTGACCTTGTTAGGATGATACATGCATTTTATATCTTGGTGATAGACTACATGGGGTTGTTTTAGTATAAGTATATTGAGATATAGAATAATTGGTTTAGTTATTTGAAGTTTTAGAAACAACTAAAAAGAATTTTCACATATATATTTTTTGGGAAATTTTAACTTATTATAACCACAAGACTATATTATATATGACATATATCATGGAACATCAATACTATTTTATATTTTTATATACATGGATGATATCATGGACCTAAATGGTCTAGTCTCGATTGTAGATTCTAGATAAGGATTAGTTCTACATTAGGATATTGAGTTAGAATTTGTTTCAAGATATTCATATGAGATCCAAACAGTGGTTGATTAATTATTTTGTTTCATGGGTGATATTTTAAAGAGAAAAAAATAATTATTGATGTGTGTTATGAAATATATGAGATATGACATATGGGTTGGGTGGGAGAGCCTAGTTTCATTGAGATGCGGCTCCAGATTGGTTTTTTGGGGTAAATGGATGTCTTGAGAATTGGTATACTGGTGTTACACATGAGAGGTTTCATCATAGGTTGTGAGTGTCTTATAGATGGTATGTATGAATAGATGATTAATTTTTGAGATTTATACAAGAGATTAATTATTTAATATGGGATGTAGTTACATGTAATGCTTTGTAACTTCAATGAAAAGGCTCCTTGACTACTAGTTTTTTGGTAGGAAGGAAATATTTCAACTGTATGATTAGTTGGATTACCAGACATGTGTATTTATTTGTGAATTTTTTGGCATAGTGGGAGAAAGTTTAGATTAATCTAGGATAGTGATGAATTCGGTTTATAGATGATCATGTGATAGACCATATCATAGATAGAATGCCCAAAATTTAAGAGGAGCTACAAGGGTAATACTGATTAGATGATGATGATGTTTTGATATATAATGGTTTCATGATTATGATTGTGAGCCTATTTATAATTAGATCCAACTTATAGGATCATGATGAGGGTTATGGAATACATGTTACCAGTGCATATCACTTCTAGGATCAGATGAAATCATAATAGAGTGAACTACAAATGAGTGGTGTTGTTATTTATTGGTTTATGATTGGTTGTGTGAAAGATGGATAATGAATTAATTTATATATTATTACATTATTGACTTTTTGAGGATTGATGAATTTGAAATTTCCACTGCGGTGGCATGGTAAACCTAGGAATTGATCATACATAGGGTGTTTTCTATGATTAGATGAACATGTTTTGGGATAAGTGCCACACGTATGATGATAAATTTTTTGTGGTTGTGTTCGAGGAGTGGTATGAGGAAATAAAATATCTTGGGTAGAAACCATTGGTTTTAGAATGGTGAAAACTTTGTTATGAACAGAGTTTTGATGAGTGTGGAGGATGAAATTTCCATGATCCAGGAACAAGTGACATTTTATTTTTCACATTTTTGATTGGGTATGATCTTAATTATCTTATGGAGTCATTATATTTAGTAATGAATGTATCATGGGATATGGATGTGTTGACCCTTGTATGGGAAGGATTATAGATTTGATGAGATCAATCGTTGGATGATGGATGTGGTTCTTGGATGATTTTGAGTTTCAAAATATAATTATATCTAATTCTATATAGAATAAAAAAATATGGGAATTAGATGTAGTGTTGGGTAGAGTATGTATTTTCATTAGGCCAATAATGGGTTTCATATGATCTGGTGTGAGTTTGAATGGGGATGTTTTAGTGTTTTAGGTGAGAAAATGGTGGATGATGTGAGTGGATTGTGATCCAGATATGAAATTTCTATGAATGATAGGATAAAATAAGTTTATCAGTGTTGGGATGATCATGGGATTACTTCAGGAGTGAAGGCACCAGTATTAGGTGATGTGATAATGCTTTAGTAGAGAAGACCATGTTTTTATGTGAATGTTTGAAAAATGGTGGTCTGACCGATGTTTTTTTTTAATTGTGTTTCTTGACATGGAAACACACCAAGTGAGTAATTGGACTGATGGAATTGTTTTTTAATAGGTAATTTAGATGGTGGGTAAAAAATGGATCAAAATCATCACTTATGACATGACTCATATAGTGAGGAGGAACATTTGATTGATGGTTAATTTAATGATGAAACTATGGTGTCTTGAGATAAATGGGTACCTATAAGTTTCGTCTTGGGGATTTAGAGATGGTTATGGGAGGTATCACAGTTTTAATGAATGATGTGACTTATATTTAGATTTTCCCAATGAACATATTTTTGATATTCTAGAATAAATTCATAAATATGATTATGAATTAATGACTGAGTGTATGTCTTGATTAAAGGTTTAAGGACTAATGAGGCTACATGAGGTCATGAAGATATATGATGGTGAGGTTGTAAAAATCCATACCATTTTATGGTGTGATTTCCAAAAGGAATTAAAATATTTTTGGTTACTGATGGGTCTTATTTAATAATCGGGACTCATATCAAGATTCATGGTGTTTTAACATTTTTGAAACTATATTTTGGCTGTGGTTCAAGACCGGAATAATTTTATGAGTTCTCAAGGGACCATCTAAGAGGGTCCTGGTGGCCTGATAGATGAATTTTCAACTTCTAATTCCATTCATATTATTAAACACAATGTTTATTGTATTAATTGGGATTATAAGGTGTTAGATCATTTTCCTTGAATATTTTATAGTGTTTACTATAGTCCACATAATGAAGGGGTCTTGCTGAGGAAAATTCAACCCTACATGATTTGAATTCAATACATGAACCCCAATTTTACACTGTGAATGGGGTTCATGTGTGTTTTTTTCAATGGTAAACCCAATATATTCCTAGATAATACCCCATTTATTTTCAAGGGGATGGAATAATCATGGTGGCCTATTTTTGGCCAAATCCTCCACTAATCTTCTTATTTAAAATTCACTTTTATTAATGGTGGATTTTGGTGTGATTATATGGTTAATCCACCTTAGGATTTCCTTTTCTTACTCTTATTATTTCCTCTGCATCCCATATATTTTTTTCATGTTTGGGTTTAGGTTTTTTTACTAATTCAAAAAGATCTTGGTGGAATCAACTAATAATGAAGGGGATATTTCACTTGGTTGATAAAAGACATCCCGAGACAATGATCACCAAACGTTACTTTATGTTTCTATTAATGTTTGTAAATATTTATATTTATTTAAGGATTAATAGTAATTTCGATAAATTTTGATATTCAACCCATTGTAATGGTTCAATACTTCATGTGTATCAGGTTTAAGTTATTTTTAGGGCTGGAATGCTCCCCTTGGTTTTAGGTTTTAGAAAATGGTTATGGATTAATGATTTTTAGGATTTTATGCCAAATGAAATTAATGTGAAAATTCAATTTTAAATTATTAAAATAATTATAAAATATTTTAATTAATTAAAATTGGTGTTATGTTTTTACTTAAGTCCTTGTGTGGGTAGATAATGGTTGATTGCACATGGACAAGCCTGGGTAGAGCTTATGACCTCTGAAATAAAGGCAATAAATCCATTCTTGATGTAGTTAAACACATGTTCATGACCCATGGTAACTTCATATATATATATCTGTGTGTGTGTGTGTGTGTGTGTGTGTCATGTGATGCCTATAGTCTCTCCCCAATGGGAGATCAACCCCATTTTATTAATTTTTTTAAAATTAATGTAAATTCACATGAATTGAATAAAAAATGTTCCAAGGCTATGATTTACATTGTTTAGTTTCATGATACCTCATTATCTGATGTATGCAGTGTTTATTATAGTTCTAAACCATGATATATAGATACCCCAATGGGTACGAACTAAATGTTTTTTTATCATAACAATACTTGTTATGTGTTCCCTTAGTGACCTCTAGTTAGAGGTGACTGATGATTTGTGATGAATGGTCAAGGGATCATCCAAGAGAGAACATGTGATACTATATAGGATTTTATTAACTCAATATGACCCTAGGGAAAGGTTATTCTACCATGAAGATGGGATTAATTTTTTGGGTAGGCCCTATTAAGATTGATGGATAGGTTGGGTGTGAGGACTAACATATGGTGTCATGTGAGGGTATAAGATTAAGTATATGTCACTTGCAAGATACTGGTAAAGGATTACATATGATTATATTGAGGAAATTTAGCGACTTAAATTAGCCTAAGGGACATTATTCCATTTATGTAACTATTGATGACCTGGGAGATAAAAATGAGACTAAGGAGTCCATTTTAGGGGTCAAGAATATAGTGTGATCAAGTGGACATCGATGGGTTTTATGGTTAGATAATGACCACTAGGATGGTTTTATAATGAATACATAGTGATTATTTTAAGAACATTCTTGTGTTATAGGTGTAATTCCCCCACCCCAGTTACCCAGATTCGGTGCATTATAACATAACATTGGAATGATCACAAAAGATCAAGTATCGAAAGACAGATTAGTTTAGTAGCCTTGGAATCACTAGATACATTCATAATGTTTACATTACATCATAAAATGAAAACTACAACAACATAGTCTCCATAGTCCATACTCATATCCCCTCATACTATCCCTGCAAGTCATTCATAAAATACTTCTTCACATCCTGTGAAAAATAAAACATAGAAAGGGGTGAGCTCACAAGCCCAGTAAGGATAACAATATAGCGTAATCTTTCATAAATAAGCATAAACATTTAAAGCAATGTATAACTAAACCAAAAGCCTTTTAAAATTCAACTTCAGCATAATATGGCAGAAATAAAATGAAATAATTTCATTTACTTATTCACATGGATATTCTACTAGTCGAATAATCACATACAATATCAATAAACACTTTCATAATGATGGAATGCATAATTCTAGACTATCATAACCACATAGTCAAGGCCTTGTTCCAAGAGTACAAATAATATTTTTTCAAGGCCTTGTTCCAATACACTAGTTTGTCTCATGAGACCTACTAATGCATCGAGGAGCTATATTGGGCTCCACTCGTCACTTATTAAGTCCAATGCATTCCTCATATGAATAGGTTTAAACATAACATAAACATTCTTATTAAAACTAGCATACGAAATGTAAGTACTTTCTCCATAAACCATGAATGGTATAAAAATAAAACATCCACAGTCAAACATATCACAAAACCATCAATACAATATAGAATTTTTGTATCATAACAAATCAATATCAAATAAGTGTAAAATTCTTCAAAGGATGTTGAAATAGAAGAAATCAAAACTATTTGAGAAAAATATCTCTTTTTTTAAATCATTTAAAAGTCATATAATTATAAAATAAAAAATTTACGTTGAAAATATTCTTATAATATCGTAAGGGAAGCTTCAACGATTTTATAATGGTGGAAAATAGTCATATCCACCGTATAAGTTAAAAAATACATTCTTACCTTAATTTTGTCGAAAAGGTTAAAAAAGACCTTGTTTGGAAAATGACGGAAAGATTCCTTTATAAACATCTTATAAATAGTCAATAAGGGTATAAATGACTTTAACCTATAGTCTATAAAATATTAAGAATTATTTGAAATACATTTTTAAAAAACATAGATGTGGATGATAAAGAGGTCCTAGTAGATAATTACGTATAAACAACCTCGGATAATGAAGCGATTGTGAAATAAACCCTTTCCTTGTACTTTTCCTTGGTTGAGGGTAGGTTAACCTCCTTTATAATGGTGAAATAATTGTTATTAAATTATACAAGAATCATATACATTAATAAGATATCATATATGATCTTTTAACATTGATTTGTTAATAATATCTTAGTATTATCGTCGTTTCGGGTGTAAACAGATTTTTTTTCCTTTATATTCTTTGTTATGTGAGACATATTTGTTATGGATGAGATGTATATTATTCATATTCAGAATTATATCATGTATCTAAAATTATTTTTAATCATCAAATGAAATTTAGTCTGGAATGGATGCGATGGGGAATGAATCTCATCCCGTTCGTGGAGACGGTAATCCGTACGTACGCACGAGTGACAATATCATTCTTTTGTTATTAAAATAATATATAATTGGATGGTATGTCATATATTAAGAATCATTATCATGTTATATTTATTATTTACATGAATTAAACATCATTATTATACCCATCCGAAGAATAATGTATTGAATAACAATTACACCACGACGTGGAGACGGTAGGTCGTACGTACGCACGTATAGTGACATGTCATTCAAAGGATGGATAGAATACTGAATATGGTTGTACCATATATATAATAAAATCACAGTATATAAAATATACTGGATTTGTTATTTTATAATGGAAATAACAAAGAAATATGAAGTTGAAGAAGAAAGGAACTTGAAAGAAGGTGGTGAAAACATTGCCTCTTCTTTGGGTTCTTCCTTTTGATTTGATCAAAAGGGCTCATTAGGTTGGATTTCTGATCAAACTAAGGCCACTAGGTTGAAGTGATGAAAGTTGAGAGAATATTTTTGTTGGTTTTGGCCGAGCCAAAAGGCTTTGAAGGTGTTAATTAGAGAGATGGAGGAGTGGCCTTTTATAATAGGGGTGAGGGGCACCTTTGGAAAAGCTAGAAATATTATTTTATAATAAATTAATATTCGGTTTATAATTGCTCCAAAGTGGATTATTTAAAGGTTAAGGTGGGTATGGGTCGAAATCCTTTCAACCAATAGATTTTAGATAGGTTTGGGTCACTATATTAACCTTATCATTTATATTTAACTCTTAGTTAAATAGTTTGACATTTACCATGTCTCTTTGTATTTTTATATTATATAGTTAATAAACATACTATATACCTCCAAGAGACCCCCAAGTGGTCCATTAATGATACACATATCATTATATAATTCCTTTGGACAAACCTTATATTTTTAGTAATAGAATATCAATTAATAATATAATATATTTTTTCAAAACTCTTTTATGTCAATTTTGACACTATTGGGTATTTTGTTTTTGATAATTTCATAACAGCATTATTACTTCAAAAATAATTTATATAATCAATCCTAATATGTCATATTAACCTATAAAATTAGTTTAATTCATAAAAAGTCTCAAATTACATTTATTTTAATATTTATAATATGAATTATTTTAATATTTCATTAATGCGGTAATTACTGCATCACCATTGTGTCATAAATAAATTTAATTATTTAATGTCTAAAAATAATAAATAAAATACCATTATGTAGGAAATATTTTTATATTTCTAATTAATATTTATAATATAATTTATCTTATGTATGACCCTATATTAAAAAAATTTTAGTTATTAAACTTTGATTTTAACTCTTTTAACTCTTCTTTGAATTAAATAATAATAAATGTACTAATCTAATCCAAGTGGACCTAAATGATAATATTTTATTCCTAAGGTTGTTTTTGGTCGAGATACACTTGTCCAATAGAATTAGGACATGTGTTAGGGTAATATTAATATCATTTTTACCCTTAATTACCCTATTAACTTTTAACCGTGGTAAATAAAAGTAAAAAGCTACTATTCACCAAAAATTATTTTTATCTTATTGAACCACGTTTTACTTCTTGATATTGACTGTGTCTCTTGGATTTTCGAATTTCCACTAACAGAAGCGGTAAAATTATGTTTTATGTGTATTTCCAAATTCTCCTAGGAGGTGGGTAAAAGACGGTGAAAAGTTCAATAAAATTTTTATATATCTAAAATTATTCTAAACTAATTACATTGAACTTATATAGGTATTATGTATCTATTTTGACCTTAATTAAATTTATATAAAATAAATAATTATTTAAATAAAAATTCGGTTTTAAACTATAACTCAGTGTTTTTTCACTATTCATCAAAAATTGAATGTTTTCAGAAAAATACCAAAAATTCACCCTAAGCTAATTTTGATATTAAAAATCCAAAAATGAAGTCCATTTTGAAGGATAAAATTCATAAAATATCAAAAAATGGGTATTACTATTCATAATGGCTAGTTTTATTGGTTGTGGTGTGTGTTAGAACTCGAAGTTGTGTGCAACACAGACTACTATATTATTCAAAGAGAAGCGTATCTTGGAAGCTTGGGATGTTACATTATCCCATCCTTAAAATAATTTCGTCCTCGAAATTTCTAGAATATTACTATATAAAAAGACTCGGGTGGTTCTTCATCATAATTTCCTCAGGTTCTCATGTTGCCTCTTCCATATTATGGTTTCTCCATATAACTTATACCAGACGAGTCATCTGGTTTCTCAGCACTTGTTCTCTGGTATCAAGAATCCTGACAGGCTCTTCGCAATAAGACAGATCGAGTTCTAGTTCGAATTCCTCGTAAGTGAGTACATGCGTTGGGTCAGGCATGTATTTTCTCAATAGTGATACATGGAACACATCCTGAACTTTGGAGAGACTTGGCGGCATTTCCCAACGGTAAGCTACATACCCAATTCGTTCAAGAATTTTGAAAGGTCCGATTTACCTGGGACTCAATTTACCCTTCTTACCAAAACATATAACTCCTTTCCATAGAGATACCTTCAAGAAAACATGATCTCCTACCTGAAATTCCAAATCCTTCCTTCGGTTATTGGCATAGCTCTTCTGCCTACTTTGAGATTCTTTGATGTGGTTTTGGATTACCTTTAACTTTTCCATCATTTCCTCCACCAGTTCTGGGCCTACAAGTTTTCTTTCACCAACATCATCCCAACAGGTTGGTGTGTGACATCTCTTTCTATATAACACTTCATATGGTGCCATCCGAATACTTGAAGATATTTTTATAGGAAAATTCCACCATAGGTAAATATTGATCCAACAAACCCTGAAAGTCAAGTGAGAATGATCTCAACATGTCTTCTAAGGTTTGAATAGTCCATTCTGATTGTCCATCAGTTTGGGGGTGGTAGGTAGTGATCAAATAAAGTTCAGTATCCAGGTATTTCTGAAGACTTTTCAAGAATATTGAAGTAAAACGTGGATCACGATCAGAAATGATCGATATGAGTACTCCATGAAGTCTCACAACTTCATTAATATATAGTCAATCTAGATGTTCAAGTGGTAAATATTCCCTTACAGCATGAAAATGTGCTGACTTGGTAAGACAATCAACAATGACCCATATTGCATCGTTCCTTCTAGGAGTCTTTGGTAGTCCTATGACAAAGGCCATAGTGATATTATCTCATTTCCACTCAGGTATGGGAATAGGTTTCATGACTCCTCCAGGCTGTTGCCTTCCAACTATCACTTGTTGACAAACCATACATCGTGACACAAAATCAGAAATCTCCCTCTTCATGTTGTCCCACCAAAAATGTTCCTTCAAATCTATATACATTTTGGTGCTCCCAAGGTGTATTGAGAAATTAGAACTATGAGCATCTTCCAACAATTCCCTTTTTAGATTAGGTATATTGGGAACACAAAGTCTCTTCCCAAATTTCAAAATTCCATCTTCATACACAAAGTCACTCAATCTCTCATCATTCACAGCTTTAATCTTCTTTTGAAACTCATCATCATAGGTCTGAGAACTCTTTATCCTTTCTAGTAAATATGTTTTGGCAACCATTTGAAAAATCATTGATGTTTCACCTTCCATGGTGATTCCCGTATCCATATTTACTATATCCATGTATATAGGATCCTTTTCAACTCTCATATTGTTCAAAACTCCATGATCCTTTAACTCAAAGCATCTTCCACCTTATTTTCCTTCCCTGGGTGGTAGTGTATCATGAAATCATAATCCTTGAGTAGTTCAAGTCATCGCCTTTTCCTCATGTTGAGTTCTTTTTGTGAGAAAATATACTTCAAACTCTTGTGATCAATATAAATCTCACATTTTTCACCATAGAGATAATGTATCCATATCTTCAAAGAAAATATTACAGCAGCTAACTCAAGATCATGAGTAGGATAGTTTTTCCCATGAATTTTCATCTGTCGTGATGCATATGCAATAACTCTATCATTCTGCATAAGGACACAACCAAGTCCTTTCTTTGATGCATCACTATAAATAACGAACCCATCATTCCCCGATAGTAGAGTCAATATAGGAGCATTGAATAATCTTCTCTTCAGTTCTTCAAAAAATTCTTCACACTCTTTTGTCCTAACAAATTTAACCCCTTTACGTGTGAGCTTCGTTAATGGGTTAGCCAATCAGGAAAAATTTTGGATGAAATACCGATAATAACCTGCTAAACCAATAAAACTGCGTACCTCAGTTATACTCATTAGGGATTTCCATTTTTGTATTGCCTTGGTCTTAGAAGGATCAATATAGATTCCATCCTTAGAGACAATATTTCCAAGAAAAGAGATCTCCTGAAGCCAGAATTCACACTTGTTAAACTTCCCATATAATTCATGTCTTCTAAGAGTCTTTAAGATAATGCGTAAGTGATTTTCATGGTATTCATAGATTTTAGAATATACCAAGATATCATCAATAAATACCGATACAAAATCATTGAGATATTCCTTGAAAACTATGTTCATTATATCCATGAAAACATAGGGTTCATTAGTCATCCCAAAAGGCAGTACTGTAAACTCATAATGCCTGTACCTGGTTCGAAATGTTGTCTTCAGAATTTCTTCCTTCTAAATACACAACTTATGGTATCGATATTAAATTTCAATCTTTGAAAAGTATTGAGCTCCATTCAGTTGGTCAAATAAATCATTAATGTGAGGTAGGGGATACTTGTTCTTTGTTTTTATAGCATTGAGTTCCCTGTAGTTAATACATTACTTCATAGATCCACATTTCTTCTTACCAAAAAGGACAGGGGATCCCCATGGGGAAACACTAGGGAGAATAAATTCTTTATTACTCAATTCCTCTAGTTGTTTCTTTAGTTCAACTAATTCCACAGTGGACATTCTATAAGGGGTCTTTGATATGGGCCTTGAACCAGGAATTAAATCAATGGAAAACTCAATTTCTTATTCTGGAGGATGACCTGGTAAATCTTCTGGAAACACATCAACATATTATCTCACAATAGGTACATCCTCTATTTGAACATTATTTTCCTCACCCAAATTTATTTCATTCTCTTCCTCCCCAATAATTGAATTTAGTTGAGATATTGGGGTGGATCTAAATAAGAATTAGGTGGTGGTGATTCTACTATAAAGATAAGGTGTTCTTTATCATCATCATCAAAAATTGTAACCTCCATTTTCTTACAATAAATATTTGCATCATGGTCTGAAATCCAATCCATACCGAGGATTATATCAAACTCAATCATAGGTATGACGATGAGATCAGCAGATAAAGAACATTTATATTCCCTAATGGGAATGGATCCATAGAACTTTATAGCAATGATACTTCCCTTAATATTTTTAACTGAAAACTCCCATGTTAAATCAAATTGAAAATATATAATTTTCTTATCAAACTGGGAAGATATGAAACAATGCGATGATCCAGAATCCGATAATGCATTTATTAAACTTGAGGAAACCATTAAATTACCTACCACCATGTCTTTCGGAGCTTCTACCTCAGTAGTATTGATAGCATAAGCTTGTCCTTGATACTTGGTCTTTTTTGAGGTAATTTCACGTAACTCTTAGGGCATTCATTTTCATAATGTCCCATCTCCCTGTAGTTGTATCATTGAACATCGGTAGCTTCTTTCTTCCCCTTCCAATCACGAGCTTGGTGGCCTTTTTCACCACACTTGTAACAGACTCCATGTAACATCCCAGGTAAATAAATAATATTACATTCTAATGTTTATCAATATTTGTGAATAAAATGTTAATATTAATTTAATGGGAATGATATGCTCGATGGCGTACCCAATATGCAATAACGAGTTTCTTTGAAATCTTACGTTGCACAGTAATAATAAAACAATATTATAATAGTTAACGCCTAGCCGTTACAATGGAGGGAATGAACAGAAATAACTACAAAATTATTACATATGTTTGTTAAATAATTTTACATTTATCCAATAAATGTTAGAGGCTTAAAATCCAAATGAATCCAATTTTAAGAATAAATACTCTAATATTTTTAAAAGATTGTTTTACGCCTTTTGATGGAGATCTTTTTTTAAATCTAAATTTTGAAAATTTTATAATCTCTATTTTTCAAAATAAACTTATTATTTATGATTGGGATATTGAAATTTACTTTAGTTAAATTTTTGGTATAGTTCTGACGATGTTCATATTTTTAAATGAATAGTGAAAAATATTGCATTTTACATCAAAACTGCTTTTTCATATAATTTAAATATATGGTTATATTATCTTTTTAATTAGATTTAAAGTTTAATTGGAATATATTTTTTACAATTTAATTCAATGGTGGTCAATAGAATTAATTTCACTTTGAAAATGGACATAAACAAGTGTCAATCTTTTCATATATATTGCTTCCAAAAAACTTGCTATTTGTTTTGACAGCGGGAATTAACTATATGATTTATTAGTGAATCTTATATGCTTTTAATTTAGTAAAATGGAAATCATTTTTGAATTTGAAATATCAAATATATCTTAGGGTTAATTTTTGGTATTTTTCTGATAATGTTTTTTTAATGAATAGTGAAAAATACAGTCTTTAATTCAAAAATGCTTTTTCATCTAATTTATTTATATATTTAGATTGTCATTTTAATTGTTTTTAACGTATAATTGAATTATTATTTTTATCAATTAATACAATGTTGTTCATTGGAAGTAATTTCACTTTTCAATTGGATGTAAAAGCAAGTCAATCTTTTGATAAAATTTACTTCTTAAAAACCCGTCTTTTGTTTTGACAATGGGATTTACTTTTATATTAATTACTACAATTTATGTGTTTTTAATTTGATAAAATTTATTCCATATTTGGAATCATAAGGTCCAAATTATGTAATTAATACTCTTGTTTTTTGGACATTATGAATAGTAACGACGGTGATTATCTTTAATTATCGTGTTTAATTAGTAATCGGGTAATTAAGGGTAAGAAAATAATATCATAAAAATATAAAATGACCCCACCATGTGTCCTAATGCTATTTTTGGTGTCATGGCCAACCATTTTATGCCTTGTTCCAACCTTGGGACCCCATGGAATCACATTAGTGTGATAGTGACCTTTTATCAAAAAAATTTAAAGAAAGGAAAATGTAACCAAAGTATGTAACACCTAAGTAAAATAATTTTAATTTTGTATAAATAAACTATCTCTTATACTATAAATAGTCATTTTAAATCTAAAAATATTTCCTACATCAAAGTATTTTTTTATAATTTTTAGACATTAAATAAATTAAATTATTTTTGACATCATGATGATGCAGCGATTACCTCATTAATGAACGATTTAAATAAAATGAAAAGATAATGTAAAATCTAAGACTTACACTTGGAAAAAAGCCTATTGGATGAGTATATTTCGAACCCTTATCACCTTATCCTTAAAATATATCAATTTGGGACTTTTAAAATACGACAATCATTTTATAATAAAGTAACTTTTCATGACTTTCCATGAGTGCCCCTCCTCTCCTCTTATAAAAGGCCCCCACCTCTACCACCTTACCCACACCCCTCAAGCCTTTGGATCGGCCAAAACCTACCCATTTAATCTCTCCACATCCCTCTATTCATCATTTAAGCCTCACCTTTGGCAGAATTCTCTTCAAGAAACCCTTTTGATTCAAACCAAGAGGAGTTGCCCGATTTAAAGGTAATGTCTTCACTTGTGTTCTCTTGTTTTATTTTGCTTCTCCAAACCCCTAAACTCTTTTTATTACTTTATTTTGTAACAACACCAGTGTCTTAAATATACTATGATGTTGTTATGTGAAGTATTTGAGCTACACTTACACACACCTTCGTCTAATGGTTAAAGAACATATTGTTTCTGTGGATGGCGAATTACTGCCTGACAAAACGATGATTGTTCAATCTTCTCTTAACACATTTCATGGTGGCCATTATGATTTCACTGTATTTTATATATGATATATATAATATTTATGTTTCCTATATGCTTCTGTATTTTATATTTAAAACATTCCATTATGATTTTCATGTTGTGCAAATGTGATAACTTCATACGAGGAAGTGTGGACTACCGCCCCCTCAAGTGATGTGACTCGTTCATGCAATACATGGAATGTATAAAGAATTAAATTAATGAAATTATGTGACCTATATAACATATATATTATAATTTAATTATAATATATATATATATCTCAATTATTTTTAATTCCATTAATATAACAAAGAAATGAAAGTAGCGTTCATGCGTACGTACGGCCTACCGTCTCCATGAACGGTGCATTCCATTTCTTTTTATCTCCAAATGTTATGGAATAGTATAAAATGAATATGTACTAGATATATATGATATTTAAATCATTAATACTATTCTTGAGATGATGTACTTATATCTACATGGACAATTCTTTTCAAACAAGTTCATTTTTTGACTCATGTACCAGACATCGACAAAAACATTTGATATGAACTCACATAATTATCTAATTATTATAACATTATAATATGTGATATGAATTGAATAATAAACTTTAAAGGAGTTCCTTAAGAAATTATAAATTGACAAAAGTTTATTATTCAGGAATATAAAGAAACGAACAAGACAAGTCGGACTTGAGCTAAGGGATCTTACCTCTCTCTTTATTTTTAAGTACTTTTTTTATGTAACTTACTTTAAGCTCCTATTTCTTATGCTGGGGGATGTTATTTTATATTCCTCTTTCATTAATTTCTATGTTCATATTAATAGAGACCCTATTTGATCTCATCAAACCATTTTTGGATGTTTTAAGTGGCGTCGTTAGGCTACCGAATTTTCATAAGGGATTTCTTATCTCACTTTTAATTCCATGAGATTTCCATTGTTCGCCACTTATTTATTGCACGTGGTGTATTGTGTACTGCCTTTTGATATATATTATCATGATTATCATTATATTCATGGTATTCTGTGATTCATTTGGTGGTTATTAACTTTGGCTCATACGTCTTGATTGATTACAATCTGATAAGGGGTTTTTCATCTCAATTTTATTCCTGTGATATTTATGCTACATTTGCCACAATTTCCTTTGAGTGGTGTATGTACTTCCCACTATTCTACTCTTTCTGTAATATAATTTCTTTTATGAGTATTTACATCAAGGTTGTATATTCCTTCTTTCATGGGGTGTATGTTTCGAAAGTTACCCAAGTCGGTAAGGGAACCTTTCACCCTCCTCTTTTTAAAAGACTTCTTTTTGTTTGGTCTTTTAATTTACATCTTATTATGTTGGGATATGTTATTATATATCCTTATTGATGTAAAATTTATTTCCAAGTGATGATATGTCCTTTTTGTTTCATCAACTCATTTTCTGAATTTTAATGTGATGCTCTTCGGCTGTCGAATTTTTACAAGGGATCTTTTTAACCCAATTTCGATTTCTTTGGGTTCAACTTGTAGTTATTGAATATGTAATCCTTTGAGTATGTGTGAATGAAATTTTATTGTTTTACACTTAATATCGACTTATATTGGGTGTATTTATATTTTTCACACATAATTATGAGATTGGTTTGTCCTTAATTTAAGGATACCTTCTTTATAAGGGATTTCATCTCATTTTACATTTCTATTGAGACTTCATTGTTTTTATGCACCAATTCACTCTTATATGGTGTATATAATATCCTTTGGAATATTATATCATGAATCCATTTATTCTCATGATATTATAATGTTATGATTAAATGTTATTCCTCAATTATTTTATTCAAGTGTCTCTAATTTTGGTAAAAACCCTTTAAATAAAATATCGATTTAAATGTTTTAATGATTTGTTCTTATAAATATTTCTCATTAATATACATGTTTTCAAAATGGTTTTAAGGATTTATTTATATGGTTATTAATGGTTTAAAATTTTAAAATCTTCAAGGTTGTATGGTACACTTTTATTCAAAAATCTCTTTATTAAATGTTTTAAATGGTTTTGAAAATGGTTTTTTTAAATTGATTCATTATTTCAATAAATTAAAATGTTATCTTGTTATTGCAATGTGGTAATTTTATCTTTAAATTATGCTTAAGTTATGTGCTATGATTATGTTATGTTTCTTGGGCATTGTTTATGAAAACGGGTGGTTCCGTGATAAACTAAGGGCGGGTGAGCCCGATATAGATCTCTAATGCATTGGGTAACGCGGAGGAGTTATATGTTAAGGTTTCTTCGAAGAGATTTAGGGAAGAAACTGTGATGGGTATTCCAAATGTAACCATGAGGGTTACTCCCTATGTAAGAATGTTATGAATGCCTCAAGTTACCTTTATGTCTTATGATTTCTATGAGTTATTCATAAATCTTATGATTTCATGAGGTATGTTAACGTGATTATGTTTTATGAGTAAAGTATGATTTCATTGATTCTTATGTATACATTGACTAATGTTTTCTTTCCGTATTGTTATAACCCTTACTGAGATTTGTATGCTCATCCCAAGTTTTTTTTAAAATGTTTTTCACATGACATAAAGTTGAATAGGGTCAAATATGGGATCAAGGAAATGTTATCCTGTCTAAAACAAGGAACGATACATGACTCTTTTGTTCAGGAGTTTTTATTTTTGTGCAAAAAATGAAATCTGAGTAGATGTGTCTACTTTGTAACCTTTGAGATGTAATATTTATGTCCTAATTCTCTAAAACTCTAAACCTGAAAAGATCCTCAATGTGAATTATTCATTTAATTCAATAATAAGTAATGTTTAAGGTCGGGTCCTTGTAGTTGGTATCAGAGATCGGTTTAGATAACTTTAGAGGTTAGGGTATTCTCTAAGCATAAGT
This sequence comes from Viscum album, assembly GCA_963277665.1. Lineage (NCBI taxonomy): Eukaryota > Viridiplantae > Streptophyta > Magnoliopsida > Santalales > Viscaceae > Viscum > Viscum album. The sequence continues at coordinate 358,658,422 of OY728162.1, forward strand.
GACATTACCATAATGGTTAGGATTTCAGAAAGAGTCCTAGTTTTTAGATAAAGTGAATGTGTAAGTATATCTTAGTGTTTATCTTCCTCATTAGTACATGATAATTTTGTTGATATAATCACACTGACATTTTTGGTTTTAGTAAATGGATGGATCTAGCAGGCGCCAAAGTGACAATGGATTTGAAGGAAGCTGTGGTGGTTCTCTGATTAAGAGACTGGATGAAATGGGGGATTCAATGAGAAATCTCGTGGTTATTCTAAACCAACTATCAGGAGTCATGATCAACCACTTGAACCATGGTGAATTCTCTAATGCATCATGTACGAGATGACCAAATCAGTGTGGAATTTCAGGTAATAATTATAAAGGTGACTGTTAGGTTTTATATGGTCCTTACTTTTGAGGTAATTATGGGTTATTATATGTTATGATGGAAAATGGAAGGCTTGAGATAAACTTGAGGTTAAATTATGATATGGTTATTTTTGAAGATTTTATTGCTTTTTAGGGAATGTTATAAGAATCATGTAGTTTTGGAAAAAGGACAGCATGTAGACCGTGTGACAACCTGTCACGTTGGACGAAGCTGCGGGAATCGAACCCATAACCAAAGAGAAACTGTTATTTATCACCTACCACTGAACTACGAGAAGTCCCTGGTTAGTTTGACTAATTCTTTTTAGTTAGATGATTTTATGAATTAAGAGTAAGTTGATTTTGGGTTATCAATGGAAATTATTAGCCTATCATGGAGGATATGTGATTAGGTTAATTACTTTTTAGTATGAGACTGTAAGAGTAACTGATGTTATTTTGGTGAAAAATGTTAAGATTTATCTTAGGAGACTATGTGATTAAATCCTTCAGAAATTTGGGTTTCAATCTTAGTTTGGTTTACTTTGAATAATTTTATGGATAGATTTTTATTGAATGGTCTTTGTTGAACTTTTGGTATTGTTTGAAAAATTTTGGAGATTAAGAATAGATTTGTTTTTAAAAAAAGGATTATCCTTTTTGGGTGTTATCTGATCTTGTACTAACCTTTTTGGTTTTAGTTTTAGTTAAGGTCTAAAGACATGGGAATTATATAGTTCTCTTTTTTGGATTAGGTGATTCTCGAGAAGTTTATTATAGTACTCTTAATGTGAACAAGTCTTCCTAAATACTCATCATTTTGAGAAAGTATGAGTTTGTGTAAGAAATCTAGTAAAATTTGAAAGACAACATGACAAGTAAGTATGTTTCCTTATGATTTAGTAAATCTGAAAAATAAATTCCTCAATGAAAGGTAACTTAAAACAAAAATTTTGTACGTTAACTTTTTCTACTAGGGAATCAAATACCATTTAATCCATCACCAGTTTGTGATTTTCTGGTGGTTGACTTTCTCCTAAACATGTTTTTTATCACTCTCCATCAGAACATGACCCTTTGTTTTTTCTTCCATATCTATATTTTCCTACTTGGAATCCTAGTATGGGTTAACTCGGGTGACCATTGTACTTCTCTCCCTTTCTTTTAAAGTGATAGTTTTACTCACTCTTGTTCCGATGTGGGACTTTCAATGAAGTTTCCAAGCCCAATTTTGAAATTGTGAGGACACAATTCCCAAAAGGGGGGAAGGATGTAACATCCTAGGTAAATAAATAATATTACATTCTAATTTTTATCAATATTTGTGAATAAAATGTTAATATTACTTTAAAGGTAATTTTATGCTCGATGGCGTACCCAATACGCAATAATGAATTTCTTTGAAATCTTACATTCCACACTAATAATATAACAATATTATAATAGTTAACGCCTAGCCGTTGTAATGGAGGGAATGAACAGAAATAACTAAAAAATGATTACATATGTTTTTTAAATATTTTTACATTTATCCAATAAATGTTAGAGGCTTAAAATCCAAATGAATCCAATTTTAAGAATAAATACTCTAATATTTTTAAAAGAATGTTTTACCACCTCTTGATGGCGATCTTTTTTTAAATCTAACTTTTGACAGTTTTATAAGCTCTATTTGTCAAAATAAACTTATTATTTATGATTGGGATATTGAAATTTACTTTAGTTAAATTTTTGGTATGTTTCTGATGATGTTCATATTTTTTAATGAATAGTGAAAAATATTGCATTTTACATCAAAACTGTTTTTTCATATAATTTAAATATATTGTTAGATAATCTTTTAAATTGGTTTTAAAGTTTAATTGGAATATATTTTTACAATTTAATTCAATGGTGGTCATTATAATTAATTTCACTTTGAAAATGGACATAAACAAGTGTCAATCTTTTCATAGATATTGCTTCCAAAAAACCCGCTATTTGTTTTGACAGCGGGAATTAATTATATGATTTATTAATGAAACTTCTATGTTTTTAATTTGGTAAAATCGAAATCATTTCTGAATTTTAAATATCAAATATATCTTAGTGTTAATTTTTGGTATTTTTCTAATAATGCTTTTTTTAATGAATGGTGAAAAATACAGTTTTTAATTCAAAGATGCCTTTTCATATAATTTATTTATATATTTAGATTGTCATTTTAATTGTTTTTAAAGTATAATTGAATTATTTTTTTATCACTTAATACAATTTTGTTCATTTTAAGTAATTTCACTTTTCAATTGGATGTAAAAACAAGTCAATCTTTTGATAAATTTTACTTCTTAAACCCCATCTTTTATTTTGACAACGAGATTTACATTTAAATTAATTACAACAATTTATGTTTTTTGAATTTGATAAAATTGATTCCATATTTGTAATCAGAAGGTCTAAATTATGTAATTAATACACTTTTGTTTTTGGACATTATGAATAGTAACGACGAGGATTATCTTTAATTATCGTGTTTAATTAGTAATCGGGTAATTAAGGGTAAGAAAATAATATCATAAAAATATAAAATGAACCCCAAATGTGTCCTAATTCTATTTTTGGTGTCATGGCCAACCATTGGATGCCTTGTGCAAACCTTGGTACCCCATGGAATCACTTTAGTGTGATAGTGACCTTTTATCATATTTTTTTTAAAGAAAGGAAAATGTAACCCAAGTATATAACACCTAAGTAAATTAATTTTAATTTTGTCTACATAAAAGATATATTAGACTATAAGTAGTCATTTGAAAGATAAAATTATTTCCTACATCATAATATTTTTTTAAAACTTTTAGATATTAAATAAATTAAATTATTTTTGACATCATGATGATGCAGTGATTACCTCATTAATGAACGATTTAAATAAAATGAAAAGATAATGTAAACTCTAAGAATTACACTTGGAAAAAGACTATTGGATGAGTATATTTATAACCCTTATCACCTTATCCTCACAATATGTCAATGTGGGACCTTTAAAATACGAAATTCATTTTATAATAAAGTAACTTTTCTTGACTTTCCATGAGCGCCCCTCCTCTCCTCTTATAAAAGGCCCCCAGCTCTACCACCTTACCCACACCTCTCAAGCCTTTGGATCGGACAAACCCTGACCATTTCATATCTCCACATCCCTCTCTTCATCATTTGAGGCTCACCTTTGGCAGAATTCTCTTCAAGAAACCCTTTTGGTTCAAACCAAGAGGAGTTACCCGATTTAAAGGTAATGTCTTCACTTTTGTTCTCTTGATTTATTTTGCTTCTCCAAACCCCTAAACTCTTTTTATTCCTTTATTTTGTAACAAAACCAGTATCTTCAATATACTAGGATGTTTTTATGTGAATTATTAGAGCTACACTTACACACACCTTCATCAAATTGTTAAAGAACATACTGTTTCTGTGGATGGCGAATTACTGCCTCACGAAACGATGATTGTTCAATATTCTCTTAACACCTTTCATGGTGGCCATTATGATGTCATTATATTTTATATATGATATATATAGTATTTATGTTTCATATATTCTTATTTATTTTATATATAAAACATGCCTTTATGCTTTGCATGTTGTGCAAATGTGATAATTTCATACGAGGAAGTGTGCACGACCGCCCCCTCAAGTGATGTGACTTGTTCATGAAATACATGGAATGTATAAAGAATAAAATTAATCAACTTATGTGACCTATATAACATATATATTATACTGGAATTATAATATATATATATATATATATATATCTCAATTATTTTTAATTCCATTAATATGACAAAGATATGAAAGTAGCGTTCATGCGTACGTACGGCCTACCGTCTCCATGAACAGTGAATTTCATTTATTTTTATCTCAAAATGTTATGGAATTGTATAAAATGAATATTTAGTGGATATATATGATATTTAAATCAATAATACTATTCTGGAGATGATGTACTTGTAACTACATGGACAATTCTTTTCAAACAAGTTCATTTTTGACTCATGTACCAAACATCGACAAAAACATTTGATATGAACTCACATAATTAACTAATTATTATAACATTATAATATGTGATATGAATTGAATAATATAATTTAAAGGAGGTCCTTAAGAAATTATAAATTGAAAAAAGTTTATTATTCAGGAATATAAAGAAACGAACAAGACAAGTCGTACTTTAGGTAACGGATCCTACCTCTCTCTTTCTTTTTAAGTACTTTTTTTATGTAACTTACTTTAAGATCCTATTTATTATGTTGGGGGCTGTTATTTTATATTCATATTTATGTAATTTCTATATTCATATGAAGATAGACCCTATTTGATCTCATCAAACCATTTTTTAATGTTTTAAGTGGCGTCGTTAGGCTGCCGAATTTTCGAAAGGGATTTCTTATCTCAGTTTTAATTCCATGAGATTTCCATTGTTCACCACTTATTTATTGAATGTGGTGTACTGTGTACTGCCTTTTGATATATATTATCATGACTATCATTATAATAATGGTATTATGTGATTCATTTGGTGGTTATTGACTTTGGGTCATACGTCTCGATTGATTACAATGTGGTAAGGGGTTTTTCATCTCAATTTTATTCCCGTGAGATTTATGCGACATTTGCCACAATTTCCTTTGAGTGGTGTATGTACTGCCCACTATTATACTCTTTGTGTAATATAATTTCATTTATTAGTATTTACATCAAGGTTGTATATTCCTTCTTTCATGGGGTGTACATTTTGAAAGTTACCCAAGTCGGTAAGGGAACCTTTCACCCTCCTCTTTTTAAAAGACTTCTTTTTGTTTGGTCTTTTAATTTACATCTTATTATGTTGGGATATGTTATTCTATATCCTTATTGATGTAAAATTTATTTCCAAGTGATGACATAACCTTTTTGTTTCATCAACTCATTTTTTGAATTTTAAAGTGACGTTGTTAGGCTGTCGAATTTTTACAAGGGAACTTTTTAACCCAATTTCGAGTTATTTGGGTTCAACTTGTAGTTATTGAATATGTCATCCTTTGAATATGTGTGAATGAAATTTGATTTTTTTTACACTTAATATCCACTTATATTGGGTGTATTTATATTTTTCACACATATTTATGAGATTGGTTTATCCTTAATTTAAGGATACCTTCTTTATAAGGGATTTCATCTCATTTTACATTTCTATTGAGAATTCATTGTTGTTATGCACCAATTCACTCTTATATGGTGTATATACTGTCTTTTGGAATATTATATCATGAATACATTTATTCTCATGATATTATAAAGTTCTGATTAAATGTTATTCCTCAATCATTGTATTCAAGTGTCTCTAATTTTGGTAAAAACCCTTTAACTAAAATATCGCTTTAAATGCTTTAATGATTTGTTCTTATAAATATTTATCATTAATATCCATGCTTTCAAAATTGTTTTAAGGATTTATTTATATGGATATTAATGGTTTAAAATTTTAAAATCTTCAAGGTGGTATGGGACACTTTGATTCAAAAATCTCTTTATTAAATGTTTTAAATGTTTTTGAAAATGGGTTTTTTGAATGGATTCATTTTTTCAATATCTTAAAATGTTATATTGTTATTGAAATGTGGGAATGTTATCTTTCCTTTATTATTAAGTTATGTTCTATGATTATGTTGTGTTTCGTGGGCATTGTTTATGAAAACGGGTGGTTTTGTGATAAACTAAGGGCGGGTGAGCCCGATATAGCTCTTCAATGCATTGGGTAATGTGAAGGAATTAAACATTAAGGTTTCTCCGAAGAGATTTAGGGAATATACTGTGATGGGTATTCAAAACGTAACCATGAGGGTTACTCCCTACTTAAGACTGTTATGAATGCCACAAGTTACCTTTATGTCTTATGATTTCTATGATTTATTCATAAATCTTATGATTTCATGAGGTATGTTAACGTGATTATGTTTTATGAGTAAAGTATGATTTCATTGATTCTTATGTATACATGGACTAATTTTTTCTTCCCGTATTGTTATAACCCTTACTGAGCTTTTTATACTCATCCCAAGTTTTTTTGAAATGTTTTTCACAAGACATAAAGTTGAATAGGGTCAAAGATGGGATCAAGGAAATGTCAGGCTGTCTAAAACAAGGAACTAGACATGACTCTTTTGTTCAAGAGTTTTTATTTTTGTGAAAAAAAATCGAAGCTAAGTAGGTGTGTCTACTTTGTAACCTTTGAGATGTAATAGTTATGTCCTAATTCTCTAAAACTCTAAACCTGAAAAGATCATTAATGTTAATTATTCATTTAATTCAATAATGAGTAATGTTTAAGGTCGGGTCCTTATACTCCCATTCCTTTCAAGCAAGTACCGGGGTGTTTATTCCCACATTTACTGCAGGATGGATAATCAAATTTTCCCTTATTCCCTTTATTTCCATTTCCAGAGTGATCAGCACATCTCTTCTTCTCTTGCTTTGCTTTAAAGTCGTAAGGTTTAGAGAATTCTTTTTCTGTCTTGATAGCACATGAGACAATATATTCGTACGACGAGAAGGATTGTGACACTAATTCTTGACAAATAAATTGTTTTAACCCATCAATGAAATGATCAATCTTACTTATTGGGTTATGTATATAATCTCCAGCATACCTTGCTAACCTTGTAAAGTTAGCCTCATACTTTGGGACACTCTCATCCTCCTTTTGTCTCAGACTCAGAAATTGCCTTTCCATATCTGCTCGATGGTCACAAGGAAAGTATTTTTCTAAGAAAATATCTTTGAACTCCCTCCATTACATATTTGATACTTCATCGTCTTCCTTTGTGTTTTGAATCAATAAACACCATTGATCAGTATCTCCAGTGAGGCGGTAAACTTCCAGGATAACTTTTTCCCTTTCACTACTCCCCGAGGCATGGAATATTTTCTGTAAGGAATTTATCCATTGCTCTGCTACTAGTGGATTTGTACTCCCATTTTATGTTGATATTTGTTTCCTCATGAAGCGCTCTAACATTGATCCTCCACGCTGCGGATCATGGTGCTCCATACGGGTAAGGTTATTATTCATAACCCGAGTGAGTTGTCCCAGTATGGTGATTAGCTGATCAGCACTAGTTGCATCACCAGCTCGACTATAATTATCTTGAGTAGGAGGGAAATACCTACATGGAGTTTGTGCATTGATACGGTTTAGGAACTATTTCTAAACAATGGCATACACTATATTAGTTTATGAATCGCAATACATAAATAAAAACTTGTAAAACACTTAACATAAATTGAACAGTTTATGGATATAATCCATAATCATAAAAAAATTCTTTGAGGAAGTATATACTCATAAACCCTTCATAATGGTTTGTAAAGAAAATGAGAATTATACTAAGCATATCCCTTGAGAGTGTCGTAACCAAGAGTACAGCAAGGACCATTGTCGTGCACCAGTTCTCATTCGAGTCTAGCTCAAAGCGGTGTTTTTGGGTTTTACCCCTAGGTACATCTGTGCCAGAGCCGCCTCTACCTGATCATATGCAGACAGGAATGTATTGCTCAGAAAACTCACAAAATATCTATAATACCAAAATTCTAGGAAGTTCTTCTATACTAATCCTCAAAGTACATCTTAGGTCTATGTGCTCTAATCAGAGTTTATCTAAATCTACTTTCCATGATTTATACTAAACTTCCTCTGATACCAACTGTAAATCCCCAACCCCAGTTACCTAGAGTCGGTGCATTATTACATAACATTGGCATGATCACAAAAGATCAAGTCTCTAAAGACCGATTAGTTTAGTAGCCTTGGAACCACTAGATACATTCATAAAGTTTACATTACATCCCAAAATTAAAACTATAACAACATAGTCTCCATAGTCCATACTCATATCCCCTCATACTATCCCTGCAGGTCATTCATAAAATACTTCTTCACATCTAGGGAAAAATAAAACATAGAAAGGGGTGAGCTCAGATGCCCAGTAAGGATAACAATATCGCGGAAACTTTCATAAATAAGCATAAACATTTAAGGAAATGTATAACTAAAACAAAATCCTTTTAAACATGAACATCAGTATAATATGGCAGAAATAAAATTAAATAATTCCATTTACTTATTCACATGGATATTCTACTAGTCTAATAATCACATGAAATATCAATAACCACTTTCATAATGATGGAATGCATAATGCTAGACTATCATAACCATGTAGTCAAGGCCTTGTGCCAAGACTACAAATAAGATTTTGTCAAGGCCTTTTTCCAAGACAGTAGTTTGTCTCATGATACCTACCAATGCATCGAGGAGCTATAGTGGGCTCCACCCATCACTTATTAAGTCCAATGCATTCCTCATATGAATAGGTTTAAACATAACATAAGCATTCGTATTAAAACTAGCATACAAAATGTCAATACTTTCCCTATAAAACCATGAATGGTATAAAAATAAAACATCCACAGTCAAACATATCACAAAACCTTTAATACAATATGGAAGTTTTGTATCATAAAAAATAAATTTCAAAGAATCTTAAAATCCATTAAAGGATGTTGACATAGATGAAATCAAAACTATTTGCGAGAAATATCTCTTTTTTTAAATAATTTAAAAGTCACATAATTATAAAATTAAAATTTTACTTTGAAAATATTATTATAATATTGTAAGGGAAGATTCAATGATTTTATAATGGTGGAAATAGCTGTACGCACCGTATAAGATAAAAAAGACAGTCTTACCTTAATTCTGTCAAAAAGGTTAAAAAAGACCTTGTTTGGAAAATGACAGAAAGATTCCTTTATAAACATCTTATAAAAAGTCAACAAGGGTATAAATTACTTTAACCCATAGTCTATAAAATAGTAATAATGATTTGAAATACAATTTTAAGAAACATGGATGTGGATGATAAAGAGCTCCCAGTAGATAATTACGTATAAACAACCTCGGATAATGAAGAGATTGTGAAATAAACCCTTACCTTGTACTTTTCCTTGATCGAGGGTAGGTTAACCTCATTTATAATGGTGAAATAATTGTTATTAAATTATACAAGAATCATATACATTAATATGATATCATATATGATCTTTTAACATTGATTTGTTAATAAAATCTTAGTATTATCATCATTTCAGGTGTTAACGGATCCATTTTCCTTAGTATTATTTGTTATCTGAGCCATATTTGTTATGGATGGGATGTATATTATTCATATACAAAATTATATCATGTCTCTAAAATTATTTTTAATCATCAAATGGAATTTAGTCTTGAATGGATACGATGGGGAATGAATCTTTCGTGGAGACGGTAATCCGTATGTACACACGAGCGACAATATCATTCTTTTATTATTAAAATAATATATAATTGGATGGTATATCATATATACAGAATCATTATCATTTTATATTTATTATTTACATGAACTAAACATCATTATTATACCCATCTGAATAATAATGTATTGAATAACAATTACAACACGACGTGGAGACGGTAGGCCGTACGTAGGCACGTATGGTGACATGTCATTCAAAGGATGGATAGAATACTGAATATGGTTGTACCATATTTATAATAACATGACAGTATATAAATGATACTGCAGTTATTATTTTAGAATGTAAATAACAAAGAAAGAAGAAGTTGAAGAAGAAAGGAACTTGAAAGAGGGTGGTGAAAACATTACCTCTTCTTCGAGTTCTTCCTTTTGATTTGATCAAAAGGGATCCTTAGGTTGGATTTCTGATCAAAATAAGGCCACTAGGTTTAATTGAGGTAAGTTTAGAGAATATTTGGGCAGGGTTTGGCCAAGCCAAAAGGCTTTGAAGGTGTTAATTAGAGAGAAGGGGGAGTGCCCTTTTATAAGAGGGGTGAGGGGAACCTTTGGAAAATCTAGAAATATTATTTTATAATAAATTAATATTTAGTTTATAATGGCTCCAAAGTGGATTATTTAAAGGTTAAGGTGGGTATGGGTCGAAATCCTTTAAACCAATATATTTTAGACAGGTTTGGGTCACTATATTAACCTTATCATTTATATTTAACTCTTAGTTAAATAGTTTGACATTTACCATGTCTCTCTGTATTTTTATATTATATAGTTAATAAACATACTATATACCTCCAAGAGACCCCCAAGTGGTCCATTAATGATACAAATATAATTATATAAGTCTTTTGTCCAAAACGTATATTTTTAGTAATATAATATCAATTAATAATATAATATTTGTTTTAAAAACTCTTTTATGTCAATTTTGACACTATTGGGTATTTTGTTTTTCATAATTCCATAACAGCATTATTACTTCAAAAAAAAATATATAATCAATCCTAATATGTCATATTAACCTATAAAATTATTTTAATTCATAAAAGTCTCAAATTAAATTTATTTTTATATTTATAATATCAATTATTTTAATATTTCATTAATTAGATAATTACTACATCACCATTATGTCATAAATAAATTAAATTATTTAATGTCTAAAAATTATAAATAAAATACCTTTATATAGGAAATATTTTTATATTTCTAATTAATATTTATAATAGAATTTATCTTATGTATAACCCTATATTAAAAATGTTTTAGTTATTAAACTTTGATTTTAACTCTTTTAACTCTTCTTTTAATTAAATAATAATAAATGTACTAATCTAATCCAAGTGGACCTAAATGATCATATTTTATTCCTAAGGTTTGTTTTGGTCGAGATACACTTGTCCTATTGAATTAAGACATGTGTTAGGGTAATATTAATATCATTGTTACCCTTAATTACCCTATTTACTTTTAACCGTGGTAAATAAAAGTAAAAAGTTTCTATTCACCAAAAATTATTTTTATCTTATTGAACCACATTTTACTTCTTGATATTAAACGTGTCCCTATGATTTTTTAAATTCCACTCATAGAAGCGGTAAAATTAAGTTTTATGTGAATTTCCAAATTCTCCTAAGAGGTGGGTAAAAGACGGTGAAAAGTTCAATAAAATTTTTATATATCTAAAATTATTATAAACTAATTAAATTGAACTTATATAGGTATTAAGTATCTATTTTGACCATAATTAAATTTAAATAAAATAAATAATTATTTAAATAAAAATTCGGTTTTAAACTATAACTCAGTGTTTTTTCACTATTCATCAAAAATTGAATGTTTTCAGAAAAATACCAAAAATTCACCCTAAGATAATTTAGATATTAAGAATCCAAAAATGAAGTCCATTTTGAAAGATAAAATTTATAAAATTTTAAAAAGTGGGTATTACTATTCATAACAGCTAGTTTGATTGGTTGTGGTGTGTGTTAGAACTCGAAGTTGCATACAACACAGGCTATTATATTATTCAAAGAGAAGTGTACCATGGAAGTTTGGGGTGTTACACTAGGGTGGTATAAAATCCTAGTTGTGAATCCTGAAAAAAATAACAAGGAATATAAATCCTTAACTGTTAATATTTTATGCTAAATAATCAAAATAAAATATTTAAAATTTAAAATTTTGTATATACATTTTTTATTCGCAACAGAAATCATATAATAATTTCCCTTGGACTATAATAATAAATAAAAATATAGAAAAAATTTAAAAAAATCACAATTCATTGTAAAATGGGTGTTTCATTAATCAGTTTCTTATTACATGATTCCATTCATCGCATATGTGATACGACTATCTATTTCATCATAGGAATGGTAATGTTCCTTTGATCTAATGTTGATTCATAAAAGATTTGATCTCTCACATTTCTCTCTAAATCCAAGTAATTCATTTATGATGAATAAGGATAACCCTATATTGGATTTATAAGGATGGAATTATTGAGGGAATATTGGATCACTATATTTAAATAATAAAATATTATTTAATTTCATTAACTAATTATCTATGATAGGCTGTTCTAGGGCCCAAAATAAGAAAAATAATTTACAACCCCTAGGGTGAAGCACTTATTTTGGAAACAAATGCAGTGTTATATTTTCCATGTGAGTTATTATTTTTAATATAACATTATTTAGTCCCACTAGATAAAAATTATATAATTTATTAATATTAAAAATCACTTAAAATTCATCATCTATAGAAATTTATCAAAACATATCCATGGGTTCAACACTATACACCGAGAAAAATGGAACAATCATTTTTTCAAGGTCATCTACTAGGGTAAATTTTTCATTTTACCCCTAGGGAGGTCTTGACACTCTTAAATCTCAAAATTAACTTATTTCCTGTTGAGTAACATCTCAGGTCTCTATATCCCCCCCACATTTAAATATTTTTATGGTTTAAAAAGAAACAACCATAAATCATCAAAATAAATCAACCAAAACAGCCTTATATTTAAAAAAACCAACCTTAATACTCATTTTTATCTATTTATATCCAAGATCAAACCAAAAATGGTACAAAATCACCCATGAAGGGAATATTCATTCTCACCGTAGATTTTATTGGATCTAATTTTTATTGAATAATTCATTAACGAAAAAAATCATCTGATCTAGGATAGTCTTTTTAATTCTTAACACCATGAAATCTTCTCATCCTAAGGCCATACAACCACAATGGCAAAAGTGACCCCATGAAACATTAACATCATTTTTTATGTGGTTCATCAAAAATTTCAAATTTAGTGTTAAAAACCCACTCCCTATATTTAATGGGTGTTGTCAGTCGGATTTCATACGTACAACCCTTCTGCACTATACTCTACCACTACTATCTTCACAAAGATTATTCAAAAATACCAAAAATGTTACAAGGAAGTGTGATCATACGAATTAATATAATCTTCTCTATGATCTTCATTCAGTAAGACACATACTCTAATATATTTATCTCATAACATAAAAGAAACACGAACTTTATTTCTTAGTATATTCACAATTCTTAATGAGATTTATCAATCCACATCTTGGTCACCAACAAAACCTCGTCCACTATCAATGGTTTCCTAGTTATGTTTCCATAAATATGTTTTGATGGATACTGAAAACAAACGTGTGAAAAAATAAAATATTATGAATGTTCTCAATACAATGATCCTACCTATTAGGTGTCCCAATTCACTATAATACAAATTATATTATCCTGAACACTAATATAACCTTTCTCTAAATGATCTAGATCCTAGGATAACACCCACTAAAACATGATAAATTATGATAGAAAACGTCTACATAAAACATGATAATTCACACCATTTTAGGATTTGGAATGTGATGGTTACACCTAGAATTAACTACTATACATAATATATTGAATTCCATGATCCACCATGAAATTCCATAGTTAGAATATACACATTGTCATTAAATAAATTCATCATGGGAAACACTATATTTTATGCTCTATAGATGATATTTTACCCAACTTAATGAATACACTTTGGGTCCATCACTTGAGAAATTATGATCATTCAAGAAAAATAAATCAATATCACCACCATAAACATCCACCACACAAGGGAAAAATGTTAGGAAACTAATTTTTAAAAAAAGTGAGAAAAATATTTCTCTCCATTCTTGGATCAGTCAAATTTTAGTTATTTGGTCATTATAATATTCTATAATATGGAATAAATTCCTTTTTATAATAATAAACAACCATTCCATAAGGGTGTTAATAATTCCCACAAGGAACACATGATCATCGTATCATGAATGACAGATGATGCATAAATCAGTCTCTCACCGTGTAAAAACCATGGGTTTCACTTTGAAATAATCTATACAATCCTCCACATTCAAAAATAATGAAATAATATATTAACATAAAAAACAAACCCATTATTTCTATATAATTTTTAACTGACTACATCTTCTTGAGGGTGGGATCTTATTACCACACCAAAATGTATCCCACTCAATGATGTGGGTTGAGCACACCTCATATACTAAACTTTACACCACTTATCAATACTAGAATCATTATCTAATTAATATTATGTATGTACAACTGCATCTCATCACTTCCATGATAGACCGTCTAAATAGGCCACCTTCCCTAATAAGCATTATCCCACATTACCATATGGGGTCAGTAAAATATAGTCATAATTTGGGGTGATTTAATTAATAATATAACTTCTTTGAAGAGTTCCATAATAATTTCAAACTACTAAATATATAATTAAGGAATAACACCTCAATAATGTGTTACACAATAAAATGATCCATAAAGAGAAGTCACAAATCGTATAAAAAATTGCATATGTTACAATCTGATTATAAACATATATCTTTAACTCCTTCCCATAGATATGACTATATAGAGATTGTGTGTGACATAAACTGACAAAAGGTGGTCACGATGGGAAAAAATAATTTCTCTCCCATCAATGACTTATACTGTACCACTAACACTTCCAATAAATTTATCCCTATAATGAAATTTTTGATAAAACATTGAGGTATATTTTCTTGAATTTATCTTCTACATGGAGGTATCTCCAAGAAACTATTATGATTATATTTAGGTAATCCTATATCCTGACCACGTAACTTGGTTGAATCCATACTAATAATACAAACTATAAATTCCCACTCAGATGGTCTCTAGTGTAGGTTTGTTAAATAAAAAGAGGAAAAAACACATTAACTCTTCCTAAAGTGTCTTTTCCCAAACCAATAATCTCTTAAATTTCTACCATTAGTCAATAAAAGTGTAAACATAATAAGGTATTTTGTCCTTTTCAAGTACATTCATGGTTATGATTCTCTATAGAGGGTCCAACATTTTCATATATTTCTCCATCCTGAATAGGGGATAAACCTCAAGCCATAGTGGAGTAGTCCCATAATGATTTGGATAAAAAATTTATCCAATAATTACACACTCTTCTATATATGGAGAAAAATAAAATAATCATTATATAGTAAGTGAGATTCTAGACAAGTTGAAGATTCAATTACTATATTAAATCAAAACCTTTATCCCTCGAGTAACTGGATCTCTTTTAAAACCTATGGGGATTCTGACATCATGTCAAATGTGATATATTAATCCTATGAATAGTCACATTAAAAAAATTATGAATCAAAATCATATCTATAAGAATGGACTTTATATATCTTGTAAGGGAGAAAAGCTATTGCAGATCATTGTTCAAGTAAATCTCTCAATCAAGTCTATGAATCAATTTCCCATCACTCACTAACATAGATAGAGATGTATAACTAGAGTTATGGTATCATCGTGACCATGATTTATCATACACGACTACTATCATAGGGTAACCCCAATATTTTATAGGATGAACCCATAAGGGTTAATGTTTATGTAGACAAGCTATATAAACATGGAAGATTATAATAGACTACTCTATGATGCATGTACCAACTTTCTTGTATACTACAATTAATTCAAAAAAACATGGGATAACTACCATGTTATTATTGTACTATATAGTTGATATATTTTCCACTAAACCTATGTTGATCTACATGATCATAGAACCAAAATTTTTATCCCTTTAAAATTGTTTCCCTAAATTCTCATAACAGTCCCACATGATTGTTAACTATAAATTCCATCCATGGGACTCGAATGCTCTGATACCACACTGACATGAACTAGCCTATTGAGCTCCTTCACAATATAGTATTTATTTTGGTGTTACACCCTAATCCCGCATCTAATAGGTGAGGGGATGGTGAGAATAATCAAGTATACATATAACACAATAATGTAGGCCTTAGCCAACATCATCCTAAAATAGACACATATATCTAATCTATAAAATAACCATATATATATATATATACACACACATATATACACACAAATAACTGGACTATATGCAATAATTTCACGAGACATAGAATGTAAGTACAATACGGCATAGGGAAAATAGAATTAAATAAAAATTTGATAATCCTATTAAATTGATAGACACAATACTATACACATCTAACCCTCCTTTCACATAATTCTCAATTTTTATTTGACTATAACGGTAACCACTACCATCATGGGACACAATTCTCTACCAAGAATATATAATCATGATAATTAATCCACTATAAATAGGCCACACTAAGTCCACATCAAGTTAGACAACGTTTAATTTCAATTTGTCTTCATAGAACCAATACTCATGGGAAAAAATCTCTATAGGGGTGAAAATAAACATGATCATTTGGATGTCCCAAAACCAAAAAAAGGTATGATAATAAATAATTCATAATAAACTATGGTGTAGGGAAGTATATGGGGGGAGATAAGAATGGATTATAATATTCATAATTAATAGAAGTCTTAGGTATGTAAAGAAGTTTTAGTCATCTTAGGTATAACCCTTGAAGGTCACGCCTCTTTTTAATTAGGGAGTTCTCCAAGAACCAAAATTCCCATATTTTTTGAAGTTGATATCCATCTTTTCAATACTTATCAAATGAAACAATGGGGTTCTTGGGGAGTCAAAAGTCTAAAAAACCCAATCCACCATCCATCTCCAACTTCAACAATGAAACTACATCCAATAAATAAAAATTTGATCCTAATTGAAGTGTGTATGATAGTTGATGAGGAACCACATCATAACATCCTCCAGTACCACATCACCCACTGATAAATCGATAGGGGAAATTGTATCTTGGCCAGGTGTAGATACAGAAACTCTGTGTAAAAACACATAATATCATGACCACACAACTATGAAAACACAAAATGAACTACTAAGTGAAAAGTAACCTTTAAACATAAGCTTGTCACTTCTATGTTTGGAATTTTGAAAATCCGATATTCACGGTTGTGTTCAGGATGATTTTTGGAGTCTAATGAAACAAAAATAATTTCTGGTGAATAGTAACCAACCCTTATGAATAGTAACTTACCCTTATGAATAGTAATATTACCCTTATTAATAGTAAATAAGAGTAACATTACCTATGAATAATAAAATAAAATTTAGACATCTTAGAAAGTGACAATTTGACCTTAGTAAAAGTTTTTGGTATTTTATAAGTCATAAATAATTAATTATAATTAATTAGTTAATTTAAAATAATATTTATTTCCCTGAAATGTATTCATAAATTATTTAATCAATGTATAATAGTTTTTAAATAATGTTATGAGACCCTATGTAATTTTTGAAAGAACTATAAAATCAGTTTTAATCTTAAAAACTGTTTTTTTTAAGTAAATTATGATTTTAATTGAATATTAAATTAATAATATTTAGAAAATTATTTTTGAAAATTAGACTTCATTTTTGTATTGTACACGTCGAAAAATGGTTGAGGTAAATTTTTGGGATTTTTCTGAGATACTTGAATTTTTTGATGAATAGTAGAATCCGATAATTCACAATAAATGCTAAATAATGTATTAATTGAGTCATCGATGATGTTCTTCTGATTTAAGCCCACTTGGTTCGGGATTAAATTATAAAATTACTATTCTTGGTAGTTAAATACTCACTATTCCTTGTCTTTGGTAAAATTAATAAACTAATCAATTTTATATTAAGGAAACCCCTCTCCCCTCCACTATAAAAGCCACCCTTCACTCCCTCTTTTCCTCACACCTCTCAAGATCCAAGCCTTCTCTAAACTCTACCCAAACAACTTCCCTATCCCCTCCCCCAATTCCAAAATCTTCTGGTCTCATCAAAATACCAATATTATCTTCCTTAAGAAGGATCTGAAGAGGAATATTTAAGAGGTAATTTCCCTCCCTCTTCTCCTTTAATTTCCTTTCAAGTTCAAGTTCCTTTCTTGATCTCTCCCCGCCTATATTCATCAAAATTGTTTTTTAACTCTAGTATTATACATATAATGTAATTTTATGATTCTATTGTGATATTATATCACCCCACACCCTTTACCTCTTCCTTTTATTTCATTAAAGAGAATGTTGTTCATAAGGTGTTAATTTATCACCTTCAAAAACGACATGCTCTCTTCTTCCATTTCTACCTTCAGATCTAGTCATGAAACCATTTTTATGGTTCAACCATAATATTTTATATGTATTATGTTCTATTTTATGTTCTGGAAATAACCTATGGCCATATTACTAATTGAAAAGTTAAAACAAGTTCGTTGTGATCCAAAAACCGCTCAAATTAACCCAAATAACCATCACTAAATTCTTATTTAATGATTCGTCCACATGGATCTAATATAATTCATTATAAAATAATTAAATCTCCGGTAATATCATTAATAACATTTAATATCAGTTCTGGATGTTTACCCATGATCTACCCAAACTTCAATTTAAGAATACAAGTGAACCACTCAAGAAAACCATGAAAACGAACATCCCCGAACAATGTTTTTAAACTCTATAAGTCATCCAAAAGAACATAATATGACATAATGAAACCATAATGAACCCTATTAATTTATACATGGTTCTGGATTTCTAATTAATGAATATAATTTCATTATACAGGACATTAAATAGAAGGAGGCATTCGGGTACAAGGTAAGGGGAAATCTCGAACCCAATTTTCTTCCTTTGGGTTCTCCTTCTTTCACTCAATTTTTTGATATGGTTACTCCTCAAAGATCATTTGTTAATAATTTACTTTACTTTTCTGGGATATACATATTTGTCACTGGTTTTTATGTCCAACAAAATGTTTTCCAAAATAACTCTTCTTTTAAGAACGTTCCTTTTACTTCTCACTCAAAGTGGACGGTTCTTGTAACATGTAGGTTATTCCCTCTTTCTTTTGGGAACCCAAAGCTTATGAAGGTGTTATTATGAGATGAAACCAATTCCTTTTCATGGGTTAGTTATTTTCATTTATGTAATATGTTCATTGTGGTATGCATGATAAATGATAATGTTATGATGTGATGGGTGTGCCTGGAATTATATAGCGCAATATGAATGTTTAAATGTGACGGGTGCGCCTAGAATTATATAGAACTCCAATGCACTGGGTAAAGTGATGAATCTCATGAGTAAATTTGAAATGATGTGTGAAAAAGATGTTATCTTGGTTCAAAAATATGTGTGGTAGTTAACCACTAATACATGATGTTTCATTTTTATGCATTTCCCCCTTTCAAGTCTTTTATTTATGCTCCTCTCATGTTCATGATCTTTTGCCTATGTTATGATTATGCTCAACCCATGCTATATTATTCTTATATATACTATTACTAGGCTTCTAGATCACCCCTTTTGATGTATATCCTCAGTTGGCTACATGTACTAAGGAGAGGACAAGTGCCACTAAGAAGCTAGTAAAGAAGAAATTAAATAAATGTTTATGGTTGATGTTGTATTTGTTATGTGTGGTCCTAGTTTTCCCAATACACTAAACCTATGGATCCTCTATGTGTAATACTATTATTTTTTTTATCTTTTAAATGATTTAATAGTATTTTAAGAAAAGTTAGGGTCTCTATAGTTGGTATCAGAGGCAAGGTTTAGTTAATTTGGGAATTAGGATTAGTGAACCCTAGAGAAAACATCTATTATGAGACTAAGTAAAAATATGCACACAAGAATATTTACATATGGATCCCATATGTTATGATTTTATTATAAATTTTCCAAATGAATAATTTATGTATTCATGACTTGTTTACTTATGTTTTGTTCTAACCTTTTCTATTTTAGAAAATTGTGGGAACCAGGAGAAATCAGGCCAACAACTCATGCGAGGGGCAATGCAACGATTGCCCGAATGACATCCCCAATGATTTGGGAGGTGGAGTTCAAAACTTCATGGAAATGCTTACCCAATTATCTCAGGTTGTGAATAATAACCATAATAATGGGTAACGTCCTCCTTCACCAAAGATGGAGCAACTGGATATCGAATGTTTTATGCAGCAACGACCACCGACGTTTAGTGGATCTTCCGATCCACTAGTGGTAGAACAGTGGGTCAAATCCATGGAGAAGATCTTTTTTGTTCTTCACTGTTTTGAGATGGAGAAGGTGACTATAGTCGTTTATCACCTAGATGGAGAATCTGATCAATGGTGGTCTTTGATTAAGAACACCAAGCCAAGGGAGGAAATTGAAGAGATGGAATAGGAAGACTTTAAGATAATGTTTCTTAATAAGTACTTCCCAAGAACTCTTTGCAAGAATATGGAGAGATAATTCATAGAGCTAAAGAAAAAAGAAGTAGAATCTTTCACATCCTATGAAGAAAATTTCACAAGGCTTGCAAGGTACACTTCGGGTTTTGTTATCAACAATGATAGAAAAATTGATAGATTCTTTAGTGTATTAAAACCACACCTTCGAAAGGCTCTTGAAATTCGAGACTTTGGGAGTTATGAAGAAGTTGTTCGGTGTGCTCTCAAAGTGGAGATGGAGTTTGGAGAATGGTCTCATGTAAATGGTGATAAGAAGAGAAAGATGGATTTTCAAGCTGGTGGATCTAATGACAAAGGTGGGAAGAAAAATCAACGACCCACATGCCAAAAATGTGGGAAGTTGCACAATGGGAACTGCCTCAAAGGGGTGGGGAAATGCTTCAAGTGTGGGAAAAAAGGAAACCATGCTCAAGAGTGTCAAAAAGACACAAAAAGGAAGGAGAATGTAGCCGATGAAAGGATAGAACCGCCTAGGTTTCAATTCTACAACTATAGGGATCTAGGGCACTTTACAAACCAGTGCACTAAACCTCGAGCTCTCGAGGGTAATCAGCGTCAGCAGCCAACAATGCCAAAGTAACAAGGTAAGTCTTATGCCCTCACTACTGTGGAGGTGGAGCATGATAATGAATTCATACAAGGTACACTTCCTATTTACTCAATAATGGAAAAAGTCTTATTTGATTCTGGTTCTACGCATTCCTTTATATCTTGCAAGCTTGATAGAACTATAGAATCGAAGCCCCGAAACCTTGAAGTAGAGATATCTGTAAAAACACCAAGTGGTGCAATCATTGCAACCAAAGTGTTAGACACTTCTCCTGTTGACGTATGTAGGAATATTCTTCTGGAAAATATCATAATACTTCCCTTGGTGGAATTTTACGCTATAATGGGAATGGACTGGCTCTCGTTATATAGAGCACGTATCAACTGTCGGGAAAAGGAAATATATTTTCATATTCCAAACCATCCCATACACCTCTACAAATGCAGGGAAGATCATGAATCTCCTTTGAGAAATTCTTCAATGGTTTGGGTGTTGATTCCCTATGAAGAAGCATACCTCGCCCAAATGGTTGAGTTGAAGGAATGTTCCAACCTTGAGGAAATTCCCATTGTGAGGGAATACGATGATGTATTTCCCAAAGAGTTACCTGGAATTCCCCCGGATCGTGAGGTAGAGTTCTCAATTGAACTCATACCCGGAGCTACTCCTATCTCGAAGTGCCCCTATAGGATGGATCCTATCGAACTGGAGGAGTTAAAGAAGCAGCTGCAAGAGAATATGAACAAAGGGTTCATACGCCCCAGTGCATCACCATGGGGTGCGCCAATTCTCTTTGTGAAGAAGAAGGATGGAACCATGCGGCTGTGTATTGATTATCAGGAACTCAACAAGATCACCATAAAGAACAAGTATCCTCTCCCAAGGATTGATGACTTGTTCGATCAGTTAAGAGGAGCTCAATACTTCTCAAAGGTGGATCTTCATTCTGGATATCATCAAGTAAAGGTGAAGAAGGAAGATATTTAGAATACTACCTTCTAAACAAGGTATGGGCACTATGAGTTTTTGGTGATGCCATTTGGACTTACTAATGCCCTTGAACTCTTCATGGATTTGATGAATAGATTCTTTAGACATTACCTTGAAAAATTTGTGGTAGTTTTTATTGATGATATTCTCATCTACTCCAAGAGCAAGTAGGAACATGAAGAACATCTTAGACTTGTGTTGGCAACATTGAGAAAGGATAAGTTGTATGCCAAGTTGAGAAAGTGTGACTTTTGGATAAATAAAGTCACGTTCTTGGGACATGTGATCACAAGTGAGGGAATTTCTGTGGATCCTTCAAAGAAAAAGGCGATTGAGGAATGGACTAGGACCTCTAGTGTCACAGATATCTGTATTTTTCTTGGATAAACTGGGTACTACCGACGTTTTGTGAGAAACTTCTCACGATTGTCAAGCCCGCTAACTAAGTTAACAAGGAAAGGGGTAAAGTATGTCTGGATGGAAGAATGTGAGGCAAGCTTCAAGGAGCTGAAGAGAAGGCTGATCATTGCACAAGTGGAGAAAGTTTTGTGATATACAGTGATGCTTCAAAGAAAGGCTTGGGTTGTGTACTCATGCAAAATGATAATATGATAGCCTACGCCTCACTATAGTTAAAGATCCATGAGCAGAACTACCCGATGCATGATCTAGAGCTGGCAGCCGTGATTTTTGCCTTGAAAATCTGGCGACACTACCTTTATGGTGAGAAGTATGACATATACACCGACTAGAATAGCCTAAAGTTTATATTCACACAAAAGGAGCTCAACATGCGTCAAAGGAGATGGTTAGAGCTAATCAAGGATTACAATTGCTCTATTCACTATCATCCTAGAAAGGCGAACAAGGTAGCTAATGCTCTAAGCAGAAAATAACATGCTACTCTATCCATGTTGCGGATTGAGAAAGACCCAATCTTCTTGGATATGTAAAGGATGGATTTGGAAATCATAAGGGAAGGAGATACATCCTACCTTGCCCAACTGATTGTGCAACCATCCATTCATGAGAAGATTAAGGAAGCACAAAGGGATGATGTAGAGATACAAAAGAGGGTGAATACAGTAAAGGAAGGGAAGCTGCAAGAGTTCTATATCGACAATGATGGTGTGATTCGGTTTGGAATGTGAATTTGTGTGCCTTCATCACCCGGGATAAAGAAGGAGCTATTGGATAATGCACATAGATCAACTTTCTCTATCCATCCTGGGAGTACCAAGATGTATCGTGATCTCTAAGAACACTTCTGGTGGGATAACATGAAGAAGGAGATTGCAGAATATATATCAAGTTGCTTGGTATGTCAGCAAGTTAAAGCTGAGTGGAAAAAGTCCAAAGGTATGATGCAGCCATTGCCTATACCCATGTGGAAATGGGAAAATGTTACTATGGAATTTGTCACAGGCCTCCCAAAGACGTCAAATGGAAATAATGAGATATGGGTTGTGGTTGACCGACTCACCAAGACTGCCCATTTTATCACTATTCGGGAAGACCTCTCACTTGAACAACCTGCAAAGATATATGTGAATGAAGTGGTGAGATTGCACGGTGTTCCACTCTCAATTGTCTCTGGCCATGATCCAAGGTTCACATCTAAGTTTTGGAGGAGCCTTCAACATGACTTGAGTACTGAATTAAATTTCAGCACGGCCTATCACCCCCAAACCGATGGCCAGTCTGAAAGGACTATTCAGACACTCGAAGATATTCTAAGATCCTTCTCTCTTGAATTAAAAGGTGGTTGGGATTAGCATCTCCCATTGGTTGATTTCTCATACAAAAATAGCTTCCAATCGAGTATTCAGATGGCTCCGTATGAAGCACTTTAGGGGAAGTGATGTAGAACTCCAACCTGTTGGGATGAAGTTGGAGAAAGAAAGCTACTTGGGCCCGATCTTGTTCAAGAGATGACCAAGAAGGTTCAATTCATCCAGAAACACATCAAAGCTGCTAAAAGTTGGCAAAAGAGCTATGCTAACAATCATCGAAGGGACTTGGAGTTCGACGTTGGAGATAAATTCTTCCTTCGAATATCTCCATGGAAGAGATTCATGCGATTCAAGAAGAAAGGGAATCTAAGACTAAGGTACATTGGCCCCTTTGAGATCCTTGACCATATAGGAGTCGTGGCCTATCGTCTGGAACTTCCACCAAATATGGCTCAAGTTCATGATGTTTTTCATGTATCACTTTTGAGGAATTACATACCAGACCCCTCACATGTACTAAACTCAGAGGTGGTGCAGCTGGAAGATGATCTCTCCTATGAGGAGTATCCAGTAAAGATTATGGATCAGAGAGATAAGGTTCTATGCAACAAGACAACTCATCTTGTCAAAGTGTTCTGGAGGAACCATAAGTTTGAGGAAGAAACTTGGGAACTAGAAGAGGCAATGAAGGAGAAGTACCCTCACCTGTTTATGTAAAGTGAAATTTCGGGGGCGAAATTTCTTAAGGGGGGAAGAATGTAACGACCCAAAGTTTTTCAATGGAAACTACCATCTTATAAATATGTCATAAAATAACATTAAAACACAACAAAATTAACTACTAAGTGATAAGTAACCTTTAAACATAAGCTTGTCACTTCTATGTTTGGAATTTTGAAAATCCGACATTCACGGTTGTGTTCAGGATGATTTTTGGAGTCTAATGAAACAAAAATAATTTTTTGTGAATAGTAACATACCCTTATGAACAGTAACCTACCCTTATGAATAGTAATATTACCCTTATGAATAGTAAATAAGAGTAACATTACCTATGAATAATAAAATAAAATTTAGACATCTTAGAAAGTGACAATTTGACCTTAGTAAATGTTTTTTGTATTTTATAAGTCATAAATAATTAATTATAATTAATTAATTAATTTAAAAGAATATTTATTTCCCTAAAATGTATTCATAAGTTATTTAATCAATGTATAATAGTTTTTAGATAATTTTATGAGACCCTATGTAATTTTTGAAAGAACTATAAAATCAGTTATAATCTTAAAAACTGTTTTTTAAGTAAATTATGATTTTAATTGAATATTAAATTAATAATATTTAGAAAATTATTTTTGAAAAATGGACTTCATTTTTGGATTCTACACGTCAAAAAATGGTTGGGGTAAATTTTTGGGATTTTTCTGAGATACATGAATTTTTTATTAATAGTAGAATCTGATAATTCACAATAAATTCTAAATAATGTATTAATTGAGTCATCGATGATGTTCTGCTGATGTAATCCCACTTGGTTCAGGATTACATTATAAAATTAATATTATTGGTCGTTCAAGACTCACTATTCCTTTTCTTTGGTGAAATTAATAAACTAATCAATTTTATATTAAGGAAACTTTTCTCCCCTCCACTATAAAAGCCACCCTTCACTACCTCTTTTCCTCACACCTCTCATGCTTCAAGCCTTCTCTAAACTCTGCCCAAACACATTCCCTAGCCCCTCCCCCACTTCTGAAAGCTTTTAGTCTCATCAAAATACCAAGACTATCTTCCTTAAGGAGGATCTCAAGAGGAAGATTTAAGAGGTAATTTCCCTCCCTCTTCTCCTTTAATTTCCTTTCATGTTCAAGTTCCTTTCTTGATCTCTCCCCACCTATATTCATAAAAATTGTTTTTTAACTCTATTATTATACATATAATGTAATTTTATGATTCTATTGGGATATTATATCACCCCACACCCTTTACCTCTTCCTTTTATCTCATTAAAGAGAATGTTGTTCGTGAGGTGTTAATTTATCACCTTCAAAAATGGCATGCTCTCTTCTTCCATTTCTACCTTCAGATCTGGTCATGAAACCATTTTTATGGTTGAACCAGAATATTTTATATATATATTATGTTCTATTTTATGTTCTGTAAATAACCTATGTCCATATTACTTAGTGAAAAGTTAAAACAAGTTCGTTGTGATCCAAAAACCGCTCAAAATAACCCAAATAACCATCATTAAATTCTTATTTGATGATTCATTAACATGGGTCTAATATAATTCATTATAAAATCATTAAATCTCCTGTAATATCATTAATAACATTTAATATCAGTTCTGGATGTTTACCCATGATCTACCCAAACTTTAATTTAAGAATACAAGTGAACCACTCAAGACAACCATGAAAACGAACATCCCCAAACAATGTTTTTAAACTCTATAAGTCATCCAAAGGAACATAATATGACATAATGAAACCAGAATGAACCCTATTAACTTAAACAAGGTTATGGATTTATAATTAATGAATATAATTTGATTATATAGGACATTAAAGAGAAGGAGGCATTCGGGTACAAGGCAAGGGGAAATCTCGAACCCAATTTTCTTCCTTTGGGTTCTCCATCTTTCACTCCATTTTTTGATATGGTTACTCCTCAAATATCATTTGTTCATAATTTCCTTTACTTTTAGGGGATATACATGTTTTTCACTGGTTTTTATGTCCAAAAAAATGTTTTCCAAAAGAAATATTCTTTTAAGAACGTTCCTTTTACTTCTCACTCAAAGTGGACGGTTCTAGTAACATGTGGGTTATTCCCTCTTTATTTTGGGAACCCAAAGTTATTTAGGAGTTATTATGAGATGAAACCCATTCGTTTTCATGGGTTAGTTATGTTCATTTATGTTATATGTTCATTGTGGCATGCATGATAAATGATAATGTTATGATGTGACGGGTGCGCCCAGAATTATATAGCGCAATATGAATGTTTAAATGTGACGGGTGCGCCCGAAATTATATAGCACTCCAATGCATTGGGTAAAGTTATGAATATCATGAGTAAATGAGAAATGATGTGTAGAAAATATTCTATCTTGGTTCACAAATATGTGTGGTAGTTAACCACTAAGCCATGATGTTTCATTTTTATGCATTGCCACCTTTCAAGTCTTTTATTTATGCTCCTCTCATGTTCATGATCTTTTGCCTATGTTATGATTATGCTCACCTCAGGATATATTGTTCTTATCTATCCTCTTACTAGGCTTCTATATCACCCCTTTTTTTGTATATCCTCAGGTGGCTACATGTACTAAGGAGAGGACAAGTTTCACTAAGAAGCTAGTGAAAAAGAAATTAAATAAATGTTTATGGTTGATGTTGTATTTGTTATGTGTGGTCCTAGTTTTCCAAGGACACTAAACCTTTGGATACTCTATGTGTAATAATATTATATTGTTTATCTTTTAAATGATGTAATAGTAATGTAAGAAAAGGCAGGGTCGCTATACACTCTGTGTAAAAACACATAATATCATGACCACATAACTATGACTAAATCCATGTGAACTCTCTATAATTGTAATGGATGATCCATTTCTCACTAGGGGTCACATATTCATCATGGTGGTCATATACCCCAATATAGGACCCTCTCCCCATATGATCTCTTAGATTTGGGTATTGACTCTGTATATTGGGATCATTTTCCTATGCATGTGTGGTGGTGGGGTCAGGAGGCTTTCTATGATACATGGGACCTTATCTGTGATATAAACCTGTATCTAGATATGTTATAACCCTAAAAACTATCTGATCTTCATGCTCAATCACTGTTGTTATACCAACATTGAAAAAAAGGATAAAACTGAATATACCACTTCAAATTTTCCACTAATTCTAAAAATTGTGTCTCATCATTTCCTATATAGAAAAAACTAATAATGGAATACCCACCTATCCAAATATGACTATGGGGAAAGGGGATATGAAACGATACTAATTTTAGACAAGTAAAAAATATGTGTTTTAGGGGTAGGAAATGTTTGACCCAACATCATTTGTGTAGTCATATATTTCCTTATTACTTAGTTTTTATTGGTTTACCTACATGAAATGTGTACTATGTTACATGGTTCTTCAATATGGGTACATGTTGTGTAGTCTAATATGAATCACACGATTTTTACTACTAGAGATAAAAATATACATTCGTACATCAATAGATGATGTATGGTCCTATCCCATAAATAATGTATGGCCAAATAACCATCTAGGAATGTACTCCATGTACACACTATGCTGGAAATCTTAGATAAACATGATGTGTGTAATTCCCCAACCTAAACCACTGGGTCTCAACCCAAGAGTCACAAGTCCCCATCCTTTCCTCTCCACCTAAATGAGTTTACAGACTAGTATTGAGGATCTTAACTCCAACTTTGGGGAGACTATACCATCTAGTAATCATAACTAAATAAATAATAAAATAAAATAAATAATAACATAATATAAATATCAAGTGGAAGAATAAATATCAAATATAA
Source organism: Viscum album (assembly GCA_963277665.1). NCBI lineage: Eukaryota > Viridiplantae > Streptophyta > Magnoliopsida > Santalales > Viscaceae > Viscum > Viscum album. Next base: position 358,686,756 of record OY728162.1, read on the forward strand.
TAATATATGGAACACAAGTTATAAAAAAATTGACTCCGAAAGTAGAAATATGAACCCTAAATTAAGTGTAAGTTGATAAATAAATAAATAAATAAATAATTTTTGAAATATTCTTGGTTCTATCCTACTCTTACCACCATCTCTATTCCCCAAACTCTTCCATCATTCATGGGACCCTTTCTCTTTCCAATATAAATAAAAACAAATTCTATATTCTCATCAAGACACATTAATGTTGTGATTACTAATACCCAATAGTAAACCTCCAATTTATCCTTGTCATGATAACAATAAATGCATAAGAAATCATAAACACTCAAATACCTAACACCCATGTGTTATTCCATCAACCCTGAACCTCAACCATACCTAAATTGGCACAATCCAACAGGGATAATAATCAGATTTCACAAGTTATCCAGAACTATACACAAGGTTAGTAATCATTTATTTCAAAACACTTAATTCTTTGATTCAGATCTAACCTCTAGGCCATTATATCCCAACTACATCATGGGTCTGATCTCTAGTTTGTTATATCCATTCTCCATCACTAGTTAGTCCTCTAGAATGTCATAAATCATATATGTCTTAGGTTATACATATAGGCCATCATAATGATACACTATTCATTATTCTATCATTGAAATTTTCTCAATACTTCTGAACTACCCCTCTAAGGTGTAACCATATCACCATGATCCACCTGTTCCATGTTCCAATAAAAGAACCTCCATGTTATGGTAACACATAAATCCAGTAAGATCATAAAAGAAAAAAAATATAATATAATAATGAAAACATATTAGTGGCATAAATTACATGGGATCAACATCATACATGATCAAATAACGTATAAGAATACTCCTCTAATCAAAAATCATAAATTAGTCTCTTTCACTATATAGAAACACTCCCACGTTAGACCTCTAACAATCATTGTCAAAAAACTATGAAAGAAAATGAATATTACCATGAAAACGTGTGTATAATAGCCCCATATGGTAATTAACTTCCCACATCATGGTTTTTTATGTAAACATAATAATTTTGAAGGCTTCATCACCAGACAAGGTTAACAAAAAACTAGAATAAACCAAAATACCAAGAACAAATAGATCTACTTCCACATGGAAAATGGTTTTATAGAAATTCTTAAGATTTTGAAAGTAAAAGGAAGAAATATCACACATGCAATGAAAACAAACATCAAAAGTGGCCTTGAAGTCTACTAGAAGAAGTTATAATGTCTCCCTTTGGTATCCATAAGAGGTGAAATCCACCAATATAAACACCATTGATGCATCATAGAATTACAGGGATCCAAAAAAATGTTTTTATTATGAAATATCCAAAATGAACTCCATAAAATACACTAAGAACCCAAATAAATTTTTTAACAACATAATTATATGATCTAACAAGATTAAAAAGTGGAAATATAGCATAATAAGAAAACCCTATAATAGTTATTCATCGAATTTCCCAAAATCAAGTGGCACTAACAAAGGAGGATGAAAATAGGTCATAGATTGGTCAAAGGAAAAAGAAGGTAAATTTAAATAGGGATGAAAATAGGGCTTTGATAAAAATTATAGCACCATATTATCCCTATCCTTAAGAACATACCAAAAGTGAAAATCATTGAATGATATATAAAATTATGTGATATAATCAGGGTAAAATAATTAAAAAGGGTATTAATAGACCCCTCATTGAAGTTGAACATGTTTTAAAGAAAAAAAATGATGTTTAATAGATATCTGAAGAATTTAAACCATTAAAAAGAAATCCATATGTTAGAAAAACTTTCATTAGTCCATGGTTCCCATGTTCAAGGTTCTCTTCCTACACCATGACGTCCAAAATGGCATCACAATCTAATTTCTATTACATTACTTAAACAGGAAAAATCCATTAAAAAAGGAATCCACTAGGGATTTCTGTTGGTAGTTTTTTATATAAAAACACTAAAACTAAAATTATAATATTCCAAATAATCTAAAGAATAAACCCCAGATTTGACCATCACATAGTTAAAAAATCTCATTTAGGACATGTCATATCTTAAATTAATGTAACCATAACAAATAAGTGTTAGATAATTATCACCCTTTAAATATTTCTTGTATTTGAAAAGTGCATCTGGGAATTATTTGAAAAAACTCATCCAACTGAGCCTGAAAATCATCATATCACACCCATTTCACCACATGGATCTACACTTGTCACTATAGGATCCAAAAATTTAGTAATTTATTTCCCCACAAATTATTATTTTTCTGGTCAATAATATATAGTAGGTGTACCATTTATTATGCATCTAACCCCCTTTGAATATCCCCACAGTCGATGACATTTTTAGGATTAGGTCTATACCGACAGAGTTGAGATGCATGAGACACATTTTTCAAACCACATTAGTGAGAAAAAATATCTAGATGATACGCCACTTTCTTAATATGATAGGTGACCAAGAAGGTCACATCATAACATGGTTGTTACATCCCTTTATTTCTAAAATGTCATTTTATTAACTGAGGAGTAACTCTTAAAAACCCTGATATCCAATAGAAAACACCCATAGTCTCTTCTAATAGATTACATAAGATTTATTTCTAATCTATGTTGTGATAATCCTTTTCTAAATCAACAAAACACTCAAAGAGGATTCTTGCATAATAATAGTCCACATAACCACTACCTCAGCAGTTTTGTTCAAAAAAGTGGTGAATGGAATGGGATGCCATTTAGGTCCTCCTAAGGACTCATCCATATTGATTCTTAGTAAATGTTATTTAATACAGACTCAAAAATATATAAGTTATTATTAAAATCTCCAATGAAAATTAGATTTAATTGTAATGCATATACTATAATATATTGATCATCCACAATTATTTTCTATATGTTTGGTGATGGTATTATATTATCAATCTCAGCTAATCCCTTAAGTCCTTGTAGAAACCCAGCCATTTCCTCAATGATAAATGTGTTTTTTTATCAAATTCTATTCTTAAGGGGGATCCATGAAAAAATATAATGTCAAATATATAAATTTTTCCCACATTTCTATTGAGTGAGTCTCACAAATTGGTAGGAAATGAAAAACTTTCATTATCTGATAATGAATCACCCAAAAAAACATAATGGTTCCTCGATGTCCTAGGTAACCCCATTTAAAATTCCATCATGACATAATTACACTTCCACATAGTCTTATAAATTTACTATATGTGTACATTAGGACACTAGTTCTCATCCTTTACTCTTTGGAAGGTAATACATCATAAAATTAATCCAATGATGTACCTCTTCATCCTTGGCCAATAGAACTACCCCCAAAAGTCATGGTACTTATTTTTTGGAAACATGATACCCCAACCAATTATAGGTATCAATGTAACTCGTCATTTATTCCCTATAATAATAAAAGAATACAAATCTCATATGTATAAAGATATCATCATATCTTCCCAATGACCACTGAAGTATTAGATTTCCACCTACTAGTTATTACAGAATCCCAACAAAATCTAGTTCGGATTCCTGATGATCCTTCATGAATTCTACTAAATAAAATTTGAGCACTAATATGCTAAAATCCATTGATCTTTAGTCTTTTAAAGCATCTATCATCCAATGATCTAATAATCTTATCAGGTGAATATATTCCTCTGATGTTTATTCCCCATGCTCTTGAGCTACATGCATCTTATAACTAAGGGAATATATAATGATGTTACATATACCAAGTTCAAATTCCATATCAAATTTGAATGTATATAGTTACTCTACCCATTTACTCTACCAAAAATTGATTTCTCCATGTGTGAAGATATAGATAAGTATATATGGTCAGTGTAGATAAAAAAACCCTCTCATCAAAAAAATAGTGTCAAGAAAATGTTAAAATGTGGACCACCACATCCATATCAATATCATGGGTAGGATGGTTCCTCTCATGGAGTCACAATGAACATGACCCATATGTTGTTAATCACTCCTTTTACATAAAAACTATCCCCAAAAAAGCTCTTTTCACATCACGTTATACGGAATAACCAATTCATGGATTAGAAAGAATAAACATTGGAGTTGTAGTAAACCTCCTTTTCAAATCCTGAAACGAATCCTTGCATTGTTCCAACCACTTAACCATTACCCATTTCATGATCATAACAATTATGGGTGTTGATAAATGATATACTTCCAAGATAAAATGAAAATAATATCACAATAAATCCATAAATATTATGATCCCAAACAAATTCTGGGGACATGTACATGAAATGACATCCTTGGCATTCTAGGGGTCCACTAATATACAATAGTTACACACCACATACCCCAATAACTGAAATTAATGAATCATAATGTGAAACATTGATAGCATGGAATAAATTCAATGTGAATGATGTGTACTTAGGTTTATCTTGGTATGTTTATCTTGATACTATGTGGTTAGTGTATAAATAAAGATATATTCAATGAAAAACATAATGAATGAGTTTAGACAAGAGTGGGATAACATTTTTATGAGATAATGAAAACATTAGGTGCATTATTTAGTAAAAAATAAATGACCATGAACTTATATATCCCATACATTCTCTAAAAATTATTTTTTGGATTCCCTAAACTCTTACATGCAACTAGTGATAGATCGGTCATTGATAAATCATGGAAAACTACAAGGATCCCCATAACTAATCAATAATATAATTGATCCCAGGTAAAGGATACATATTTTCCACCATCACCTGATATATTTTATAGTAATATTTGTGGATTTGATGAATTATATCCTTCTTCTAAGAGAAAAATCTAGGTGCACCCAAAAGTGATGTACATGAAATGATAAATCCATTAATTACCCAGTAGTTTATATTTACATTAAGATCCTTCAACTCATCCATTTCCATATGATAAGTGGGTATCAAAATGGGATGCATGCCAATAATGAGTTCTATCTCATACTCAACTCTAATATATGGGGGAAGGCCTCCAAATCATTCCTAAAAGATATCATGATAGAGATTCACATCTAAATTAATATGTTAGGGGAAAACCAATGATACAAATAATAGATTTTATAATTCAATTTTACCATGATCATCCCAATATATCTTAAGATTAAACCCACTCTATCGAATCCCACCTCTCACCCGCTGGTTATCAAAAACTTCTCACCCTAATATGATTTAACCAAAATCCATCTTCGATAGTAATCAATGTGGGATCAAAAATTGGTCATCCGGTCCATTCCAAGAATCACATTTAAACTTGTCATCTCTAGAATCATGAATTTCCACATATTTATATAATTGGTAACATCTATAGGAAACTCTGGGAATCATTGAATACACTTCACACTTGTGCTAAAAATGATGTGAGGGAATGAAAATTAGAAAATTACTTGACTTGTAATTCATTTATAGTAGTAAATTGGGATGTAAAATCGAAATCAAAATCATAAGTATCAATAAAATTAATATTAAATTTAAAATTTGATCAATATCATGCCATGAATTATAGAAGGCCCCTCACCACCATCTTCTATAGTATGATCCACTACATATACTCAGCCTGCCTCATCTACACAACCTTTTCCCTGGGGTTCGTGACTCTCCCAAGTCATCATCTTATGAGTATATTATTGAGGAGTCTCTCAGGATCTCTAGTTCCTTACATTGCATCTACCCTGATCCCTTATGGAAAATTTCATTCAAATATCTCTGGAGGGTTTTCAAATATTACACATCCTTACATATTTCCATTACTTTCATTGCGGTGTTGTGGAGACCTCATATTAATATCATAAATATCCATAGTGGAATAATTGTGTTTCAACCCCTTAGGGGGATGATGAGGCCATACACTACTCAACCCACATTGCAGTAACATGCTACACATCTCTGAACTTCAACTTTCCACTACTAGAAGAGACTATATTCCTAGATTTATTAATTCCACTCAAATGACCATTGAATTATAGAATTAGTAATGATGATTTATCCTCCTATAAAACATTATCAATGTTTAAGGCCATTCATAGAACCTCTGGGAATGTTTTAGGAAAAAACACTAAACTTTCAATTTGATTTTATAATGAAGAATGATCTTGATCTTCCTGTACATTAGCACATCTATTCCTCCCTATAGTGGAAGAAAGAAATAATTTTGGTGAAATTACAGTATCATTTTGATACAATCATGGACACCTGTTGTGCTCCATGAATCTTTGTTATTTTTATAAGTTCATGATATGCAAAAATAATTCCATTAAAAATACGTCTTTTAAGGCCTCCTAGGTAATATAATAACATCTTATTACCTATCCCATCAGGAACCTCCTTGTTCTGGTGGTTCTCTTTAGCGTGAATTTTATGAGCTTATCATTTCTCTCCTATAGTGTCTTAACAATGTTAAAGACACAACAAATGATATCTATCCAGGTATCTACATCTTTAGACCATCTGTTGACAATAAATGCTTATGGATATTGGTTATTGGTGTCTCTAGAATTATTTACTATGGACATAGGTTCCCCTTCTCCTTAAGGAAGAACAAGTAGAAAGACTCCCAAGATAGGTGGTCCTACTGACTATTCCACCAGAATGAGTGTGGTTTGGGGATCTACAATACCCTCCTACAAATTAATTAATGGAATGAGGTTATACTCACTATTGGGATAAAAAATAACCAAATTAGTAGGTGGTAGCATCAGCCTCTTTTGTGATGAGATCTTTTTAAATGTGATGGAAACATTTACAAAAATAAAAATTCATTAGGATATGTCCAAATTAATGTATGGTATCACAAAAGGTTCTCCATTATATCAACCCATAAAAAAAGTTATATCCTTTCTAGAATTAACCAATGTACCCACCCCTAATCATTATTCATAGTCATATATATATAAAATTACACAATTATCAGGTTTATAAAATAAATTCCAACATATATGTCACATAAGCATAAAAAATAGTTATATTACTTAATCTAGTAATACATGCCTATAAAAAATATATTAAAATCCTGGAATTTAATTTAACATCTATTGTGCTACAAAAAACATGTATATATATTAAATGAGATGTTACATGACTCATCATGATACATGAATGAATTAAAATATAACAAAATAGTAACTATAATACCATAAATGTTAAATTAGAGGTTCATTGCACATGATATGTATATGAATGTGGAAACTCCCCTAATTGAGTATTACATAAACTGTCCCCATTTTACCATGCCCCATTTAAACAAAAATAAAAATAAAATTGTGTCCTCTAGTACCATTTTGTTTTTCATTTTCCCAATGCATCATATCTATTCTAGAGAATCACAAGACATCTTGTATGCCTCTTTATATGAAAGTTGTTTCTGACTAGAAGTGAGTTTTTGAATGCCCTTGGAAGGGTGACTATACCCTCTCTTAATCATAACCAAACCCTAATAAATAATAATGTTAATTTAATACTAATAATAATATCAATTGGAAGACTAAATGTGAAATTTAATAATAGATTATACATATGTCATTTAAATAAATAAATATGCTCCCAAAGCGGAATATCAAAGTAGAGTATAAGTTAAAGAAGATAAATAAATTGAACTATATAAAAATCCTTTATTTTATTTCCTTGTTCTGTTGCAAGATACATGATCTATAATTCAAATATCTTCTATGTACCCCTTTCTATTTCCTAAAACCCCGTATATGATTTTTTCAAATGTATCTTAATGCCTTTTTTGTGTGACTAATAAAACTCAATTGGAAACTAACAATGAATTCTAAAAGTGTTTACATGTATATGATGTTTAATAATCAATAATAATAAATTCATATTAAAACATAAAAACTAATATACTTAACACTCGTGTCCTAATAAATCCACCATGCACCCCATCTATTCCTTATTTGGATCCATGTTGGATGGATAATTATAGGATACTAAAAGTGTTCCATAACAATCCATAAGGTCAGTAATCATGTCTCTAGAAATTCTCAAGGTATCAATTTAGATCAATAACCTAGTCTATAATGGGTTAGGACACTATGATGGGTTAGGACACTATGATGGGATAGTAAACTATGATTATATCATTGATCTATAATTGGTTAGAACACTTTGATGTCCCACCTCATCACTATCATGGGTCATGTCTCCTATCCATCGTACCCTTTTTTCAGAAAGTCATCACTCTAGGCCATCATGCACCTAATGTCATGCCCTCAAGTAAAGCCCTCTAGATATCATTACCCTACCATATTCTTAGATTCATAACTTCCATTGTCACAAGCCATGTTAACTCCCTTTATAATATAAAATAATAGCATGGTGGACCCCTGATTCTGGGTTCCATGGACAAAACCATTATGGTATGGAAAAAAACATAATAAGGTAATGAATTCATGGAAAACAAAAAATATCATCCTATGAATGTTTTATAAACATACATTACAAGTGATCAACATAAAAAATGGTAAAAAAAATATATACAAGTATACTCATGAAGTCAACCATTGTAATTGGGTCTCACAATCTAGACACAGCCACACACCCACAATCCATGTCTATCATGAACGGTCAAAAATGATGTGAACACAAGATGTTTACCATAGAAAAAAGATTATAAAAGAGACCCAAATGACATGGAACCTCATACATTACAATTATTTTTGTCAAAATCATGATTTTTAAGAGCATTGTCACTCTATCCATAGACATAAACCAACCAAAATTATCTCACACGCCAAAAAATATTATAAATGCTTCCATATAAAAAACATGATTCTAGAGAAAGAATAAATAAAGATAAAAACTGGTAATAAATTCACACACCCAATGATAATAACCATCAATGGGGGCCTTATTTTTTGGGTGAATATTAGTAAATGTCTCTCTAGAGTAGTGGGAATAGAATATAGTCACTAATGGAAACACCATTGAATCATTATAGAACACCAATGATCTTTAAGAAAAGATGGTTTTATAAAAAATAAAGAATAACCTCTTTAAACTAGATCAATAAAACAATTATATGATATAATAGTGTTATTCCAAGACTGAACATGAAATAACAATGGAAATTAAACTAATAAATAAATTCCTACAAGAGGTCTTCCCGAAATCATCCAAATCTTGAACCACCATAAAAGGATGATGAATTATGGCCTTAAATTTATCAAAGGACGAAACAATATATCTAAATATGAAAGAAAATAAATATATAATGAAGATCATAACACCAAATTATCCCTCTCAACAATAACATTGCAATTAGATAATATTTTTATATGAAATAAAATCTAGAGACTTAATCCGGTGAAAATGATTAAAAAGGGTGTTAATAGACCTATCAATATGTTAGAAATAATTTTAGAGACCAAACACATCTCATTAATGGATATCTATGTCATTTTAGTCATTATAATGAAATATAAATGAATAACTGGACTCCACCAGGGATTGATGTTCTTGTGCATGGTTTATTACCCTCACTAGAGCCTCTATAATGGCTTGAAAAGTTGTTTTCCCATTCCCATTTTACACAGGACTAATATAGATCCCATTAAAATTGAACTAGAGTGTACTGTTGGATGTTTTGGATTGAGAAATAGTAAAAAATAAATTTTTAATCTTCTCACATCTCCAAAAAAATCCCAATTTTAAACAATAACATAATTTAAAAACTTTATTTATGAAATTATTGATATTACATTAAAATTACCACAAAATGTGAGTTTATCACAATCATTATACCCTGGTTCACACCCCATGTTATCCCAATCCTCTTCAATAACCCATATCCTCCACTTTTTGAGAATAAAATAATGTTTGGATCTAGATCACATGTAATGGGTTCTTCAAATGCACAATTGAGGAATATCCAATATTATCCTCATGTCACTCTACATACCTATGAATGTTCTTGAAAATGAAACAAATGACTTGACCAATGACACAACACCTCCATTGGATAATTCATTAAAATAATTTTCAATAAATGGAGATTCAAATATACTCACATGAATCCAAGAATCCTCGTTCATCACTGGACAATAATAATCCACACCCACATGCCTCCCAAGATACAATATTGCTTAATGGTTGTCCTAAATGTGTCTATTTTCACTACCAACCCTTGATCAATCGATCATTATCATGAATATAGATCTAATGTGGTTCTATAAAAAATTTTATCAAACAGTGATCTATAAAAATGGATGATGTTGAATGAAAGAAAGAAGGGTAGGTAAAAAAGGGTAATCATGAGTGAAAGTTATTATTAGGAATTATAAAGCCTATTTATTGATAGACATGTACATAAATCCCTAAAAGTAAAGTCTATATGTTAATGAATCAAAATAAAATACTAGAAACAGTTAAATTTTTAGGGAAATTCATTTATATCAATGGATATGATGGAAAAATTTCCCAAGGACAATATACACAATTATAGATGAAGAAAAAATTAAAAAAAAGTTCTACATCATAGAATAATGGCCACAAAATCAACACATTGTTGATTAAATTATTTTATTCCTCATTGCAACACGATTTGATCATCGATGTTGTCACACATTTGGTCATATTCATTTCATCTGATATTGATTCTATCATGATCTATTACCCCTACCTTAGTCAATAATTTCAATTTAATACAACAAAATCTAAAAATAAAGGGGAGTTATAGCTTTTGATTTGTAAGAAAATTTATGGTTCCACTAATTATGTAATTAAATGTTAATTAATTTCATTATCCTTTACATTGGTGAAGGTTTTTCTGGAGTTCCCAAAATGTAAAAAATGATTGAATCACCCTTAGGATTTACCCCTTATTTTGAACATATCCACAGTGTCAAAATACTCATCTCAGTATACATTAATAAGATAAAGGCATTTCATCTAGTGGGATAAATAAATATTTGATTCGTAATTATTAAAAATCCCATGAAATTTACCATCGTAAAAAATTCACATAAAATCATCTCATGAGAGAAAACACATACCTAAGATTAACATAAGATCCAATGTTGTTTTCTGAGGTCATTTTTTATGATTAATTTATTATTTCACCCTTAGGAAGGTCCTCCGACTCTAAAATCATAAAATTTAGATATGTATCAATAGTGGAAAGCATGAGTCGCTGTCATTTTTTCTTTTAAATTCCCAATAATACAATTTAAATTATATGCATACTAAATTCAAGAGAATAATTATCTAGTTTACAAGATTTTATTATTTTGGGTGTGCATGATTCTAACGATTTATTAATTTAATGGATCATCCATCCATCAATTTTTCATATTCACACCATATTAATTTATAAATCTTTACCCAACCCGTTTTTTTACTTATTCAAAATAGAATATATATATATATATATGTATATATTCATATCAAAATATATCATATACATAAAATTAATAAACATTTCATGTAATGGTTTAAAATTGTATGAGATTGATAATATCAATATTAGTTTTCCTAAATCCAAATATTTCCATCGCTCACCATTGTAGAAAAATAAATACACCTTTATCCCAAAGGGAAGTTGATTATATTGGAATATTATAATTATTTATTTTTATAAAAAAAATATTCATGATGCCCATAATGATTATGTTAGTCTGCTACCTCATTCTTTCACATCAGGTTTTATATTTTTTTTCAAAGGTGGAGAAAATGCGCCAATATCCGTGAAACCCTATTTTTTCAGTTTTTAAGGATCAAATAAAGAATTACATTTTTTTTCTCAAGGAAATCCTCAATGATCCCCACATCCATAACAAGTTACGATCCTACTTTCCAAGTAAGGTGGTCATTTGGGTTTTCAAACCCAATCACACTTAGTAAGTCAAATTGTTCTAGGGGATGAGAGGTCGATCTCAGCACAACCAATTGGGGGGGATTATTGCTACTCTTGGACTCTCTAATAGATTTATGATATGTTTATGAATCTCTCCAAAATCCTGTTATGGTATTGGTTACCGAAATATAAAAAAATCATGTGTTTGATCCCTATGAATGAAAGATAGTGTTCCAATAATGACAAAATTTGTATGTATCTGATGTTCTCCATATATTTAATATTATTTTATATAAATTTAAAAATTAGCATATTTTAAATCCAAATAAATATGAATTATGAAGATTAATTCTATCTCAGAATGAAATCAGTGTTTTGGGAAATCCATTAAACCTCAAGGAGGCTTGTTTGGTATCCTATGAGAACAAGAGTAAAAACCCACATAGTATTTTTTTGGGTCAATTCCATGTAGTTTAACTTCATATGTAAAGAAAATAAATGATTTTATTTAGGAATTTGGAATAAAACAGGGGATTTAGGAAGGTTTACTATATATCCTTCATAAAATATTAATGAGAGTATTCATATATCATTTGAAAAAAACAATTATCACATCCTTATAAAGGAGTCCTACATATCCATCCTATAATATGAATCAGGGTATTCATTTCATCCTACATCCATTTATGGGTTGTGATAACTAATTAACAATCATGAGTGTTATTAACCTATTTTTTATCAATACATAAATTCCTTATGGACCAACACCTATGTGGATGACCATGTAAGGAGGTATTTGTATCATGTTTTTGCATAGGGAATACAAACTCAGGATTCCCATATTGGTGGGATTTTAAGATTCTTGATATATGATGATTTAAATCCTTAATTTTACATGATTTATTATCATTGTGATAAAAAAGATATAGAAAGTGATCAGGTTCATTATACATGGATGTTGGACGTACGTGTTGAGGAAAACCTTATATAGTGTTTCATATTGCTATCGTTCCCTTCAAAGTCATCCTTCCTAGAATGCATAGAATTGAATCAAATCCCCCGTGGTTTAATTTGACCTTCCACTAATGTGTTTAAAGTGGTTGATGGCATGTCTAAGGCTTACACTTAAAAGGATGCCTATGTGTATGCATATTTTTTATCCACCAATGGACATAGAATCATGATATACTCATATAATAATTTTGAAAACATGTTTTAGTGATTTTGAGATATGTAGGGTATTACGAAAAAGAAGGATTCCCATGGGAGATATTCAACCCTTTACCTTTCATGGATTGAGGGTAAGAATCATGAGAGGCCTATCAGATGTGTTTCGAAGGCATGAGGATTATGTAGAACATGTGAGGTATCTTTGATGAATATTCCATTTCTTTTCATGTTTACATGGTTTTTTAGAATATTTAAAAGTGTACATTCTAGAAAAGGAAAACGTATATTAGTATATATAATTGAAATGTATGTGTATATATTCTTGAAAAGGATGATATGTATGAGGATTTCTTCCTAAAAAAATTTTCCTGACTAAGGATGTATTCCTGGAAAGGCTAGTACATCCAGAGCTCACTGTGTGATCAAGTATGTCTGGTATTCATTTCATGAACCAATGGACATATCTAGGGAATTTCATGTAATCCAAAATTACATGTCTAAGGGCCGTCTCATGAACATAATGACATTTATTGGGATATCTGGATGAACCATGTTGATATGTTCAACGGGATGGTCAAATGATCGGCCCAACATGTCTGAAGTGTGTCACATGATTAATGAATTGAGCATGTGAAACACAATACCCCTTCATATGATGATCAATTTATTTTCCTTCTCATTAAAATTATATATTTTGTAGCACTTTTCATGGAAACATGGTAATATTTTTTATGTGTTTTCCTATTGAGGAATCATTTAATCAAGTAGGTATTCCTGAGTTCATTCAACTAATCAATATGAAATTCTCGATATCCTTCCTATTATAACTTCATTGATCAGGCTAAATGCATACACATATCACGTAGTCCATTATGTTAATTACATTAATTTTTAAGGTGGAACTCTCTTGAGATGACACCATCATTTACTTTAGGATGTTAACTATCACCTATGTTTGTGATTTTAATTTTATTTTGATGGGGGGGTTTTATAGGAATTACCCTCGTATCTACATCACATTTCACGATGATAAATTATCATATATTATCATCATTTGATAGAGGGACATTCATATCACTTGTTTCATGTGATCCATAAAATGGTCATCCATGGCACCGTATTTGTGTTTCATGATAAATAATGACCACATGATAACACAATTATTAACAGGATTTCATCATCCCATTGTTTTACAAAGGGGTTTTAGATGATTAAACTAGGATTAAAAAATGAATATTATATTGTATAATCAAATTATATGATATAATTCACATGACTGAGTTGACCAATGGAAGGGACATTTCATGATAATACATACTTGCATGGTGCCCTTTTTTGAGATCAACCTGACACGTTGAAGTGCCATTGCATGATAGGTAAAGAGATCACGTGATGCACTATACCCCATTGAATAAAAGAAAACATAACACACTTAATATAATAATCCCATAATTTTTATCTCTTATTGTATAAATAATATTGAATTCACTAATTATTTTTCCATCAAGGAATAAGATGATTAAACAAACATGTCAAATGGATATTGAAATATCATGTTTCTTGAAAAATATGAATTCATATGATCAAGGAAAGATTGTATTAGGGGATTCATATGATCATTTATAGATAAAATGAATCTCATAACCAAATAGTATGAAAATAAACATATCTAACATCAGATAAGGGTTCTGTCTTTTTTAAATTTTATTCTATGAACATATTTGGAGATTTTCATGAATCTATAAATAATCATGTTGTAAAATTAGAATAACTCATTTATAAGCCTTCACATGATCATTATCAATCATCTTGAATCCTTCTTGATATCAAATTATCATGTCGATAGGCCTTTGTGTGATTACTGAACTAATCACATCAATCGTATAACCTCTATGTTGAAAAAATAGTGTAACTCCATTCAGATAATGATCCCTTCCTTTCATCTTCTCATCACATTATCCCTTTGTGTTATTATTTAACGTTTTCTAATTGATAAGTAAGGTGATTATATATAACCTCCTAAGGTTATTCGCATGACCATTTGGACCCTCTAAAAAATTCAAAAGATTTGGATGTATTGTCAGAGGGGTGCCATGTCAGAAAGAATAGATCATATGTGTCACATAACCCATTCACATATTGGTCATAGGTTCATGTTATTGTGAGTTAAACTGCAGATCATATGGTTAGTGTGACCTCATAAATTAATCTCCATGTAGTAATGTGTCACCTTTCCTTAATTTGTAGAGAGAATAATTCATATTATACAAATATTTATCTGATCCTAAAATTTATTGAACTAATTTGGAAAGTTTAAAGATATGCCACCCCTCAATGGTGAAGTATAAATAAAAAGTACTTTCTTATGAAGAATAAAATGCTCAGATAAGTCTCATGGGATTCCCCAAGATGGTATTCCGAGTGCCTTTCTCTCTTTCAGGAGATCATTCATATTCCATGAGCTACACTCCAAATATTAAATAAATAGTAAAAACATTTTACCCGTGACCCATGAATCCATAACTCTTGAACTTTCTTCTATTATGTGACCAATTCATGTAGCCTTGTTGTAAAATCCATTTTCAATACCCGATCATGTCGTCTCTTATCTTTACCACATGACTTGACTTCCCTATCTCAACAACCCGTCAAAAAACCTATCATCTCATCAATGATATGTCATTTGACCTATGAATCATGTATTTGGAATGTCTCTTAGGGGATATCACATAATAAAGTAATATTTATGAGCTTCATGTGGCCTTCACATTTTTATTCTATAACAAGAATAAATAAAGATCAAGTAATCACTAGATGTTATATAGTTTATACGATTTGTGAGACCCAAAATAGATCATGTGTTCATAATAATTATATGTGTCACATGATTTTCATTATGATTCTCGATTTATCCACATACTTTATATGATTAACATTCTGATTCCTTATTCAAGATTAAAAAACATCTCATGTATTCTTTATTCTATATGTATATGAATTCAAGTTCAAAAATAGTTTATGATGAAACTGATTGGAAATCCATGATTTTGTGGAATGGAATTGATGATCCTCAGTTCTAGTATTTTTTTACAATGAGGTTTTAAAGGGAATCATTCTGAATATGATTAAAAATATACCCCTCTCAGAAATACTACCTTTATATGATTTTAGCCTTATGGATGACACTTACATTCCATTGATCAACTATAATATTCTGTCTCACCGACTATCACCCACACATGGCTATATTCAGAAAGTAGATTATGTGGAAAGTCAATTAATTGAATCTTCATTATATGGGAAATCCTATATGTTGGAAAATTCATCTATGGGTTTAAATGGTTATGATATCACTCATCAACTGATTGTGTAGAGTTAATCAAACATACTCATCTCTTCTCTTGAACCCCTAAATTGTTTCTGGAGTTATAAGTGATATTTTTTCCCTATAAGAAATTTTATAAATAATTGGGCATGGAAATTTTATATTAGGTAGATATTCATAAAATATTATGGTCAATTTGCTAATATAAATAATTATTAAATGACATGGATTTTTCATTTCATCATGTAATATCAAACTAAACATCCTTTAAAATTTATTAGTAATTGGTTCACTGACACCAACTTTTTTCATCTGATCCATGGTAATATAGGGATCATCATACAGGATATTTAACATCTAGGGGAATACACCTTCTTGGGGAGATGTATGATGAATTTTTTCAGGCCATGGATGTTTGGGATGACCATAAACATGCTATAACTATGGTGTGTGACATGCTCTCCATAGGGAATTTGACATTCAAGAAAGAGTTTAACCTAAACATAATCGTTTCCTTTAAGGATTGGTTAAATATATCACTCTTTCAATATAGGTCTTTGAAAACTACCATACACCATCATCTCTTCCCTTATCAACATGTTTTGTAAAACATGAGATCTAATTAGGAAATCCTAGAGGTTGGGGAATATTTTTTCAAGGGGTTATAATGTTGGACAAGAGATATCACTAGACCTCAAATTAGTATGATTGTCGCCTTGTTTTTAAATAGATGGATATTTCTTATCAGGGATGTATGTTTGGGAACCTAGGATAGCATGTTGCTGATATAAGAACAAATGGATGATGGTATACCACTTACCAACTCTATTCTAAACCTTTATTACATTTATCTTATTCATGGACATGTTCAACATGGTGACATACCTTACCAGATCAGAGGCCCTTTTCAATTTTTATTTGGATGGATAAGAGATTATTTGTAGTTGTACATGTATTAGAATACAACCAAAATTCCTAATTCCATTTTTCATCCCTATCTATTAAATGTATATGGGGTTTAGTCAATGTAATTATATACTGATGAGTTTATCAATATATTGATATAGAATAACCATTTCAATTTCATACTATACCCCATGCCTACATGGATAATTATCGACAATTAATGTGGTTTCCTTGTTGAGATATCATATATGGTCTCACTTTGGGATAGGATTCATGTAGCATGTGTACATTAGTTAATCATCTAAGTTTTGTACACCCCTACCAGTTGTCTTGCTATTTCTTCTACACTAAAAGGCTTTCACTTATTCAATTAGCTATAATGTAGGGATAATGGAATTATAGAAACATTATCAAATTATAGATTATATAGGAGCACAAAGATAAATATTTTTAAATAATTATTCCTCCTGATGATGCCCCTATATTTTTATCTCATGAATATGCCCATGCTTGTGTGGAAGACTACGTAATTGTTATACTGAATTGATGATTTCATCAAGTAGAAAATTCATATTCATTTCAAATTCCCTTGTCTATGGTAGTGGTGGAGTTGATTCATAACTCAAGAGATATCCCATGAAAGAGTTATAATAATAGTAATGAGTCTCTCTTAAACAAGTAATGGTTTGTGGATGAAGCAGACCCTTCTGTAACAGTAATAGGCGGTGCACCAATTAGCGGGATAACACATAAGTCTTCTTATATTAATTCCCCTTATACACAATCAATTATTTATTTAGTATAATTGATACCTTAATATATCCCACTGACCATTATTCCTTTTAACGTTGTCCCATAGGTGGATGTTTAGAGACGAGTACCACAAAGTATAATTTTGATGATAATCCATTCCCTAATTACTAAAACCCCTTAGAGAATATCCATGACTGAGAGGGATTCCTTTGATAACTCTTTTTAATTTTGCAGAATGTATATTTGACTATTGAAAATATATGGAATCATTCTATTGATTTTATTTTTTCATAAATAGTTTTCTTGTAAATAGAGGGACTTACACAACTATGATGAAATGACTTCATTAGTCCAATCAATAAAGGGAGATTGAGATGTGTTAGAATAGATAAACCTAAAAGTATCTTAGTTAAACCATCATATTATTGATTTTATCTCATAGATAATAGAACATGAAGCACTAATTTCTCATGAATGTTTCAATCATTTGATGAAATCATATTTATCTTAAATCAATCATAAAGGGCGTGAAGATTTTTCATATTATTTTGAGATTCATTTTTCCATTGGTGATGAAGGAGGAAATAGGATAGTTGAAACATAAACATTCAATTTATTCCTCCATATATGCTCTATTAGGTTTGGAAAACTAACATGACTAGATTTTGTTATGATCCCATTATATACATGTTTTTATTTTTGAAATAAAGGGATAGATTCTTGAATGTAAATATTCCTCCCATTATTTTCACATGATAAATGAGAAAATATTTTGATCATTTTTTAAGTTTATTTGAATTTATTTCATTCATCATGTGTATTTAATTTTATTAACTCTATATCATGTAGTTTTTCAATGAAATCTATTATTTTTATAATATTGAGATAACCCAGGTTTTTATCAGAAGTGTTAAAATATTAATAAACCATATGTGAGAATTTATTATAAATGATAAATTGAATAAGGATACTCATTGACATATCAAATCATGTCATTATAAAATCATCTTATTCAAAAGTATAGTTTTGGTAGATATTCCATAGATGTAAATTTCTATTGGTTTTTATTATGTCGATGGACTTATTGATCATATCTTGATTTTTTCTAGGTATTGATAATGAATCCCACACATTTTTATATTTTTTATCTTTACTGATGTTTTACATGTGTTTGGTATGGATAAATATTATTGGAATGGACTCAAATTTTTCTTACCTCTTTCTTTATAGGTTTTTATCCAAACTATTTTTCTAAATTTTCCATTTTGTAACTATTCAATGTTTCATAAATCACATAGAGAACATGTCTAGAGATCATAAAAATGACTTTTTACAAGGATTAACTTATTGGGTATTCAACCTAGTGAGCATTTTTTATATTTTAATGATATACTTACAAACATTCAAGACAGACTATAGAGTTTTGGTAGTTTAATGTCTCATATATTGGAAATTTTTTCATTGTATGCCTAAGACACTTAATTGATGAAGGATGTGTATTCATGAAGGGTTTTATTACACTACATTTTTAGTTCAGTTATAAACGGTGGTTATTCATGAAGGGTTTGGAAACCCTATATCCTTGATGAGATCTAGAAGGAAATTTTATAATAAAGGGATCATACACCATGCATCTATATTAAAATGATAAAGGATGTATATTCATGAAGGATTCGCACATATTCTGAGTAAGTGTCATATAAAATGGAATATATAATGAATAAATAATCATAATAAACATGAATATGTAAATAACTAATCACAAAATACATTTAAATAACTTAAATAACAAGATTATATAATGAAAAACCAACATGACCTGGTAATTAATGAAAATACATGCCATCTAATATATAAACTGAGAATGAATGGAATGTAGAGATATTAAAATTTAATAAATATCATGGATAATAATAAATGATTTATTGATGAAGTAAATTCTTAATTATTGGATGTTATTATCTCAGGAAACATGATACCTCTACTTTTTAGAACATTCACCAGATAATATAAAACTATGGGTTGGAATTCATCTAATTGGGAAAAGTATATTATCACAAGAGACCTATCGATTCATCGAGGGGAAATCTATAACCAGACCCTAGTAGTTACATCAAGTACGAAGAATTTATCATATATCGAATAATTGATTTAATTATTGAATCGCTATTCATTATCATTAAATATCTATATTTATTAAAGGATGCAAAATAATCAATATTTAACTAGTTATTCAAATAAATTAATTGTAAACACTATATGTAAAAATATTATAAATCTTTGAAAATATTCATACACATTATAAAAGAATACTTACATTTCATAAAAATTTATTGTATAATGAAAAATGATCACAATATTGTGATTTTTTCATGACAATGTTAACAATCAAAAAATAAAATGAGATTATAAAATAATTTTAACCTATTTAGTAACAATAAAATTGCAAAACACTAAGGAATAATCCTCAAAAGAAACATCAATAATATTTAATAAATATTGATTCATGTTTAATACCTCAATATTTAATTATCTACCCCATATAAAAGTAAATAGGTTCATATTAACATATATTTCTAAATAAAATGGAAATTGAGAAGAAATCACTTTCAATGATCATACCATTGAAGTGAGAATTAATCAATAGATTAGTTACGTATATAAAATTTAATTCAATAATATGTTGAAATAAAAAATAAGATAATAAAAAGTAATTACATGCATGATCATATAAAATCAAAGAGAGTACAAAAGTAATATAACCCAACAAAACAAAATTTAGCAATAGAATTATTTTCCACTTTGAAATTTTAATGTAAGTTCTGCATGGAAGAAATAATTCAAATTAAAAGATTAAGATATAATTAAGTATGAATTAATAATAATTTTACATGTCAAAGGCACCATATGTACTCTATAAAATAGAAATTATGTGGAAAATCATAAAATCAACCTCAGTGAAGTGAAATTGAGATGATGTCCCCTGCCTCGCACATCCTTCTTGGAGAAAATTAGTTAATATCATATATATTTTTTTTAATCATGTTATTATTATATTCAAGAACAATATAAATATTTATAATATCATATATGATCCTATAATAACTTTTTACCATCATTTTTTAACAATATTTTATTATATTCATTGTATTAGGTATTTATTGTATTGTTTTAACAATAATGTTTTGTCTTAAAAGTTCTGGTTATTGTAAGAAAATATAGATAAATAACATAAATAATAACAATATTTTTATTTAAATCATATTTACTCATTATATAAATTTTTAAAATAATTTTTTAATCATACAAATGGAAAAAGAGCAGCATCACTTCGTGTTGACGGTAGGTCGTATGTACGCATGGGCGATGATAGCATTCCCTTAATGAGTGAATGGGTAAGAAAGTGAATGGTATATTAATTTTTTAATATCAATATAATTCCATATATATCACATATATTCCTTAAATATATCCTTATTAACTTCCATTTTAAATGTACGTGAAAATGAATCCCATCGCTTCAAGAGGTGGTGGTTCATAATACACATTAGGGACATAATAATATCCTAAACAACATGTAAATTTATATGTTATAAGTAATATTATAATTAAATAAGAATAATAATATGATAAATATTATTTAAAAACATTAAATCTACCATTATATATAATCATGATAAGTGTTGATGGGAAATGAGCTACATCAGTTTGTGAGGTGGTAGACCACCGTACACAAGATCAAAATTTTTTTATCCCATTTAATGTAGAAAGAGATGGATAAATATAATACCATCAACATAAAACATCTAATTATTTTTTAGATATTTTTTTAATATAATGTATTTTTAACACAAAAATAATTATGGAAAAATAATGAATAAAACAAAATAGATTCATGAAGATACTTACCTTATCATAGAGAAACGTCCATTGGATCTCCTCTTAAGGAACCTAATGTTGGTTTTTTATGAATATAAAAAGATATAGAATGTGGATAAATATTTTGGGGAGATTTTTTGGTAATATTTTTTCAATCCAAATGGATTTAGTGATGTGAATAAGTGAACGGAGGGAGTGGCCTTTTATAAGTGGGAGAGAGGATACACATGGATATTTTGAAAATAATAAAGTGTACCCACATTTTCCACATGAAAAAATCTAAAAAATGAATCTTTATATAAATTTATATGATATAAGGTCTATATATGAACATAAAATGGTGTTTCTAAAAATTTTAAATCATTTTTAATGCTTATTTTCATAGTTTAACCCCTGGTAAACCAGTTTTTAACTTAGACATAGTAATTGTTTTTTATTTCTTTTTTAATATTAACAATGATTGAAAATTAAGATTAAATTAAAATATAATAAAAAAATTATTATTCGAAATATTTAATCTATTTTTTCATGTTAAAATCATAGATCTTGTAGAATTAAATTTAATATTAAACCCGTAGACGAGTCAGAATTTTTTTCCAAAGAAACAGTTTCAAAAGTTTACAAATTTTATATATCATAATTAGATATGAAATTGGATTAAATGAGATGAATTAGTTAAATTTTATTATAAGGTAAAAAAAATTATTTCAGAGTATTTTTAAAATATAATTCATCTTTTTTAATAATATAAATGAAAAGGCAGTTTCCACTAAAAAAATTTCTCTATAAATAAAAAAATTAAACTCTTTGGAAAATTATAAACAATTCACATAAGGATAATTTTGAAATTTTGATTTTATTATTGAATTTTATTTTTTGAAATAAATTTTTTAGACAATGTAAAATTTAATTTTAAATTATGTGTGCAAAGTGAAACTAAACAATTTTTTAGAAAAATATAAATATTTAAAAAATATTACCTTTTCATTCAAAAGATTCTTATTTTTTATAGGAAATAGATATACAATAATTTTTTACACATGTGTAAACCATATACATTATAAAATATAGTTTTTACTATTCATACCCTCTACCATAATGGATAGGTTAAGATGGTCCCTTTGGATTAACATGTACATGTTTCCAATTTTATACTAGGGGATCCAAGAGTAAGGGATCATAAGGCCCGTGGGGTTCCATGATAAGAATATCAACCCAAGTAATTTTTTATCAACTCATATGTCAATTATATAATGTTATTTTATTGAGAATATAATATTTAGAAAGGGTTTGAGTACCTTAAAGTCTATTCCAACATGTATAGATCATATTTCAAAGTGAATGGACAAAG
The DNA here is from genome assembly GCA_963277665.1 of Viscum album. Lineage (NCBI taxonomy): Eukaryota > Viridiplantae > Streptophyta > Magnoliopsida > Santalales > Viscaceae > Viscum > Viscum album. The sequence goes on from OY728162.1 coordinate 358,709,966, forward strand.
AATGTGATTCTTGAGTACACAATCATCACAATTAATGATTAGTTCAATGTGGAGATTTCTTATCATGGAGTTTATCATCATAATAAAAGGAAATAATTCCTTATCATTGATATAATGAACCTAGATCACATTGGTTAGAGATAATTTTTAGGTTTTCTAATCTCACAAGAGTTATTCTTGACATGATAAATAAGAGACAACTTGGAAGTCAATTGAACTATACAAGAGTTCATTGTAGTTAATACATAGGGTTTTCACATTTTCATATTAGTAGGAATTCCCTCACCAATTTGGATCTCATCAAGGTACATAGTTGTGAGTGATGATAAGTCATAGAGGGGCATGAAATAGAGTTTTTATTCATCAATATGTATCCTATAACATGGTAATAACACTACAAAGGGTTTTCAGTATAAATATCTCTACATAGATGGGTCTCACTTGAAAGGAAGGATGGACTATTACTCTTGGGTGAATTCCACTAATCTACTAAATTTATATACATAGATCTATTTATCATGTAGGTAATGAATCATTTCTTAGAATTAAAGTGGTATTTGAGAATCACTATGTATATTAGGGAGATTAGAATCAATCCTCATGTGGTTCTAATATGGAAAATTAGTTATGCCATTTTGACACATACGAATGGAGTGGTATTTTTTATTTATATTTTAGTTGGCCCAATGATTTGATAATTGATCATCACTATATATCATGCGGTATTAATAATCAAGACACACAAAGTTCAGATATTGACTCCTCACATAGATTTAACTCATACATAAGGAAAGGGAATTTTATAACATCATCATGGATGGATATAGTATTAAAGAGATAAGAATCATCACATATCACATGGTAATAGGAATCCAGACACACATAGTTATTATATCAATTTTATATAGTTTATAATATTACCATAATGTATATAAAATAACCCCACCCTGAGATATTCTGAGTCCCACTTGATAGTTGGGAAAATAAATGAAAGAAAAAATGTCTTTAAATACCAATATTAATAATGATCATTAATGATTGTTGGGGCCAAATTCACATGATTATTGAAATAGGTCATGTGATAAATGGGGACCATTACCCTTGGACCAAAATATTTCTTAGGTAGAAGCACTTCTTCATTGTGTAATTCAATATGGAATCTTAGATGTATCCCTTCATGAACCAATTTATCTCCTAGTCACACACTCTTAGGAGTTGTATTATTCACCAGAAAATGATAGCAGGGTTTCATCTAGGTTAGTCAATACCTATTACCAATATTATATAAGGTTAAACTAGATTATATGTGATCAAGGTCCATGAAATTATAATAGAATATTCTCACAGGTTGTCTGGTGATTTATACATGAAATTGGGGTACAACATTTGTTTGTGGAAAAGGATGTGTCCAAAGGTACTTAGGAACTCCTGGAAATTTGGTCTCCCTAGGGGATATAAACCCCATAATGAATGGGTTCAATAAAGTAATTTAATAATCATGTTTTGAAAATGGGAAAATATATAAATGCGTAACATCAAGCATAGTTGAGTCTATATGAACAGTTGGATTATGGGAATTGTAAATCATAACCCCGAATATCTAAGTCAGTAGTATTTGGAGATAATTGGTTAAATGTCATGATTTAATGATGGTTTAAGCCCATATTCAACATAGTTAGGAAAATTGATCCTAGATTTATGGTGTAATTTCCTCAAGGAAAATAAAATGCATTAGGTGAAATATATGACCAATTTCATTATTCACCATTAAATCATAGTGGTGTCTATATGGATTAAGAGGTCCAAATTAATAGTTTTGTTCTATGGTGAACCATGATAATTGGATCTCATGGTCCCTGGGATTCTTGGATATGTATATAAACTCAAGAAACTGGTTGGTATTAAATCAAATATCATAGGTAATAGGTTGGTTCATGGAGAAAGTAATATTCCAGAAGGGTTTGAGAACCCTACAAACTACAATAATGTGTAGTGAACAAATTTTTGGGGTGATGTGATAAAAAATTTAATTGTTGAGTATAAAATCATCATAAGGGATGGTATTTTCAACACAAATACATCTTATTGTTTAGTTTACCATCATATGACAAGGACATGGTCATGTCGTTTTCTTAATGAGTCTAGGATTTTATTGTGTAGTTAACATCAATAGACTAGGACATTGTAATATAGATTAATGTCATTATTCTAGGATGTGGTACCCTGTAACAATAATGTATTGACCATTCTATTCAAAGTGGATATTTAGGTTCCCTAAATTTTGATGATTAATACTCAATGTGAGAAACAATGGATAATTTGGCAGTTGATTAAGATAAATTAGAATGCATGAAAGATAACATGTGGGTGTGTTCAAAATTTAATGTCGTCTAGATCATATTCATGGATCCAATACTCATAGAGGGACATGATTGTGAGTGATGGAAACCTGTGGTTGTACCTGACATAGAGGATCCATGCTTCACTATGTATCATGTGGTTACAGGAAACAAGCCACACATAGATCTTGATAAATATCGATACATAGGTCAATCCTATATGTAGATAGAGGTGCATGTATTTTCCTATATTTCATTCATATTACACCTATAAAAATATTTGAGACATTATAATCACTATATATCCACTTCTAATAATAATCAAGCTACACAATGGACTTCCATGGAAAATTCCCTATACTTCATGGGTTATTGTGTGTGGGGATGGAATTTTTATCATATTGAGGCTAGACCTATAATTTAGAATCTAGGTGTCTTTATATATATTTTGATAGTAGGAATCAAGGCACACATAGTTTATATAATTAAAATTCCCTATAAAGGTCTTATCCATACATAAGGGGTGTTGTATTTTTTCATTTATATTTTTTTAGAACCAAGACTTATGATTCGAGAAACACTAAATATCATGTAGTAATTTTAATCATTCCATACACAGTTTATCTAAAGGTTCTATATGTAGTCCCAAGCCATATAAAAGGAGGGTTACATTTTTATATATACTATGATTGGGCTCATGATTTTAGATCAAGGTGTCACAATGTATCCTATTATAATAGGACTTAAGGCACATGTAGTACTTATATGAAAAATTGAATATATTGATATGACCCATATGTTGGGATGATACCTTTTTCATTTATATTATGGATGGGATAGGAATTTGAGATCAAGGAATCATTATGTATCCATTAAAGAATAAATCCACATGTATTTATTATAAAGGATCCCTTGTACAGATCTAATTCATACATAATGATGGGGGTATTTAATTTTCCTATATAGGTCAAGCTCTTTTATAGTGAATTGAAAATGGAATGATGTCATGGATTGAAAAGTAATTAATTAATTTGTAGACATTATTTTTGTGATGGCATCACGGATGGACTACCATTTCCTTAAAAGGGGTTATGGAAATAGCATAAACATGGGATGGTAAAGCCATAAAACAAAACAAAATATGGATTTTAGCTCACTGGTAAATGGTGAGGCATTCCCCACAAGGTAATCATAGGCTTTTTAGTTTAATGTATTGTGTTTAGGGCCTCATTTTATGTAGTTTAACATCATGTGTTTAGAACATCCTTTGTGTCGTTTATCATTATTTATTTGCAAACCTACCATGTAGTTTAATTTTGTGATGGAAGTTAAATGAAGTACTTATTAAGAAACCACACATTTCTAAGGTTTTCTAACTCATTCTCCACCCACTTTTTCCAACAATTAACCTCCATTTTAATAGACCTTACATATAATGTAGGGTTCTTACCATGTGGGTTCTAGAAATAATCACTTTCTATTATAATTTTTGTTTTGAGAAAAAATAAAAATTATTATTAGAGTAATGAGTATAGGTAAACCACATTTATTGATGGATCATGCAATACGATTCGGATTAACACTAATGTTTTTTTAGCATATGTATCATTTTCTCATTGACCCACTCTTACTCATCTCACCACTTTTGTTATTGGTCATTATTTAATTTTTCACACCCAAATCCCAGATACTATTTTATTTTATTTAAATATTAGTCTTGGGTATTTTGAGTGAGGTTCGGGTTGGAGTCCCAGTCGAAATTTTTGGTTTTGGGTGTTTTTGATAAATTTTCAAGTATGAGAAAAGTTATTGCATCGTTAGTAGAAACTGTGCAGCCTAACTATGTGGCTGGTGCAGGTTGGATTGAACTGACTGCACAGTCTATACATGGCCATGCGGTAAGTCCCAAGTAACTATGAACATTTTATTCCTTGTAAAGAGGGATCCATACGGTTACCACACAGTTTGGAAAACTGTAACTTTTAGGTCATTAAAACTTGGTTTTTCATCTCCCTATCTCAACTTTTTATCTCAAAATAAAGATCCCCCTACCTTTTCTGACCTTGGCATAGTATGGGTGTTCCCAAACCCCTCTCTCTTTCACTTATTCCTCCATGTGCATCCCTTGAAGGTTCTAAGGTAAGGCTACATTGATATTTGTCTATTTCTTCTCTCCTTCTCATTCCCTCTTGGTTGTTAGGGTTTCCCTTGGGAGATTTATTCTTGGATGAACCCTAAGGTTAGGTCTAGAAAATTTTTGGGTGGATTATTATGGAAAGGGTTTTTATATCGTCCATGTTTCTCAGTTATTTCTACCATTTTAGTTTTATCCCATTCTCACACGTCTAAGGTAGGTGTTTCCATGTTCTTCCTTTACAATGAATTTCCTTTGATTCTTGATGAATTTAATATGTTTATAACCTTTATAAACACATATATGATACTCATATTAATCTTTTGATGATGTTTTATATTTTTTAGATTTATCTAAAAATAGGTTTTTACATTAATCTTGGTTTATGCCCAGGCGTATTTATGCCCTATGTGTTAAATAAAATGTCTATTGAACTTTTTGGAAAAATATATGGTTATGTGAGGATTTAAAATTTTAATTTTCTTGTTAAATTGATTCTAAATATGTTTTTGAGTTTATATTTGAAGAAAGAAAATTTCTTTTTATTTTTTGGAACATGATTTGATAATATCCTCTTGGATTTTGAACATGTGCTTTATTTTATATATGGATGAAATTGATGGAATTGGGTTGAACAAAAATGGTGGTTTTAGGAAAATTTATTTTCAAATGTTTTGATTGGTCTTATAGAGTTTCATTTGATGAATCCATTTCCATGGGTGCACTGGGTGCACAGCTAGATGTGGAATCATGTCTTAAGAACACCTCTTCTCCCCTTTCTCATATTTTCCCAAATATGTTTCCATATATTCAAAAATAGGATAACTAGTAGTTATTGTGTTTTGAAATTGATTCCAATTGTTTTCCTCGTGGTTTTTCCTGGTTTTCCATGAAACATGCATGGGAGAGTGGTTGGAAAAGATAAAAATCATTTTCAATTGAGGTGTGTATGGGTGAAAGTTGGAACCTATGGCATGTTTGGTATTTTGTAAAGAATAGTTGTCATATAAGTGTTATGAAATCCCATTTGGAACTTCAGTATGTTTTTTGTTTTTTTTTCATGGCTTTAAAATACACTTGGAAACCTTTTTTTTAATTCTTAGTATAAAGGCCCATTTAGCCATGTTACTATAAATATGATGTTTCGGGTTGTTTTGGAAATGGATTCTAAATGGTTTTTGTAAATATTTTAATGTTGTTAAGAATAAGGCCTGGTGGGAATTTTAAAATTTATTTTTGAGAAAACCCTATTGAGTTTGGAATCATTCCTAGTTAGTTAATAATTATATGGGAGGTTCCTGGGTATAGGCCTCCTTCATATGGTAAGTATATTAATGAAAGGGACTAACCTTGATGTGGTCGGGGTGGTGCTGGATTATGTGACGTGTTTGGTCTTCTATTTGTGGCTAGTTGATTGAATTTTATGGAACACCTTCTTGTGAGATATAACATGGGAACCTAGCATATAAAAGATGATTACTGAGAACAATTTATGCACTTGGTTATTGTACTTGTTAGTGTCCCATAACATGTGTATAATTGGGATTATTTCTATTGGATTGAGCCCCTCGACTAGCCCATGTAGGGGAGATGGTCGAGCATTAGGAAAATATGATTTCGTTAAGTAGGGAATGCCTTCAGGATGAGTCACATGTATAGTATTTTCTGGTTCTCCTATGATTTCATAGGATTTCCCTTGTTTTCTCGTTATGAGTACTATTAGATCTATGCTCGTTGTTGTTTATTATATTATTCTTTGTACCTAGTTTTGGTTTTTATTTGAAAAAATTGTGAATGTGTGGTTGGTTTAAATGTTTTTCTATGTGGTTGTTTTGAAAGGGAAATCAAAACTCCACTTTTCCATTCTTTTCCCTTGTTTCAAATTTTAAAGGCAATGGATTGTTATTGTAGGATTAAAAAAATACATAGTGTATGTGAAAACATTATCTTTATAAATGTTTCTCAATCTAATGTTGTTGGATTTTTTTGTAAAAGAAGATACATGGATTCTCTAGTGGGTTCCTACTGAGTATATTTGGCTCACATCCTATTTGTACCTCTAGGGGTCGGTAAACCCGGTCTGTTTTGCAGGTCCTCTTCTAGTTCAAGTTTCCTAGTTAAAACTAGATCTTGAAACTATTTGGTATTGTGTTAGAGGTTACCAAGAGGCCACATAGAGAACTAGTAGATGCGCTTTAGTTGTTTTTGTTTTCATTTTTTTCAGTTTAGATATATTTTGTAACTGACTTTGTTTGTATTTATTGTATGAGTTTCTGTTTTCTCAGTTTATTCTATATGGTCCTAGATGTTTCTTTTTGGATGAAATTGTTCTCTCTTATATTTTTTGATGCCTTACACTAGTTTCCATCCCTTGGGGATGGGGAATTCCCTTAGGGCCATGCGATGAACCATTTCAGGTGACCAGTACAGGGTCAACCTTGGTTGGTTCATGATAAAATGGTGTTAGATCTAGGTTCTTGATATTTGGGGTGTCCAGTAGATGGAGATTTTGATTTTTGGATCTTGGTAGGTCGGTGCAAGAAGAGATTCATGAAATCGATCTATCACTGATCATTGAATCACCGTGGCTAGTCCATGATTGGAGAATTTTGTCTTGGGTTGTCATTGAATGGGGAATGATAATAGAGGTGAACCAGTGTCATGTTCTGGCCTTGCATGGGGTGGTGACCCATGTGGACTTCAAGTTCCCGGTTCAAGGTCCTCTTAGTTTTATGCCTCATGTGGGGCATGTCCCACCACCATGTCATCGGGTTAGGCATATTCACTTGTTCTTCATTCTTATAGTACATTCTTGGTTGTCTTTTGTTTTATTTTTGGTTGGTGTAAGCGTGTTTTCAAAAAAAGAAATAGTCATTGAAATGAAATTATTTTTCTAAAATGGATTTAAATGGGTAAATTTAGTTCTAAATTTGGATGTGTTTTGGATTGAAAAGGTGAAAAATAATTGGTTTTTGGTGGGGAAAGGAAGGATATAACCCTTAGTATTCTTTATGGTGGATCTCATGTGTGTGGGTATATACGAAAAGTGTGTGGGGCACTAGTTCGTGTAAAATATGGATTCAAATGGATGGACCCACATGTGATGATTTATAGGATTCCATGGGTTAGTTTTTTAATTATAAAGGTTTTGGAAATCAGTTTTTTATTGAGGAGTGGATTTTAGCTTCTGAAAAGTGGTTTGGTATTTGGAAAATGGACATGGGTTAAAGATGTATTAAAATTTAAATTAAAATTGGTGATTTGAAAAGGTGTATTTTGGTTGTATTATTATTTGTTTGGGTCCTGATATGGTTTTATAATCTCTATGTGTTCTTTAAATTCCTTTTTGTATTGATGTTGTTTTCAGTTTTGTGTTTCTTATGTATTTTAGAGTGTTCTACCCATATTGGTCCATATTTGTTCCAGTGAGTCATCCCTATTTTTGGTTCTTTTCAGGTTTCTCCTATCTTTTGAGGTGATAAATGATTGTTAGAGGCATTGGAATGTCCTGGAGAATTCAAAGCATTCCTTTGAGTTGTTGGGAACTCCTTCAGTTGTTAAGGTATGTGTAATCTCATATTTGTCTGAGGGTCTAGTTTTGGACCAATGGAGGGTGGATGTCTCATCGTCATTAGATTTTAGGGTATGATTAGTGGTGTATGATTTCTATAAATGTTCCCTATATAGAGGGGTTTATATAATGAAAGAAACTATTTGTAATAATCTATACTCATTGGTTCTAGAATCTTGTTCATCAGACCATTTTCTGGCATGCCATTAGTATGGTCATTTTAGACATTCCAATCCATTTGCATACACTCCCAAGGTATCACCATATTTATGGACATTTGGTTTACCGAGGGATGTTATGTAGTAATTCCTATCAAATAATGAGTTTTGATCAAGGTATTCCAGCGCCTGACTGTGAGGTAGGAGATGCTTCAACCATTAGAGCCCCAACCTCAGGTCTCGGGGTTAATCTCACACACAGTATGGAGTTGCTGAGGGTGTGTGGAACATCATTCTGAGTCATGTTTTCATATTTGGGATGGAAACATATGAATATTCCTTTTTTTGGTATCTCTAATGTGATAGGTTCATCATTTCAATGTTATGGAGTAGTGGGCTTGTCATGTTCTGATCTAGACAGTTTTGTTTGTCAAGAGGTAGTTTCCTGAATCGCTCATTTTACTTAAAGGATATTTGGGCCTTATTCAAGTTAATTTTCTATTTTATTTTTTGGGTGATCATTTAGATATTTGTGGGTGTTATGGGATAGTTGGATGAATTTACAGTCCATTTTCTAGTTTAGGTTTCTTTTCATGGGTTCAGCAGTGTTTTCATTCCCCCTTGGGAGGAGGGTTTCAGGTTTTATAGGTGTTTTTTCTTATTTCAGGGTTCCAGTACACTGGGTTATTGGGTTCTAGGTTTTATGGGTAATTTTTAGAAATTTTTTGTTTAAATATTTGTGTTTTGGTCCGGTTTATGGGAAAAAAGTTTGGTATGTTTAGGTTGGGAGTTCTCATATAGCCCCATGGGGGTGGTGTGTTTGGGATTCTAGGTTTCTGTATTGTGTGAATTATTGTGGTGGGGAGACCCCTCTCATGTTCTCCCCTCAACTATGGGATTTGGATTCATCATGATCGTTCGAGTGTGACCCGTGGAGAGTAATGTCACACTGATTTTCACGATATTCCTTGGTTTTATTTGGGCATGGACTCAAGTTGTGGCTAATTATCATCTTGGTTAATTTATTAGTTGAAGAATGTGTTTATGGTGGGGATAATTGTCACATACTGAGCTCAGAAACTCTTTTATATTATCCTTATATTATTCTTGGGTCTTTTGATCAAGGATCAGGTTGGAGTCACGGTCAAAATTTTTGATTTTTTGAGTTTTTAGGGAATTTTTTAGGTGGATCATGGTTACTGCATGGTTAGTATTAATTGTGCGGCCCAGCTGTGAAGATGGTGAAGGTTTAAAAGAACCAACCCCACATCCTAATTATAGCCATGTTTTATGTCCTAGGTCACCTTGTTCCTTTTATTCATTGGAAAAAGGGGTCCTCAATGTTTGGAAAACCATGTGGACATTCCAGGTCACTAACATTTTGGTTTCTTATCTCCCAATATCACCTTTTTGGACCATACAAAGGCTCATCCACCCTTTTCTAACCTAGGGTCACCATGGGGTGTTCCCAAACCCCTCTCCCTTTCTATCTTTCCTCCGTGGGTGTCCCTTAAAGGTTGTGAGGTAATGATTCTTTTATTTTTGACCATTTTTTTCCTTACTTCTCTTTCCCCCTTGGTTTTTAGGGGTTTTCTTTGGAGGATTTCTTCTTGGCCAAACCCTAGGGTAAGGTTTGGATAATTTTTAGGTTATATATTATGGATAGGGGGTGTGGATCATCTTTGAGGCTCAGTTCTTCCTCCCCTTGGAGTTTTATCCCATTTGGACACATATAAGCTAGGTGTTTCCATGTTCTTCATTTCCAACACAATTACTTTGTTGATTTATGCCTTTAATAATTTTATAACCTTTCTATACACTAATATTATACTCCTATTAAGATTTTTATCTTGTTTTTAAATTATTATATTCTTTTAATCTTATGTTTTTACATGAATCTTGGTTTATGGCATTGATTATTTGTGCCCTAGATGTTTGATAAAATTTCTATTGAACTTTTGTTTTAAAATCATTGGTTGTGTGAGGATTTCCAATTTTAAATGTTTTGTTAAATTTATTTGGTCATGTTTTAGATTTTACAAGTGAAAAATGATGATTTATTTTATTTTTTTATGAAACATGATTTAAAAGGAGCATCTTGGTTTGTGAATGTGTATTGTTTTCTATAAATGGGTGAAATAGATGGAATTTGGTTGAAAGAAAATGGTGGTTTTATAAAAAATGAGTTTTATATTTTTTGACTGGGCATGGAGTGTTTTATTGGATGAAGGAACTACCATGGGTGAACTAGGTACACACAAGGATGTGTAATCAATTGAAGATGTCACTCTAGTGCTAGTCCCTATCAGTAACACCTCCTCTCCCATTTCTACTATTTTCCCCAAAATGGATTGATATTTTTAAAATGGGGGAAGTGGTACTTCTTGTGTTTTAAAAGTGATTCCAAACATGTTTCTCATGGTTTGGACAAGTTTTCCTTTAAAATGCATGGGTGAGTGGTTAGAAAAAAAAGGCTTATTTGGCATTTGAGGTGTGTGTGGGTGAATGTTGGAACTTATGGCCTATTTGGAATTTTTTAATAATATTTTTCATGCATGTGTTTTGAAAACCCATTTAGAACTTCTGTATGTTTTTTTGTTTTATCATGGTTTTAAAATACAATTGGGAACCTTTTTGGGGAATTCATGGTCTAAAGGCCCATTTGGTTATGTTAGTATAATGATGGTTTTTAGGTTTGTTTTAGAAATGGTTTATAAATTTTTTGGGTAAATATTGGAGTTTTGTTATGTTTAAGGCCCAATAGACATTTTGAAATGGATATTTGGAAAACCCATATTTATTTATGTCTCTTTCCAAGTTAGTTAATCATGTTATGGTCAGGGTGGTGCTGGATTGTGTGATATGATTGGACATGTGTTTGTGGATGGTTATTTTAATTGTACGGAACACCCCCTTATGAAACATAACATGAGAACCTCGAATAAAAAGAGGATTACTGAGAATGATTTCTCTAGAGTCTTAGATTATTGTAATATTTAGTGGCCAATAACAGTTGGATACATGAGTTTATTTCTATAGGATCGAGCCCCTTGACCAGTTCAGGTAGGGCATTGGTTGGGCGTTATGGTGTTATGAAGTTATTTAGTAGGGCATGCCTTTAGGATGAGTCACATATATAGTATGTTCTAGTTCTCCTATGAGTTCTTAGGATTTTCTATTTTTTCCCATTACAAGTACTATTATATTTTTTTCCCTCGTTGTTTAGTATCTTGTTATTTGTACCTAGTTTTCTTTTTTATTTGAAAAAACTATGAATGTGTGGTTGGTTGAAAAATAATTTCTATGTAGTTGTTTTGAAAGAGAAATTACAACTCCCCTTTTTTCTTATAGCACATTGTGTCAAATTATAATGGTAATGGATTATGATTATTGGTTTCTAAAAAAATTCATAGTGAATTTGAAAACCTTATCATTATAAATATAATTCAAACTAGTTATATAGTATTTTTGGAATGGAAGATACATGGATTCTTTGGTGGTTTCCTACTAGGATTGTTTGTCTCACACACTTCTTGTACTTCACAGTGTTGGTAGACCTAGTCTGTTTTGCAGGTCCTCTTCTGGGTCATGTTTCCAAGTTAGATCCAACTCTTGTAACTATTTGGTCTTGTGGTTGGAGGTGACCAACTGGTCACATGGAGATCTATTCGATGAGGTTCAATTTCATTAGATTTCAGTTTGTTCATTTCAGATATATTTCGTAACAGAATATTTTTTGTATTTATTTTATGAGGTACTATTTTCTTAGTTTATTCTATATATTCCCGGTTGCTTATTTTGGTCTAAAATCCTTCCCTCTTGTATTTTTTGATGCATGTCACTAGTTTTCAGCCTGTGGGGGTCGGTAATGCCCTTCGGGCCATGTTGTGGACCGGCTCGAGTGATCGGTACAGGGTTGACTCAAGTTAGTTTGTGACATAATTGATTTCCAGAATTAGCTGTTTGGAGTGTGGGAGACTATAATATGTTGGGAAAAATTTCCTCTATCCCAAAAAAACAAAAAATATTGGGTCCCTTCAATGTATGTGTACACAGTGGTATGGTAGGCCCAAAAAGAATGATTGATATTTTATGACCTTGACTTATTATTGATGTTCACTATTTTTGTGATTATATTTTAAAGATTATTATTTGAGGCCTCCATATTTTCATCTTCTTCACTGTGATAGTGAAAAGAATGATTAGACTCATTGTTATATTCTTGATAAAATCTCTTTATCTTGGAATAACACAAGTCAATTATATTTTCTACCAATATCATGTGAGGGACTCCAAATCGAGTGATAATATTAGAATTTATAAAATTGATGATATTTTTCATCCATAATTATTTTAGTGGTATATATTCAACTCACTTTAGAAATAATCCAATAGTTTTATGGATTTATTTAAATTTCTATGCTAAAATAGGGGAAATGTCCCCAAAACCTCCATTCCCCATACCTAAAATAGATAAGAATACATCATTTAATATATATATATTCTGGGGGCTGATGGATTTTGGTGTCATGAACATGACGTATTTGTAACCTCTTAGTGAATTCCATGAAGTTATACATCATTTTTCTATATAATTACCCATGCCTCAAAATTCGGTGGGAGAGATTGGTTCCAAACTAGTGAGCACCATAGGATCCTACATAGACCTCCACCATGATGGTGGAATTATATCCCTATGCAATCAATCTCTGATAGACCCCATCAAACCCTCTTAAATATAGGAATTTATTAACAATTTTATTATTCTAAATGGTGAAGCTTTCTAGACCTTTTCTTCTCAATCTGACATCAAGGTCCCATTTTGGAGGTAATCTGTTATGGGATCTATTCATCTAGGGGTGTATTTTTTTCTCGTCAAGTTTTGGTTGAACAATGATCTAATTGATTTCATCCATTAAATAAATTATGGATACTAAGCCCACTATTTTTTTCATGAAGTAGAAATCCACTTAGTCCTGATTAAAATTTTCCAGGACAGTGGTTTCATTGTCTAGTGCTTTGTCAAGAGAAATTTTTGACTGAGGGGCATGCTGCAATGTTAGTTCAAAAATGGAATTTTGTCATCAATACTATGACTTAAACTATGAGGATAGATAATTCCTTATTCTGGATTGAAAAATTACTACTGATCTATTTTATTATGATCTCTAAATCCATTTTAATATTCATGAAGTATATCCACAACTACAATGCTAGTTCGAAGCTACTGATCAAGGGCTCGGTATTCTATCTCAATATTAGTTACACCATTGTATAGTGATAATGAAAATTGGTAAAAGTGTTTTTTCATGGGGATAAAAATAAAATCCCTAGACCAAAATGGTTGTGATTTGGATTTTCTATTGTCTTTCCAATAGATATTTAGGATTCACTATCAAAATAAAAATATCATGTTCATAGAATTTCATGGGAATGACAACATTATCTTTAAGAAGATTGTAGTACAATTGTGTGATTTCAATGGTGGAATTTTCTTTATGATAATAATCTAGTTCCTTCCCATTAACTTTATTCTATGACACAAATTGGTTTCAATACTATTAGATGATAACCTCCAATTAGGCCAAACACATGAGTAATATAGGGTGACCAAGAATAAACTTGAGATGTTTCACAAGAGATCGGGGGGAATTTTTGATATTATTAGTAATGACTTATTGTTTTCAATAAAATTATGAGTGAAAGGAAGATATTTTTAATATCATAATAGTTAATTTTATTCACTATTATCATTAGACTATGATGGTTGAGGATTCTTTCTTTCCCCATGACATTCTTCTAAGAGAGGAGAGAACCAATCAATCACTCCATGGTGTCCACATATAGGAAAAGTGGAATTAATTATACTATAAGTATCTAGAGTAGTAAATGTAGAGGGGTATTCTTGAGATTCTTGAAAGAATCTTTCAAGCCATCATTACATTATTAGGTGACTTTGTTCTTCATTAACATAGTGAAGGTGATAGACTATTCATTCAAGTTGTCAATGAAAGACATAATATAAGAGAGGCTCCCTTCGATCACCTCAGTTAGTTATGATTATGATGGGGTTCCATTCCTAGGATTTTATTAGTCTTTTTTGTATTATCCTTGATTCCAATATAGTGTACAAAAAATCCATGAACTTATCTAATGTTATTCTAAAATAAAACATCATGTGATTCTTCTTTAAACTATTATGTTCAAATAATCTAATGATTTATTGAAGGTATGTTAGGTGATCACAAAACAATTGATATTTAACCACATGTCATCAACATAACATTCCATGATTCTTACTATTAAGGGTTTAAATATATGATTCATGGTACATTGGTAAAAATTGTCTTCCTTTTTTATTACAAAGGGATTGTCCTAGTTGAAAATTCTCCCCTTAGGCGCACTAAAGGTAGGAGCTTCCCCATTTTCAGGGGTCATCTTTATCTAATTATACCCTGAATACGCATCCTTAAAGGTATGGAATTATAATCTAGAAGTTTTAGAAATAAAAATTTATGTGGTTGTTAATTTTAAATAATCTTTTGGGCATCAACAATTTGGTTCTGCAAAATCAATGAAGACCCTAATATTCTATTTAATTTTCATTAAAGGGACAATGTTGGTAAGAGATTTTGGGTACTACACCTCCCAAAAAAATAAATATTTGATAAATTTGTTAACCTATGATTATATGATAGTATCCTGGGATGGGTGAATTCTCCAAGATTATTGATTTTAACCAAAATTATCATAATGATAACCTGTTTGGTGAGTGGATACATCAGATCTTATCACAAGTATCTCTGTATAATTCCAACTCAATACAAATCGATTATATTTTAGAATTGAAATGTACATATTCTTGTAGTTTAGAGAAAATGGGGAAGTAATAAATGTTGGTCATTAGTTTTCTCTATTCATAAACTCACCTATATATGATAATTAATAGTGGTGGAGATTCGTCCTCAATTTGGAAAAATGAATTCCTGAGGTCTTTCTAATATTCTTCCATTTATGTTTCTGTTAGGTATATTTTAGATATGATGGATAATTCATGGGTATATCTATCCCTATCTAGATAATGAATTCCTTGATGTGAGACAATGAAATAAAAAACAACTATATTCATCATATATAGATTATAGGGTTGATTTTATTCCTTTGCAATGCAATCGGGGGAAGGATAGGTATGGAAATTTTGAGTTTCAAATAATGTCTTGCGAACATTTTCATATTTTTTTAATGTCACAAGGGGATTCATAGATCTTGATAGAGAGTTGGTCTAACATTTATTTAATGAATACACATCAAATGAAATGATTTTTATCATATGTAAAAGGACTATGAATATTTTGTGTTACCAATAGATTATTAGGATTGAATCTACTACCTCGACTGGGTTTATGGGTAGCACATAGTGGTTGTTGAGACACCTCCATGGTTTTTTAGGGGTGGTTCCCAATCCATTGGGATTGGAAACCTAAATATCACTATCCTTCACTAGTTGTTTACCTTCTCTATTATATAAAAATACATCACTTTATATATTCTCACAAAACACATTGGGGGAACAATAACTATGTAGTATTTTTACCTTTCCATTGATGAGATATTTCAATAATTGATTAATATTGAAGGTAATATTGCATGGCTATGAATCCAAGGTCCTCTTAGTATGAAATTTTAAGTTATGTTTATCCTGACAAAGATGAAATCATCATTAGATGTGAGGTCTGAGAACAGGGCCTTATGGTTGATCATTTTGAGGGGCATTTTCTTACTCTTATCGTACCCATGAATGGATATATTCGTTGATGACATGTCCCCATCACTATATCTCATGCGTTAAAGGTTCCAAACCAGAGTGGGGTTGATCCCTAACCCATTTTCAAAGGTAACCCTTTATATGTGGACATTAATTATTATTTCTAAGACATACATGTGTATGATATATCTTTAGATAATTTCATCTTGGTTCTTCTCAATGAATTATATGGTAGTATGATATTATAATAGTTTATTATCCACTTAGTAATCCTTGTAAACAAAATCTTCTATGTCAAACTCCTATTAACTCTATAGGTCCTCAATGAGTTTATATCTATGTTCATTAGAATGTACGATAGAATCCTGGATTGAGAGTTTGGATGGGATCATCAGTAATTGTTTTATTCTGTAGTATTTTATATACCATTGTAATTCACTTCCTAGGTTGGTCTTTCTACTTATCATGTGTCTTAATAGACGGTGAATTTTAAGTAGATGGGGATAGTGCATGGGATGTTTTCAGGGGTGTATCTGTTTCAAATGGAATAGGTTTCACTAGACTAACCTTGTTTCAGGATGATTAGACATTCACACCCCCACTAGTGAACCACATAAAAATGTTGGGTTGTAAATAATTTTTATGGGATATGAGGAATGTGAATGCTTATTTTGGGATTTATATAGAACTCACCCAAGGGTCTCATCCATGTATATGGACTATGTGGGGATTTTACTAGAATATTTAGTTCAACCATACATGTTTCATCTCCTGTAGCCTTAGTATCTATGTCCATGACCTCAGAAATCCTAGTATGGAACTCATAAATAGGGTAATATTAATTAATAAAGAGGGGATACATTTTTGTGAAATACAGTAAAATAATTAGAAGTGATCTCTTAATCCTGTGAGGGATCCATTTGGTAGGGTGGTTTCTATTCTCTATATACTAATGAAATGAAATACATAAGGGTCAATGTTTGAATGGGAGTTAGATATAAATATTTCTATTGTGTATTTCTCTATGTATGATAATGAAATATTCCATCAGGAAGAATATCCAATGAAGAATCCCAAGGTGTTGGGATGAATACTAGTTTTTTAATCTATTTTCATTGGGTGGATTGATCTCGGTCAACTATTTTTCTAGTCATCCAATTATCAAAATACTATTGAAACCATACCAGAATTTCATTGTAGTGACCATCTTATAATCGATAGGTGATAAGAAAATAGATCACATATTCCAAGGGTTTACTTGTTTAACATATCCAAAATTAACCATGATTAAGATGATGTATTATAAAACAATTTAGTCCTAGATGGTGCGAAGGAATATTTTATGAAATGTGTAGTAGTTAGGGTGGTTAATAAGGTTGATTTATATGTGATTCATAGTCTTAGGTAGCATGATGAGGTTTTTCCCAAATTTATGAGGAAAAACTAAGAACCCATTCTTTTTAGAATGAAAACACTATGTTAAATTATTCCTCAAATCATGGGTGACCCTGATATCTATTCACCTATGGTCAAGGGACTTTTAATGTTGTAGCTGCTTGGAATGAGGTGGTGGGTGATTAAAGGCCTACATAGGTGCTTGCATGGGAACCATTATATTTTAAGGCTAACTAAAAAAACCTCCACCTTTCCATGACTTATTCCATATATTTTGGGAATGGGTCGATATTTTTCTTGGGTTCACCGATAAAAATTTCTAGTCATTTTTCTATTTTTATAAAACACAAAATATGAATTAATATTTCATCATGATCATATGAGATTCTATAACTAATAGAATATCCTTAGCAAAATTTTCTATCAATATTTCTTGCGAGAGTGGTATACTGAGTGAATACGTCAATAATTTACATCTATAATAAATGCAAAAAAACACTCCCATTTTATAATTTCATTAATTTTGTTTTGTCAATTGAGTTGAAGTGAAAATTTATTGAAAATTATGGTCTTCCCAACCTGCGATGGATCCTTCTTGAATATTGTTATACCATACTGAGGTTGGACCCACTAGAGTCTATATAAACCATCTTAGTTTATTTTCCTCCTACTATTCTCAAGGGAAAATCATTAAGATGCATGGGGACACAAGGTTCCTGGGATTATGTTCAAGATATCTCATGTTTTTGATGGTTGAGAAGATAGGATTGTTAAAATCGGAAGGGGAAATTTTTCATCCACCCATTCTAGATATGACATATTTTTTGGGCTACATGGGTTATTGGTACCCCTCAATGGATTACATTTGATAAGGTAGGGATAAAATGGTGTTGAGCAGTTCTTGAGGAATTTTTTTCTGGACCACCTACTAGATAAAGTGGGTGGGTGAGGCTTGATGTGGTGACCTTGCCTTCATATCATGATGATTATTGATCCACACCATGAATGAATGATCACCCTAATTGGGAATATTATATCACCATAATTGAGGTATGTTATGATATTCCAACACTAACTTATTTATATATACTATTTCACCACATTCAAAGAATAAAAAATGATCAAATTCCACTCATGAAGGATGATCATCTCTCTTATAATGTGTGTTTGGAGGGGTATATGTTTTGGTATAAAGGTGATTCCTAGTGAGAATATTTCCCCCAAGTAGTTCCCAATTGAGTGTTCTAAGTTAATATATATCATTGTAATATTTTTGTAGCCTTTTCTATGCATATGGGATTTTATATCATCTTGGATATGTATGGTATTTATCCACACATCTCCCTATGTCATTGAAGTGTTCTACTAAGGAAGTGGAAACTCAAAGTTCGTAGGTTCCATGTTCTATCTCTTTCCCTAATTATGCATATGTTCCACCTTAGTTTATACATATTAATCACCAAATTATTGATGTATGGTTTACACATTGAACCCATATAAATTTTATTATTAGTCCACATAATTTTTAATATTGATATTAATGAAGTTCCCTATGGTATAACCTATAACATGAGGTATCCCCTCACTCACAAAAAAATAAGGTGTTTCTGTACGAATTGCTCCTCCTTTGAGGGTTTAATCATGGAGATTTCTTTGATTCCAAGTACTATCATGGTGGGAGATAATTATAGGATGTTGACTATCATTATTTACCTCCAAAAATAGAAAATAAAAACTCATGTTTGGGTGATGATAATGATAAAAATTCCATCATACCTATGGGATAGGGTAAATTTTGACCACTATGGGTACTTTCTAATCCCATTATCATGAAGATTATTACTCTTGGGATAGTAACAGAAATAAAAATTTCCACATCCCTTTTGGATGAAGTTCATATATAACATAAATAGATTTTATGAAGATCCACTTTGGATTTTATTAACCTATTGGTGGTTATTAAGTTAAAAATTCATCCATCCCTATGGGTTGGGTTTGGTTTTAATTCTCTTACAATATTTCTAGGACAACTAGTGGATTTTATGGCCCTAGGGGTGTAGTTTATGTTAAAAACCCCCTAACCCTATGGAAAGAGTTATCTCTAGGATGGTTTATTTAGAAACTTCAATAATGATCTGTTTGATTTTGGGAAATTATTTTTTTGTGTGGTCTAGGTTAAATGGAGGCTTCTGATGGGAGTCAAATCATATGGGAATCTATAGGGTAACCCACAACATCAACTTTAATCATTGAGACATTCTCCCATTTTACTGAGAGGTGTTTCTTTAGAGTCCACTGGTGGAACTCTCACTCAATTTACAGTATTATTTCAATGCCAAAGAGTGGGATATTTTTTATTAACAAACTATACTATGTATTACCCAATCCAATGAAATATCATATAGATATATGGTGTTGGATTCTATATTAGGGTAGATTTTTTTTCATAGGGATAGGGTAAAGTAAAAGGCTTTATAACTACATATTCTTAGATATATACATCTAATAGGTTTTGGGAAATTAATGATTGTAGATTAGTCATGAAAAAGAGGAAAACATGATGTAGAATTTATTTTTCTCTTCCAGTACTAATTCATATACCATGGAGAACTTGACTATATATTTCTAAAAAAGAGTGTTTTTATGATTTGGAGGTGACCCTCAAATCCAAGATAAGCGAGGTGTATATACATCATACTCTATTGGGTCACATTTTTATTATGGCTTATGTAAGGCATTTATTCCTCTTCTAGATCATCTAGGATTTCATAGTTGGAAGTAGTAATGGTCTAAGACATGGCTGGGAGGTTATTTATTTCCTAATCCCTCCCTATATCAATGACATATCCTTATTCTTAAATTCCATATTCTTCTACCCAGTCAAACAATAGAGGTCATTTTGTAGTTTATCCTGTTGATCGAGGTGAGTTTATACTAAAAGTTTATGGGGAACAATATACAGTTAATATCGGTGTTTCGAGAACATCTCTATGTAATCCTTATTTTTTAATACATAATTTTTTTCATACATCAAATAAAAAAGGTTCTTTTAAATATTAATTGCTTTGGAATTAGGTACATAATACATGGAAATAGAATAAAATTCCAACACGCTTTAAGGAAATCACAATGGGTTCACCCTATGTTACATTTTTTATATCTCATATCCTGGGTATATACATCAAAGGAAATGGGTGAGAATTTTCTGAGTAAGGTAATAAAAAAGGGACACATCTAGCATGTGATCGTGAGTCATATCAGTAAAAACATGAGGTATAACAATATAACATGATCAAGATAACATGAGGCATATCATTACAAAAATGGAATTAGTTATAACATTGAAATTTGGATAAAATATAAAAATGCAGCTATATTAATATTTTCTTGTGGTTTATCATCATGGATCGATAAATAAAAATTATCAAGGTTATTCACCAAGGTATCGTAAAACATGTCATCTCCCAATAATAAATTAATTACCCAATGTTTTGTAGCACTATCAAGGTTTCCCATTTACATGTATTACATTCATGTGATCCACATTATTCATACCAAAGCATCTTTTTCAATTACTTGAGGGGTATAATTTACTAGATTCAAATAAAAGAATTGAGTACATAAGTGCTTAAAGGATTGACCATAAAATCATTTTTAACCAATAAATAGGGAATTTGGGGTCATATATATATATAAATAATTATATTATATTATATTAACATCTACTTAAATACCCATGGATAAAGAAGTGTTTTGGGTATCCATAATATATGAAATTTTCAATAAAAAAGCAAAATTTGAAAAATAAATTTTCCAGTATGAGGAGTATAAAACATGGATTTAAAAAATGGTGAAATGATAAAAAATTGAAGTATCTCGCTAATAATATGTAATTATATGTAAGGTTATGATAAAAAGGGTATTAAAATAGAGTAAAATGACATTTATTAGATATATACAAAAAATGTTCTTAAATTGAGTAAAAATAAAGGAGAATTCTTTTACATTTGAAGAGTTGCTCCTAAATTATGATGATTTGAATCTAGAGGGATTGAATACACCTTGGGGGAACATTTGGGTGAAAAATAACTATCAATTCTTGGATGATGTATTTTTAAATTGTGGGAATGATGGTATGGGTTGGTATTTAATGAAAATTTGGAGGAATTGATTAATAATATCAAAATATAGGTCTTGGAAATATGGGTTGTAGGAATTGAAAAACAATTCACTTACCTATGGTTTTTTACTCATGGTTATAGAAATTTTATGATATTTTTATGATATTTTAATAAACTAGAATGAAACACCAGTTTTATTACTTATTATGTCATGGAAAAATAATGTTTCTAAAAAGTAATGTTTTTAAAATGAAATTTTACTTATTAGACTTTGGAAAGTAACTTATTGTTCTGGAAATATATTAAAATCTCTCAAATGACATTGTAATAATTAAATAACATCCTTTATATCATGGATTGTGGTTAATTAATTATTATATTATTATGAAATAAATATGAAGTCACAAAACATATTGAGAAACCAAAACAGTATTTTTACTATTCAGTAAAAAATAATGTATTTTAGAAAATTCTCATAAATTCATAAAAACCTAATTTTAAAAATATGATTTAAAAAATAATGATTATTTTTTCAGTATAGTTATCAAAATATGTGAATTTTAAATTTAATATAAAAAAATCCTTATTTATTGAAAAATATTATATTTTAATGCACTCTCAAAATTTCTAACTCTTATAAATATTTCCATGTATATTTAAAATTATTTTTTCATTTCTATTATAATAAGCATGTTTTAAAATATTATTTTAAAATATTATTTAGAATACTAATTTTTATTATAAATGTGTATATATTTTCTAAGAAATGTAATTATGTTTTATTTAATTTTTCCAAAAATCAATTTATCAAATTAATCTTACTTAAGTACATATTTTATTAAGAAAACATATTCAAAAAAATTATTAATTGAATAAAAATTTTATTTATAAAATGGATGTTACACATTTGGGAAGTACAACATAGACACATAACCCCTTATTACACC
Source organism: Viscum album (assembly GCA_963277665.1). Lineage (NCBI taxonomy): Eukaryota > Viridiplantae > Streptophyta > Magnoliopsida > Santalales > Viscaceae > Viscum > Viscum album. Next base: position 358,732,396 of record OY728162.1, read on the forward strand.
TAGGTATGATATATAGTAAATGTGTGTGATGGTAGTGGTTTCATGGGGTGGCTCAACTAACATAAACCAAGTAGTAAAATCCAAAAACATGAAAATATCATGTTGGAAATTTAAATTAATCATTACATGATGATGCGTGTCTAGGGTATTTCACAAGTGAAAACTAGTGACACTACCTCCCTACTATGTTCTGTAAAATAGGTTTTAAAAATCATGACTCTACTAGTTGAGTCCATTGTTTGTCTTTTCTAAATCAATTGTCAATTTACATTACTATTTACAATAACAAATTATAATGGTAAAATTATCACCAATGGGTATAGTTACCAATGATAAAATTGGACATAAGTTATATATAATAGAGATAATATTTGAAATTTTTTCATATTACAGTTAAATCCCAACAGTCACATTTCCCATAATGGCCTATAATTACAAGTTATTTATTTTAATCAATATTCATTTCAATTTCTCCCAAGGTTATATATGTTCTTTTTCAATGATTTTAATTGGATCACAATTTTTTCATTTTTTTAGTTTTATCCATGGGTGATATTATTCTAATGGATTAGGGAGATCCATATTTTTACATTTTAGCTTTTAAATTTTATATTTTTTGTCCACTTGTAATGTTTGGTATTTTAATTACTTTCATAGTTGAATAATGTAATGATAATTATTAATGTGATAAGGTTTTAATGGTTCCTATATATTTTCTATGTGTAAAAAATAATCTAATATAACACAATTTTTATCTGGAAACAAATATAATTTAAAAATCATAGGTCCTTACATTCTTCCCCATTTGTAAATTTCAGCGCCAAAATTTCCACTCATATTATCAATTGAGAATTGGGGAGAGTACTTTTATTTAATTTATTTCTCTAGTTCTCTTGTCTCTTATCCATAAGTATAGTTCCATCAAAAAAAATTTACAATGTGGGTATACTTTTGTCATAGAAATTTTTCTCTATGGTCTAAGATCTCCATCGAATACTCCTCATAAGAGAGTTCATTCTCATGTTGTAACACCTCAAAATTTTGTACAAGTGAGGGATCATGTATTCAATTACTAAATATATATATGTAGAATACATGATGAACTTGATCCATATTTTGTTGAAGTTCTAGACGATAGGCCACTACTCCTATGTGATCAAGGATTTCAAAGGGGCCAATGTACCAATAGATAAGGTTCTATTTCTTTTAAAATAACATAAATCTATTTCATTGTGATATCTGAAGGAAAAAATTTGTATCCATTATAATAAATTATGTACCTTTAATTATTATCATCATAAATCTTCTTCCTACTCTAAGTAGATTTTATATGTTTTTGGATTACATTAACCATTTCAGTCTATCTTGTACATGATTAAGATAGGGAAAATTTCTCCCACCAATTTCATCCCAACAACTGCGATTTATACATCACTTACCATATAGAGCATCATAGGGTTCTATTTGAATAATAAAGTTTAATATATTTTTGTATGAGAACTCAAATAAATGGATTTATTTTTACCATTCACCTTTATATTCCATTGAGAATGTTCACATCCTACCCTCATGTGTCTGGATAGTACTTTCAGATTGGATATCAGTTTGGGGATGAGGGGCCATAATGAAATGAAATTCAGTATTCTGAAAATGTTAAATAATTATCTATAAGTTATTTATAAACCATGTATCATGATAAAAATTTATTGAATGTGGATCCCTATGCAGCCTCACCACTTACTTTATTTAAATCTTAATATGTAGGTATGGAGATAAATCTTCCTGAATATCCGTGAAATGGGAAGTCTTGCTAATTTGATCCACTATAACCTATATCTCATTGCTTAATTTAAATGATTGTGGGATATTAGTAAAAAATATTATAGTGATATTATCCCACCTTCATGTGGGTATGGGTAATGTTTTAAATATCCCTTTATGAAGTTGTTATCCCACCATATTGTGTTGACATGCTAAGAATCTTACAGTGTAGTGGATAGTCTCCCTTTTCTTATTATCCCACCAATAAGTATTACGAATGTCCCTATAAAGCTTAGTTCTTCCCTGATGTAAGAGAATATATGTATTTTTTCTTCATCCATCTGTTATTTCTTTATCTCTGTGATAGATATAGAAAATTTCCTTGTATGAAATATTATTACACATTTTTAATCAATATTGAACTCAAAAACATCTCATTCTTTACATCCTCTATCTTCTTTTGTATCAATGGATCTTCTCCCTAATCACTCTTGATCTTCTATATTAGTAATGGTTGAGAAATAATTTGGGATTGGATTGAATATTTCCCATCCCTTATGATTCCCATGTCTAACCATACTATATAATTGATTAATGGATCTCCATGAACCCTCATGGTTTCTAAAAAAACATGTCCATTCCAACATAATTCATTAGCTACTTTTCTTACTATTACTGGGTGATAATTAACTAAATAGTAATTGTATTTATGAAATGAAAACCATATTATTTGTCTTGTGTGAAATTAATTTTTCATTAATATATATTTTATACTTTTTTAGTCTATGTATATATCACATTTCCTCTATAAATATTTTTCATCCATATTTTCAATGAAAATCTTACTACTTGCTCTAGGCTAGGCATAGTATAATTATAATCTTTAGGATAGAACTATTGATATGGATCAGATACATCCATGTAATTTTTCACGAGGATTAACCAAAGACCAATCAGATATACATAAATATAAATAACATATTACTCTCTGACCAAGGGTAGTGTTAACACACGTGAAATAACTAATCTATTCATTATTTCGGAAAACAACCTTCACACTCCATTGCCTAGATGAAAATAACAACTTTTCAAGTACACTTAGTTATTGGATTATATAGTTTTTAAAATATTCTCAAAAACCTCTTATAATATCTTGCCATACCAGGGAAACTATGAATATCAGTTACTATTTTATAATGAGTCCACTCTTCTAAAGCCTTTTTCATAGCATTGTCAGATGGAATTCTTAATTTTTTACAATTTTCCACAAGAATGAAACTTCTTTTAACTAGAAATTGTATTTTCTAAATTTTTTAAATATATTCACATTCATTATTTTTTTAATATAACACTTATAAGATCCTAATTATCATCATGAATTTTGGATTATATCGTTATATCATCAATAAAAACTACAAAAACTTTTTGAACATGGTAATTAAAGAATATATTCGTCAAAATTATAAATATAGCAGGAGAAAAAGTTATTATAAAGGGGATAAAAAACTCATAATGCACATATTTTTTTAAATATTTCATTATATTATCTACTTTATACAAATTCAATTGATGACACTAATATTATACATCAATATTAGAGAATAATTAAGCCCCATGAAGAGGGTAAAATAAATCATCAATCCTTGGAAGTGGAAACATTTTATTTATTGTGATCTCATTATGTTCTCTATAATAAATTTATATTCTCATTAATCCATTATTATTCTTCACAAAGAGAATATGTTCTCACAAAGGAGACACACATGATTGAAAAATATATTATCAATATGATATTTAAGGTCTTTCATTAATTCCTCTTACTCTGCATTTTCCATTCTATATGTGCACTTTGATATCCTCTTGAATTTATGTGTAAGTTTAATAGATAACTCTACATATAAATATTTGGGATTATAGGTAACTACATTTTAAATACATCATTATATGTAAGAATAATGGGGAACTTTTCTATCATTATACTTAAATTTCTACCTCCCTTTTCACCAACCATCTCCATAATGAAGGCTATGGGAGGTGCCTCTAAAAAATCTCATGATGAGATATTTATACTTTTTAAATAAATATATAATTTCCATTTTTCTACTAAAATTTAATTTATCATTTAGTTTATATTATCATTATACATTGAGATCCTATATATATATATATATTATAGTATCAAATTGCACCATGGTAATGGATACAACATTTATGATGAAAATGTACTCCCAAAAGTTAATAGTATAGTTTATATATGTTGTTCATATCATTATAACACCTCCAATATTCTTGATAGATAAATATAATAATATTATATCATGTATTTATTCTATTTTCTTTGCTAACATGGTTAAAATAAATGAATTAATAGAATGTGAATCAAACAAAGTACTTTCTAGATTTGAGATCACAATGAGTGTACCTACAACCACAACATTTGGAGCCTCTACTTCATCTGTCATGATTGGAAATACCTAACCTTTATCTATTTGAACATGTAGAGTATGATGGTGGTTTCCCTACATTATCTTCTTATTTTTACATTAATTATAAAATCACCCAAGCTTCCCACTTTCAGATTTCAGGTTGGGCATGCATAATCTTCCCATTTTTGTTAGTGTTTAGAAGATAAAAATTTGTATCCCCAAAAATGTTTTATGTTATATGGACATCACTTATACACTTATATAACATTACACTCCCATTAAATTAAATCCCTAAATAATTTTTCACATATTTATTTCATGTGGTATTTTTCAATTTCATTCCTCTTCTTTTATGGTCAAATATATTCCCTATATTTAGGTCTATCTCTCTATACTTTTAATTCAACTAATATAGTTATTGTGTCTCCCAAAACACTAAGCAAACCTTAAAATCACTCTTTACTATCTATTCATAAATTTTATAGTCTAAATTTTATTAATTCCTATGTAAATGGGGTCTCATTTGAGTGAATAATCTATCATCCTATTCTGTTGGATCCATATCAGAGATAGAGGTTTATTGATCAAGTATTTTAATTTAGATTTAAAATATTTCCACAGATTAATTTTCCATCTAATTTGGCACTATAAATTATTTCTCTATTTTTGTTCACATAAAATATGAAAAATATTAATTAAAAAAGATTATCCTGAACTCTTTCTATTTCATTACACCGGTCTCCCTTCTTGGCATTGTATTTTTAATCACTGTCCTCCACCAATAAGATTCAATTTATAAAAGGTATAATTATAGATTGACATTCCCAATATATAAGAAATAGAATGAAGAAAATGTCCTTTCTATAGAGCTAATCCAATTATTACTAATCTGTTGGTTGGTTTATCAAATAAATGAAGTTGGTCATTAACACATGATGGAATTAATGGATAGTTTTTCCCTTCGAGGTAAATGTGGTGTCTCAACTTGATTCATATTATTTTTCAAAACATGAGTTAGTTGATTCATATTCCTCATTAAGTTTTTCATTCCATAATTGAGTTGAAGGTAGTTTGTGCATCGACTGTTTTCCTCATCATTTAAAAAGTTCCTCCTACTTCCCACCATTTATATAAAAAAGAAAACCTTAGTGAGAAACATGTTAATTTCATTAATAATATATTTATAAAGGGTGTTTTTTTCTTAAAACATCATTTTTAAATATGTAATTAATGTCATCTAACAATAATTACATTTTTTATATTTTGAAAAGGTTCATAAAAATATTTTTATTAATCAAACATATATCATAAGAGGTCAAACCAAGTTTTCAAAAAGGCCCTCTATCATGAATATAGTCCAGAACCAGTTTAGATAAATTTAGTGATTTGGGATGTTACCCCTACATAAATTTTTTCTAGATTCACATCCACTTGCAGTATGAATTTATGGATTTATGTTATTGGAAACCACTTACTTAATAATCACCAAAATACTAGTATTTGTTTATATATTTATCCATGTATACAGTATTATTACTACTATTATTAAGTCATAATTTTTATAAATAACTAGACCATCCTCTCGTACAAACTATGGAATCCCAGTTTTTTATTATACAAACTTTTCATTGAATAGTACAAAATAAAAGATGATATAAGGTTTAATTTCTTTTTAACTTGGTATATAATAAGTAAAAACATAATATATTCTCTTAATCCACTTGAGGAACATATCTATGGATTCACCCTAGGATAATTTTACTATATGTAATATCCTATGGAAATTCATCAAAGTAAATGGGTGGGGATGTGCCCAGTAAGGGAATTCCAAAGGGATACATTTATCATATGATCATGATTCATATCAGAAATAACATTATCTATATTAAAATAAAATTACCAATAGAACATGAGGCATCTCATAATAAAAATAAAATTATACATAACATGGAAATATGGACACAACATAAAAATGAGGCATCGATAAGCATACCACCATGGTTTATCACAAAGATTCCATAAATAAAAAATACCAAGGTTATTCACAAAAGTATCCTAAAACAGGTCATTAATAGAGATTAAAGTATTTAAATAATGCATGAGAATGCTATCGGGTCACACCCTTCTCATGTATTAATTTAAAGTATGGCACATTAATCATAATAAATTGTTCTTTTCAAGTACCTAATGATAATAAATTACATGTTTCATAAAAAAACCATGGGTATGTATGTTCCTAATGTATTGAACATAAAATAATTTTTTATACAACAAAAGGTAATGAGAATATAAAATATTTAAATCCCTAAATAAACAGATAATATAAGAATCTAGGAAAATACCGATGTAAAAAATAAATAGTTTGGGTATCTACAATCTAATAATTTGTTCATTTATAACAGAGAAAATTGAAAAATAAATAATAAAAAATTTCAGGTATAAAATATTTATTTTGAAAATAATAACATTATATAAAACAAATGTCTCCCATTAATAAAATATTATTTTTGAGTAAGGATATGATAATAAATGGTATGAAATGAGATTCACATAAAATTTATAATTCATATAAAAAAATTGTTTCCTAAATATAAAAAATCTAAGTTAATTGTCTTACCTTGAAGAGTTACCCATAAATCAAGAGTATTGGAATCTTGGGGGCTTGAGAAAACATTGGGGGGGCTCATTAAGAGTTAAATAAACATAAATTTGTTTATGATAGATATTGAGTGAGGGTAACAGTGGAATGGGTGGGAATTTTTAGAAAAAATGGAAGAATTATTTAATAATTTCCAAATATAGTTCATGGAAATATTCATTGTGGAAAAAGAAATTAATTGTCTTACCCATGGTTGTTGTTCATGTTTTGGACATTTGAGTCACATTTTATGATATTTCATTCCTATAGAACCAATTTGTTAATATGTTTTTGAAATAAGAAAGTGAATTTTTCACAAATTAATGATTTTAAAATCAAATATTCCATTTTATATTTTGGAATGAAACTTATAGGTATGGAAATTGATTAAAATAAATAAATACGCTTAATATTTTAAAATTATTTTTTTGGTTTTTTATTGTATTTAATTAATTACTACATGACTATTTCATAAATTTGACTTCATAAAACATATAGAAAATCCAAAACTATATTTTTATAATTCATGGAAAATTAATCATTATAGAAAATTATTAAATATTTACAATAACATAATTTTGATGTGCAGATTTTGAAAATAATTTCAATTTTATCATACTAATTATCTAAATATGAAAATTTTAACTATTAATTTTAAGATAATTATTTATTAAAAAATTATATTCTTCAACGCATAATAAAATTTCAGAAACTTATAAAAATTTACTAGGCCATTACAAAATTATTTTGACATTTAAATTTATAATATATTTAGTTAGAATAATATTTCAAATTTTATTTTTAGTATCCAAGTTTATTAAAATAGGGTATATATTTTTTAATAAATTAAATTATGTTTTTATTATGTCAGAAAATCAATTTATCAAATTCATATTACTTAATCATATATTTTATTAAAAAAAATTATCAAAAAATGATTAATTATATTACCATTTTACCTACACAATAGAAATTAATCATTAAGAAATTATATCTTGGACACATAACCCCTTATTAAACCCAAGTATTCCATAAGGGTAGGGTGTGTGATGGAGGTAGTTTCATGCGGTGGCTTTGTTAACATCAAATGAATGGTAATCTACACTAACATGATTGTATCCTATTTGAAATTTAGTTTAAGCATCGCTTATTGAAAGATCATCTTTGTCTTGGTCAAGGGTGAACCCAGTGATAGAAACTCCATTGCAAGTTCTGATTAATGAGCTTCAAATGAAATTTTTTTATTGGTTGAGGCCATTGTTTCACATTTATGAAACAGTTTTCTATTTTAATTATGGATTTAAACAAAAATTATACTGGTAAAATTAACACAAATTGGTATAGTTCCCAATATTAAAATTTACCAATGATTATATTGACCAATGGTCATATTTTACCAATAGTTATAAAATGGTAAAATCCCAATACTTAAATTTCCCTTTATTACCTATAAAACCCACTTTTGTATTTCAATCCTAAATCAATAAAATTTCTCACAGTGTTTTGTATTTTCTTTTCCTATAATATTTTTGGATTATATATATATTTTACATTAAGTTAGGGTAGGCCATGGGGGTGATGATTCTTATTGATTTGGTAGATTCATTTTTTCCCATTTTATATTTTATATTATATTTTTTTTAGTTGTAATGCTTAAAATTTTAATTGGTTTTATAGTTGTCTAATTGTAATATCATTATTAATAAGGCATGTTTTTTTCAGTTCCTCTATATTTTTTATGTGTATAATATAATATAATATAACACAAATTTTATCAGGATAAAATATCATTTAAAAATCCTTGTTAGTTACACTATCTATATGAATGCTTCTGGATAAAGGGAGGATTTACTTTTCCATGAGAGATATTACCATGGGGAGGTTTTCAGTGGTAGATTAGAGGATTAGAAACCCTAAAATCCATCTCTATATGAAAATTAGGATGACTATCTAGGTATTTATATCCTTCGATGTTTTATTGAGTGTCAGTAGAACCTATTAGTGTTGAAAATATGCATCAGTCATTCTCAGCGACTCTAGAATTAAGAAAATCATAAATATGTATCTCATTAAAGAACATTTACAGAATATCCTAACATTAATTTTGGGTATTAGAAGGGATATGATCTTATTGCATGATGGTCATTAGAATATGTTGACAACCATTTGTTTCTATGGAAATATTAGATGGAAGTTAAGAAGAAGGAAGAGTATTTCAATGAGATTCTTTAATGTTGGTTGGGTTATGACCCTACCATTGGGTGGTTTTCAGAATATTCAAATAATCCCTTATTGAAGTGGGAGAATATAACAAGGTTTAGTATTCATTCCCTATAATAATATATTAACAGGACTCTAAAATGTGTTAATGGGTATGATCCTCCTCATATATAGCATATTAAAGATGATGATGCAGTATTTCATAGGAATGAGTGGGGATATGATCCTATATTGAGGTGATCTACAATGTGTTTTCTCCATAGTGTTGTGCATTTAGAATATTCCACAAAATTTCTTTAAAAGGTATGTGTGACTGTCTTGAGATTATTTCTAATGAGTTTGGTGATCGTTTGTTGGAATGAGGATATTACCCTAGTCTTATGCCTTTTTTTTAAAGTATATTACTATAATCCTCCTTGGTTTGAGAAATAATATTTCTTCTCATATTATAATCCTTGTCATGTTGATTATGGTTATATACTTATCTAGATATTAGGTTATTAATATGTAGTTGTCCCTATATCTATATCACAGTCTAAATATATCATATTATCTCTTCTACTATTTAGAAAATGTACTAACACTTCAGCAAAGTATGTACATGGATATAGTCATACACTTTTTAGTCCCTAAAATATTCTAGAAGACATATTTGATTAAATATGGGATATAAGACCACTCCTATCATCCTATCAACATTAGGATATGAACATGGGATTCATTTGAGAAAGCTAGGATATGTTAATGTTGCATGCTTTCTGCTCGAATATGAGGATAAAATGATATGGGTGAGTTGGGATATGATCCAGCTGCCTAGATGATGCTAGATTATGAAAAAAAATATGTCAATGGAAGTGGAAATATAGACCCACACCCTTTCATAGGTATATTTTTGTTAGTAGAAAGATCTCCTTGGTTCTCGTAAGGGTGGTGACCTATCATGTAGTTCCCTTAGTAAGAAACTGATGGGAACTAGTGAGATGATGTTGTTGATGAAGGTTGAAAGGAACCCTCCTAGGATGCTCCTAAATTGTTATGGAGTAGAGGTTTAATCTTTTATCAACCTTCCTTAGGTAAGAAGATTTTGATTGTCTCCCTCTAGGGATAGTCTTTTGAAGTGGTTAATTGTGGTAACATTATTCAAATGTTTTATTGCAGCTTCCCTTGAATGAGGCGGTCCTATATGCTTTAGTTTTTTGAGACCTCTATGTGCAGCCTAAATTATTATGATTTTACAACACCGGTTGTACTCCCAAACCATTACATTCTCCACCTAAAGCTAATATCATTGCGTGGGTGATGTGTTTTTTAACCTATTGAGGTTTTTATCGTAGCACAGGTTCCAAATAATTTTCTTGATAATGAAATCATCTTGGATCAAGGGTTTTTTATGAGGATATTATCTAGATTCACAAATACATAAAGTATTATGGTCACCAATTTTGGCATCATCACAAGTAAGAAAAATATTAATGTAACTAAATATGGGTAATCCAAATGATCTTTCTTATTGTGGGTTCAATTATTTTTCTTATGTGTAATGTTTCCTTTGAAATGTAATTTCATGTCGGAAACCAAATTATGTTTTAGTAGTGAAATATTCAAATAATTTTCACCATTTTTGTTGGCATATGAAAAGATAAAAAATTTCATGATGTGTGGTAAATAGATCTTTATTATTATTTGAATGATTCACATTAGGTTGAACATTTTTCTGAGAAAATTGTATAGATATTATAGTTTAGGAAATAATATTATTGACACCTATATTAATTCATTTACAATTTTATGACATGTTTTAATGTTGGTTTCACCAATTTTTTATACGTTGAAGGTGGAGAAAAGTGTCCAAAAGTTCATGAACCACTTTTTCATTTTTTTTCTTCCAATGTTTAGGCCTTATTCACCATTTATATTTACTATGGAATCTCAAAATTTACACAACACCTATAAAAAGTTCGTTGAAATATTTCCAATAGAAGGAAGTCATTTTGGGTTTCAAACCCAAGGAAATATAATAACTCACATTGGTTGATAGGATGGGAGGTTGAGCTCATGACACCCTTTTTGGGGAATTATTTTATTCTTTGGGACTCATTATGAATTTATGATATCTTCTTGAATTTCTCCCAAATCTTGATATAATACTGGTTACCCAGATAGAAAAATTTGGTGTTTAATCCTTATATATGAAAAATGTACTTCCATTAATGACATCAAAGGTATATATATGCATCATAGGTCTCACAATGTTACCCTTATTTATTAAGAATGGATGACTTGATGTGTTTTCAAAATGTATAACTTGGAAACCATGATTTTTATGTCCATAATAGTCATAAGATTTTCAAGAATTTGATTGAAAATCAAAGATTAATATTACAAATTTTGTGATAATATGATTAAAAACCCACACAGTTCTTTTAGGTCCATGATATACAATTTAAAGTCATGCGAAAAAGACATATATGAGTGTATTTAGAAATTGGGAATAGATATTGTGTGTTATGAAAGCATATTACATATCCTCATTATAATAATAATCATAATATTCATAGTTTGGAATCTTTTTTATAAACAAAAAAGGATCTAGGGCCTTAAGAAATCATCCTATATATCTAGATTATAATAGGAATCATTTCATTTTATGTTCAGTTATTTCTCTACCTATTGATGGGTGGTGCTGGAAAAATAATTATCATAAGGTTTGTTACCCTATATTTTATTAATATTTAAAATCCTTAGGGACCTACACTAGTGTGGATTCCCATGTTTGGTGAAATTTTTTCATGATTTTTAGTAAGTAATACATACTAATATTTTCTTTTATTGGGGGGATATTGTGATGATATTGACATAATCATTGTAAATTCATAAGATCATTTCAGTCATGATGTATAAGAGAAATGTGATATTAACTGAATGGGAACACAACACATGGATGTGAGACTTATTCATGGAAGAAACCCTAATGTAGTGCTTGATATGGAGTTCTCACCACGCGAAGGTTTCCTACGCATCCTTTTTTAGACCAGAATAAAAGACCTCATTTTTTGGTTTTTCCTCAACTCACTAACAGTTTCAATGTGCTTATGGGAATGGTTGGGGATTAAAAATAAAAGGATTCTATTATATAATCCCAATTCTCATCCGCTAATAAGAAAAAAATGATTATAGAATACAAGGATAATTGTGGTCCCCTGGATTAGATTTTTTTGGATACGGGGGACTTATTACACTATAAATTCCCATGGGATACATTTCTCCATATTCTTATAATGTATAGAGGGTAAGGACCATAAGAGGTCTATTAGACATGTTTGGATGGAATGAGGATTCCATGTAATATGTGAGGGTTGAAGGGTGAATATCCATTTTCCCATCATGTTCACAAAGTTTAGGGGAATAAGTCTTTGCATGCCTAATTGAAAGGACAAACATGTCTAAGGACGTATTCCTGACATGTCTCATGGTGTCTTTTTGACAAGGTTGACATGACTGAGGATGTCATCCTGAGAAGGATGACATGTCTGAGGGTGTTTTCCTTGAAAGTATGATATGTCTCAAATATAACATGTTTTCAAGGTTACATGTTTTGAGACTATAATGTGACCCTATTAACATTCCCAGGGGTTGTAATACGAACATAGCTATCATTTATCAGGGATGTCACATGAACATAGTGACATGTTCAAGTTTCATTGTGTGAACTAAACTGAAAATTTTAAAAGAGGGTGTCACATGATTTATCTAACATGTAAGAAGAGTGTACTATATTGAATTAATAGATCATGAAAATTAAAGATCCATATGTATAATAACCAGCTTATCTTCTTTGGAATTATGATTCATTCCTTTTCAGACTTTTCCACATAAGTAGCTCAATATTTTTCTAGTTTTTTTTATTGAAGCATTGCATGATGAGGAAACCATTCTAGAGGCCCTTCTCCTAATCTGGTAGAAATATTAGAGATCCTTCATGGGATAAATTAAGTGTTAATCCAATATAGATACACAAATCACATATTTGTTTAAGTTACTAATCATAATTTTTCAAGTGGAGGACTCTTTAGATTGCACAATTCATCAAACTTGGATGTTCTCTCTCGCGTGGTTGTTTTTCACTATGTATCATAGGGGAATTATATGGGAATTTAAACCCTATATCTATGTCACATTTCATGGAACATAACTTACCTATATTAGATTGAATCGGTTGGGTGAACAACACATCACTTGTTTGTATGATCCAACCATGGGTCATCCATGAGGTCACCATTGTGTATAAAGATAAATAGTGTCCCCATAATCATTAAGTCATGACTATATTTCTGATACCCATTTTTTCCTAAAAGGATATAACGTGAATAACCTCGAATATCAAAAATGTATTTTGAATAATCAAATCTGTATGTCGGATGTACTATGCATGATTTAGTTGACATTCCAAATGGAATCCATAAGATTAAACTAACATGCCTATGATAATTCATGATATTAAGATGGCACATCAAAGTTCCTTCATATGATTGATAATTTGATCACATGAAGTGAATAACACCTTCACGTGAAAAATAGAGAAACTCCCTCTATATAAGGAATATATCATTTTCATCTTTTGTTATATAATGACTATAGGTTTCTCTCATTGGTTATCCATAAGAGAGATTCCTAATCAAATGGACATGTTGAATGTACTTGATGAGATCATGTAACTTGTAAAAAAATATTTTCTTTGATCAAGGAATAATTTTTTATGTGACTCATATAATCATTTTTGGATGACATGATTACAATTACAACATAACATTAAAATCAAAAAACTCCATTCACATAAGGGTTCCATCTCATTAACTATTATTTTATGAATGTCTTGGGTTATTGTCATAATTTTTTTGATCAACATGTCACATGATCATAAGAACTCATCTTGAGTCCTCAACATTATCATTGAAGCTCATCTAGATACCTTTACAGTATCAATCTATCATGTCAAATGGACTCAAGTGATCATGAAACTAGTCACTCAATTTCCATAACCTCTTTACATAGAAAACTGTGTAGCACTATCTGTATAAGGAAACCATCATTTTTATATTTTCATCGCATGATTCCATTTTTTATTGAGATATGTTTTCTAACTGAAATGTGTTATGATTATAAGCACTTGCCTAAGGGTATTTTCATGACCATAAGGGATCATCCGGAAGCCTTTGTGAGATCAGGAGGTCTTGCAAGGGGGTCTTCATGTGATCATTAACAGATCACAAAAAACACATAACCCATTCATATTATTTTCTAACAGTCATAAAAACACAATACTTATGTAATATCACATAGTTTTTGTGACATAATAAATAAATATCATTGTAAACTTATTTCTTATTCCCTTATTTTTATTCGAAAATAAGGCCTATGCATTGTGAATTTTTTATATCTTAATGTTTCTTATGTTCGTTTGGTAGGAATCAACAAAACCTTTTCCCAAATTATTTCTTCTATGGAATATGTTACTCAAGACATCATCAAACATGTCATCATTCCAACATGTTATATTTAAAACTATATTAAACTGCTATATTTAAGTGAATAACATTAAATCATAAGGGAGGTCATGGTAGATGAATAATAAATATTATGTTATCATAGGAAGCCTATAATGCATGGACTAAAATTTTATAAAAAGAAATTTATTAACTAATATAAAGCATTTACATTAATTAAATTTAATTAAAACATTATAAAAAATAACATTCAAAAGTAAATGAAAAAATTATATGATTTCTATTTTTTTCAAAATATGAGACATATATCTTTGAACAATTCATAGGTTCATATTATAAACAAATTTTAATTAATTATAAAAATTAAATATTTAGACAATGGTTAACATTATAAATTTATTCACAACCTGAAATCATTCATATTATTCATTATATGTATCTTTACATTAATATATGTTTTTTCTTGAAATATAAAATTTAATTTTTCAATTTTCATTATGTAAACATTTTACATTCAAATAATATCATATAAAAATATTATATTAACCTTTGATCAAATTAGTCATCAAACCAATTTTAATATTTCCTGAAAAGTTTTTGAATAAGTTCCTTTTATTTTTAACATTTCAAATTAAATTTTGTGAACAATTCATAATTTTTAAGTAAAACACATTATATTTTCCTTTTTTTTAAATTATAATCCTATTATATATTTAAAATATAATTTATATATATAAATATATAAACAAAGTATATAATATTCCATTTAATTTTGAAAATAGAGTTTAATATTATATCTCTTAATATTATGTAATATTTATTTATATTTTTTTTATCAAAAATTACATAATTAATTATAAAAACTTAATAATTGATGAACTTATAAAATATTTAAAAATAAATAAATATTACCAATTATATATACTGATTTTATAAATAATAAAATTAAACTTTTAATTGAAAATAATGAAAAATATTTTTTATTTAAGAATTATGTTTTATATTATAGATGGAATCAAATGGAATGATTAACAAGTTGTAATGGATAACCCCTTTATTTGTTATCTATCATACTTTATGATTTATTATACAATCATAAATTATGATTACTTCTATATGTAAGAATTTATTATTGTATATTAGATCACATTTTAGAGTTGATAGAGATCTCATAAAACTTATATGATACTCAATTTTTAGTCCTCTAGAAAAAATATCATCAAGTACGATTACTGGATGTCACCTGGCACAATATGTACAGAAAAAAGTATTTTTATTTAATTTTATTTTACAACTGATGATATTATAATCATTAATAAATCTAATAACTTCATTTCTCTAATTATTTTTCAAATATAAATTTCTATAATTTCTTGGATGTCACTTAATGATTTCATAGAATATATATAACATTATTAAAAGTAGTAGAAGTAATTTATAAAACATAAACCAATATCACCACATTATAAAAAATGAATATAAAACTAGAAATAAATAATGTTTGTTCCACTCAATATTTAAAGATAATTTTGTATCCTTTTTCTTTTTATGCTTCATAAATATTAAAAATAAATTAAAAAAAATTTCCCTTCATGGTTCATCCATGAGATGTATCGAATAACATAAAATATTTTGGTGGTATTATTTAACCATCATGATATTATAGTGTCTCAATAATAAATATGGTAGAGATAGAATGTTTTTATAGTGGATATTTTAGGTTAATTATTATTCGATAATCTAACACACAATACACTTAGATGAAACCCCTTAATATGGGTTAAGATAGTTCTATTTGAGACATGCATCTATGCCATATAATTACTTATATGATTCATAAACATATGAATAATTGATTTTGTTAAACCACAAGTAACTCTCAACCATAATTATCTTATACCTTATTAATGAGTGATTATGTGTAGGTTAGTTTGAAAGTAAACTCTTCAAAATCTAAACAATTGAACGATTCTTGGTAGTTCCATAAGTATCAAACCATTCAATACTTAGCATTATGACATGATTATATCATACAATATGATATGAAAAAGCATCCAGTATATAGTATCATATAACATAAAATATGTTTTACCCACATAATTAAATAAATATCGCTTTATATATATATATATCATACTTCAGAATCCAAAAAATCTTAAAATATTATATATCAAGGGTTTTGAGAATATTTTTCTCAATATTAAATAATTATATATATTTCTAGCCAAATTTTTAATTAAATAAATTGAGATATAATTTTTTTATTAAATACAAAAACCAAGAAATTAATTTTATTTTATTCATTATTTTTTATATATATTACTTTTTTGGAAACAAATTTGGGTCATATTCAATACCCAATTCACGTGGTTATAAGGATAATGGTTATTTGACAGTAACATTGATGTGAATAGTTTTTAAAAAATTTATGATGATCATACTTCATATGAATCTTGATTTGATTATCAAAATTTTCCAAATCAATTTTATTTTTATATTTGTCTCAAAACCCATTTATAGTCAAAATTGGAGTATAATATAACAAAAATTATCATGTTAAGATGATTTTTTTTCCAAAACATTGAACCTAGTGAGTATCATGATCAAAATTAGAAATTAATAAAAAAATGTAAAAAATTAATAATAGTAAATGTATATTAGAAGAAATGATAAGGACCGAAATTTATGTTACAATGTGACCTAAAAACTATAATAATATTAACACACTTTTAATCTCTAAAACATGAGACTATTTAAATTTTTAGAGATATTTTTAAAAGGTGATGTTTTTATATTTTTAGACATTTAAATAATTCATATATCATTAAAAATAATATGCACTCTCAATAAATTTAAAGAGTAGTAAATTTTTCATGTGTATGTTATTTGAATTTTATATTTTCATAACGATAATATTTATTAAAGGAAAATATTTTTTCTCATTAATAATTATGGGGTTATTCTCTATGATTAAAAAATATCATCACATTAAACAAAAATCACCCATATCTTACAATGAGAAAAAATATTTAAAAGATTTAATTTTTCCCAATATGGAAGAGGATTCCTCAATGGATAATTTATAAATCTCCTTCTACCTATAACTCCTATATCAAAAAGTTAGCGAGATAGATGAATTCAAAAAAAATTAAAATTACATTCTCTAAAAAATTTAAATGATAATTTATTGATCTGTTAGAGATCAAAAGGTATTTTTAGTAAACTTTTAAGAAACATAAATAGTGTTTTAGAAAGTTTTTTAAAACATATTTTGAAATAAACCCCCTATTTCAAAAATTCTTAGAAGATTAGGAACAATATCCCAATTCACTATATCATGATAATGACTATGATTTCATTGTACTATTAATAATATTAA
Organism: Viscum album; assembly: GCA_963277665.1. Taxonomy (NCBI): domain Eukaryota; kingdom Viridiplantae; phylum Streptophyta; class Magnoliopsida; order Santalales; family Viscaceae; genus Viscum; species Viscum album. The sequence goes on from OY728162.1 coordinate 358,750,324, forward strand.
TATTTATTTTTTAGTTAGTAATATGGATTTTTTATTTTTCATGTTTTGGTTTAATTTTTATATAGTGATACTTAAATTTGGGTTTTTTTATAGAAGTATATTAATTCTTTTAATTAAAGACGATTATTTATATTAGTTTCTTTGTTTATTGTGATTAACATGATTCATGTAAGTTTTTCATTTACTTTTCATTTTTTTTCACTAACTTATTCTCTATTGTTTGTTGATTTTATAATAGTCATCAATTTCTAATATCTTCAAAGGAGACTTACTTTTGAGTGAATAGATTAGTTCTTCGATTTTAACCAAAATTCACTTAAGAAATAAGTTGGTTTCATATAATATCATATTGAGAATTGATGACCTCTAATATTTCATAATTAATGTTTATTCAATTTTTTATAACAATGGAAAATTATAATTCGGTATAGTGAATTGAAATATAATATTAGTTTTGAAGTAAATTTAGATTTAAATATTAGAAATAAACATAATAATATTAATTTTAAATGATTAATTATTTGTTTTTGTAAGGATTAAATAAGTAGTATTCGAAATTGATCATTTAAGAAACAATTTGTTTTATAATCCTATAACTTTTGAATTCAACAAAAAACATATCTAAAATAGATTTAAATATTTTCAAAAATAATTTTATAAAGTTAATTATCCATAGATTTATTTCATTAAAAAAATATAAAAAAATTCACTTCCTTTTATATTTATTCTAAAAATATTCATAGTATTTTATCTAATATAATAATATTTAATAAATCATCTATCAAATTATTTGTATTCTCCAAAGGATCATCTATAAACTCTAAAAAAGAAAATTATTAGTTTTATAGTGAATAGAAGGGAATTGTATAATGTTCTAAATTTACATGTCTTGTTGAGTTAATAAAAATAATTATGATTTTTAAAAGTTCATCACTTTTTTATGATAAATGAAAATTCAAAATGGAATATTAAAATATTGTCAAATCAGATAATTTTCTCATTTTTTTATTATCTAAATTTTATTCCCCAGACATGAATGGTATTTTCTTATTATTATTATAACCCCATAGATGAAGTCACATTACACATGTAACTCAATCAATGTGAGATGAATCTAATAAAAAAATTTGATTTTGATCACAATATTGAATGTTCCCTGTTCAATGGTGGGACAGTATAGATGAAATACCTAAATCATTTTAGATATTATGAAAAAAAATTATGCGGAATATCACAACTCAGGTTTTAAAAAACATTCTTAAATTATAAAAAGGAATATTAGTTTCATGAATAACAAAAAACATCATTTTATGAAAAAACAACAAGTATTTTATGACAATCAATTTTTGAAAATTATATTGGTATCCTTTTTAACATTCTCTAACTAATATAGAACATGTGACAGTTTGTTGGAAAGTAACATGAGGATCCTCATTGATATATTCATAACATTTTCATGAAATTTGAAACATTGAAGATCAACGAGGTCTCTAGGATTGTAATATGGTTTAGAAAATTTTTATTCTCATTTAAAGATAGATTTAAATGATGGTTGAAGAGTTTCTTGGTTGTATTTATCTCAAAATAATTTTTCTTGGAAAATAATTTCTTGGAAAATTTAGTCCACCATTGAAAAATATTATGTTCTAAAAGACATTCAATATTTTATTTTATGAGTTAGGGAACATGAATTAAAATAATTAGAGAGTTTGAAATAATTTTTATGGTAGTCATAAATGATTTTAGATGAATAAACCCTAATCTAAATTAAGAAAAAAATAATTTTTTCTCCTCAGTTATCCATGGGGTCTTGTTAATCTTCCAATGATTATCAAGGAACCTATAATTCACATTGTCTACTATAACCCTAGAAAAAATAGAAATAATGAAATAGAGAGAGCATATGGGTGATGTATTAGATAAGTTTATATTGGGAGAAATTTGTAGCCCCATATCATGGTCCTGTGATTCTTATTTTGGATTCAAGGACACTATTTTAAGATAGAAAGTGTCATAAACATTATCTATTTCATCAATCAAAAAATAAAAATATATAGTCATTGAAACCTACTAAAAACCATTTTTAGTGTTTTGATAACTACAATAAAATATTTACATCTTAAGAAGTTTCATATTACTTTGTAAAAAATTATAAACGATCAACACATGATATTGTAATAGACCATGATAGGTTTTAGGGAAGGAATAAGTTTAAATGTGAGTTATTATATAAAACATTAATATAAATATATGAAACCAAAATATATTAACCTTTACTACATAATGGTTTAAAATAGGTGTTATTTTAGGGATTATTCCACTATATCATGGTTTATATTTACCACATATTTTTATGAATCTATAACCTATATAAAATCATTATTAACATAATTCACCATAATAAAATTTAAAAAAAAATATTTAAAAACACTATTATAAATAATTCAGGGATGATTTTTGTAAAATATATCATTATTTTTGAAATTTTATTAATAAGGACTTTTTAATATCCTCAAAATCTATTTTTTGGTTTCACTAAAATCATTAACAAAATTTCCTAGAAAACATAATTCAATATTTATAAAATTATAATGTGGGGATCTATGGTCCATTATAGAGATAACAATAATTATGATGAATCTAATCCATAAATATAAGTAATGAGTGACTACTAGTAAAACTAAATACTACTAAAGTTAGAAATGGATATGGCATGATCTACATCAATCTTATATATCTTTATACTTTTCTCCAACAACTATATCATATAAATTATTTATAATTATATAATTTATTTATCTAAGTCATCAAGTGACCTTGATTCATATAATATTTCAATATCATATATTGAACTAATAAGTTTTCTATTTTTAGATTATATAATGTCATATAAATAAAAATATCATATGTAATTCACACAAATAGATGATAAAGTCAAATCCACTCATCTAAATATACAAGAACATCACTAGTCATTTATCTCATTATTTTCATAAACTAACTTAGTTTATCTAGCTCAAAATCCAATATGTAATGGTTTATATATGTTAGGATAGATCCCATTTTGTTTAAACACTAATCAATGATATTATTTGGAAAATAACCCACCACATATTGATTATCTCGACGTCAAAGTTAATGTTTCAAAGCTACCAATATATGAAATATCTCATGAAAGATATCTTGTTAACATTATCTAATAGGTGTTCAATATGAAATAAAAAAACCCTAATATACCAAGGAAATATTGTATTTCACTCCATGTGGTATATAGAGTGGGTTATCCAGCACAAAGAAAACATTTTATATATCATTATTTAATTTTATATCTCTATATAAAACATATACCATGATAATATTTACTAGTAAATATAAAAAAAATCAACTCACACTTTTAATATATATATATATATATATATTACATATTAATAGTCTAATATTCAATGCATTTCATAAATATACACCAGAGAACCACAATGGTATAGTGTCTTCGGAGACTAGATACATAATATTATTATTTATTGAAATATTATTAAAATAATCAATAAATATCTTTCCAAATATTAAACTTTATAGATATACCATTATATAAACCATTTATTATAACATTGAGAAATTAAACATAAGAATTTTTATGCTTAGATTTTTAGTAATGGTAAACACTGGGGATATCAACCTAAAATGATAATAAGGGTATGTGAGCATGATAAAATATTTGAAAAATATACCCTAAATATCATAGAAAATAAAATTGAGTCATGGAATACATCTCTTCTATTAATAATACATTGATCATAAAGTATTTATAGAACATGATACTTAAGGGCATAACATTGGAATAAGATATAAATTTTTTGTGCACATGAAAGCATATAATATCATATGTTAAGGATACCTACCAAGTCATTTATAAAATATAAGTCTTTGGGAAAACTAACCATGTACCTTATTAAGGATTGGGATAAAAAATGGTGTAACACCTTTTTTATGCTTCAGATAACATCTAGTATACCATCTTTGTCAGTATTAATATAACTTCCCATTTACCCTCTGAGTTCAAAGAAGATTAGTCATTACCCAATGAATTATAGAGATATAAATGTCCCAACCATTCGATAATCCATACTTTTATGTTCATAAAAATAAAAAAAAACATCATAACATAACCCATTCAAAATAAAATTTATTTCAAAAACATTTCTTTATATAATCAGTCATATTAAGGAAATGAGTTTTATAATCATCTCATCAATTTATTATAGTATAACTAATAGAAAAGGAATGATTTTCATAAATATCTATTCATCGTAATCATAAATCATATAAAGAAAGAATAATAATATTATAATTTTATTATATCCTATGAATAACATAAGTAACACTAATGGTTTTTTTCATTGATAAATATAAATTCTATAAAAATATCATCAAAACATCATTGAGAAAAATATTATTTCAATTACAAATATATTTCATTAAAATATAATAATTTTTAAAATATTAATGAAAATGTTATATTTGAGAAAACCATTGGAAACTATTAATTATGTCAATATCGGTCATGATTAGGTATAATACCATTCATGCCATACATGCTAAAATAATTTTTCCTTTCATTATTTTGATAAAAAGACAATAGTGACTTATTAATAAAATGATTAAAAGATTTCTTTTAATTTTTTAAATATTAAAATTTGTGACAAAATATATAAAATATATTATTTTATAAAACTTATTAATTTCATTAAATTTTGGTTAGAAAACATTGACATTGAATAAAAATGGTTTTTGACCAATAAGAGAAATAAATTATTGTTTTTCATTAAAAAAATTATTTTTGAATCAAGAGTAATTAGAGAGAGAAAAATTGTGGTATAAAATGTAATTTCAATACATAACCATTGGGGAAAAATAATATGTTTCGTGAGAGTTAGATCTTATGATCTCATCATTGGAAGCATAATCATAAACAATCACAATACACAATGAGATTGTGATATAAAAAATTTATCACTTTGGTATGTTTTGAATCGTAAGACCCATGAAAAAAATTACCCTATGTAAATATTTACATCCCATAAATATCATGATAAAAATCATAAGTTATATTCAGGGAAATTATATACACTACACAAAGGAGACATGTGGAAAATATGACATGTGTCCCCAAAAAATAAAAGTGAGATGAAAAAACCCTCACATTAAGTCTCAACATCCTTCATATATGTTTAAAAATATATTATAATAAATATAGAATTAATATAAATATATTACAGAATAGTAATTATACATATCATACCATATATTATTTATTGATAACCTTTTATTACCCGTTTATTAACAATTCATTTGTGAAATCACCTTTTGTGTAATAACTACTTTGTTTTTATTTATATTTTTTAAGAATTTTATATTTGATCATGTTTCCATCATTTCATGATTATTAAAAAATATTAAAATATTCTATATAATAATTATATATTTAATTATGGTAATCCATTAATGTTAGATATAAAAAAATTAATTTCATTATTCAAATATATGGTAGGCGGTATGTATGAATGAATATTGTTTTTATTTTCCTGATGGTTGAAAAATAGGTAAATGATAAATAAAATTTTAAGAATTTTTTTTATATCTTTCATATAATATATATTAATTTAATCTATCTTTATTTACATCTAATTCAATATAAAATGAAAAATGTATCACATCACTTTGTGAAGGGGTAGTACAAATGTACGCAAAGGCGACATTATAATTTCCCTTAAGATTGTAAAGTTAGATGGTAGATGTTATATTATAAATTAAAAAGAATAATAATGGAATTAATATCATATATTAATATAAAATTCATCAATATATCTATCCATGATAGGCGGTTATGGAAAATTAATTACAATAGTTTGCAAGATGGTAGTTTGCGGAACACATGATTGATGTTTTTATTTCCCACTTTATATAAGAGGAGATAGTTTTATTTCATGAAATTATAAAAAACATATAATAATATGGATGATCCTTATTTTATTATACCTAAAGGTATAATAATATTTTAAGGACTTATAGAAAGAAATAAAATGAAGAAATAATGACTCTTGGATATATGGAGAGAATATGTAATTGATATTGTTAGGTATTAGCTAATAGAAAATGTGATGTAAGTGTGTATAGGTTAATATAGGGGTAACTTTTTATAAGTTGTCAAAAGGACACACATTGAATTTTTGAGAAGAAAAATGTGTACCCAAGCTTTAAACATTCCACAAGGATCCAAAATGGGTATTTATATAACCTTATATGAGAAAAGTTGTAAATATGGTAATATAATAATAATTTTCAAAAGTTTATTTTTAATTTAAACACATATAAATCATTTTTACCCCCTGTAAACCTCGTTTAACTTTAAATATAATAATTCATTTTTACTATTTTTACTATTCATATTCACCATAAAATTAGTAGAAATTATTTTATATTGTTTATAAGATGATTCAAAATATAATATTAATTTTTTTTAAAATTCAATAAATTTATTTGAAAAAAATTAATTTAAATTTAAACCAGTATATACATTGAAAATATGTTTTCTAAAGAGAAAAAATTCCTAATTTTAGAATGTTTTAATATAAAAATTCAATATAAAATTGATTCATATGAACTAAATATGATTAATAAATATATAATTGAACAAATTTTATTTTTCCTTATAATATAATTCTATGATACAGAACATTTTTGGTTAAAAACCCTACTTAATTTCATTATGGTAATATTTCGAAAATATAGTATTAACCACCATATCATATTTATTAATTTATATATTTGGATAAATATCCAAAATAAAAATTTTATTCTTTGAATTAATCCATTTTTGGGTGGTGGTGTCTCTTTACAACATATTTTAATAAATACACTATTTAAATAATTTTACCATAGAAAAAATCTATATATCCTTTATTTTCAAACATGTTATAGAATGTATTTAGTAATAATCCATGTTTATCAAAATAATAATCTTGTTTATTGAAAACAAATATTTATTTACAATATTTTTCTTTTCATATGTGATAAATAAAATGAGATGAAATACTCTTCCTACATTAATTTAGAATTAAACTAATCCATTATATGAAACTTTTTTATATAGTAACCCTATATATTATTGTTAGAATAATAACATCAATCTCTATAAAAATGATTTTTTTTATGTTTCAACTCTTATACATGAAAAAAATAATATTTTAATGTATAGCTTGTATTTATTTCTCTAAAATTTAATGAATTGAATTTTATACCATTAATACAAGACGTGGATTCTCTATGGCTAATATTGGAACCCTTTAGGTATTCAATTAAATTACTTCTCCAGGGACTTGGTTATCCGTAATGGAATCATTTCCCCACATTCTTGTGTCCTCATTTTGGATTTTTTAACATTGGATGACAATTTTACCCTCTAATTATCTTCTTCTATTTTAAGCTATTATTATTTTCATCGCAACATTGGAGGCTGGATATTCAAATTTCTACTCAACTATCCTTAATATATTTATGATACAATGTATTATTTTAATTAAATCATTCATATTATAGGTCAGGTTAATTTTTTTATAAAAATTTTCAAAAAATATTTTATAAAAAATTTTAGTGCAACATAATACCTTCAAAAAAACCTCATCCTTTCAATTTTATTCACAACAATGACTTGAATTTTATTGAATTTTTCTTTTAAATAAACATATTTATCATATTTAAGAATGTATTATAGTATAAAACAAATTAATCAAATAATGAAAACAATAAATAATTTAACATTATAATTTACAAAATTAAATTTTGAAGATAAATATATGTAAAAATTTAAAATAATGTAATTGAACAAAAAAATATATTAAATTACTTGAGTAGGAAAATTTTATCACTTTGATCCTCTAGAATAATCACACCTATCAGCAGTACTGTAAAAAAATAAAACAATAGTAATGAAATAAAAATTATTAAAATAAAGAATATATCATTGATGTAAATTAATATATGTGATGGATGATATAAATAGGATGTATTTATAGGATGTATAAAACCTATATGACCATCAGAAAATGACCTATGGAATTGTAACATGATTTTTAGGAATAGTAAACATGTCATTTGGAATATTTACATGATCGTTGGAAAAGAAAAATAATATTGAGGTATCTTATGAAATAAAAATATAAGGAATTTATACTATAATACGATTACAAAAAAGTGTTAAAAAAATAAATCTTTTACATAAAGACAACATAATTTTGTTTCAATAAAACATATACAATTCATTATAATGAATGTTTATAATTAATTTGATAAATTTTAAATTGTTTTTTATTATTATAAAATGATTTTTAAGAAGATATTTATTTATATATTATACAAAAAACAATTTTTTCAACCATGAGTATCTTTTTAAGGGTTATAAATTAAATCATGTCAAAAAAATTTACTTTTCAACAAATAAGGATTTAATTTTAAAATTAAATTTCCTATAATTTGGATTTTATTTTTGTAAAATTTATTTTATATTTGGAATTAGGACATATAAATTACCCAATTGATAAATTTTTTTAATTTTTGGTAGAAATATTAAAATACATAAAAATTCTCAAACGCACTGAAATACAATAAATATGACATCATATGTATGTTATAATTAATCAAATACTCTAAGTTAGTTATACTTCCCTAATTTTAGAACTAAAAATTATATTTGATGAATAATGGAGTTATTTAGGGAACTATGTAGGCTGGTGTAGAACTTAAGACAATGCACTACTGGAAATAAGCACATCTGTGATGGGTTATTTGCGACGGGATCCCGTCGTAAAGGGGCTTTTGCGACGGGGGTCCGTCGCAAATGACCCGTTGTGGTAAATGGCGTCACAACTAACACTATTTTTGATGGGTCAGTCGCTAAAAATATTATTTGCGAAGGGAATATTTCCCGTCGCAAATACTAATCGATATATTTAAAAAAAACTTTAAATAAGGCTTTTGTGACAGGACCGTCACAAATAACATTTGCGATGTGCCACTAATCATGTCGCTAAAAAGTTAAAAAAAATTGCAATGGGCCTGTCGCAATTGCCTGTTGCGATGGGAAAATATTCCCGTCGAAAAAATATTTAAAAAAAATTAAAAAAAGGTGATTGCGACTGGCCCGTCGCAATTACCTATTGCAACGGGATGATTTTCCCGTCACAAATATGTATAAAAAAATAAAAAATATTAAAATATTAATAAAAAAATTAATTATTATTATAATAGTAATAATACAATTATAATTCATTCAGATATTAAAACGAAAAATCATTTAGATATTTAAAAAATTATAATTAAATTAAAATATTTAAAAATTAAAATATATATATAAAAAATTAATATTATAAAATATGAATAATATTATTAATCATATTAATATTGTAATATAAATAATATAATATTATATAATACTAATAATAATATACCGAATTCATATTATTATAAATAATTAAAAAATTATAATTTTAATTAAAATTTTTTGAAACTATTTATGTATTAAAAATACTGAATATAATATTATTAAAATAATTAAAAAATAAAAATATGAAAATTATCAACATTTGAAAAAAGAAATATAAACAAATAATAAAATACTAAGAGTACTATTATTATTAATAAAATAAAAAAACATTAAAATAAATACCAATAATAAATAATACAGTATTAAAAATAAATAGAAATTAAATAATACAATATTGACACCAGTATAAGAGAGACGGAAACTCTGAATAGAAAAAAAATCATATTTTAAATTTACAAACTTTATAACATCTAAACAATAACTAATCTGAAGGAGGAGGGGGAGGGGGGATCTGCTGGTGGAGGAAACTCCATCCCTAAGGCACGAGTGAGTCGACACATGTACTCCATCTGCTCCTGCTGCTGCTGCCACTGACTCATCTGCTCTTCGTACACCTGCTGCTGTCATCGGCGCTCCTCCTCATGCTGCTGCTACTGCCGACGCATCTCCTCATGCTCCTTTTGGAGACTCTCTATCAACTCAGTCTGAGATCGCAACTGATCCTCATACTGTGTAGCAGAAGAAGATGCACGAGCTCCTCTCGAGCTGGACGCTGACATCACAGCACTGCCATAATAATCTTCGGGAGTCAGTCAAGAGCCGATACCAACTACCCGGCCCTTCTCGAAGGCATATTGGGTCGCCTGCATCCATGCCGCCTCATCAAACTGATGGCCACTGGTCTGATCTGATGCCTCGGCCTGACCCTCAGGTCGGGTCTGTGACGTTGCGGTCTCATATGACTTTTTTAGTTGCAATTTAAAATTAAAATTTTGATTGTATTATATGCAGTTAATTTTTAAACTTGAAAACAAATAATACTGACCACAATGTGACGTTGGCGATCACCTCTGAGCTCCCCAGTAGCTCGATCATTGTACATCCTCCGATATACGTCGTACTCTGTAATATCGGGGTGCACGACAGCCTATAAGAATATAAAATAAATTGTTAATATTTAAAGTTATATAAAATATTTATAAAAAATGTACATACCAAATGTTGTCTATGAGTACTGAAAGTACGACTCCCAGCTCGATGAGTCACCTCATGTCTCCCCCGATTCTGCCTCCTCACCGATGATCTCCTCTGAAAGCCACCACTCAACCAGTGTGCACATAATCCATCCCATACGTGGGATGAAATGTACTCTGATCGGTGTGCTCTACATGACTCGTCAAAATCTGACACTCCTTCTTTCTTCATGGCAGCTCTTCTTAAATTGTGAAAAAACTGACGAAAGCTATCACGCATGGCCAACTCCTATGCCTCGTGGATGGCGTCACACATGGTATCCGCAATCGGATACCATAAACCCTATGAATAATTCAAAATATCAAGTTATAAATGAATTAAATTTCAAAATAAAAAATATTTATTTACATACGTACCAACCAATGGTCGAACATGGCATGTTGCACATCAACGGGAATATACTCCCATGTCGTCTATGGCTGAGAAAAATAGTTGTGCAAAATAGCGCTGCCCTGTCCGACTGCTATATGCGGAAAACTGTAAAAACAATAATCAAACATTTATTATGTAAATAGATTAATGAAATATTAGTAAAATTCACAGGTTATCATATCTCCATGTGTGTGGATTGAACCCAAGATGTGGACGTCACTTGGGGATGGGGTCAGGAATCATCAGTCGTGCAAGACCGTGCCCCCTCCGCGTACCCCCTAAAGCTCCTTCAGGCTGAGTGTCAGGTGCCAGCAACTCGTCCGCATTGAAAGATAGGTCAGCATTCACCAACTCACGAAATGTGTCCTCATCCATCTGAAACAGAAAACGAATGTTCTTAGCAAATAATTGATAATTATTATTATATATACATATATATTAGTTATGATTATATATAACTACCATTGAATTGTATCAATGTTCAGCTTCATCAGCATCTTCATATCTGTCAATGTCATCTTCATATTTCTTCTCAATATCATCGATATCCATTTGAGTTCCAGTTGCTTCATCTCTTACCATTTAAAATTCATTTGTGATGTCATTAACATCATCATCGTCATCACTGACTCTTTATTGAGGGGTGTCATCATCGATACTCATGTCTCTTTGTAACAAAGATTTATTTTGAGTACTCTCTTGAAAAACTTTAATTTCTTACACTTTAGTGAAAGCACATTAACTTTGACTAAACTGATTGTCTCAAATTTTCATTTTTATTATGCTCCACCAATCAGTCAAGTCTCTTGAGGTAGCACAGTACTTTGCATAATAAACTTGATGTGCCTATTGAGCCAGTAAGAATGGTTTATTTACTACAAGAACACTTTTACATTTAATATCGATGATTCCATGAGTCAGATGAACACGCACTCCTCTCTCAGTATCCAACCACCGACATTTGAACATCGTTATGTAATGTTGTCCTAGATAACAGAGTTCAATGATTTCATCAAGTATGCCATAAAATTCAACTTCATTTTCTCTATGATGAGATCCTCTCAAGAAAACTCCATTGTTCAGTGTTTTTTTTTTGATCCCCATATGCATGTGTATGAAATCAAAGATCATTCACCACATATGCATTATAAGATTTCACCATTTTGGATGGTGGGTTACTCAATATACAAAGTCGTTTGTCAATTTTATCAGCATGTCAAGAAACCTGAAAATTTGTGAAATAATTATCAATATAGTAAACTATAAATTGAAGGAGATTTTAAAGTATGAAAAATTTATGTTACCAGTATTTGAAACCACTGAGAAAAAAAATGTGTCTCCGTTCTTCGAGATCACCTGCTATAATTTGTGGAAGTTTTTTGTTGATATGATTATCATACAATCTATAAAAAACAAAGTTATTTATTGTCACATAAATAATAGAATAAGTGGTAGAAGAACTTACAGTACAAATGATTTCATCTTTTCACAGTTGAGGAGAACATACGTATGAGCTCTGTGATGTACATCATCTGAAAGACATCGTTCATGAACTCCACCAAAACCAAGCTCTGACTAGTTAAAAACAAATAATTGATTGTCTATTTCATCAATATTCCCCTCGTTCCATCTCATGCGGTTGTGTTTTGAAGGATACTCAGATTCAAAATAGTTGGAGCAGAAAAAAGATATCTCTTCTTGCAAATAAGCTTCAGCAATAGATCCTTCAACAGATGCTTTGTTACGTACTTTTTTTTCAATTTCTGCATGCATATTTTGAATGGGTACATCCATCGAAACTATATCAGACCTCCACATTTTGCTTCATATGGAAAATTTAATATCAAATGTTCCATTGATTCGAAGAAAGACTGTGGGAATATTTTTTCCAGTTTACATATAATTACAACAACAACTTATTCATGTTTTCATAGAGCATCGTAATCCGTTGTCGCCGCACAAATATCCTGAAAAAAATATGATACGTCTATTATGGAATCCCATATCACAGAATTAAACAGACCTCTTAATCCAATGGGTAGAATTATTTCCATTATAACATGACAATCATGACTTTTTAATCAGGTAATATGACCATTATTTACACATCTACCCAAATTGGAAGCACAACCATCTGGAAGTCTCAAATCTGCAATCCATTGACAAAATAATACGCGACTTTCTTTGGACAATGTATAAGATGATTTTGGTTTCATTAACCTTTCTGTTCTGACATTCTCAAACAGTTTGAGTTCTGGACGCCTGCAAATTTGAGCAAGATCTAATCTTGCATTTACATTATCTTTGCTCTTTCCTGGTGTATCAAAAACTATATGAAACAAATTATCAAAACAGTTCTTCTCAATATGCATGACATCTAACATGTGGAAGACCAGCAAATCAGACCAATATGGCAAATCCCAAAATATGCTACATTTTAACCAATTGGATTTTTTCCCAAAACCAAAAATTTTCTATTGGTTTATTGTGGGTCCAAATGTGATGGGAGGTAATGAATATACAACTGATTTTAACTCTGTACCTAATAGAATTTTTGGAGGTCCATCCCCTTCAACTATGCCTTTTCTAAAATGAGATTTGTTTTTGTGAAAAGTATGATCAGCTGGAAGAAATCTGTGATGACAGTCAAAATAGCAAGGTTGTTTTCCATGGACGATAATAAATTCCTTGTTCTCTCCCATACAGTAAGGACATTATTTCAGCCCATTTGTACTCCATCCAGATAACATGCCATAAGCCGGGAAGTCACTAATTGTCCACATCAATGCTGCTCTTAGTATGAAATTCTGTTTCGCAGCAACATCGTAAGTACTGACACCAGTACTCCATAGTATATTTAAGTCATCAATCAATGGTTTCAAATAAACATAAATATTCTTCTTCGGATTTCCTGGGATTAGTAAGGTCAAAAAGATATAGGGCTCCTTCATCAACATCCATGGAGGTAAATTGTACGGAGTTAAAAAGACAAGCCAATATGAATACTGACTACTATAAGATTCGAATGGACAGAAACCATCAGTGGAAAGACCCAGTCGCACATTTCAGGCTTCTAAAGCAAAGGATAGATGCAATCTATCAAAATTTTTCGATGAATCACCATCGTCCGGATGATTCAAGCTTTTACCGGTTGAAATATTCGTTTTGTGCCATGACATCATTGTCGCTATATTTTTAGACATGAATAAACGCTGAAGTCTGGATGTAAGAGGAAAATATCTCAACTGTTTTACAGGAATCAATCCAGACTTCCCATGTTGAGCTTCTTTATAACTTGATTTCCAACAAGTGGGACAACTATTCAACGACTCATTTTCCCCAGAATATAAAATTCAATCATTTGAACATGCATGAATCTTCTGACAACTAAGTCCTAAATTCCGAACCATCCTCTTACTCTCATAGTAATTTGCAGAAAAAACATTTCATTCAGGTAATAGTGTTTTAACCAAAGAAAATATTTGATCAAAACACATGTTTGACATTCCATTATCTGATTTGATAGCCATAAATTTTGCAACTGCTTCTAATTTTCTTATCTTGCAACCAGGATATAACGCATCCTCAGAATACCTCAACAAATCATAAAATTCCAAGTTTGCCAACTCTGGAGTTGAATCAATATCATCCTAAGTTTATGTATGTTGAATAGATGGACCTGCAACATCATGTACTAAATTTTGAAACCAGGATGGATCCGGAATCAAGTTAGTATCACCTTCTGTAGAACTGTGTTCACCATGTTGATACCAAAAAACATAATCTGGTTGAAAACCAAAACGCAAGAGATGTCCCTCAACTTTGTCAAACGTGTCAAATGTTCTCAGTGTACATTTTTTACAAGGAAATTTTATTGTGCCTTCTGAAACAAATTCTGGATTTGATGCCGCAAATGCTAAGAAATTCTCCACACCCTCAATATATATTGGATTTAAACCAGAACCATTTGGATTTCTATGTTGATTTATCCATATGCGGTCATCTAATAATGACTGTTGATGACCTCATTATTCCATATTTTTCTATAAAATATAAAAGCATTACTGGTTTTGAATAATTTGTTAGAAAAAACACTCAAAAAGAGAGGATAACTAATTACAACTACTTCTTAATAATTACTGATATTTACCGATAGTTATTTGTAATTATTATTATATGATTAATATTTATAAAAAAAATAATATTAATATGATCAACCAAACAAGGATAATTATAGAGTTTACATCAGACACGACTGACGCAAACTTTTTATTGGGATAGGCCTAAAAATTGACCCTTCAAGAATTGAATATGTTAAGAATAGAGCAAAACCTGTTACGAATATTGATAATTTTAATATTTTATAAATTTTTTATTATTTTAATAATACTAATATTATTTTTTTCATAAATATTAATTATATAATAATAAAATTATTACATTATTAGTACTTTTTTATTATTAATATTAAAATAATATAATTTTCTATATTATGTTACAAATCACTTTTCATCTGTGTTTTTAACATTTTGTCTCCACATGTAATATTTGCATTCACTTTCACCTGTCTATTGGTGGGTAGGTTGATAATTTTGAAAATGAATGCAAATATTACATGTGGAGACAGAAGTTTTCTTAAAACCAATACAAAGATGAAAAGATAATTGAGAAACATACTGATCACGCTAGTTTTTTCCAATTAGCTAATTATTTCTAATTATTCCTAATTATTTCTAATTATTCCTGATTATTGCTAATTATTTCTAATTATTCCTGATTATTCCTGATTATTACTAATTATTGCTAATTATTGTTAATTATTGCTAATTATTGCTAATTATTGCTAATTATTGCTAATTATTGCTAATTATTACTAATTATTGGTACTTATTGGTAATTATTGGTAATTATTGGTAATTATTCCTAATTATTGGTAATTATTTCTAATTATTGGTAATTATTGCTAATTATTGGTAATTATTCCTAATTATTGGTAATTATTCCTAATTATTAATAATTATTGCTAATTATTGGTAATTATTCCTAATTATTGATCATTATTCCTAATTATTGGTAATTATTCCTAATTATTGGTAATTATTCCTAATTATTTTTAATTATTCCTAATTATTGGTAATTATTCCAAATTATTGGTAATTATTCCTAATTATTGGTAATTATTCCTAATTATTGGTAATTATTCCTAATTATTGGTAAGTATTCCTAATTATTCCTAATTATTGCTAATTATTGGTAATTATTCCTAATTATTGGTAATTATTCCTAATTATTGGTAATTATTGGTAATTATTGGTAATTATTCTTAATTATTGGTAATTATTGGTAATTATTCCTAATTATTGGTAATTATTCCTAATTATTGGTAATTATTGGTAATTATTCCTAATTATTCCTAATTATTGGTAATTATTCCTAATTATTGGTAATTATTGGTAATTATTCCTAATTATTCTTAATTATTCTTAATTATTGGTAATTATTCCTAATTATTGACAATTATTCCTAATTATTTGTAATTATTCCTAATTATTGGTAATTATTGGTAATTATTGGAAATTATTGGTAATTATTCCTAATTATTGGTAATTATTCTTAATTATTGGTAATTATTCCTAATTATTCCTAATTTTTGGTAATTATTGGTAATTATTCCTAATTATTAGTAATTATTGGTAATTATTGGAAATTATTCCTAATTATTGGTAATTATTGGTAATTATTGGTAATTGTTGGTAATTATTGGTAATTATTGGTAATTATTCCTAATTATTTTTAATTATTCCTAATTATTCCTAATTATTCCTAATTATTCCTAATTGTTCCTAATTATTCCTAATTATTCTTAATTATTGGTAATTATTGGTAATTATTGGTAATTATTGGTAATTATTGGTAATTATTGGTAATTATTCCTAATTATTAGTAATTATTGGTAATTATTGGTAATTATTGGTAATTATTGGTAATTATTGGTAATTATTGGTAATTATTGGTAATTATTCCTAATTATTCCTAATTATTCCTAATTATTCCTAATTATTCCTAATTATTCCTAATTATTCCTAAATATTCCTAATTATTCCTAATTATTCCTAATTAGTCCTAATTATTACTAAGTATTCCTAATTACTCCTAATTATTCCTAATTATTGGTAATTATTGGTAATTATTCCTAATTATTGGTAATTATTCGTAATTATTGGTAATTATTGGTAATTATTGGTAATTATTGGTAATTATTGGTAATTATTGGTAATTATTACTAATTATTCCTAATTATTACTAATTACTCTTACTTATCACTAATTATTGTTACTTATTACTACTTATTGTTAATTTTTTCTAATTATTATTATTTTTTGAATTATTACTATTTTTTGAATTATTACTATTTTTTGTTAATTATTGCTAATTATTACAAATTATTACTAATTATTACTAATTATTGGAAAATTTTACTAATTATTACTAATTAAATTCATTAATTACTAATTACATTCATTAATTACTAATTATATTCATTAACTACTAATTACATTCATTAACTACTAATTACATTCATTAATTACTAATTACTATCTTTAATTAAAATTACAGTTATTAATTACTAATTACAGTCACTTAAATATTAAATATTGTTATTTACTAATAATTATACGTAACAAATCAAATTTAATACAACCTTAATACAACATAATTATATCTAATTAGAAATAATAAAAACTAATGTAAAAATATAAAACAAAAACATTAAATAAATATTAAACTAAAATTCAGATAAAACCCTTAAATTAGTTTTCGAGCTTTCGAGCTTTCGATTTGTTGTAGTTGTAGGATGATCCCCGCAACCACCTTGAAATCGGCTTGCAAAACAAAATTCACTAACTTATATAAACTAGTAAGAAGTAGTTCAGATTCAGAAAATATGTCAAGGCTGGCTGTATTTATAGGTTAGATTATTTGCGACGGGGTTTATTGCGACGGGATTCCCGTCGCAATTGTTATTATTTGCGACGGGACCGTTGCAAATAACCTCGGCCGCATTTATTATGGGCGGCAATAAAAGGGATTATTTGTGACGGGACCCGTCGCAAATAACCCCTGCCGCCAGGTTATTTGCGACGGGAAGGGGTTCCCGTCGCAAATAACTTTTTACCGCCGCCAGTTATTTGCGACGGGAAGGAGATCCCGTCGCAAATATATTTCGCGCGGTTTGGCGCGCAAGCCGCGCCAAACCATTTGCGACGAGTGAGAATATCCCGTCACAAATAACCCGTCGCTAATACCACCTTTTCCCGTAGTGATGGAAAATAGAATATTCATTACATTATTCCATTAAATTTTTATGTACCCAACATATGAGTAGTTTTTTCCTTCACAACCATCTCTTGAATATAAAAATTTATTTTCTTCCCTAAACTCTTGCTAGAAGCCTATCCTATTATCTTATACATGCCCATGAAACCCTGGACTAACTAAAAAGATATTAAATTAAGGCCTAAGTTATAGTGTAAAGAATCAATGCCAAAGTGATAAAGTAAGTTTTCTACTTTTTAAACTAATCAATTTTTTTTTATTTATTTCTTTTAAAAGATCTTTATAATTATCATAAACATTAAATTCATCTTATAATTACGAACATGATTTTATTTCAATATCTACTATATCATCCTAATAATAAAAAATCTATTTTTATAGTTATTTATAACACTTGTCCCATCATGGAAAAATTTAACATTCAGCATTGATAATGTTATAAAACAACAACTATATCCTTACATGGATGGTATTGAAAATTAATTTAATTAAAAATAATAATATTATAATCTCATTATTAATATTCTGGAAATATATATTGAAAATTACAAAAATTATGTTGATAAAACATAATAATGGTAATTTTAGCCATCTAAAACATGTATATCAGGAAACTTCTCAAAATTTGAAAATATTTTTGACCATATATTGAACTTTTTAATATTTTATACTAAAAGTAAAATGAGTCTATATATACAATATTATGGAAATCATGAACCATTTTACAAGCCTTTGACCAAGATAATTGTATAAAATAATCCTTAGAGAAGTTGGTCAAAAAATGAGAAGTCGGCGATATGAGAACAAATTATACTATAAATGAATGACATATTATAATCAATATAATTTAATGAAATAAATATAATAGAAAATGATTATGAATGGATTTTTTAACAAATTTAATTTTATTATCTAATAAGATAGATACATTCATAATGCAAGTTATGGCCTAAGGTGTGACACCCGCTGAGTCACTGGTATATATTTATATATGTTTTGTTTTTTATTTATTAAATTTTCAAGGTTTATGGTGTCTAGGGTTAGAAATATTTATTTTTTGAAACAAATACACCATTTCACATAGTTAGTGTGCAATTAATTCAAACCATGAACCCAACCATGTAAATGGTGAGATGAGAGTCCAATTCCATTTCTCAAGGTTAGAGAATGGTTTGTGAGAATTCACAAGGTTATATGAAAGCCCTAAAACATTTTATTGATCTAGGGGGTCACCTACATAGATGGTGCACAATTAGTGAGAATTTTGTTGCTAAATTAAGAAACATGACTTGGAGCTTCAAGTGGATCCTGAATGGTTGAACCATAATTTTCAAAATCAAGTGGATGAATTGAAAATCCTTCATTTTTTATTTAGAATGTTTATTTTTTTGACCTTATGATGTATCACTCTTCTTCTCAAAACTATTATCCAATTCACAAGTGTATCCATATTTTATCCATGTATATCACTTCTCGTATTCCTCCTTGGTGATTTCCTTCAACCTTAGTGGATTTTTTGGAGGTAAAGATTGATTCCATTGTGATTCCTCCTCTATTATTAATACCACATCTTGCTCTACCATTTACACATGATTTAGGAACCATAGTTCTATATATGGGAAAAAAGAATGTTAGGGTTGGGTTGTTGATGAAAATTAATAGTGGTATAGGCATGTGAGGATCTTTTCATCTCATTTGAAGTGAATTCATGAGAACAAGATTATATTTATAATGATTCATGGAAGGTGTCTCAGCCTTATGGGTATTTTTCATGGAACACATTAAGATCATGGTTATCTAATGGTTTATGTTGGTTGATTCTGATTTATAGGTGTTTTGAGGGATATAATGTGATCTTTACATGTGTTTATTATCTTTTTTTAGATTAAATATCATTTAAAAATTGGTTTTCCTTTAAAATCTATTTTTTAGATGATTTTTTATTATATATTTTAGAGAAGGAAATGGTTTAAAATTTTTTCTGGAAAGGGTGTTTCAAAATATGTTTTATCTTGAACTTGTTGTTATTTATTTATGTAATTATTAACTTGGATGATATATTGGATTTATTTATATATTCACATGGGAAAACATGGATGAGTGGGTCGACCAGACTAAAGCAGCTTAAGTGTATATTATTATTTAGCCAGGGAATGATTCCTAGTTAGATCGAGTGATATAATGGGATATATTATAGGCCTATGTGAATGAATATGTATTGGCTAGTCCAAGTGGTAAACCGTGATATTGACATGTTCATTTATGTTGTCTAGAGTTCTTATAGGGAAATGTAGTTTCTTTAAACACAAAGTTTATAGTCCATATTGCATGAATTATAATTATTTGAGATGTATTTCTTCTTATTACGCAGTTCATTATTTATATTTTGATTAGTCTATTCTATATTTACTTTATTGTTTTTAATTATATATTTGATCACTTTTTTATGGAAATTTTTTATTTTTAAATAATACAAAGTATTTAAAATAGTTTTTCAATGAAAGGGGTTTCAACTATCATTTTAAAACTATAAATAATGGTATATGTGGTAAATACATTATGTAGATTCATGGGGGTACCCCTAAAGGATTTTTTTTAACACCATGATTATATGCATTTGGTATACGCATACTATGATTTATATGATATTGGTAATGGAAAGAGTGAAATTACATTTTGTGCCTCTTCTTGATGCTCATCATCATTCCTTGATCAATTGGTGTTTTAGGTGGTCATGATTTATGAGGAGTTTGACCTTTTGTGGATAATTCTATGATCCTTATTGATGATTGGGTAATTTTTTACTACACTCCCCATCCATGACTATATTTTTACTTATTTTCCATATTTTTACTCGTTAAGGTTTTTTTGATTATGATGTGATTGTTTTTTATTAATTTTATTATTCTCCAAATGATAATATGATTTTTGGTCTTTACAAATTATGTACTCTTAATTTTTTAATATCGAGGTCTAGTTTATAAATGGATTATTCAAAATTTTATAATAATACACACGTTTTTTTATTGTTATTATAAAACTACTATAAAATTTTCTGAATTAGATACAATGGTGTTTTTATCTATCCTGAGGTTATTAATAACACTCTTTATGCCTTATAGAGTTATGGAAATATTAATTTCTTAGTATGATTCATTAAAAAAAGTATCAAAACACATATAATATTGTGATGTAATTTTAGAATGAATATTTGACCATCAGAGACTGAGTGGGAGTTATGGGGGAGTTCTTGTCTATCTTTTCATCATATCAATAAATGAGTTTTCATGGGTGTTTGGGAGAATCATCTTGATTTTGACCTTTATTTTGTGTTTTTTTATATTTGATTTTTATTACAATTAATTATGGTTTTTTATGATACTATGTGTTTTTTTTTTGGAAATTTTGGGTCTTTGGGTAAGATGTGGAAGGAAACAAATGGTTCATGGTATAAGAACATGGTTTAAATATACCATTTGAATAAGTATGAATCTCTTTCCAATGTCACTTACATGCTTGGTGTATATATTTTCTTACTGTGTGGATAAATCATACACAATTCAAAAATGATTATATTTTTTATTTTTTCACCCCTATGATATTTAACATTTATCTAGATATTTTATTAATTATTTTAGAGTAATATGTTTGGTTTTTCTAATAAAATTGATAATTTTGGAGTATCTTTTTCGAATTATGATATCTTTTTGTTTTTTGTTTTATAGACTATGCCTCCTATAAAGAAACTTAAAGATAAAAGTGAGTGATATACAAAGAAAAATCTGTATAGAAATCCTCTGATAGGCCCTTACATTGTTCAATCATTTATCTAGAACATTTTTACTTTGCATAAAGAGGGTGGAAGAGATCAATCTTGAGTGGTGGACCATGCAGATGGGTTTATAAAGAAAAATCTCAATGAATTTCATGGTGATAAAGGGGATCAAGATTCTATGGTGTCTGTGGAAATGACTTAGTACACAATACATTTCCTCAATACCCATATATAATTATAATTTCAACTTCAACGAACATATGTTGGAAGGATCATATTAGAAATTTTGGTGTTCTATAATGTAATCCAAGTTACATGAGGATCTCACCAAGGATACATTCAAGAACATTTCAATCAATATTTCTATGAAGATAAATTTTTAGTGGTGAAGGACCCTGAGTTCATGATTATTGAGTAGGGGAGTTGTTCGGTAATGGATTATGGAACCTAATTCAATGAGATAGTTTATCTTTCTCTTGATCTCATCATAAATTATTATTTAAGAGGTCAAAGCATTAGGAAGACATTGAAGCTAGATATTATACTGATACGCATTCTTCTACGTTATCCAATATATGATGAGGTGGTTGGAAAATATATGATGTTAAAAAATGATATTTCTACTAAATATTCCTTAGTTGTACCCAATTGATATTAGGGGTAGTAAAAGTTATTTTTCTTTTCAGAAGATGAAGCCAGAGGAAATTCGTTGGAGAAGTCATAGAGGAACTCACCATTCATCATATTCATTACTATTGGTATCTTATAGGTGAAAGAATGTGACCTATATTAAATGTGGGATTTTAAGACCCATAAAGAAAGATATAAAAGAGGCATATAATATGTTCCACTAGTCTACGTTCTAAAACATCATTAAAACATTTTTCAAATACCTTAATTGGGTACAAAGTGTAACTCCCTAACCCTTGTTACCCAGAGTCAATACATTATTACATAACATTGGCATGATACAATGAATCATGTCCTAAAATACTAATTAGTTTAGTATCCTTGGAAGTACTAGATACATACCTAAGTTTTACATTACATCATGAGATAAAAACAACAAAAACATTTTTCCCCTTTGAACACACTTATATCCCTTAGCCTATCCCTGAAGGTCAACCATAAAATACTTCTTCACATCCTGGGAAAAATAAAACATAGAAATGGGTGAGATTAGATGCTCAGTAAGGATAATAATATAGCAGAATCTTCATAAATAAGCATAAACATTTAAGGCAATGTGTAAGTATAAAACAAAATCATTTTAAAATTAAACATCAGCATAATACGGAAAAGATAAATCAAATAATTCCATTTAATTATTCACATGGATATTCTACTAGTTGAATTATCACATGTAATATCAATAGCTAATTTCATAATGGTGGAATGCATAATGTCGGACATCATAACCACATAGTCAAGGCCTCGTGCCAAGACTACAAATAAGATTTTATCAAGGCCTTGTACCAAGACACTAGTTTGTCTCATGAGACCTATTGAAACATCGATGAGCTATAGAAGGCTCCACCTATCCCTTACTAAGTCCAATCCATTCCTCATATGAAAAGGTTGAAACATAACATAAGCATTCATATTAAAACTAGCATACGAAATGTTACTACATTAATTATAAACCATGAATTGTATAAAAATAACACATCCATAGTTAAACATGTCACAAAACCTTCAATACAATATTTAAAATTTGTATCATAATAAATCAACTTCAAAAAAGTATAAAATCCATTAAAGGATGTTGACATAGATGAAATCAAAACTATTTGAGAGAAATATCTATTACTATTTTGGAATCATCTAAAAGTCATGTAATTATAAAAGAAAACATTTATTTTGAAAATATTCTTATAAACTTTTAAGTTAAGCTTCAAATGTGTTACAACGGTGGAGAATAACCGCACACCCTGTATAAGAAAAAAAAACATTCTTACCATAATTTTTTGAAAAGTTCATAAAGTACCTTGTTTGGAAAACGATGGAAGGATTCCTTTCAAACCATTTTATAAAAATTCAAACAAGGGTATATATGACTTTAACCCATAGTCTATTAAATAGTAAAAAAAATTGAAATATATTTTTAAGAAACACGGATGTGGATGATAAAGAGGTCCTAGTAAACACTTACGTAAAAACAACCTCGGATAATAAAGAGATTATGAAATTAACCCTTACCTTGTACTTTTCCTTGGTCTAGGGTACGTTAACCTTCTATATAATATTTAAATCATTTTTATTAAATTATAAAAGAACTAAATACATAAATATAATATCATATATGATCTTATAATATTTCTTTTTTAATAATATTTTAGTAGTATAATTGTTTCCGGTGGTAACTAATTCATTTTCCTTTATATGTTTTGTTACGTAAGTCATGTTTGTTATAGATATAATGTATTTGATTCATATATAGAATGATATTATGTTATTAAATATAGTTTTTAATAATCAAGTGATAATTATTCTTGAATGGTTATGATGGAGAATGAATCTCATCACGTTCGTGGAGATGGTAATCATTACATACACACGAACGTTACTTCCATTTCATTTTTTTATTTTAAAAGGAATGAAAACCAAATGGTACATAGATATATTATTA
The DNA here is from genome assembly GCA_963277665.1 of Viscum album. Lineage (NCBI taxonomy): Eukaryota > Viridiplantae > Streptophyta > Magnoliopsida > Santalales > Viscaceae > Viscum > Viscum album. The sequence goes on from OY728162.1 coordinate 358,775,071, forward strand.
TTAATGTATAATATTATATTTTAAATATGTTACCTAAGTTCATTATCCCCATCCTTTATATGTTCCGTGTTTGGTATGAATGAGTCATATCACTTTGAGGGGACGATAGTCCGCACTTCCTCAAATGAAATTGTCATATATATATAACATGAAAATAGTTATGCTATAAAAAATAATTAAAGAAGATTATAGATAAAATAAATATCATAAATATAATATATAATTATAGTTTCATCATAATGGCCACCATAAGAGGTGGTAGTATAAGATTGAACAATCATCATTTCGTGAGGCAGTAGTTCGTCGTCCATAGAAACATTATATTCTATACCCATTAGATGGATTTGTGTGTAAGTGTAGTTAAAATACTTATAATAACCAAAACATAGTATTTTTAGTAATTTTTTTGTTATAATATAAATGAATAAATAGAGTTTAGGGGGTTGGAGAAGTAAAATAAAAGAAAAGAACTTAAGAGGAGATATTTCCTTTAAATCAGGTAACTCCCTTTGGATTGAACCCAAAGGCTTCCTTGAAGTGACTTATGCCTAAGATAAGGATTTTAAGAGGAACATAGGGATATATGGAGATTAATTGGGAATATTTTGGATGATACAAGGGGATTGATAGGTGTGATAAATGGTTTGGAGGTGAGGTCATTTGATAAGGGGGAGGAGGGGCTCTTTCGGAATTTTTGAAAATATTATTTTATTATATAATGATTTTCAGTTTCTAAAGGTCCAAAAATCATTAAAGTAGAGTATAAGATGACTATTGTTAAAAATAAAATCATCCTATAATAATTGGATAGGTTTTGTATATTTTTTTTAGTTTTTATAATCTCATTTATTTAAATGAGTCTTTAATTAGGTAAACTCTATATCATTAATGTGTCATAAATAATTTTATTTATTTGATGTCTACAAATTATAAGAAAAATACCATGATGCAGGAAATGTTTTTAGATTTTAAATTAATATTTATATTTTAAGTGATAACTTATATAACCCCTTGTAGAAAATAATTTACTACAAGATATATGTTTATGTCATTTTGTATTTACTTTAAATTAATTAATATAAAGTGTCATTATCACTCTCAAGTGGCTTCATGGCATCCAAAAATAAACCCAAAGGATGCCCATGGTCAGAAATATATCAAATTATAGTAATAGGACACATGTTAGGATAATTTAATATTATTATAAAATTATTGTTTACCCTTATTTACCAGATTTTCCCTTTAACGATGCTAAATAAAATATTTATTGAAGTTAATACTCATAATGTATAAAAATAAAAGTTACTATTTAAACAATTTGGACCTCCTGATTCCAAATATGGAATCCATTTTTCCAAATTCAAAACACATAAGTGGCATAAATTAATTTAAAATTAATTCCTATTTTCAAAACAAAAATTTTGTTTTTAAGAAATAATAACAATCAAAAGATTGGCACTTTTTTATGTCCAGTTTAAATGTGAAATTACATACAATTAACTAAATTATATTAAATTATAAAAATATAATCTAATTATAATTTAAACCCACTCAAATTTATAATTTAACTCTATAAATTATTTTTATTAAAAAAATTTGTTTTTAATTAAAATTTAGTATTTTCACTATTCATAAAAAATTTAAATATTTCATAAGAGTACCAAAAATTTACACTAAGCTAATTTTGATATTCCCAATCCAAAAATGAAGTCCATTTTGAAAAAAAAATTATAAAATTTCAAAAAGTGGGTAATCCTATTCATTACGGCTAGTTTGATTGGTCGTGGTGTGTTAGAACTCGAAGTTGTGTACAACACAAGATATTGTATTATTCAAAGAGAAGCATACCATGGAAGCTTGGGGTGTTACAAAAAGTTATCAATTTTTAACATCAGGATATAAGGTTCAATCATATGCATCTATGGGTGATTAGACCCATTAATAGACAATATAATATTCTCACCCAGATAATAAGACACAGAGTGATATTGAGTCTTGATGATTTATCTAGGTTTCCACCATGTGGAGGGGCGGAATTTTATATCGAACTAGTAATTGGTATGATATCTATATATTTTAAAAATATTAGATATATCATGAAGATAAATGAAGTGAATATCTAGTTGGATGATCTTGAAGGAAAGGGGTTTGTTTGATAGAGTATGTCACAATTGGAATCAATAGTTCTATTTACAAATAAAGTAGAAAAAATATTTGGATTTTTATTTATTATAGATAACTCATATAGGTTTTTGTCAAAAATAAATCATATTTACCCAAATTTTTTATCTATTTCATCAGATAAAAAGATATAGGTTGTTTTTAGTGATCAGTTTAATATCAGGATACTATTAATTAAGGGTTTAGGAAGCGAATATTCCAAGGATAGCTTTCCTATTTAGGCATGAGAATTACATGTATTTTGTTATTTCACTCATCTAATATAATTGTCTAGTGTTTTTCATTTACAAGATGAACTGTATTTTCCACCTCTATATTAAATCCTTCATAGAAATAGTTATGGATGATATCTTGGTATACTCTTAGGAAAAATATTATCACAAAGTTCATATATAAATTATTTTGGAAAATATAAAGGAAATCTGATTGTATTATATGATCTCTAAATGATATTTATATATTCTAGAGGTTTAATTATTGGATCATGTGATATAAGGGAGGAGTGTCTTGGGGGACCCTGAAAATATCCAATCAATGATGTCTTGGAATTTCGTGGGGAACATATACAAGGTTATAAGATTCAAGGGTTTAAGAGGGTGTTACAGATAATTCATTCAAAACTTTTCAATGATGATATTAATCATGATGTATTTTACCCAAAATGGAGTGAAGTTATACTAGGGTGAGATATATCAGAAATCCTTTGTGGTTCTCAATTCAAATATTATTTTATATTAAATTTCGATTATTCCTATTCAGGGAAATGATTATTCCATGTATTTTTATCATTTAGGTTCATGATTGGGTTCGATGCTGATATATCTTATCTTTTGGTAATTTATATATATCAATAAATTTTACCTCCTAAGTAAAATTACCCTAATTTTTAAAATAAATTTTTAGTAGTGATGAATTCCTCGAAGATGTGGAGCCACTATATTTTTTAGGATGAAATTTATAGGGTGTTTTGACCATAAAGTAGTTAGGTATATATTTAACATTGGATAGATAAATATTCATCCAAGGATATGTGTGAAATATTTTTAGTGTTTTTATTTTGACAAATATGATACCCCTTAAATGGGGAATGTGGTGGTCTACTCCAACTGTTTGAATATTCCAACCTAGGCAATGAAGGAATCTATATATGAATGACCCCATATGAGTTTTTTTGTTGAGAATTGTTTCGATATAGAATAGGAAAAAATCTTGTGTTTTTTTTAATTTTTTTGGGTCATATATTATTTGGATGTGTATATTTAATTTGATTAAAAAATATATCCCAAATGCGATATATATTGTCAAAATTTAAATAGTGGTGACACCATGAGCGTTTGGCATTGTCCTTTTGGTGGTTCTCTTTATTTTTATGTAAGGCATCCATTAACTTTTCCTTGAGGTAGGAGTTTATTGAATTTGATAACTTTTCTATATAGTTTATTCACCCCAGTAATACCATGATTTTTTATGTATTGAAATTTTAGTGTTGGTGTCCTCGATGAGGTTTTTGTGGTTGATTTTGTATCCAATATCTCACTTTTCATATAATAAAAATAGAACATCAATATCATGTGACATTATTACATCCCCTTACCATTCTATTATGGATGTGGGATGTTTTTTCCACGTATTTTTTTATATTTTTTTCGTAGAGTCGTAGTGAGAATAATACTATTTTTGGTTGTTAAATATTTAACAAAATCAGTCAACTTTCTTCCCATTACATAGTGAATTAAATATGAGTATCTAGTTAATTTATATATCTAAGAGATTGTGAGGATCCATGGTGTGCCATTGGAAATCATATAATATCATTACCTTTGATTTAATTATTTCTTTGAAAAAAATCATTATGTGATGGGGAATCAGCTAAAATTGAAAATGGAATATCATCCAATAGAATATGGTCAGAATGAGTGGGGCATCTAGATATTGGAATTTAGGATTCAGGAATTCATTTTTAACATCAATTGTTCTTGGTAAAATCATTTAATATTTTTTGAATTTGATTATAATAATATTTATCAATATTTAATCAAGATGGAACAAATTTAATCATTGTATGGGTGACTATATCAATCTCATATATGTTGGTAGAAATATGGTGAGATCTTTTTATTGGGGATGAGTCTAAAATAATACATTATAGAGAAGGATAATTTGATCTGAAATATATTAGGGAAAACTCTGAAAAAAAAATCATATGTTGATATTAGTATCCATGTGATGGAGTTAATGGTTAGTGATCAAGTGTCTTAATGGTGTCTTCTTAGTTAAGAAAAAATTGGTTAGGAATGTAGGGTAAAATAGATCTGTGTTATGTAAAACTATTTTTGATAATTGGATTTCTCATCAAGGTGTCATATTGGATAGAATTATCATCTCATATTTCAGAAGTTTTTCAGAGACATAAATGAGTTGTGGGAGTGTGAATTATTTTGGAGAAAGTTGTGGATTTTCTATCTCCCATATCCAAATCCTTGATGAGATTTTGGGTGATGAAAATGGCATAATAGGGATATTTGTGATATCTATTAGGTCTATGGTATGTACATAACATATCTATATTATTATTTTATTTAAATTTGAAGTTTTTAGAAGTTGGGGTTTATAAATAAAAGTTTTTAGGATAAATGGTCAAGGGAAGATCATTAACGCGTGATTAGTAATAACAATTGACCCGACTATGTGACATTGGAGAGGGGTTTCCACTTCCATTTTTCATGTTTATAGAATAGTATTTCAAACCATATGAGGTTCTATGAAGACTTTTCAAACTATTATTATTCCAATCGATGAAAAACATGTTTTGATAATAGTTATTGAAAACCATATGTTTATACCATGCTACATCACCTAGCGATTCTAGTGTATCCTTCAAGTTTGACACATAGATTTCCTAACCGTGTGACCAAATGATGTATCCATTTTATATTTAATAAAGAAGTGGAAATTATAATTTTTCATTTATTAATTATATTTTTTTCTCTCATTTTTTATCCAATTCTCAAAATTGTCTCTTCACATCTATGTTTCTCACTTCTTATATCCTTAGTGATCACCTTCAACCTTGGTAGATTTTTTGATGTATGTATTGATTCTATTGATATTCATACTCTCGTATTTATCATTTATTTTTCTTACATTTCATCATTATATCAAAATTCTATTATTCTATAGGGTATTAAGGTTGTATTAGGGTTATTTTATTAGTGAAATTTCATTGTGTATTAGGCTGGAATGGATCCTCAACTGTCACTCATTCCAGTTTCTAGAAAATTCGATGAGATTTACAACATTTTGAGGTAGATATCTCTATATAATGAATATTTATCATGGTCCAACTTAGGATATTCTATTTAATTTGGTTTATATTGTTGGATTATGATTTGTATAAGTTGGTAAGTTATTTTATGTGAATATATCATGTAAATATTAACTTTTTATAAATTAAATTGAATATTAAAATATTCTTTTTCATGAAAATTAGTTGTGTGATTTATGGATGCTTGATAAAAATATTTAAAGAATAAAATTATTTCAAATGTATTACTAAAAGGTTGTTTTAAAAAAAATTATATCATGTAGTTGTTTTTTATATTTATATGATTATGTTAATGAATGATATATGTGTTTGATTCATATATTCACGTTGACATCCTTGGGTGAGTGTGATAGCATACTAAAGTATTTCTATTGTATACTATGTGATGGTAGGTAATTTTTACTAATTATATCAAGTGATACAATGGGATGGATTACGTCTTGATGGGGAGATTTATGTACAAGTTAGTCGAATATGAATACTCTAATTGTAGATTTTTTATTTATTTTATATGGAGTACTTGTATTGAGTCTAATTAACTTTAATCTCACTAGAATGAGCCCAAATTGAATGTGTTTTAATATTTATAAAATTGTTACAAGTTTATTCCCATTCCCTTACTTTTATTCTAATTATTTTTTTTATTCCAAAATGATTTAATTTTTGTATAACTTCTATTCTCACTTCTAGTATTAGACATATATTGTTTTTAATATAAACTAAGGAATTCATAATTTTTTCAAATAATATGTTTTCAAATATCATTTTCAATATAGATATAAGGGTATTGATTATAATGAAATTATATATATTCATAATGTTTCCCACTAGGATTCTCATCAGACCCTATTTATACTCATAGGGTATATATCAAATTGGTTTTACAGGATTCATGTAATTGTAAGAGTTTAAATTAGATCATTGTATCTTCTATAAGATGATAATCCTTCTTTGATATCGTGGTGGTGGTAAATATGGTGTGTCATATGTAGTTTGGGATTTTGTCGATCATTTTTGGATGCTTAGTCATTTCTGGATTATTTTATATCACCCACTGGGGTATAGTATATTTTAATTTTTTTTATATGGGTACTTCTTATAATTTTTATTATTATTACTATATAATTTTTATTATTTATTTTCTTAATTATATTCATATACTCTGGTTTTCAATATTTATATTTTATAAACTATTTATTCATTATAACGAAAAGCCAATTTATATATCACTAATTCCATATTTCGAGGTAGAGTTCATGTGATATTTCTATTTATTTCAATGGTAAAACCATTTTCAAATGGTTGTATTATGATGCTCTAATTCTTATTACTAGAATATAGATATTGGGAACATATTTTAATACATGGAGAGAGTTGAATCTGGTGATGTGTTAGGTTTATTCAGTTTGATTCGTTTCATGAGGTAAAGGAACTCCCACCCTCTAAATTTTTTTGGGTCATTCATTATATCTATTTGTCTCATATTTCTTCATCACATGTAACTATTATATAATTTATATAATTTTTTCTTATATATTTACCTATTTTATATTTCTATTCATTTCATAGGATATATAAGTTTATCAAGTTTCCTTCTCACTATTTTATTTAAATAAAAATTGATTTATAGAGAGTTTTCCTATTCCTTAGTATATTTTATGAATCAATATTATAAATACTTTTGAAAAACATGGTTTCATAAAATAATATCTATTTTAAAGGAAACTATTCTTGTTTTAAGGAGAAAACTATTTGATTACGTACTTTAATGTTTCTTTTTATATTCATGAAAACATTGTTTAAGAGGTTCATTCATACACCAAGTTATCCCCTCCATTATTAAGAATTTTATTGGCATGAACACCTTATTCAATACCTACAATTTTTTACTCAAATATGTAATTAAAAAATTATTTAATACGTTATTTTCTTGTGAATTATTATGATATATTATTTTTTTCTTATTTTGAACATGATTATGTAACCCATTTTTTTATTTGTTTTCATCAGATTATAATGTATGATTTCCCCCATATATGTAGAACATATAAAATTATATATTATAATGTAATGATTGGGAATGAAATTATAATTCCCTTCATTACATTGGGTAATGTTTTTATCTCATGAGATACCATGTAGAGTGCAAGGGTAATTACCCTAGAATACTATATAATGTTGTCTAAATAGAGAGACTTGGATTTTTATTATGATTTCTTATTTTATATTTTTTACAACTTCTTATAATTAGATAATCTTATGGTATGATCTTATATATTCAATTCATCCATGTGATTCTATTTGAAACTCCCCTTTTATGATATCATGTTATTCGTCTTGATTCATATGTATTACTTCATGATTTTTTTTATTCTCTTACATGGATTTATTGCTCACCCATTTCATTTATGTGTATTGGGTATCCGATTGTGTATTTGAGCTTCAATGTGATCTAGTATCACATTATGGATAATAAAATAGATATGATTTAGTTTATATATAAATTGTTGTATTCTATATTTAATCTCTCAAGGACATTATTCCTATAAATTTATGGGTTTGTATGGAATTTTAAAATTTTGAATCATCTAATAATATTTTTATGAGATATAATGTCATTATAGTTGGTATAAAATAAAGAATTAGTTATTATTTTAGATAAATTTAGATAAAATAATATATAATTAACCATGAATAACCTGGATTAAAACCTATAAATTAATAAGTTAAATATACATTTCATTTATAATTTATTATTTTTAATATTTCCCCCCATTTATATGATTAATAATTTTAGTATTCTTGTCAATAATTTTATTATGGTTTTATTAAATTATCAAAATTATAATGAAATGGGAAAATATATGATTATCATCCATTCATGGACATAAAATATAATATATAAATCTAGTTCTACAAATTCAATTATATCATGAATATTTAATTGTAATATTTAGACATTGGATAAAGAAATTTAAGTTCATCTATCAAAGAAAACACTATGTGGTGTAATTTTTTCATCCAAATTATATTACTCTTCACCAATTAATATATTTGGGAAGACTATCCTTGTAATCCTTATTATAGTCCCTTTATTATAATTCAATGATATATTAGGTATAGATTTTCTAACATTATATAGAACCAAAAAAATATTGGAGAGGTAAATGACATTAAATATCCAAAATCATCCTCTTATTATATAAAAGTGAAAGAATAATTTTGAATCTCCTTTATAAAAAACTTATCAATCATGGATATTATTACCTTATAATAAATAATATCTATATATTTTGACTGAGTAAAAGGATATGATCATCCTCAAATACATTCCAATTATAAGGGAATATGTTTATGTGTTCCCTAAAGAGTTTATAAGTCTTCATCATGATCAATAGGTTGATTTCTCAATTGTACTTATACTTGAATGTTTGTGTATATCAAAGTGTCCCTATAGGTTGGATCCTATTGAACTTTATGAACTATAGATGATACTAAAATGGAATATGAACAATTTTTTATACACCTATGTTCTTAAAAAAGGGGTGTAATGGTCCTCTATATCAAGATAATGGATGTTTCAATATGTCAATTAATTCATTATCATGATGAAAATAAGATCATGAAAAAGAACAACAAACCCCAATGACAAATTGTTGACTTTTTTATCAACTATGTGGGATATGTACATATTAATGCATATTTTTATAAATATATCTTAAATTTGAAGTTTTTCAAGGGGATATTCTAAATAATACTGTTAATAAATGGTATGGGAACTATTAGCTCAGAGTAATTCCATCCAGACTCACACATGATCCAAAAAAAATAGCCTTATTGTATAAAGAAATTGGAGATTACCAAAAAATATATATAGGATTTTATTAAGGAAAAATAAAGTACTAAATTAAAGAGTAACATTTGAATTATTTAAGAAAAAATATAACAACATTGAGAAATGAATAATTTTATCCAATGTATAGTAAATGTGAATTTTGGATGAAGTGGCTATGATTATTGGGAAATGTTATCATGTGGAAAGGGATTTATAGAGTTCCATAAATGTTAAATTGTATTTTGGAATAAACATGACCAACATATGTAACACATGATGATAGTATCCTCTGATAATTTAGGTAATATTGACAATTTCTGAGTAAATTCTCATGATTTTCAAAGCCACTAACCATGTTAACTCTGATGGGAGTAAATTTGGTTGAGATAGAGGAATCTGAAGAGAGATTCATAGATTTTACAAAGAGGTTAATACCAACACCTATACTGACACAACCCTCATATGGAGAATGATTTGTGATAGAGAATGATAAATCCATGAAGCCATAAGTTTTTAATCATGAAAAATGACAAAGTAATATATTATTATTTAATATAGATTATGTTGAATGTGAAAAAATAACCCACACATGATATTATATTAGATGTAATATTATTCTATTTAAAAACATAAATGAATTATCTATATGTATAAAAGTAGAACACATATATATTTATATATATATATATATATATAATAAGATCCTAATTCATATATTCTCACAAAATATATATTAACATGAGTTGAGGATATTGGTCAGAGATAATCAATTAGAATTACTAATCAAAAATAATAATATGGTTAGAAGGAGAATAAAGAGTTTAATTCTATAAAAATAAAAGATCCTACAACTATATCTATGATAATAATTGAGAAGAATCTGAATGTCATAGACATGAAAAAGATTGACACTTGAATCATCAAGGAAGAAACTGCCACCTACATTTCTCAAGTGATTTCTCACCCATCTATTATAGATGATAAAAAAGAAAGACTGGGGGATGAATTAGAGACGCAATAGAATGTAAATTAAATTAGGAATGAGACATAAATATAGTTAAATAATGATAAATAAGAATTTTTGAGATTTGAGGAATGATTATGAGTGCCATCAGAGCCTATGATTGTAAAATTAAAACTATAGGATGCTTTTAACTTAAAATTATCTATCCACCCTAGAAACAAGAATTTGTATAAATACTATATAGAGAAATAATAGTGGGAAAATATGAAGTAGGTAACTAGTAAATATACATTATTTTTCATGGAATTACCATAAATTATGGAAGAGATGAAAATTTTAAAGGGTATAATTTGACCATTATCCATACCTACATGGAAATGGAAGAGAACATCACTATGGATTTTTCATGAATATTTCAAATTCACCAAATGAGAACAATTCCATATGAGTTATAGTAGACCATATTATGATGATCACTCTATAAATCACCATTTGATATTTCTTTTCACTCATTCATATTGATATAATACACATTAGTGATGTTTATAGGATAAATGAAAAGCCTCTATTGATTTTATCTGATCATCTGATGAGGTTCACCTCAATGTTCTGGAAAATCCTTTAACATGACATGAAAAAATTGATGAACCATAGTATAGAAATTTAACCATACATTATACTCTAATAAAAATATACTATCTAGATACATGAATTTATATATAAATATTTCACTATAGACTTTAGTAGAGTTTGGGTTTAGATTCTTCCTCTGGTTGAGTTCTCATATGGTAACAACTTCCACACACGTATTCATATTTCTCAATATGAATCCATAAACATGATAAAATTTAGAGCTATAATATGTTGGATGCAATTTAGAAAATGTAGGTTATTGGGACCTAAACATGTAAATTTAATGGAAGATAAGGTCGATTCCATTTAGCAACACATCATAGAAGCATACAATTTAAATAAGTGAATCGCTTAAAATTGTTAATGAGACATGGAGTTTGAAGGTAGAGATAAATTTTTTCATTAGATATATCCATGTAAGAGAGTAACAAGGTATGGATATAAGGGAAACATAATTCCTTGATACACTATTCCCTTTTAGATTCTTGATCATATTCCAGCTATGGAATATCGATTACCTTTCCCACCAATCCTTTCATAAGTTCATGATGTGTTCCAGGTATCCCTATTATGAAAATACATAATGTATCTAAAACTTTAACTAAATATAGAGGTGTTACAATAGAAATACGATCTCTATTATGTGGAGAAGCTAGTGATGACCATAGATCATAAAGAAAATTTTTTGTGCCATAAGACAACATAACAAGTCGAAGTACTTTGGTGAGACCATAAGTATGCAGAAGAAACATGGGAACCTAAGTATGAATTGAAATAAAATTATCCTCTCCATTTTTTCAACTCAACTTGTACAATTAAATTTTAAGTATGAAATTTATAATTGGGGGTATATATTAATACATAATTTAATGAAATTTTCCTTCTAAAAAAATGTGTTTCATATTTAGGAATATAATATAGTATAAAATATATATAAAACATAATGAATGACTATAATACATTATTATAATAATTTTTAACATTAAAACTAGAGGATAAATGTAACTTATAAAATTTGAAACAATAGAATGGTACAATAAACAAAAAATAAAAAATTTGAAAATTTGGGTCATTTTGATCTCCTAGTATAATCACACGAAAGAAAAATATATATAAAAGAAAAAAAATAGAAATGTAATAATTTTTTTGAAAATTAATAATATAACATTGAGAGAAATTTATTTAAATGTATAATGATGGAAATTGGATGTATTTATAGGAATTATATAATATATAAAACTATTGTAATTTTAAAATAATTATTAGGAATAATAAAATAAATATTATAAATTGAAGCATAACCACCAGAATAATAAATTATCATTTTATAATATTATGAAAAAGATATTTAAATATTTTATAACATAATTAAATTAATAAATACTGTTAAATCTGATAAAATAAATATTTTTCACAAAGAATATATAATTTTATTTCTGGAAAATATATATGTTTGATTTTTATTAATATATATTATAAATTTTAAAATATTATTTAAATTTTGTTTTTATAAAAAAAATTAAAATATTATCAAATTAACAATAATAATTTTATCCAATCAAAAGTAATTTTTCTATGGGTCGGAAATTTAATAATTTCATAAAAATAAAAAAAATTAAAAATAATAAATTTTTTAATTTATAAATTTCATATATTAAAAATATTATCTAGATAAAATAAATTGAATTTTTTTATATGATCCTAAAAATTATCTAGGGGTTAGATCTTTTAATCGTTGGATAAAATATTAAAATATGGACAAGTTGTGAATGTGGTGGAATATAAAAAATATGACTTCATATATATGTATGCATGACTGAACTCATATGAGGTAGTTTAATTTGAATAATTTTTTAACTACGAATTATAGTGTATCACTATGTGAGGTAATAAGAAACTATGGTGGTAGGGAAGAATTAAATACAATAGAAAAATATTATAGTATATATTTTGTTTTATGAAGTTACACTCACTACACTTATAATTACCATTTTGATTAACCCATTTCTATACATTTTAAAAACCAATTTTCTTACCCAAAATCATTCGAAATATCTCCCAAAATAGCTTACCCATGTTCTACATTATTTGGTCTGGAAGAAATGAAAATCTAATATGGATCATGGTTTAGTGTAAATGATATTTTTCAATGGGAGGAATTATGTTTTCCGATTTTTATAACTTTAAGTTTATTTTCATTATTTCATTAAATTATTTGTTATAATTGTCAAAAATATAAATTTAATAATATAATTTTGATTATAATTACATTATAATATTAGTTATATCATCATATAATTCATAAAAACCTTTTTATAGTTTTTTATAGCACTCATCCAATCATGGATGTGTTTAACAACCTTTATAGATGATGCAATATAATAGATAATAAAACTATACAATATGGATTTAAAATTAGATTTAATGAATATAAATAATATTTATGGAATTATTAATATTTTGGAAAGATAAATTGGGAATTATATAAATGATATTAAAAACATTCTTGGTCAATTTAACATTCTAAAATAAGTATACTTGAACACTTTTCAACTTTTGAAACTATTTTAGAGAATCAATAAAAGTATATATCTTTTTTATAAAAAAAAGTATAACACCCCTCTAATATTAAGAAATCCATAAATTATGTGATTTAAAATAAGGCTTTCATTTTATCTCATTTCAGAGAAATTTTTGTTTAGGGTTTAAGAAAATTTGGTCATAACACTTACATAACTAACCAATATATTATAATGTGGAAACTTCCACTCATTATACATTTTTTCCACAATAAAATACATTTAAAATGAAACAAGGTTTCTATTCCTAAAAAATCATATTGATTGTTTACTTTAATTATTATTATTTCCCACTCATCATTAAAACACATAAAAACATTTAGAATCAAGGAATAAGAATAAAATAGCTTATTAAAGGAAAAAAATAGTAATGAAACCCCTTAATCCATTTCTAAACCTAAAAATCCTTTATAATATTTCCTTTTTCACCAATAAAATTACATATAAAATATTAATTTAATTTTATATGGAAACAAAATTTTTGATTAATATCTTTTAGGAAACAATTCATATGAAATTATAAATTAATAATCATAATTATATGGATTTCTTTGAGAACATGAAAACACAATAATTCCCCTCCTTGAAAAAAATTTAAATACTATGTTATTAAAAAGTTCGTAAACATTCATTAAAAACATAATCTTATTTTATGACCTTTTGATATCAATATATTTCAATTATAAATCATTAAAATAATATCATGTAGGTAACTTAGGACATTATTCTTACATTATACCTTACAAGAACCCTTAAGATGAAATAACCTACCAAGATAATTCCAATACCTCTTAAGAGTATTTTATAATCAATAAACTCCATCACTTTATGCAATGCATTGGTGGTATATATTTGACTCACCCATTATCATAGATATTCTAGGCTCTCCCATCATTTATATAAAATGTACAAGAATTATATCATGAATATATATATATATATATATAATTTACTTTAATCCTAAAATGATTTTGAAAATTAAATTTAATCCCATAATAAATAACACTTTTAATTATATCACAAAGATAAAAAAAATTATGTTTTTATTACAGAACACTTAAAAAATCTAGAATATTGATACATCATTTTTAATTCAAAATAACCATGAAAATTTTTAAATGACTACTAATAATGATTAATTTAAATGTCAATGGAAAAATTAGTCAAACTATATTTTGTAAAAAAACGTTTTTTTAAAATTTTTGTATAAAACATTACAATAAACCACAAAAAAACTATTTTATTGAATCCTTTTTTAAAAAAATTAAAATTAAAATTTTTATTTAATATTTATTTAAATGATATTTAAAATATAAATAATTATTTTATTTAAATACTTAATGAATATTGAGGTTGAAAAAATTTATTTTTAGTGGAATAAATTTAAATATGTTTTTAAAGAACATTCCTTAAACTTAATTCACTATTAGCATTCGAATATTCTATAAAAATTTAATAATTAAATTATATTAGTTTTTTAATTTCAAAACAACCATTTTAATTTTCATTTCATTGTTACTATTCTGTTTATTTTTTTATCACTATATTTTATTTAGTTACTAAATTTGCATCATTTATGTTGGATGCTTTGAGGTCATTCAGTTTATATGATGAGAACACATCAGTGAATTAAACATAGTCTAAATGGTTTTAGTTAAATAATCTATTGTACCTTAAAATTGTTATATTTTTCATATTTTTATATTATATACATTTTTAAAACCAACCAAGTAAGGATGTAATGAAAAATAAACCAATTTGTTTCATGGAGATGGTAGTTTGTACGTATGCATGAACATCGTTTTATTTTTTTAAAATGTATGGAACGATGTGAAATTATATAATATATTATGATCAACAATTTATAAACCATATGATGTAGGGATGATGAATATATTAGAGAAAAATAAATTGAAAAACACCAGAACTGTGTAAAACTCATCAAATCATGTTTTTCAGATCGAATAACAGATCAAGGAGTCTATGTTTTGTGGTAGACAATCCAATAAAGAGTTAGAAAAAAATTAAATTTTAAAAAAATGAATTAGGGTTAAATTATTTTTATTATAATTTAAATGTGGGGGACAGAAATATGATTCCTCACCACTTAATTAATTCCCATCTTGATGCCACTGGCTAGCTGGTAGCTGCCACCAGTAATCTAGTGGTGTCCATATGAGCCAATGAGTGGATAAGAATCCAACCGAATGGATCGTGGCTTTCCTATTTCAACCCAAATAAAATATACATACACCATATAGATTTTGGAATACATTATCTATATGGTCCCACTACACCAATTTTCTTAATGCCTTATACAGCTAAAACATTCTTGATCACCACCACAAATCCCCTGAGCCCTATCAAAACGGACACTTTTATTACAAGAACATTCCATATTAAATAATTTCAAATGGATACAAAACATAAAAAGACATGTTACTTAGGAAAAATTAAGGGTCTTACAACCTCTAGAATATATAATAGCTCATCCAGGAGTTGTACTCACATGCACCACTGAGAGATATTGGTGAACAACTCAGGACACTATGCCTACATATCCAACTCCCTCCCTGAGGTATCCTTTGGAAAATTCCCATATTGAAACTATAATTTCATGGGAGGAATTATCTTTCCTCATAATTTCAATGATCTATGGTCTATGATACTGATCAGATGATCCTCAAAGGATGCATCAACAGAGTTATCAACATCATCAATGTCTATAACCTAAGAAGGATCTGGTTGATATCTCTATATCTAAGGCACTTGAAAAATGGTTTTCATAAATTTTTAGTGTTTTATAATATCTAATTAGTATGAAACTCTATGGATCCTCTCCATCATCTCAATTTACTCAGCTAACTGAGGTTCTAGCTTCCCATGTTTCCAAATATGACATTTTCTCATTTTTGGAGACACCCCTAAAATGACCTAATGTAAAGACACGGAATTTCCATGTAAATTTGTTTTAATTAAATGGGAATTTTACGAGTCCGTAAAAATTGACGGCGCGTGATTCTGAGGCCCGGTGTGCCCGGAATCAATTTCTGAAGTTTGGTTTTGGGTACGTTCAGTAAACGTACGAGCGGGTTTTTCTAAATTTTGAACTGGTGCTTGGAATTGAAATCTGACTGCACTGTTGAACTCGCAGTATCGGTAATCACTTAAGAATACTTTCACCTTGATGGCAGTTGGTCGAGGGTGAAAGTTAGTTTTTCGGTTTTTCATGGAAATAATAAAATAAAATAAACGCATGTTTTATTCTATTTTATCTATTATAACCACCCATATGGAAGTTGGAGGTGGGGTGACATAGCTCATATTTTCATATTTATACATGTGTTTTTAAATTATTTAATCCCTTATCAATAATCAATTTAATCTTATTTGCATCATTTTATGACTTTTAGTGAGTTTTGAGCTTAAATGTGAAAAGTGGTTAATTCTGTACATTAAACAGATTTATGTGTCCTCTATATTTAGAGAATAACTACTAAATTTTTATTTATTTCACCTGATTCCTTTTTTTATGATGAAATGGTTCGTTGGAGACATATTATTCTTCTGGACTAAGTTCTAATTTGAATGTCTACTTGCCCAAACATTTCGGTCAATGTGAAAAGTTATTCTGGCCGGCAGAATGGACCATTACTCATTAAAAGAATCATATCTCGGCCAAAGGACCTCCAAATGTAGTGATTCCAACTGGGTTCGAAATATTACTAGAATGGTCATAGGATCAAAAAATATCAGGAATAAATTCATTCATTAAGACCACTAATTCAATGGTCAAAAAAGGGTTGGTGGAATAGTGTTTGGAGGACAGGAAAAGTCTCTTCCATTTAATCGGACATAACTCCTTCCACACGGCTCCAAATGCTTTCAAATTCCGTGGGTGGATGGAAAAATCCATTCCTAACCTTCTATAATAATGTACCTCGGCCTGATTCGAAAAGAGGGTGGAAGAACCGAAGCTATCATTCTGGAGGATAGATTCTGGAGGGGAAAATTATGTTCTTTCTTTTCACTCATTTCTTCTTCTTATTTTTGTAATTCCTTCATATTCCTCATCATTCCCAAATACCCTTACCATGGTGGGGTAAATATTATGAGTTATTGTGTAAGGTTAGGTTTTCCATTTTGTAATGTATGAGTTCATTCACTTAATGTTATAAAATGTTTTCTCTATTATGAAGTTGGTTTCAATTGTAATAACAGCTTATATTATCTTGTGTGATTGTATTTGATTTTATATTCTGTTGTTATTATTGATTTGTTTAATGATAATTATATCCCTCACTAGGTTATGGTATATATACGATGTAATAGATCAGAACATAGTGGTGAAGTACTTGGTGATCGTCAGTACGTGTGATATTTGTACCGAATATTCAAGATTGTTTGGGATTAACAAGACCCGATTGGGAATTGCCTTCATCAATTGAGGGTATTCTCTACAACTCTTTCACAAAAGGATAGAGATTAGAACAAACTAAGATTTTATTAAGGTTTAATCTCCCCAACATCATTAAATAAATAAGTGAGATGAATCGATTGTTAAATCTCATTTTAATCAATTTAATAAAAAAGGAATGAATAAATAAGAACTATGATAACATTGCAATTAGAAAACAAACCCTGACATGATCACCCAATAATTATCATTATTTTTAATCACATTACTTTTCAATTTGTTTTAAATCTTATACTTTATTTCTTTCTTTAGTTTTTTTTCATTGTTTTCAAAATCAAACAAATTCAAATACAAAGTGACAAACATGATTGTTGTGCGCTCCTCTCTAGAGACAACTTAGGTTAACTATTATACTATATTTTAACGTAGTAAATAATTGTTTTTTCCACACCCCAAAAAAGGAACATGTCAAAACATGGCACCGTTTCTAGGGAGGTGTGCGTCATAACTTGGCATCGTTGTCGGGGAGGTAGTGCCACAATCTCATTATAAATATTTAACACTTTTCAAAAAAAAACATAAAAAAATATTTTTACATGATGTTTTCAAATGATTGTTTCTTTAATTCATGTAACAAATAACCACATTTAGAAAAAGTAGATGAGTCTAGTTATGATGTATTTCAGATGCAAGGACTTAAAAATGACATAGCAAAACTATAGAACAAAGTAGAACTTTCATTTGAATATGTCTGTGAAATGATGGAAAAACCAGAACCTATGAATGAACCCGAGGAGGACAAGAAGGAAGAATTACCTATTGAGCTACATGTGGGAGATAAAAAAGGTCTAGATGAATTCTGGAATGAGTGTGAAGAACTAATTGATCCACATATTCCTTACAAATTAGAAGATCCAGAACCAATGAAGGAAGACACCACTAAAGAGGTGGAAGAAAAGATGGAGGAGCCTGACTATCTACCTTTATCTTGTGAAATTCAACTACAAGAGAAACCTCATACTGAAGAAGCAATTGAATTCAACACACTTAAGGGAGATAATATTATTCTTAACTCTTTTCATTATAATTATATATAATCCTAATTTAGTATCACATCCCCTTACTTTAAATTTTCAGATTTGGATAACAAATGTATTTCCTTGGTGGATGAGGAAAAAGAAGAATATACACCTAAAGAGGAACACCTAGAGCTCCCCAAACATGGTGATCATCTATTGGAAGGAGTTCAAGATGATATCCAAGTGGACTTTCTTGAGGAAAAAGAGATACAACATGCTTACTTTGGAAGGGAAGAATTTGATATTGATTCATCATGTTTTAATATTATTCAAATATAATTGCACTCTGATTCTACCATTGACTGTTATTTTGATGTAGCATACTTTGAGCAACCACTGGAGAATGATGATGAAGTTCTGCATGTGGAGACTAAGAATGAGGACTCATTCATTGTCATACCCCCGCCATGCATGTTTTATATCATTTTCATGGGGGTGGATTTGAAATACTATATCCATGTAGTCCTCAATAAAAAGGAATATGTGCATACTGGAAGGAAGAAGTGTTGGTGGTTCATACTAAAGAAACTCAACCCACCATCGGATTGGGGATAACCAACTGAACTTCCATCTGGTGGCAGTCAAAACCCATGGCCCACTTGGGTGATAAAACCAAGATCTATCATTCTACTCCCATTGTATTTCTATTTTCTTTACTTTCAGTAAATTTATTATGTTTTTATTATCTACCTTTGTTTGTAATTTTTTATATGTGTAACACTTAGGAGCTTAACTCAACATTTTACTACCAATAATTCAAGTTGTACCTTTCCTTTAAAATTTCTTGATTGCTTTGATTCAATTAAAAATGTTCTTACATATTAAATCAATTTTAATTCATTGTTTACACTATATCATTTAAGTGTGGGGGAGGGAACCTTTGTAGTTTAGTATTTTCAATTATTTGTTTCAAAAAAATTGTGTGTTTTTCAAATTTTTGTGTGTTTTTGAAACTCTTGAGCTAAAATTATTATCATCAAAAAAATTTAAAACTCATTTCAATGAGTGAAACAATTTATCCCATGAAACTAAGCTTAAATGAATGCTGAAATTGACCTTGTTTCAAGTTCAAATATTTGGAAATTTCATGAAAAGTACTCTGATTTTTGAATCCCATGCCATAATTCACTATCATTATATTTTAAATCACTTTTCTGTGAGGCTTCTAAACCTATTTTTCACACTCTTTTCATTCACCTCACTTCTTGAGAGAACCATGCCATGCTTGATTTAACTAGAATTTGATTTATTTCTGTAAGAACTTGAGGGTTTTAGGTACATGTGTTTTAAATGATTGAGGCGTTTCTTTGATTTTAAAGCCCCCTTTTCTAACACCAAGAAACAAAATATACCATGCCTCATCAACAAAAATTATTCCAAGTTCTCAATTCAGTTCATTAAATATATTTCCTCTTTATTTATTCTCCCACGCACACAAAACACTTACCTAAAATGCTTTTTTTCCTCATCATGAAAATATCAATTTTCAACAATTTCTTTCTCATCCAATACTCATGCAAGGTTCACCATAGGATTGATAAATTTCTACATCTACACCCGATGTGAGTCAAGGACATATGTTTATCATGATGACTTTTAAAGGTTGTTTTGTGGCTTCAGGTTGGTAGGATTAAGATGTGAAAAATTTTGAGGCTGAAAAAGGAGGGTTTGGCTCTTTTTGAAGCAAAATTGAATTATTCTAATTTTCACTTAAATATGGTATCCTCCTCACTCCCCTTAGAAGTAAATCAGCCCCACTATCATGAAAAATCAGTGAAATTTCACACCATTCATCATTTCAGTAGAAAAAGTATCAGTCATCTCAAACAAGATTTTTCTTGAAAGTTCTAGATAGGCACAACATTTTTTTTCATTGGAAGCTCCCGATAGGCATGGCTTCTTATAGAAAATGATATATATTTTTTCAGAAACAAGCACATCTCTTCAAATTTTTATTTTCCACCCAAAGTATATCAAAATGAGGTATCACAACACAATTCAACCTCCTCCCACACTTAAGTTCAACTAGATTATGCAATTTCACTTCAAGAGAAGATTGGATATGGAAAATTGGCTTGTAATGTGGCTAACCTAATAGGTTGTTCATGGTTTCTATTGGCTACAAGGATTAAATGTACAAGGTGGGACATTATAAAAAGGATTATTTAGAAAATGGGGCTTTAAAATCAAAGAAATTTCTCAATCATTTAAAACACATGTACCTCAAACCCTCAATTTTTTACATAAATAAATCAAATTTTGGTTAAATCAAGTATGGTATGGTTCTCTCAAGAAGTGAGGTGAATGAAAAGAGTATGAAAAATAGTTTTAGAAGCCACATAGGAAAGTGATTTAAAATATAATGATAGTGAATTGTGGCATGGGATTCAAAATTCAGAGTAATTTTCATGAAATTTCCAAATATTTTAACTTGAAACAAGGTCAATTTCAGCATTAATTTAAGCTTAATTTCATGGGATAAATTGTTTCACTCATTTAAATGGGTTTTAAAAATTTGTGATGATAATAATTTTAGCTCAAGAGTTTCAAAAACACACAAAAATTTGAAAAACACACAATTTTTTTTTAAACAAATAATTGAAAATACTAAACTACAAATGTTCCCTCCCCCACACTTAAATGATATAGTGTCCACAATGCATTCAAATTGATTTAACATGTATGAATATTTTTAATTGAATCAAAGCAATCAATAAAGTTTAAAGGAAAGGTACAAATTGACTTATTTCTAGTATAATGTTGAGTTAAGCTCCTAAGTGTTACGCATATAAAAACCTACAAACAAAGGTAGATAATAAAAACATAATAAATTTATTGAAAGTAAATAAAATAGAAATATAATGAGAGTAGAATGATAGATCTTGGTTTTGTACCCCAAGTGGGTCATGGGTTTTGACTGCCTCTAGATGGAAGTTCAGTTGGTTATCCCCAATCCGATGGTGGGTTGAGTTTCTTTAATATGAACCACCAACACTTCTTCCTTCCAGTATGCACATCTTCCTTTTTATTGAGGACTACATGGATATAGTATTTCAAATCCACCCCCATGAAAATGATATAAAACGTGCATGGTGGGGGTATGAAAATGAATGATTCCTTATTCTTGGTCTCCACTTGCACAACTTCATCATCATTCTCCAGTGGTTGCTCAAAGTATGCTACATCAAAATAACAGTCAATGGTAGAATCAGAGTGTAATTCTATTTGAATAATATTAAAACATGATGAATCAATATAAAATTATTCCCTTCCAAAGTAATCATCTTGTGTCTCTTTTTCCTCAATAAAGTCCACTTGGATCTCATCTTGAACTCCTTCCAATAGATGATCACCATGTTTGGGGAGCTCTAGGTGTTCCTCTTTAGGTGTATCTTATTCTTTTTCCTCATCCACCAAGGAAATACATTTGTTATCCAAATCTAAAAATTTCAAGAAAGGGGATGTGATACTCAATTCAGATTCTATATAATTATAATTCAAAGAGATAAGAATGATATCATCTCCCTTAAGTGTATTGACTTCAATTGCTTCTTCGGTATGAGGTTTCTCTTGTAGTTGAATTTCACAAGATAGAGGTAGATAGTCTGGCTCCTCCATCTTTTCTTCCATTTCTTTGTTAAATGTTCATAATAACCCTCCATTAGGTTATGGTCTATATACAATGGAATAGATTTGGTCTTAGTGGTGAAGTACTCGGAGATCGTCAGTACGTGTGGCAGGGGTATTGAATATTCTTAATTGTTTATGATAAACAAGACCCGATCGGGAATTGCCTAACTCAATTGAGGGTATTCGATACATCTATTTAACATAAAGGAAGGAGAGTAGACTGATCTGAGATTTTGGTAAGGTTTACTTTCACCATCACCATTTACCAAGGGAGTGATAGGAAGCGATCATGAAATATCACTTAAACCGACTTAGCAGAAGATGATTGAATAAAATTGGAACTATGACAACATTACAATTGAAAAACCAACCCCAACCTGATCACTCAATTCCTTTCAATATTTTTAATCACATGTTTTGTTAATTTATTTTGAATATTTTACTTTATTTATATCTTTACTTTCGTTGCTTTTTTTTCAAAACCAAACAATATCAAAAACCACCCAACTTCATTATCTAATATTAAAGTGACAAACTTCATTGTTGAGCGCTCCTCTCTGGAGACAACCTAGGTTAACCTCTATACTATATTTTAACTTAGTAAATAATTATTTTTTCCACACCCCACAACAAGAAAGTGTCATGGGGACCACTACACCTTAACCTCCCATGAGAGGTTATGGTGGTGGGGCCCATCAAAACCTAACCTCCCTTGAGAGGTTACGGTGTGGGGGGCACCCGGGACTAAACTCCTCTAGTAATGGTGGGCGAGAAAAACCTCTCAACTCTCTCATAAATGAGGGAGATCCTCTTGACCTCCTCCACCTTTATTGTGCCAATACACATGACAATAAATGTGCCAACTCCTCTAACTTTTAATTAAGCCAACTTAACCATTTTGAAATTTGTGTCAACAATTAAATAATAGATAACTTAATCTATTATTTTGGCTTGGAATTTTCATTTTGGTGGAACTTGGGAGAGGAGAGAGCTTGGTAGAAATAAAGTTCTCCAATGAAGAATGCTCTCCCGATGAAGAATGCTCCACCGACGAAGAACGACCTCGACTTTGAATTTCTTCTTCGAAACCTCCTTCGACGTATGACATGTTTGTCTACAACAAATCGACATCCACCTTATCATGCCAATGTCGATGAACAACAAACAAGGTAGGGGTTATTATCGAACTCTTGAATCTTTTCAACTATTATCCCCATTCTTGGTTCATGATTAAAGTAGATCCACTTGCTACCACTCTAAATGCAGAGGGTGCAGGCCAAACTAATATGGACCGACCCCTCCTCCAATCTCCTTTGGTATTCATCGTGATGGAGAAGGATTCCGACCTACGTGGAGAAGCACAAGAACGGAGATCAGAACCACTGTCGGCAGCAACAAAGGCAACGGCGCCTGAAACTGCTCTGTGTGCCTCGCCGCGCCCTCACGGTAGCCCCAACTGAGCCACCCACACCCTCGTGGTAGCCCCCAGCCAAGACAACTGTAGCCTCCACGCGCCTCACGAGCCCCGCAAACCCCGCGGCTCTATCATTTGTGGGCCCCACGCACCTCGTGGCTCCATCGTCCACGCGCTACGCGCACCCCACAGCTTTGTGCGTCCCGCGCACCCTGCGCAACCTGCGACTCCGCCATCCGCGTTCCACGTGTCGCCGCTGGCCGAACTGGCCCGCCGGCCTCTCGAGCCAACCCGGCAGCACCAGCCCCTCGTGGCGCCCCAGCCAAACCGTCCCCGGCCTCCAGGCTGAGCTACTCCAAGTCACGCCCCCTCACGGCGCCCTCCGGGCCGAACTGCCTTCGCAATGACCTCCGGGCTGAGTCTCCCCCTCGCGGTGCCCTCCGGGCCAAACCGCCCTTACGCCGACCCACGGCCGGTATGCGCCCTCACGACCGGTTTGCACCCTCGCAGCCCTTTGTGATCCCTCGCTGCCCTCCGCGACCCCTCACGGCCTGCTGGGCTGGGCCCAACAGTCCGGGCCGAACCCAATGGGCTAGCCCACCCAATGGGTCGGTTCAACCTGAACCGGGTCGTCTCAGAATGGGTCAGGCCAGGTCAGTCCGACCGGTTCGGACCGGACCCAGGCCCACTACAACCTTTTACATTCTTTTGGTCATATCTTTAGCACCGGACGTCCGTTTGACAAACCATATGTGGCACTGGTAATCTTGGAGTATAATGGTCCCTTTGATTATACCCCACTGGATTTTGCGGCATAGTTGAGATACAGACAAGTCGGATCGTGCACGAATCCAACCGAGCCCCCGGGACTAAAAGGCTAATCACTCATAGACCGGGTGTCCGATTAACGCGCCGTATATCGTGTTGAGACCCCTATGATGCAGTGGACCTTTAGGATACTTCTTCGTTGGACTTCATGATAGTGGAGCATCTACCAGTAGCTTGTGGAGTGGATCTTCCTAAAACGAGCAATCTTTTGTGTGGGAACCTAGTAGATGGCTGAGACTTGATGACTGATGACCGTTTGACTCGTAGTGACTCAACTGGATCAGTGGGGAGTGCCTGGTTGTGGCAGCAGACCCACAGTACTCAACCGGAGGAGTACCTGTGCAGGCTATGAGGGGGAGTTCCTGGGTGTGGCGGCAGACCCACGGTGGGGTGCGCCTCTATGTGATGCAGCATACCCATGGTACTCGACCGGAGGAGTACCTCAGTAGTCCAAGGTTTGAGGGAATCACCTCTATGTGACACGGCTAGCCCACTATACTCGATTGAGCATGAGTTCTCCAGCAGCCGATTTTTCGATAATATGAATAAAATCCTAGTTGAGATGAGTTAGTTTTTCTGTGTTTTCCTCACGATTGAGATGGATCACCTGATAACTTAGGTATATGTAAGGGAGTATACATAATTAAGGTTATCTGTTGATTTATTTATGGATTATCCTTGTTCGATTTTTGAGATCTGGAGAGTCTCGGAATCCCTACTGAGTATCGTTATACTCACCCCTGCACGGGCTATGCCTCGCACCTCGTTGTCTTGGATGCGGATGATGGACAGTGCTGGTTGAGGCTGAGAGTACCAGGACTATACGGTACCTATAGGTGGACCATACGTCTTAACGGTACATGAGGAGATGGATGGAAGAGGAGTGTTGAGGAGTCGATCTTTACCTAACCATCTAGTAGGAACCCGGAGGACGACCCAATAGCTGTTTTCCCTTTTTCCTCAGTTGTACTTGTACTTTCTAGTTGAGATTGTATTATGGACCCTTTTTACTTACTATACTCACTTTTTGGTTATATAGTTTACTTGTTTTCGTATCTTGTTGTGTGTGTTTACGGGTTATAAAGGCAATGCCTTCCCATATTTAGGGAAATACGCCTTTGGTGCTAGTCGCTAGCCCCTAGCCTATGGAATGCGGGTTTGGGGTAGTCACGGCATGGGACCAAGGGAATGAGTCGTGACACCTAATGACCATCCTAGAATTCAATAGGACATCTATGATGGTTATTTTATGATTTTTACTATTCATTTCTAGGAAATAAATTTTTATCAACTAAACTTACATATATGTATACTACATTAGACTAGACCTAATTAGTACATACACATCCACCTCTAGTTTCTAGAAATGTGTATTAAATGACTTACATATAAATAATTAAAAATATATCTTTTATTTTTTGTAAAAGTGATATTATTGTAAGAAAACTCTCAGATTACATGATGATACTCCAAAGAACCTTTGATGTCCAAAATAATAACATGAAATATTCTATATAATCTAAATTGTCTCCTCAAATTCCCAATAAATATGAGGATGGTAAGCTATACTTAGAAGAAATTTTGATCTTAATTCCACCTGAAGGTAATGAGAAAACCATGATGTATAATATTAATCATTATCTAAAATTATACCATATGGAACACTATGTAACCAAACTACCTCCCACCCAAATTGATAACTAATATTTTCAACGGTGGAGGTCTCCATGATAGGTAATAAGTAGGATACATTCATTAGTCAATCCATGATCACCCATACTACACTATTTTTATGGTTCCATGGGTAATCTTATAATGAATTCCATGGTGACATCATCCCAATTCCATGGAAAATGGTTAAAGGGTGAAATAATCCTACAGGATGATGATACTTGACATCCACCTACTTCTAGGTGATGCATCTCACCATTAATCCCAACATACCCTTCTTTATCCCTATATAGTAGTATATCCTAAAGATACCATAATACATATTTTTTATCTAAGGATTTACCACCCATTAATAATTAAGAAGTTCTCTCATTATATCCTCGTGCATACCCTTTGGGACCTATATGTGACCATGAACATGAAGGATATCATCGTTCTGAGGGAACTAGATAGATGGTGGATCCTCGCCATATATGTTATCCTACAGGGTAAAACCTTATGGATATTGTAAATAAAACCTCTTGATCAAATCTTGAATAATGTAAACAATAGACATCGGTGTGAGAGTTTCTCACCCTAAGACATCTGAACATCTAGATAAAAATCCATAATGACTTCCCTCATCTTCCACTAATCACAATATCCTCACACTGACTCTGATTGTATCTTTCTACTCAAAGTATTGGAAATGACATTTCCAGTTATAGAATTATATAAAAACTAAAATTCAATTTACTATACATACTTGTTCCACATACTGTGACAATGTTTCAGGACCTACTACGAAATGATATTCATTGCAATTTTTTGGTAATTGTACACCAAAAATCTATCACTTATTAGATAATAGAGGAAGCATATGAAGGAGTATACCACTTTATCTAATAGAAAATCATGAGTTGGATATGTTCTCTCATACATTCTCAACTATCATGATCCATAAAAAACCAATTGATCCTCCTACATTATAACTTCTTCAATCTCTAATTCTTATTCATCATAATAAAATTATACTTCTTACACATCTTATGTATGGTGAGTATCAATTCTAAGGTTAAACATATTTTCAATTACTTGAAATCATCCAAATAATAATTTGACTAAAAAATTCACACATTTCTTTGTCAAATCAGATATTAAAACTACATGATTAGAGAAGTCTTGGATGAAATTATAGTATGATCTAGATGAACCCACAATTTCCTAAATCTCAATGATGCTCTGGGGTTGTTTTTATGACACTTGAGCTACCACCTTCTCCTAGTCCACTAACACTCTATCATCTAAGATAAAGTTACCCAATTACTTCACATTATCAATCCATAGATTATATTAATATACCATCATTTATATCCCATATTATCTAAATATACTAATGATAATTCCAATATGTTGGACATTATTGTCTCCAGACTAGGATTACACTAAGATATCATCGATTAAAACCACAACAAACTGATCAAGATAAAGACAGATGATGTGATTAATCAAGTTCACCGAAACTTCTTGCACATTCATTTAAATAAATTAAATTACCTAAAAAACATATAATCCATACATTATCCTTAATTTTATATGTGCTATATCAAATAGTCTCACTCATAACGGATAGTATCCTAGCATCTAGTCAATTATTGAGAATATCCAGGAAAATCACCGCTAATCGAAGAGATCTTCAATGCATTCAAGGGGATACTAGTTCTTGAATTTCAACTAGTTAAATATCTTGTAATTCACAAATAAGTTAAAGGTTATATCTATCTTCTAGGGAAATAATATAGGTGAACATCACTATGTGGTAATAGGCCTTAAGAATACCGTATATTCTAAATTTTTCAAATTCATTTTATTTTCCAAATCACCACTAGTTTCATCTTATATGATGGGATATAAACAGGTTCATCCCTCGAAACCAACACTATAGGGATCTCAATATTTCATCTAGTGGTAGGAAGAATAATTCTTCAAGAATTATATCTCGAATGTGGTCCAAAAATAGAGGAATAATATAATAATGATTCTCACGATAACAAAATATAAATATTTATACATATACTATAGTAAATCCAATCAGCACTTTATTTTCCATGAATAGTCAACATGAAGATTCAATTCATAGTGATGGGTATAGCTACCAACTCATGGAGATAGGGAATTCACTCTCCTATGATAATAGTTGATATGATCATTGTATGTAATGTTTCAATCCATACTCATAACTAAGTTGAATATTTCCATTTCAATCACTAACATATCTTAGAGGAAATTTATACCACCAATATTGAGAGAACACTCCTTACATCGTAGGATACCCTCTAATCACACTTTTAGTCAAATTTTAATATAAATTCTTTTGAAAACATACTCTAAGTCAAACCCAAGCCATGGAAAAATTGATAAGATATGAAAATTTTGGTAGACCATATATAAAAAAGAGAATAAGATTGTGTATATTATATGGAAAACAATACCTAAAATACATGAAGGTCCTACATCCATCCAAATAGCTTTGTACTGGACTATATATATCTGGATCATACCTCTACCATAAATTCCTTTCTAGGATCCCTATAGTACACCACAGGTTCGTTACTTCCAACCTAACCAAACTGTAACATATCCTCTACTTCTCCTTTTGTGACCAGTGGAACTATAGCTACTCATTTTCTACTAAATAGAAGGACCCTTATTTGACACTAGTATATACCTCATTTAACATTCATTGTATTAATGTGGTGTGTTCTTATAGAACCTATATATGGTTCCCATAATATAATTCACACACCAGACTCCACAAGTGGTAAAGTGGACTTATCTCACTTGTGTCTGGTCCTATAAAACTGAAAATAGTTCATGATAACATTTCTTAAAAAAGAGGATATGATAACTTATCTTATAACCCACTTCATTCATGATACTAGTGCTTTAAATCAAAATTCATACTTATACCATACTTCCAAGAGGAATACACCTACACACCACTCATGGGCTCCTATAGGTTCCTTTTAGATATGATATCTTATTTCATGATGTTTGATAAATTGGTTAGATTAAAGGAATTTACCATGGAATTTATCTCACATCAAATTCTATCCTATAAGTGATTAATCCTATATTAGTCATATGCATATAACCTCATAAGAATATTATATTAACCATGTATGGTCTAGGAACATTATATGGAAATTCTCTCAAGGTAGTTTCTCATACTGATTAGCATGAACCATGATTTCCCAGTAGTGCCATGTAGGTCACAAAATCATGTACCCATCAATTTTCACCCTACTCTACACGGGTGTCTCAAAATGATTGAAAATTTTTTGGTAGGAATCAATAAAAAATGATTCATGGGGATCACCCTCCTTAGAAAAGAAGGGTTGGTTCTGTAGATGAAACTGAATTTTTTAAATTAGAAATTGTAGGAATAGTGTGGTGAGTCTACCTATGCATTGATTAAAAAACTCACAGGAAACTATCACAGTGATTATAATCCAAAAATTTATTGGTGATGTAGAAAATATTTATTCCTACACATAAGGGTTGTAATCATTTCCATTATTCCAAAATTCAACTAGAAATAAAGATAAATAACTTTTATAATCCTAGACAGATCTAGAAAGATCAAAACTATATCTAGATCAATAATCATGTTAAAAAAATATTTTTTTAGTATCAATCAATTAGTTAAAATTATATAAAAATATAAAACCATTATTTATTATATTGGTATCACTAAAAACTCTTCATAGTTAACAAATAAAACAAGAATATTAACATATTCATTCAAATGAGTTCCTATATGGAAATGAATTTTAAAAAAATATATGATTACCAAAAAGCATTAATACATACATCATATCATACATTACCATCATTATAATATCTTAAAATAATAATATCACACTATAAGTGCATCACCAAAGGTGAAATAACATCACAAATATAAAATAAAACCAAAAAAAATTGTAATCCCATACATAGAGATATTGGATTTCCCCATCCCATGAGTTAGATACTATAATGAATGATATCATTACCAAGCCCTCACACATACTAATATCTTATCCACATTTCCCAAATAATAATATACCAAATAACACTCCTTTGATACCACTCTATGACATCCCTAGATTGTATCTCCCTTATGTGACTGAGATGGGTTTCCATATGACCTCTAGTGAACCTCTCCATTTAGAAGTGGCTGAAAATTAATATCAATGGTATTATAGGTATAAGGGGGAGACTATACCATTTTTCTATGTTATAATCAAAAAATTAATAAGAATAAAAAATCCAATCAAAAAAGTCAAGTAGATAAAAAGTCAAATCCCAAATTAATCAAACATAATCAAACCATGCAATACCATTCTAAATTTTTAATTAAATTTCATCGAATAAACCAAAATAATAAAATAACATAAAAAATAAATAAAAAATATATACATGAACCCCATTCTTGATCCAATTTTAAATATCTAGTCCCAAAATAATAAATCAATCAATCCTACAAAAGGATCATTAATATTTTTCAGACCTATATCCATGATGTCTACCTAGGTACCAAGTGACACCTAAATAGAGTGTGATTAGAACCTAGTAGGCCACCACCAATGGTATAGAAACAAATATAGTTAAAATAATTCGTTCATGAAAAATACAAAAAATAAGCGAATTAATTCATAAATTAATGAACAACATCAAAGTAAACCTTCCATCCCTCGAGCTCCATGATGAAACCAAGTGCCAGTCAAAATTTGCCTTGGCATGGTGCTAACTTTATTCATCCATGCATCATATTTTGTCAAAATAGAAAGGGACTTGATGAACTTCCTCCATTCTCACCCTTGTGCATCACATATGACCATGTATCACACCCAAAAGCACTAAGGAATCTTGTATTTTACCCTCATGCATCACGTACTCCATGAACAATGCACTCATGAATCAAATAAACAAGAATATCCCCCTAAATTTACTAGAAACCACAAATCTCACCATTAGGGACAAAATATCATTGAATATCACCCTCATGTATATCATTAATATTTTTATTTTCCAAATGAATTATTCCAACATGAGTCTCACCCTCAGGAACCATGAAATTAACAATGTATATAAAATCAAAATACATTACAATCATATAGACATGATCCATATCGGTTAAGATATGACAATTAAAAATTATCATGAAAATTTAAATTTCATTCCATTACCCTTTTCATAGAAAGTCCTCAGTTCACATAACAGGGTTGAGAATTCCAATTCTGTCTCCAAATAAACCCAATTAATATTTCAAAAATCAATATTTTATTATTTCATGAAGGAAATATTCTCTATCCAAATTCCATAATAATTATCCAACTATAAGATAAGTGATCAATGTTAATTATCAACATACGAGTTAAGAAAAATCCACAACTAGTTTCTAATTTGGTTAAGAATTTTTAGGTTCTTATTTATAAGGTTCAAAACTATGTTCAAGGGTAGGAACATCTCTCAGGTGGCCACAAGTCCAAGTGTCAATTTCCATCAGATCCAATGAGATCTGTGAGAGATAAAAAGTGATAATTTAATCTAATATAGAGGTTTCCAATCAATTTATAATACATTAATGGTATGTTAGTGAAATCATATAGTTTTCACATACCAGGTAAACAAATCATACCATTTACAGATGTTTTAGACCACCTACATTAATTATAGAATATGAACCCGTGATATTGGATATCTAGATCAACTTAAAACATCATGATACCCATGTGAACATCTATTTGTCTACCATATCAGGGTTTTATGAAGAATATCCTAGAGGAAAAACAATTTGATAACACTAAAACATGGTATATGATCAATCGAGACCATCCATGGTGTATGATCAGTCGGGACCGTCCACGGTGCAAGGTATGACTCTTTTAAATTCAATGTTGATGCAATATTTATTTGATATGGGTGCTTAGCACTCTTTTATTTCTTCTCGTATCATTGATTTATTGGGTTTACATGTTGAAGTGATGCCTTCTATTTTAAAACTATAGACTCTTATGGGTAAAAGAGGTTATCAAGCCTTCCTGTGTAGAGCATGTTGTTTAGTTGTGGATGACATTGAATTGATGTGTGATTTCTTAGTGCTGGAGATGGATGTTTATGAAATAATCTTGGGAATGGATTGGTTGGAAACTTATAAGGCCCACATCAATTTCTATTCATGAACAGTTAGTTTTGTGATTGAATATGATGTCAAACATCTCTTTATGGGGGAGAAGAGTGAGAAGAAGGGTTCAAAAGGCTTGTTAGTACCAGCGGTTGGCATGATATCATATTAATTGGAGCCTTTGTCAATGGAATTAGTGGAATTTGGTGAGAAGAGTGTTCTTCCAGTATTTTTGGATATGTTTATGGATGTATTTACCAACGTATTCTCAGGGTTTCCACCCATGAGAGAAGTGGGGTTTATTATTGATCTCCTTCTGGGGATTAATATATCTCACTTATTTCTTACATAATAGAAATAGTATAATTATAAAAATTAAAGCAAAAGATGGAAGAGTTAAAGAAAAAATGGTTAATCTATCCTATCATGTCTCCCTAGGCAGCGCTGGTTTTGTTTTTTTAGAAGGCGAATGTAACTCTACGGCTCGATGTTGATTATCATAGACTTAATTAGGTTACGATAAAGAAACGATATCCAATTCCACACATTGATGATTTGTTTAACCAGTTTAGGGGATCTCAATGGTTCTCCATGATTTACTTGAGGTTGGGTTATCATCAATTGTGTGTGATGAAGGAGGATATCATAAAAATAGCTTTTAGAAGTATATATGGAAATTATGAGTATGTGGTTATTCCCTTTGGTCTTACAAATTCACCAAAGGTTTTTATGGAATTGATGAATCAGATATTTCATAGATATCTAGATTATTTTGTGGTGGTATTTGTGGATGATATAATGGTGTATTTGAGGACAAGGATAGAGCATGACAACACATAGAGATAGTGTCAGGGATCTTGAGGTACAATCGGTTGTACGCCAAATTTTTAAAATGTGACACTTGGATAAAGGAGGTTCGTTTTTTTAGCCATGTTATTCCTTAGAAAGGTGTTTCAGTTGATCTGAAAAATATAGAGGTTGTTATCTCATGGAAACCACCAAATAATGTTTTTGAGATATGGAGCTTCCTTGGTCTAACTAGGTATTATCAATGTTTTTTCTTGTGATTTTTCTTGATTGGCTTCACCAATGAAAACTTTTATAAGGAATAATATCACATTTCAATGGGATGAACAATGTCATAATTATTTGGAAGAGCTGAAGGGTCTCTTTACATCAGCAATAATCATGGTTTTTTCAGAAGCATGGAAAGGGTACATGGTGTATTGAGACGCATCAGAATTATATTTTGGGTGTGCTCTCATGAAAGGGGGTCATGTGGTTGTATATTTCTCATGGAAGTTGAGGTTTCATGAGAAGAACTACCCAACACATGATTTGGATATGGTGTTAGTGGTTCATTCATTAAAAATGTAGCATCATTATCTCTTTGGTGAGAAATTCATTGTTTTTACCATTCACAGTAGTTTAAATATTATTTTCTCATATATAGATTTGAACATGAGGAAAAGGATATTTATGGAATGTCTCTAGATTTTTTATTTTGAATTATTTTACACACCAGGTAAAGGAAATTTTTTGGTGGATTCATTAAGTAGAAAATCATTTGCTCAAGTGGTGAAACATGCATCAGATTAGTGGTAGTTAATGTCAATCATAACCAACATGTGTTGGAATGGGAGGATTGAGGTGAAAGAGTAGTCTTCTTTATACTTTCTTTGGTTCCTGACTTGATGGGTATGGTTAAAGAGGAACATGAATCTGATTCTGAATGTGTGGTGATGAGGTTGAAACTCAATGGCGGGGAGACCATTGAGGGTTGGGAACTGAATGGGAATTCAGTCTTAGGATTTCTGAATCGTATGGTGATACCAGTGTCTTGTCCAGGGCAACTTATCATGGATTATAATCATTCCAGGTGGGTTGTACATCCTGGAATTCAGAAGATGTATAATGTGTTAAAAGTTCAGTCTTGGTGGGATAGTATGAAAAGGGATGTGGCCAAGTTTGTTTTGAGATTCATGACTTGACAGTAGGTCAAATAAGAGCATCGGTGGCCAGCATGAATGTTGTATTCCTTACCTATAACATTATGTAAATGGGAGAAAATAGCAATGGATTTTGTGATGGGTCTCCCAAGAATGGTCTGGAAGCACAATGCCATATTTTTTATTGTTTATTGACTCACAAAGTCAGCCCATTTCATCCCGATTCTGGAATCACATACGGTGGAGGATCTATCCAAAATCTATGTTTGGGATGTGGTAAAGGGTCATGATGTTCTAGTATCTATTATATCATATAGATACCCAAGTTTTACATCTCATTTTTGGAAATCCTTGCATAAATCCCTTGGGAAACAATTGATGATGAGCATGGTGTATCAACCTCAAACAGATAGCCAATCTAAGAGGATGATACAAACTTTGGAGGACATGCTAAGGGATTTTGTGATGGATTTTAGTGGTTCATGGGAGGATCACTTACCGTTGGTGGATTTATCCAATAATAACATTTTTTAGACTTCAATACATATGGCTCTATTTGAGGAATTGTATGGGTGCCCGTGTCGTTATCCACTATGTTGGGTTGAAAGGGGTGATACTTTGATGATTGGACCAAGCCTTGTCCAAGATACTATGTAGAATATCTAGTTGATAAAAAAGAGGATGGAGATGGCTCAAAGTCTTCAAAAATCATATGAAGACCATCATCGATGACTGTTATCATTCATGCTGGGTGATCATGTGTTTTTTAGAATCTCTCCTAGGTTGGGACATCATCAGATTGGAAATAATTGTAAGTTATATCCAAGGAATACTTGGCCTTTTGAGTTACTTGAGAGAATTGGAGATGTGGATTATTGTTGGGATTTTCCACCATGGTTTGGTGCAGTGAATAATGTGTTTCATGTGTTTCAGTTGAAAATGTATCATCCAGATCGTGACAATGTGTTTTGTTGGGATCATATTGAGCTAGAACCGGATGATACCTTCATGAATGTGCCAGTGCAGATTGTGGGTAGGCGGAATAAATTATTGCATAGTAAAATAATTGGTTTACTTTAGGTTTTATTTCAGTATTGTCATATTCAAGAGGAGACTTAGGAGTGGTAGAAGGAGATGGTAAAGCAATGGCCCAAGCACTTTCACCAAAGAGATACTTCTATGCATTCCGAGGATGGAAAGTCTAATGGTGGGAAAAATTTAGCACCCCTGGTTTGAGGTATGCTGCTTTTTTACCTTTATTTATGTGTTTAAAGTGCTTGGTATGATTTTAGGGGTGTTTGGGAGAGTGTGGGATGGTTTTGGAATGTTATGGAAGCCATTTTAAGGATGTGTGGTTTGATCACGGTTAGGGGAAACCATGCGAGATGAAACTATGAAGGCAGTAGGGTTATGCATGTCTTGCGCACAATTTGTCAAACCTTGAGAGGATCCCATGAAATATTCTTCTTTAAAGTAGTATTGAGAACATGGTCAGTTCACAATTTGTCTAACCATACGAGCTAACCGTGTGGCTCATAAAAAGGGTTTTAAAAAATCTGAGATTGGTCGAGATTTCCCTAAATACACTCAAAATTTCTCCCATTCGAGCCTCACTTGGGATTTACTCTTATCAAGGGTTAGGGTTTCTATACCACTTGATTTTAAATGGATTTTAAGGGGTTTCAAGGTGTTTATAAGTCTATTAATCTTGAGTAAGTCTTCTCCACTGGTTATTTTGTTGTTTTCCCTAGATTCACACTTCCCTCTTTCTTGGTTTTATAGATCTATAACTGTTGCATGTAGATATAGGATTTTTATTTCCTTAAGTGATGATATTAAGGCTTGTTGCTGGTAGAGATGGAGATATAGAGTGGTTTTGGTGGAGTGTTTGTCTATATTTTTGGTGAGGTATCTTGTGTATCAAATTCACCGGAACCCTAAAGGTAGGTGGCTTCTCTCTTGACTCCACTTGGTTATAAATAGTAGTTTTGGTTACAATTAATTTGTTTTTATTGAAATTAACTTTTATAATGATGTTTTAATCTTTTTGTAAATCCATTTTGGTGATGGTTTGGGGGATATTGTGGAAAATCGGTTATTGTTGCTAAAAGGGGCTTGTTGTGTGATTTTAAAATCATTAGTGGTTGATTATGAATTTTTTTTGTGAAAGATGGTTTTCAATATTTTTTTGTTTGAAATGTGGTGTGGCATGGAATGATGTAAAAATGGTGTTTTAAATAAAAGGGTATTTATTGAAGATAATTGGCATGTGAGGGGAATGATGGCGTGCTTATTGTTTGGCCTTGGTGCTTGGTGTTGGTTGGTTGATTAAGTGTCATGGATGGTGTTGATTGTGTGGAAGTGGGCAGAAAGTATCACCATAAAAGGTGATGTATAGTTGACAGAAGAGACACTATTAGGGATAGTGTTCAGGAAGCATTTCTAATAGGAAATGTAGTGAACGGGTTGGATGGAAGCAACGCCGTTTTGGTTTCCTATTTTTGTGTTTATTTGAAAGATGGAAATTTTTGTGCTAATGTGAAACCATGATATGGATTATGACATGGTTGTTTGGATTTTACCTTGGGTTTCATGGTTTGGGAAACGGTGGCTTGGTAATGGTGTGTTTGGCTTATTGGTAATTGTTGAACTATTTAATGTTTTATATGAACTACTTTATATAAATGTTCTAAGGGTTTATCTTAGTGGTGTGTATAGGGAAGTCATTTGAGGAAAACCTACTGATTATTTGTACTCACC
Organism: Viscum album; assembly: GCA_963277665.1. Lineage (NCBI taxonomy): Eukaryota > Viridiplantae > Streptophyta > Magnoliopsida > Santalales > Viscaceae > Viscum > Viscum album. The sequence continues at coordinate 358,812,487 of OY728162.1, forward strand.
CGCTGCTTTGTAACATGGTTGATTTTGTAGATGTTGTATTTTGGGACACAGGTAAGAGTAATGCATCTCATTTTTCTAGTGGTTTGGCATGATTCTTTGGTTATGTAGTGGTGCTCAGAGCATGGAGCTTGGTGTAGAGATATGGGTGGTTTCCTAGTTCATTGGGTTCTCGTTGTGTAGTCTTTTGCTTGGTACTATGATTTTGGTTTAGTTTATTGGTCTTTCAGATTTGTTATAGAACAAACTGGTTTTCTTTTGTCAATGTATGGGTTAGGTTGCTATGTTAACAAGCATCATATATTTTTTCAGTAATGGTTTATTGGGTTGGTTGATTTTATCTCAAGAGAAAATCATTACCCAATTTATTCTCGAAGCCCTCGTCATTTATTTCGAACCTTTGGCACCTTGGGAACATTTCTTAAGGCCACATATCATTCCTCCTCCCTCTCAAGACAATGGGATAGGGAGAGATGTTACAATATCCATGAATATGATAAAAACGTTTTCCCACTAAGGAAGTAACATTATACGCTAATACATAATCCAAGAGAATGAAATTCATGACTAGATCAATACCTTAAAAAATAAATTTAAAAATTGGTTTATCTGAATAAAATAACACTGGAAATGATGAGTGTGTTTTAAAAAAATATTTCTAGTTTATATATATGACCTAATCTATAGTGGATCAAATAAAGATTAATGGAATTAGTTTTAAAAAATCATAATGTGTGAGTCTTAAATGTTTATGATTTGATAGTTGAAATTTTCCCTTGGTATATAGGTTTTACTAAGAAATAATAAAATATTCATCTCTGTATATAAATATTATATACATTTTATTAATAGATTTATAATGAATGATTTGAAGGTTATCAAAAGACCAGTTCCTACCTTGATGGTGTTTTCAGTGGATACTAAACTAAAAGAAATCAATTTCATTAAATATGGGTGAATATCTGTATAATTTTATATATAATAGTGAAAAAAATTCTATTTTGTTTTTCTAGTTGAAAGATAACCTTAATTTACAGTAAGTTTATAGTATCCCACCTTTTTATTACATAACTTTTCATTGCACTTTATAAATAGATGATCTTTAAAGTCTAGTGTCTTGGAAATCAGGAACATAATACATGATAAAAACATAAAAAATTCTTATAAACCACCTGTAAGGATTCATAATAGGTTCATCCAATGTAAAATTACTGCATTTCATATCCTGGAGACATACATCAAAAGAAAGGGTGAGTAGAAGTCACAGTAAGGGGTAAACAAGGGAATCAGTTTACTTGTGATATCAATAAGAACTTGATGAAAAATATGAAGACATGAGTAATGGAAAAAAATAGGCATATCATAATAAACAGAACATGGATAATGAATTTAATATGTGGATACAACATTTCATTTAGACATTTATGAATATATCACCAAGGTTTATCACCGAAGTGTCATAAAAATTACCAAGGTTATTCACCAAGGTATCGTGAAACTTTTCATCTCTAGAGATTAATTCTTTAACCAATGCATTAGAGTGCTATCAGGTTCCACCCTTAATATTTCTTTACTTTCATGTGATCCACATAGATCATAATCAAAAATTTCATAAATAACCCATGGAGAATAAAAAAATGGGTTTCATTTCAAGATCGTGACGTTTTAAAAGTTCTTAAAAATAAGATCATTATTTCATTTATAACCCATGGAAAGGGAGTGAGGTTTATATGTATGTCAATTCCAGAATCCATTATATAATATTTATATATTTATGAACACCCAAAGAAATGAAATATGTCTGGGTATTCACATAAATAAAACAAGAGAATTTCTGGAAAGAAATAGATAAATATTTTGATGTGAAATTTCGGTAGCATAACGGCTATATAAAATGGTTTTAGAAAACATTGAAAAGAGATGGGAAAAGGGTCACACACTCATAAATAATTCATAATACAGTATGGGTACATAATAAAATCATGTTATTGATATTTTAATGACATTCCACTTGAGAAGGAAACAAGAAAGAAAAGAGAAGATGCGATTTCTTTTATGAGAAATTCAGCAGCCTAACGGCGTCACTTAAAAATTCAGAAAACAAATTGACGAGAGCGAAAAGGCTCTCTTTACAATTATACATGAAATGGATAGTAATGGTAACATATAAGAACATACCCTCAATATAAAGATATGGAAACTAGAAGACACAACATAAAGGAAGTCATGGCTTAAAAGAGGAGGGTGAAAGATTCCCTTACCTTGAAGAGTAACTTTGAAATCTTGAAGGCTGGGACCTTGAGAGGATTGAGGGAACCTTGGGAGGACTCCTTGGAAGGTAAAGAGACCAGAAATTCATTGGGGAGGATTTAGAAATGAAATTAATAAGGGAATGGCTTGGTATTTATAGGAGAAGTGAGGGAACAAATCATTAATTTCCAAGGGACACCTCATCGGGGGTATTGAAAAAACCCTGGGATTTCCCTTGATATTTTCCCATGGTATTGGCCAATTGGGACACCTCATAGCATATCTTACTATTCATAAGTCGACCAGAATTATTACATAATTATTACATCCTTAATGATGTTATTAAACACCTGAAACTCAAAACTGTATTTTCACTATTCACCGAAAATTCAACTATTTCAGAAAAAAATCTCAAAAATTCACCTTAACCTAATATCGATGCTCTAAATTCATAAATGAACTCCATTTTATGAAAATAATTTTCTAAATATGTTTAATTTAATTTTTAAATAAAAAAATTATTCACCGAAAATTCAACTATTTCAGAAAAATCCCAAAAATTGACCCTATCCTAATATTGAAACTCTGAATTCAAAAATCAACTATATTTTATTAAAATAATTTTCTAAATATTTTTAATTTAATTTTTAAAAAAACACTATTCAATGAAAATTCAACTATTTCCTAAAAAAACCCAAAACTTCACCTTAACCAAATATCGATGCTCTGGTTTCAAAAATGAACTTTATTTTATGAAAATAATTTTTTAAATATTTTTAATTTAATTTTTAAATAAAAACACTATTCACCTTAAAGAAAACTAATACTTAACTAATAATTTATGAAACAGTTATTTTCTTATTTTATTGAATCACATTACCAAATCAATATGCCTAAAATATAATAATACTTTCTTAAGTGAGATTACCATTCCATTTGGTCACATTACTAATCATAAGTATAAAATTTATATTCATAATTTACTATTCACCAAAATTAAGTTGATCTTATTAGACTCTAAATTTCCTACTGAACATAACTATAGAAGACTATTTTTTAAAAATAATTACACATTATTAATTATTTAAGGTTTACATAAATATTTTAAAATATCCTTTTTTCAAAAATCATTAATAATATACATCCTATATTTATCCAGAAATTTGAAAATTCACAAACTTCACTATAAGAAGAAATCACAATTTTTATTTATATCAAAGGATTACATAAAGCAGCTAAGGTATCGTTATATAGACCCTTATAACACCAGCATAGGACCTAAGTGTAAGGTGTGCTAAGGTGATAGAATCTTGGGGCGGCTCGACCAACATTGCCCAAGTGGTAATTTCTATCAGCTTGAACTTCTCCTGAAGGTGATTCTATTCCAACTTCACACGATGAAGTTTGGATTGAATTTGGTCTAGAGAAAAGCTCAGTATTGCTACCTCCTTTCCAAGTTCAATCAGATGGGCTTCGAATGGCCCAAGTCTACTGGATGAGGCCATCGAATCCTCTTTCTGAATTATTTAACCAAGATCACTTGTATTTATAAACAAAAATTGTAATGTTAAGAGTTTAGCTTCCAATGATCATATTGAACAATGGTCATATAACAGTAAAAACCCAACAGTCTCATTTAATTATACTCACTTGATTTATTAAATAATATAGTTTTTTTGAGTATAAAATAAAATAACACACAAAATTAGGAAATAAAAAATTATTCAAAATTTTGGGTCATTACATTCTTCCCCCCTTAAGAAATTTTATCCCCAAAATTTTAACTCGTAACCTCAAACAAGAAAAAGTGTGGGTACGTCTACCTCATAGACTCCTATGGATATCACATGGCTTCTCCACATTTGTGGTTTCTCTATAGAACCTTGACAAGGTGGGTAGTCTTATTTCATAGAACCTTGTCTCAACGATCCAAGATCTCCACCAGATGCTCCTCATAAGAGTGGTCATGTTCTAGTTGTACCGCCTTTGGGTTTAATACATGTGAAGGTTCAGGTATGTACTTCCTCAAGAGGGATACATGTAAGACATCATGAACTTGTTCTAGATTTGAAGGAAGTGCAAGACGATAGGCCACTGCTACTACGCAATCAAGGATTTCATAGGGGCCAATGTACCTAGGGCTAAGATTCCCTTTCTTCCCAAACCTATTGACTCTCTTCCAAGGTGAAATTTGAAGAAATACATTATCACCAACATCAAACTCCAAGTCCCTTCGATAGTTGTCGGCATAGCTCTTTTTCCGACTTTGAGCAGCCTTAATGTGTTGCTGGATGGCAAGAAATTTTTCTATCATCTCTTGCACAATATTAGGCCCAAGAAACCTTCCCTCCCCAGCTTCATCCCAACAAGTAGGAGTTCTACATCACTTCTCATATAGAGATTCATAGGGTTCCATTTGAATGCTCGAGTGGAAGTTGTTGTGGTAAGAGAACCCAACTAAAGGGAGATGTTGATCCCATCCACATTTAAATTACATTGAGCATGTTATTAGCATGTCCTCGAGTGTTTTAATAGTCCTTTCAGATTAGTCATCAGTTTGGGGGTGATAGGCCGTACTAAAATTCAATTCAGTGCTCAGAGCATGTTTAAGACTTCCCCAGAATTTTGATGCGAACCTTGGATCATGATCAGATATGATTGAAAGTGGAACTCCATGCAGCCTTACCACTTCCTTCACGTAAATCCTAGCTAGTTAATCAAGAGAGAAATCTTTCCAAATGGAGATAAAATGGGCAGTCTTGGTGAGATGTTCCACAATAACCCATATCGCATTGTTTCCTTTGGAAGTTCTCAGGAGACCAGTGATGAATTCTATAGTGATATTGTCCCACTTCCATACTGGTATGGGTAGTGGTTGTAATACCCCTTTAGGAAGTTGTCGCTCTACCTTCACTTTCTGACATACCAGGCACCTTGAAGTGTATTCAACAATCTCTCATTTCATATTATCCCACCAAAAATGATCACGAAGGTCCCTATACATTTGTGTGCTTACAGGATGTATAGATAAGGTAAAAATATGGGCTTCATCCATCAAATCCTTCTTTATTTCTGGAATATATGGAATATATAGTCTTGTACAAAATTTCAGTACACCTTCTTGATCAATATTGAACTCAGAAAACTTTCCATCCTTCACATCTTCAAACTTATTTTGTAAAAAAGGATATTCTTTCTGAGATTTCTTGATCTTCTCTAGTAATGATTACTGAGAATTCATTTGGGTTAGGGTTGATTAGGTCCTTTCCCTTATGATTCCCATGTCTAGCTTTACTATTTCATTGATCAAAGGATCCCTTTGAATCTTCATCTAGGAAAGAACAACTGGGTCTTTCCTGCTTAATGCATCAGCAACATTGTTTGCTCTTCCAGGATGATAATGAATTGAAAAATCATTGTCTTTGACAAGTTCCAATCATCTTCTTTTTCTCATGTTCAATTCCTTTTGTGTGAAAATATACCTCCAACTTTTATGGTCTGTGTATATATCACATTTCCCCCCATAGAGATAGTTTCTCTATATCTTCAGTTCAAAAACGACCACATCCAGCTCCAGATCATGCATGGGATAGTTCTGTTGATGAGTCTTCAATTGTCGAGATGCATAAGCAATTACTTTGTCATTTTTCATGAGGACGCACCCAATCCCTTTGAGATATGCATCGCTAAAAAACGAATCCTTATGCACTTGAGGGTAGAGTTAACACGGGTGCAGTAACCAATCTCTTCTTCAGCTCTTGTAAACATTCCTCACACACCTTTGTCTAGGGGAACTTGACCCATTTTCAAGTTAACTTGGTTAATGGATTAGAATGTCATGAAAAGTTTTTCACAAACCTCCTATAATATCCTGCCAATCCAAGAAAACTTTGAATCTCAGTTATTGTTGTAGGATGAGGACACTCCTCTACAAATTTTGTCTTTGCAGGGTTAACTGTGATTCCTTCATTGGTAACAATATGCCCCAAGAAAGCAACTTGTTGTAACCAGAATTCACATTTACTGAACTTTCCAAAAAGCATATCCTTCCGTAGAGTTTTCAAAATAACCCTTAGATGATCTTCATGCTCCTCGCATCATTTGGAATATATCATAATATCATCAATAAAAACTACCAAAAAGTTATCAATGTAGTCCTTAAAGACTCTATTCATCAGATTCATAAAAATAGCAGGTGAATTAGTCAGTCCGAAGGGAATAACAACAAACTCATAATGCCCATATCTTGATCTGAAGGCATTTTTTAGAATATCTTCTTTCTTCACCCTCAATTGATGATAACCCGATCAAAGATCAATCTTAGATAAAAATTGAGCCCCATAAAGTTGGTCAAATAAGTCATCAATTCTTTTAAGTGGGTATTTTTTTCATTTTGATCCCATTTAGTTCTCTATAATCAATGCATAGCTGTATCTATCTATCATTCTTCTTCACAAATAGAACTGGTGCTCCCCAAAGAGACACACTTGGTTGGATAAACCATTTCTCCAAAAGATCTTGTAGTTGTTTCTTTAATTCCTCTAGCTCCACATTTTCCATCCTATATGGGGTCTTTGATATTGGATGAGATCCAGGTACGAGTTCAATAGAGAACTCTACCTCTCTTTCTGGGGGAGGTCCAGGAAACTCCTCAGGAAATACATCAATGTATTCCTAGAAGATAGGGACACTTACTATCCTTAAACTCTCATCTCCTTCTTCTTCTTCACTGGTCAACTTTATAAATAAGGGTAAAGGGAGTTATTCTAGACATAGATCAGGTTGAGATATCTCTCCTTGGAAGATAACTGTAGGTTTTCCATTCAAGACTACTGATATTTACTTGCTTTTAAATTTGATCTTATCATTATACTTTGAGAACCAATCTATTCCCAGTATAATGTCAAATTCTATAATGGGAATGACTACTAGATTTGTGATAAGATTGTGCTCACTAAAGTAAATAATAGAGTTTATAAACACTGATGATGCTTGGATAATCCCACTAAGAGTCTTGACTGATAACTCTTCTTTTATAAAATCAGGGGTTGATTCTAAATTCTTTGAAAACATGGAGAAAATAAAGGAATGCGTAGAAGCAGAATCAAAAAAAGTACTTGCTAGCTTTGAGAGGACAACAAGAGTACCTGCTACCACATCATTTGGGGCTTCAGCTTCAGTTGTCGTGTTATAAAAAGTATGGCCTTGCTCTCTTGGCCTTTCCTGAGGCTGACGGTGGTTCCCCTCTACTACCCTCGGATTTGGACAGTGATTGAAAAAGTGCCCACATTGTCCACACTTAAAGCACTATACATCAGGTAGTTCTTTCACTATCTTCCCCTTGTTGTTAGTGTTTGAAATTTGAGGTTTCACCTCACTATGAAAATTCTTCGCAATATGGCCATCTCTTCCACACTTATAGAATTTACCACTTCCAAGCAGGCAGTTCCTCAAATGATTCTTCCCACATTTATTACACGTGGAATGTTGCACTTGCATGCCTCCTCTTCCCTGATCAAATTTACTCCCTATGATGGGATACATTGATCTCTTCTTGTCATTTGATTTATGAGACCACTGTGTCTCACCAAACTCCAGTTCGACTTTCATCACACTCTACATGATCTCCTCATAGCTATCATAGTCTCATCTGGCTAGATTCTTCTGTAGATGAGGTCTCAGTCCACCAAAGAATATATCAACCTTACCATTTGGATCCATGACAAAGATAGAGGTATATCATGAAAGTCGGGTGAAGTTCATCTCATAGCTTCCGACAGATTCATTCTCCTTCTGCTTCAGCTTGAGAAACTCCATCTCCATTATTTTTCTCATGGAATGAGGTAAATACTTACTGAAAAAGATCCCTCTGAACTCTTCCCACTCCATAGCTTCAACCTCCAATCTTGGACTTGTGTTTTTAATCAGTTCCCACCACTGATCAACTTCTCTCTCTAAGAAATAGATATCCAAGGTGACCTTCTCTTGCTCTGAACAACGAAGCACAGAAAATATCTTCTCTATAGAGTTGATCAAATATTCAACAACCAATGGGTCGGTCGATCCACTTAAGGTTGGTGGTCGTTGACGTATAAAAGACTCAACAGAATGTTGTTCCATTCACGGTGAGATCGGTCTCTCAGCTTAATTTAAGTTATTTCCCATAACTTGAGTCAGTTGGTTCATCATTCGCATGAATGTTTCCATTTCAGCTTTCAACGGAGGGTCGTTAGCGCATGGTCCATTGTGGTCACCATTTTCACGGTTCCTCCTATTTCCCTCCATTTTTTAAAGAAAAAATCCTTCATGATAAAAATATTTCATTTACAAATCTTTTAAAAATAAAGGATATTATGTATTAAAACTTCATACTTAAACAATTACATTTCTCTATAATTCCTTCATAATGATTCATAAAAAGCTTGTGATTAACCAAACATATCCCCCAGGAGTGTCGTAACCAAGAGTGCAGCAAGGACAGTTGTCATGTACCAGTTCCTGTTTGAGTCTAGCTCAAAGCGGTGTTTTCGGGTTTTTCCCCTATGTACATTTGTGCCAGAGCCACCTCTATCTGCTCGTATCCAGACATAGATGTATTTCCTTGATAAACCACTAACTCAATACTCACCATAATATCAGGAAGTTTTACTATATTTAAACTTTTCTATAGGTTTCTTCATAAATTTTTCATAGCCTAATTTCCATAAATAACTAAACTATCCTTTGATACCAACTATAGCATCCTGCTTTTTTATTACATAACTTTTCATTACACATTACAAACAGAGGATCTTTAAACTCTAGTGTCTTGGAAATCAGGAACATAATACATGAGAAGAACATAAAACATTCTTCTAAACCCTTTGTGATTATTCATCATAGGTTCATCCAATGTACAGTTACTGTATCTCATATCCTGGAGACATACATCAAAGGAAAGGGTGAGTAGAAGGCTCAGTAAGGGGTAAACAAGGGAATCAATTTACTTGTGATATCAATAAGAACTTGATGAAAAATATGAAGACATGAGAAATGGAAAAAAATAGGCATATCATAATAAAAATAACATGCATCATAACATGAATATGTGGCTACAACATTTTATTTAGACATTAATGAACATATCACCAAGGTTTATCCTTGAGGTGTTATAAAAATTACCAAGGTTATTCACCAAGGTATCATAAAACTTGTCATATCTAGAGATTAATTCTTTACTCAATGAATTGAAGCACTATAAGGGATAACCCTTAATATGTCTTTACTTTCATGTGATCCACATAGATAATAATCAAACATTTCATAAATAACCCATGGAGAATAAAAGAAAAGTGTTTTATTTCAAGATCGTGGCATTTTAAAAGTTCTTAAAAATAAGATCATTATGTCATTTATAACCCATGTAAAGGGAGTAAGGGTTATATTTATGTCAATTAAAGAATCAAATATATCATCTTTATATATTTATTATCACCCAAAGATATGAAATAGGTCTGGTTATTCACATAAATAAAACAAGAGAATTTCTGGAGAGAAAGAGATAGAAATTTTGAGGTGAAATTTCCGCAGCATAACGGCTATATAACATGGTTTTAGAAAACATTAAAAAGAGAGGGTACAAAGGTTACACACTCATAAATAATTTATAATACATTATGGGTACATAATAAGATCATGGTATAGATATTTGAATGACATACCACATGAAAATAAAACAAGAAAGAAAAGAGAAGATGCGATTTCTTTTATGAGAAATTTGGCAGCCTAACGGTGTCACTTAAAAATTCAAAAAACAAATGGAAAAGAGAGGAAAGGATCTCTTAACAATTATAAATGAAATGGATAGTAATTAAACATATAATAATATACCCTAAACATAAATATATGTAAACTAGAAGACACAACATAAAAGAAGTCATGGCTTCAAAGAGGAGGGTGAAAGATTCCCTTACCTTGAAGAGTAACTTCGAATGCTTGAAGGTTAGGACCTTAAGAGGATTAATGTAACCTTAGGAGGACTCCTTGGAAGGTAAAGAGACTATAAATTCATTGGGGAGGATTTGGAAATAAAATTAATGAGGTAATGGCTTGGTATTTATAGTATAAGTGAGGGAACAATTCATTAATTTCCAAGGGACACCTCATCGGTGGTATTGGAAAAACTGTGGGCTTGCCCATAGTATTTGCCCATGGTATTGGCCACTTGGGACACCTCATAGAATATCTTACTATTCATAATTCGACCAAATTTATTAAATAATTATTACATCCTTAATGATGTCATTAAACACCCGAAACTCAAAACTGTATTTTCACTATTCAACAAAAATTAAACTATTTCAGAAAAATTGCAAAAAATCACCTTAACCTAATATTGATGCTTTGAATTCAAAAATGAACTCCATTTTATGAAAATAATTTTATAAATATTTTTAATTTAATTTTTATATAAAAAAACTATTCACCAAAAATTCAATTATTTCAGAAAAATCCCAAAAAATTTACCTTAACCTAATATTGATGCTCTGAATTCAAAAATGAACTCCATTTTAGGAAAAAAATTCTAAATATTTTTAATTTAATTTTTCAATAAAAACACAATTCACTGAAAATTCAACTATTTCGAAAAAAAAACCCAAAAATTCACCTTAACCAAATATCGATGCTTTGATTTCAAAAATGAACTCCATTTTATGAAAATAATTTTCTAAATATTTTTAATTTAATTTTTAAATAAAAACACTATTCACCCTAAAGAAAACTAATACTTAACTAATAATTTTTGAAACAGTTATTTACTTGTTTTATTGAATCACATTACCTAATCAACGTGCCTAAAATAAAATAATACTTTCTTAAGTGAGATTACCATTCCATTTGGTCACATTACTAATCATAAGCGTAAAATTACAATTCATAATTTACTATTCACCAAAATTAAGTTGATCTTATTAGACTCTCAATTTCCTACTTAACACAACTGTAGAAGACCATTTTTTGAAAATCATTCCACATTATTAATTATTTAATGTTTACATAAATATTTTAAAATATCATTTTTTTTTCAAAAATAATTAATAATATACATCCAATATTTATCTGGACATTTGAAAATTCACAAACTTCACCATAAGAAGAAATCACAATTTTTATTTATATCAAAGGATTACATAAAGTAGCTAATGTCTCATTACATAGCTCTGTATAACACCAGTATAGGACTTAAGTTTAAGGTGTGATAACGTGATAGAATCTTGGGGTGGCTCGGCCAGCATTGGCCGAGTGGTAATTTCTATCATTTTGAACTTCTCCCGAGGTCGATTCCGTTCTAGCTTCACACGATGAAGTTCGGCTTGGGTTTGGTCCAGAGCAAAGCGCAGTGGTGCTACCTCCTTCCCAAGTTCCGTCAGATGGGCTTCGAACGGCCCGAGTCTACTGGATGAGGCCATCAAATCCTCTTTCTAAACTAATTAACCAAGATCACTTGTATTTATAAAAAAAATGTAACGTTAAGAGTTTAGCTTCCAACAGTCATATTGGCCAACAGACATATAACATTCAAAACACAATGGTCTCATTTAATTATACTCACTTCATTAATTAAAGAATATAGTTTTGTTCAGTATAAAATAAAATAACACAAAAAATTATTCAAAATTTCAGGTTGTTACAAACTTTTATTGGTATATATTGATTTTTATTTATCTTGTTCAGAAGATGAAAGAAACTCAACAATCAGTTTTGAATTATTTGTTATAAGACTTCACAGTTAAAATATTATAATGAAAAAATAACTCATTTCATTGAAAAGTTTGAAGATAAATATAGGTTGACCACCAAATCCTCTAAAAAATATTAAGGATGTAGTAGTGGGGTGAATATATTGTAATTGAAGAGAAGTGTATGATCAAAACAAATTTTTATAAATATTTTTATTAAAATTTTAAAAAAAATGAATCCCATCGTTCATGGGGAAAATTTTAAAATCAAATATAAATTTATCAAGAATAATTTAGAGTAAGTATTAGTGAAATTAGAGTATGTTCACAGCAAACATCAATTCAATTTCATTATCAAATAAACCATACCCATGTAATTTTTTAAGAGGCATCTGTTAGAAATTGTACTATAGTCAACCGAAACACCAAGAAATTAAAAAGGTGGGATCCCCCACTCCTCTGGGTGATTTAGAATATTCCATTTGTGATGATGTATATTATATTCCATACTTCGTGTAATAAAAGAGTGACATTTGGGTTAATTGATAAAGGGGGAGAAATATTTATCCTTACTGGGGAAAGTATTGATTAAACCATTTGAGTGGATGAGTAAATATTTTAAAGGATATATCTATTTTATATAGAATCATGGGGATAAAAGGTTTAGGGGGAGTTGTAAAAAATTTGGATGTTAAAAATGTTCTATTATTGATTATATATCTTGAAAGGGAGACCTCTAATTTAATGATGTAATAACTCCACTAAGAGAAGTACACTATCAACAAGTTGTATCAAGATCAAAGCTATCTATTGATGAGTTTCCACATTACTACTATTTATCATTCCATGAATTACTCATGTGGGATTATATTATGTGTTGAGTAAGACATTTATACCTATCTAGGATTTTATAGAGGAAATAGTGTGCTAGGATGTATGTACACAGGTTTTTACAACATGGCAGAGAAAAGCTATTAATGAAATTTTAAGTGTTTTTTAACAAAAAAAAAGGGGATGTTAATAGGAAATAATATATCAAGATATTTTTTTATGGTTTTTGGCTGTTAGTGTTTGTTCGGAATGACAGATCACATTATTTCAGGGTTTTTATTGATAAATCAATATTTTAAAAGGATTCTGGATGCACATGGAGTTTGATTATTATATAGAAAAATCGAAAATTATGTTTTTCAATAAATAATGAAATAAAATTGTAATTACATGATAGTGTAGGAGTTATGTAGAATTTGGATTCATGAATTAAGTTCATATATGGTGGCTTGTGAAATTAGTATATGGAAGGGACACCACATCGGAGACATGTGAATCAATGATTAAATATTTTAAAAGGAAATTTGGATTAGTAAAAAAGTTCACATAGCATGTTCAAGATATAATGAATGAAATTTATTTTGGACTCAATGTTCATGGTTTTGATATTATAATGGAATAAAGATCTATAAGGGAGTGTGTTAGATGGTTCCTTGAATGATGGTTATACATGAAAGGGTAATATAATGGTATGGATAGTAATTTGTGGATTGGTGGATCTATTATCACTCTTTTCCTATATAATTATCACTTAATAACATCATTTAAGTGGAGTGAAAAAATTAAATAAGAATATCATCACTAAGAATTCTAAAAATTTGGAAAGTATTTCATGAAGGACCAGTTCCTATATTATTTCATAAAACATGGAGATGGTAATATAAACCATATATGAAGAGTGATTATGTAGTGGATTTGAATTAGGGAGGAATTATTGATGAATTTTTTGTCATTCATAGTTCAAATAGAGTAACATAGAGATAGTGTGAGAGGAACTATACCACAATGTGAGAAGCACGAAGTCAATTTAAAGAGTGTAAATGATGTTCATGAAGGAGCAATACATAAAGGGTATCTCATAAAGAGATAGTTCTCCAAGTTCAGTTCATAAGGAATAACAATACATAAATGAATTTTCCATCAACATAATTTTACATGGTAAATATAAATTCATAATAGTAAATATAAATAGGTTTCATGTCACACCTATGTCAGTGTGAACCGATTAATATCTATAACTAATTATTATATGATTTATAAAGGGGAGCAGTGTGTTCACAAGTGTGAATAGCCATTAACCAAGGGATAGAGAGTCTTATATAAATAATTTAAAATAGAGGTTCACATTAGTGATTCTAGTATACTGGTACATTCTCTTTGTACACTCCGTATAATAGCCTAGTTTCGGTGAATAAAGTGAAAATTATTGTGCCTCTTTCATGCTTTCATTTCTACGTATATTTTGATATGAAAACATGAGAAAATATATATTTTAATGGTTAAAAAATCATTAGGGTGTTTTATTTTAATCCATCATACCATTATTCAAACTCCCCTCATATTGTATTGACCTAGTAGGGATAAAGAATGAAGAATATAACATTCTGGTTGGTGTCTTCTCTATAAGCCTCTTTATTCTCATCTCCAAACTATGTTAATTTCCATTAAGTAACTTCAAAAACCTTGAAAATAATGTTATAAATACCAAATATTATTTTAGGAATATTTTTATAATTTTAATAACTTCATCATCATCGTGTATAAGCAAGAAATATTTCACTATATTCAATTTAATCATACTTTTAAAAAGTATTAATTTGATTTTGATTAAATAATAATTCCAAACACTCACATGTTCTTTAATTTTTTATTTATTTAAAACCATACCCATATGCAATGTTATTTTAATTTGGATAAAATAAGAATCTATTCTGAATTTCTATCATCTATATTTTTGTTTCAGAAAAATAATTAATTTCAATGTTTGGATAACATAATTTATTTTATTTTGACATAACGTAAATTAATGTAAATTTATTATAATGTTTTATTATAGTTTCTAATTTGAGATAACTTGACACATTATTTCATTAATTTTTAGATATGATTTAACAATTTTTTTGAATTTTCATGTCCATTTTTTGGATTGAAACATATTGAAAAAAACCGTAATTTATTTTACATAACTCATTTAGTTCTTTCAATCATTGGATGAGTCCTTAATTTTATTTGAAAGATATTTATTTTTTACTAGTATAGTAACCAATAAAATTTTTAAACAAATTATATCCATTCATATATTTTAGACACATTATACCATACACATCATAACGAATACATTCAAGTATCCTTCATGTTTTTATTTTAACCAATTTGGAATTATTGTTTAGAATATTCATATAATGATACACATCAAGTTATTATATCTACCCTTGACTATTATTGTATTATCATTATTTGAATAATCATATCAGATTCTTCTCATGTCCTATTATCCCACCTATAAATATATTTAATTTTTAGCTCAATGAAATTTTCCAGACCCAAAAAAAGTGAATTAGTCTCAAATTTGGTATGAAATTTATTTTAAATTTCATATTTCGATATCTCAAGGAAAATTTATATATGTTAGACATTTTAAAACACATTTTTTTCTTAAAAAACATTTAATTAATAATTTAACATAAAAATGATATTCTAAATGAATTTTATCTCAAACTGTTAACCAAGATAATGTCATCTCCATATTCCATGATTCTAAAAGAGTCATCACTTCTAAATTTTATTTCCCCACCATCATACTTTTTAATTATTCATAGAACTATTTTTTACTTTTAATAAATTATGATAATAAACTATAAAAAACACCATGCTTTAGAAACATTGATTCTTTGATAAATCCCGAACTATAATTAAAATTTTATGACCACATCATTTCTTATAAAAATAAATTGATACATCACATTACTTCATAAATGAAAGTAAAATTGTGAAATACTAAATAATAATATCAAATTGTTGATCTTATATTTTTCATGATTCTAAAATATATTTTGGAATAAAAAATGATATTACTAAAAAATTAATTATCAATACATATTTTTCATTTCTATATTATTATTATCTTAAATACTTAACTAAAATATATTACATTATCTTTCATATTTCAAGATAAAATAATTTTTTTTATCTTAAATTGAAGGAAATGAGTCACATATATATAAAATTAGATTAAATTATCTTGGATCATGGCTTGGAATGTTATGGGTTTTAATTTTTTTTAGGATTTCACAATTTAAAATTTATCCATTAATTGAATAATATAATTTCCATAATTAAATTATAATTTTAGATGATGGTTATAGAGACATGATTTTTTTTTTGAGTACTTGATATTTAATCATTTTCCTTAATAATATCTATGATAAATTTGGAATATGGAATAAATAATAATTAAAAAGTATGATCATCTATTTCCATTGATATTAGCATCCTTATATGGAAAGTGCATCCACATAAAATCTCAATAACAGACAATGTTGTTGATATTATAGAAAATAACCTGGTAAATGAGGTGTTTTAAAACTGTACGATAACCTGATGAATATGGTAACACGTTAGTGGATTATCTTATGGTGGAAAATATCTAGGAAAATATATATAAGTAAATAAATTTCCTTTTTTAATTGTTTAAAATTAGAAATCCATAATTCTATATTTGTTTTGGGAAATCAATGTTTTAATATTTTATAATGTTATACCATATCAAGTGCCTATGAAAAATTATATATATAGAAATAATAATGATAACTGAATATATATTTTTAGAGATATTTTTTGAGGCTATGATTCTTGAATAATGTTTTTAGATGAACAATGTTATTAACAAATTTTAACTATGTTATATGAAAATAAATAAATTTCCCAATGATTTTCTGATATATTGGGGAGAAAAATCAAATAGAGAACAATAAAAAAATTTATCTCTTTTGGAGTGAAGTCAGTAAATGATTATTCATTTTCAAATAAATAAATTATAACTAAGATTATAAAAATTAAATTCATATAATGATTTTGGGTCTCATCTCTTTCAAATAGTGTTTATAATGGTTATTTATATACACTAAAACCATTAAGAATAATAGGTGGAATTCATTTGTTAACAACAATAATGAGTTAATACAGCATCTTAGAGAATTATAATCAGGGATTTCCTTTGATTAGATAAAGGAATATTTAAACTATGATACTAGAAATATATGATTAAAATTGATAACATATGTACTTAATAATTTTATGGCATTAAATCGAAATTATAGTACGTGGATAGTTGTTCATATTCCTTATAGTACTTATCTATCAATTTTTTTAAAAAAAAGGATTTATTCATCATATTTCTCTTTATTCCTTGAAGTGAATTGCTTGAAAATGACATTAATTTCTACCATCAGGTTTTTATCCTAGAGTTAGAATAGTTATGTAATGATGGCATTGAAACAAAATGATAATTCTACTATGAAATTATTTTGAATTTTCTTTCCCATATATTTATATTTATAACTCATTAATTATATTTTTTATTATTTTCTCGATAAGAATTATAGGGTTTTTTAAATTTTTAAATATATAATATGTGTTTATACATACATTTGAATTAAATAAATATGGATTTTGTGAATTTTATTTATCAAATTATATATTTTATATTTTCCTTATTGAAACATTTTCATTATAATTAAATTTCCATAGTTTATTATTTTAAATACTTAATATCTCATCAATTTTTTATTTTAGGTAAACTACAAGAAAAATAAAATTTTATGATAGAATATTTGTGATGGACTTCATTAACATTTTAAATAAGTTTTTTTATTGTTTTGGGGGAAATAAATCAATTATATAACAAATAAGAAAAATTTATATGACTTACTTAGATAGATATGAACCCTATTTCAAGTAGGTTTTGCACACATTCATGAGATCAAATGTAGAAGACTTATTTATAAATGGGGTGTTAAATTAAATTTAGATATTTAGTAATTATGAATAATACATAGGCTATTCGCAAATAATCTATTATGAGTGATTATAGAAAATCATTTCATGTAATTTAAAAAAAATCATGTTAAATTATATAAGGTGATGGATTATTTTCAGTCGATTAACTATCTGAAAAGAATGTGTTCCAAAATTTTTATATTATAAATACCATTTTTTGATATATTTCAATCAAAATATTTTTTTTCAAACACATAAAATTTTTTCAAAAAATATGTTTTGAATTGATGGGATAAATTAAAAATGATGTAGTTTTTGTTAAAATTTAATTTTAAGTTTAAATATATTCTAAAAAATGTTGTATTAATTAAATATTTCAATGTGTTTTTCTTCAATGTATTAATTATCCAACCCAAATAATTATTTTCAACATAAATCCTTATAAATAACTTTTTAGAACATTTAAATTATTAAAGACTCCGGTAAAAAATCATTTTTATAATAGATTAAATGTTTGGTTGAAATAAATTTTTTAAACTTCAGATAAATTAAAATGTAGTAATATAATTTGTTATAACCTATCACAAATAATTATCATTTTTAATTTAAATTATTATATTATAGTTTTCTAATAGAAAAAATTACTATAAATATGCACTCTTCCACCCATACTCCTAAAAAAACCATTCTCACAAATTATATTTGTTTCTTAACATTTCTTTTCCATAATAATTAGTTATTTTTTATTTGGGATATTATTAGATATCTTAGTTTATGTTTTTATGTATTATTTTTATTAAGAATTTGTCTTTTTATGTTTTAATAATTTTTAATTTGTATGGTTCTTATTTAAAAATAATAATTTTTTATGTTATAATAAATGATATAAATTTAATTAAAAATAACAATTTGTAAAAATTAATAATTTACACTTAATATATGATTAAAAATACTATTATATATATTAATTTTGTTTTTTATTTCATTATAATTCATTAAAATGGATGTGAATTTTGTTGAAAATAAATTATGGAAAAAAAAATTCCTTTTCAATCACAAATAATATGACTTGATATGTTTTCCCATGAATGGATAATCTATCAAAAATAAAATTTCACCATATTTGTTATATTTCATAAAAAACAAAACAATATAGCTTATTTATAATGGTCATTTTCAAATAATTTAAATTATAAAGACATTTCAAGTGATGAATTATTTGTAACTGAAATCCATACCAAATAACCTATAAGAATAATGAAATATTTTATAGTGGTATAATGAAGAGTATAATATTTAAATTTGTTTGTATTTCTATTCATTTAAATGTTTTTGGACCATTAACGTTTTTGGGGTACCCACTGAGGATGTTGTGGGACATTATAGGTAGCTTTTAGGACACCTATCTTATTATGAAACATCCATCTGCATATATTATTCAATTTGGAGTCACATTCAATTTTAATGGAATAACTAATTATTTGATAACTAGGTAAACTTATCATACTAATTATATATTCAAATATGATAAATTTAAAACTATTAATTATAATGTTAAAAATTTAATGAATTTAAAAAAAATCATAAATTACATTTATTCTATTTTGTTATGCTTGATGTGGTTACACGACCATGTAAATCATTGAAAAGATTTAAAGGATGATTAATTTTTCTTAAACACCCATTTATACTAAGCTACATTGAAGTAATGTATTTATTATTTTTATGATTTTATCTATATAAAATGAACCATTAAAATATATCACCCAATTAATTTTCACATAATGACATAAAATTTATCCTTTATATAAATTCTATATTTCAGAGTCAGTGTAGTGATCGGTTTTTTTAGATTTAATATAATTTCCTTAATAAATATAAATGATCATGACATAGTTTAAAAATTGACCTGAATGACCATATGATTTTCACATTCCCAAAAATTATTAAATTTTTTAATTATTTCTTAAATATCATGACATTATATTCCAAACATTTTTCTTAAGAGTTTAAAATCATATTAATTATTAGTCACCATTTTTGTAAAATTATTCATTTATAGCTTCAATAATGTGTTCGGTGATTTTGATATAAAAATGTTATAATCAATACATAAATAGTTAAATAATGACATTTATATGATGAAATTATTTAATGTTCCACATTTTTAGTCTTTTAGTATTCATATAAAAAGTATTTTATTATATTTAATTGAAAATAATAAATGTCTTATGTTGTTTTTAGAGGATGTTAGTAGGTTTGGAGGTGAACGGTGTTCATGTAAAGTCAATTATAAGGGCCCAAAATCTAGGATCTCTCTATGTTTTATTTTCCTGAGGCTTGAAGGTGTTGTGAGGGAATATGGAGTTGTTCTCTGAGTCTATAATTTATTTTTTAAAATTAATTGGTTCACCATGCCAAAGTGGTGGTCATGGTGATAGTTATTATTCTGGACATGGTTGAGTTCTCTGGTGTAGAGGTAATGATTCCATCCATTTTGGATGAAGGTGATAGAGTTTGGATATTCTAAGTGTCTGTTTTGGTGCTGGGGTTCACTATGTGTAGTGAAATTCCCACGGTGGCTTGTGGTTCACATGGGGTGATACCCATGTGAATAAAATGCACGTTAAAATATAATTTCAATGGGAATTGATGTCCTAGGATGGGTGATGTGACCAATAGGTTATCTATTTTGGAAATAGGGAAACCACTACACATGTTTTATTAAGCACAGTGGATGTTGAGCTCCCCATGTGTGAAAGAACTGATTGAAAATGAGAAAGACATTGGGTGTGAAGACATGTGAGGGTGTGGAGAGGATGAGAATGCCAATATCTGTGAGGAATGAGGAAAATAACTTGTGATTTTTCAAGATGTTGTTATCTAAAATATGGTGGGGTGAAACGATGAGTGAAATTAATGTCATGGAGGATGGTCAGTACATATGGATGGGGGTGAAACAACCTAAAATGTGTTGATGTGAATTATATAGTGATGTTAGATACATTTTATTTACTTTTAAATTCACATGATATCCTATAATTAAACACCTTAGAAAAAGGATAAAAATTTTACCAAGGTCCACCATGATTTAAAGAAATATCATAACACTATAGTTGAAGGCCTTCAGGATTACTCTATAAATTGTTTGTATTGAATTCCATAGACTTGATTTTTTTAATTCTTATGTAAAATAATATCCACCATATTTTAGAACTAATGATTTTGGAATATATTTCTCGTTAATATAAATATATAAATTTTATGTCTTTCTTTTCATATAACAATGATATATCAATTTGATAAAATATATTTATGAAGGTTTTATTTCATGAAAATTTATAGATTATTTCTTTTTATAGTAGTGCTAAAATGTTAATAATAAGAATCAAATCATATATGACATTTTTTTATGAATTTTACTTCCTACAAAGTATATATTGATCAGTAATGATCAACTATTAAATATATTAATATTTTATATAAATTAATAATCATTTATAATTTGACTATTAATTGGTTATAATTCAAGATAAATAAATTTGAAGGTAAAAATATTTATTTTCCATAATTTTTATTATGTGCGTCGTATTTTTACTTCAAAAAATTGAAATAAGAACTATTAAAGAATTATTTTAATAAATATAATTGAGAATATATTAAATAAAATATATTAAAATTAATATTATTATATTTACTATGCATGAAATATAAATAAAATCATTTTTATGTAAAAATATTTATTTATTCCAAAAATAGTTTTTATGAATTTTTTGTACCGATATTACATTCAATTTCTTCCAATATTAAACACTTAATTCAATAAAATGGATTAAACACTATTTATAATAATTTTAAAAATTGCTCACATGTTTAATATTAATTTTATTCATAATAGATATATATCATTTTAAAAATTATGTCATCACGGTAAAGGTAAAAATTGGTTACAATGGGTTAAACAGAAGGATAAGACATTCAATATAATGAAAATGTTATCTTCGTCTGATTAGTTGATGGTATTTGGACCCCATTCACCATATCTTCTAAAAATTTCTATTTGGTTCCAATTTAAATTGAGAATTAAATTTATTATATATAAATGTTCTTAATATTTAATAGGGTGACACTCTATATACTTATAAAATAGTGCCTCTTATCCTTATATATTTACACACATTGAGAACTCTTAGTCGACCAATCCCTAATAAAATATCTTCCCAGATTTATTTCCTACATATTAGATGCCTTATTTTCACCAAAATAAAATCTAGATAAGGCTTTGGGTGTAATCCAATGAAAGATAACTAAAGGAGTGATAATTTCCTTCACTAAGTTATTTCAAGTATCTTTTGTACTTGAACATAATTTAAATATTCCATCTTCATAAAAATATTATGAAATAATTATATTTATCCTAATTGATTTTTTTATTCATTATAATATAATTTTTAATCTCAGTTCCATCTAATGGAAAATGATAGAGTTTTTTATTTCTATATATGGATTGTTGTCTCTATTAAGAGACAGGTTTCAATTTTCATCACCACATCCCATGGTTGGTTATATTGATGGATATAATAAATATATTTCATATATATGATATAATTAATATTATTTAATTTAACATTACTTTTTTAACTTCAGTTATTCCCATTCATTATAAAATTAGAACATCACTTCTGCATAGATTCAAACAATCTTATTTACAATGTAATGTAATTCTTTTTTCATTGTCTCCATAATTGTATTTTTTATATGTGTATAAAATTAAGTAATATTATATTTACAACAAGATTAATATTCTATAGATAAGGAAACAATAACCATTATAACAGTATTGGAATCTATAAACTGATGAATTCTTGAAAAATGATACTGTTACCACATAGAATATTTTTTCTACTTTAGAATTATTAATAAATTTGTGATTATACATTATGAATGAATATAATTTAGTAAGATCAGTTTTAATATGGTTATTATATATATTTATAATAAATATAAATATATTATATAGGATGTTAGAGAATATACAAATTAATTTGGGACAATAGGTAAGGGTTTACGTTACAATATCATTATTTGAGAGAAATTTTTTTATTACAATTTTTATTAGGGGAAATTATTTGATAATTCTCTTTAAAACCCCATATATTTTATTTTATATTATTATTTCAGTTGTTTTCATTTATTAATACAATTTTTATATATTTTTCACTCAAAAATACTGAAAGTTTGTTTTAAAAAAATTCAGTATTAATATATTTTTTGGATAAAAATTATTTTCTTCTATATGCATGTTCATTAAAAAAATTTATCCAAGATTACTTATAATTTTAGATGATATATAATTTTATTTTTTAATATAATTTTATATCTTTACAATGTATTAAATTTAATCTTTATAATGGAATTCAAATAAGTTATATTTTAATTTTTACAAAAGTGTGAAAATTTTTATCATTAACATTTATTGAATAAATACATTTTCCCAGTATCATATTCATTATTTTCTAAACACATATATTTATAAGATTCCATGGTTTTTCAAATAAAATATTATTATCATTATCAAGTAATTTTTTTTTCAAAAGTTTCTCAAACAAATAGGTATTTTCCTTATTTTTTAATGAATATTTAAATTTTTTATAATTTATTTCATCTAGGTAAAAAACCATTAAATATTCTTATGTTTCGTTGGGGGTAATATATAATTATATAATCCACCCTCTTTATATGGATGGAGATTAATGATATATTTTTAATATTCTCATGAAACCTATTTCTTTCCAGATATTAATTATGTGATGATGTAATCTTTAATGTTATGTTATTATGGAAAACATATTTATGGTTTCTCATCCTATGATCTTTTTTCATTATAACCTTCCAATTTAGTGGGTAAATGGATTATATCTCATAATATTTCAATGGTATTATAGTTATAATTCCTTAAAAAATACTAAGGGATGAAGGTTATAATTTTTGATCTAATAGACTAAGGGATGTTGGTAATAATGTTTGATCTTTTATAGTAATGGATGCTGGAAAAAATTCTAGATCAGTTATATAATGTGATTATAGTGATTCTACCTAATACATTATGATACAGGATGTTAATAATGATATAAAATCTATTATGTTATGATATTATTTTAGTGATTCCTTATTAAAAAAATTTGGACTTCCTCTACTTATTTTTATGACACATTCTTATGTTATAAAACATGGTTATGTTTTGTTTTCCGTGGATCATGATAATGATTTTTTTCGACACCCTAGTTTCATGTTATGAAGAATATTTTTCTGTAACGATTTTCTTGGGAGTTATTTTCCCCTGTGTATAATTCACTTATGTTATACTCGTAATTATACTACTATAACCATATGCTCCTCTTAAGATCCTATATTATCTATGGGTGATAACATCGATATTTACCCATATTGCGCATCAATGCTAAACTTTTCATATGTTTCCATTTACCTAAGTAATAGAAATGGTCTTATGTTTGAAGCGTTTATGAAAGGTGATTTTTTAGAATAACATGATAGAATTTTTGGAACATGTTTTGTAATATATGTTGATTATGTATCAAATCTCAAAATACACTAAAACATTATTTTTTTAGGGAATTTATATTTGTTATATGTCCTAGATATTATTCTAAAATGAAGTAATATTTTTGTATTTAATTCTCAGGTCACCTAATTTGTTATCAAGGATTTTTCTTTATATTTTTAATGATTAGGTTCTGATGAATATGAGGATATAACCTAAAAAATCCTTTTTTGAACCAAAATGGATTTAGGATGAACCTAATGTGTCTTGGGTTGTACTGAATGTGTCATAATTTTGGACATCACATAATTGATTATCTTATTATGTTAATTCTCTATATGATTTTTGTGGCTTATGTAAAAATGTTAATTCTGTATAGTTAATAAGTGGAACCAATATGAATTTTATTAGAAATAAATGTAAAGGGAAATGCAATAAATAATGTCATCAACAACCAAATTGCATGGGCGGTGGAATGAAAATCCTTATAGAAATTATCTCCTAGTGTTCTCAATTAATTAATAATAATATGAACAACGTTCAGCTTCCAATCACACCATGGATGGAGAAACATTTCATCAAGTCTTTTATACAAAAATTTTCACCTTTTTTATGGGTCACTAAAACACAAGTTGTAGAATAAGAGATCAATGTGATGGGAAATATATTTTCTATTCAATAATGGTTTTACTATGAGAATGTTATTTTATCCATATATCACTTGGAATTTTTTTATATCAGTAGTTGATTTTCATAAATAATATGAAGTAAGGGGAAGAAATAAATAACATACAATACTATAAAATAGGCCTATAACAGAGCCATAATATACCTTTATCAGCAAAAAAATTCACAGACTACTAAAGCGTGTTTAAAAGACCTAGGCTTTAATTAGTGCTAAAAAGTTTTGTTAAAGGAATCCATTAACAATTATATAAAAAGAATTGTTAAAATGGTCTTTCAATAGAGATAAAAATGAACTCTTAAAGGAAATGTTTTAAAACACTGTTTTAGCGCTGTTAAATAAGGCCTTTAACATCACTTTTTACGGTAGACATGGCATAATTGTTAAAGGGTGTGAAATTAATTTTTTTAGACCTATAGGAGCCCAACCCCTTTATCAGTACTTAAACAACAACATTAATAATGGTCCCCCACTTTATCAGCACTTTTCAACATAGCACCCATTTTATCAAGACTTTTCCAATTTCTAGCCTCATGTATGCCCTCATATATTTATAATCCGCACATATCCTTTGATGAAGGAATGTCTTTACCACTACACCATTTTTTTTGTTTTCTGTTTAATTACATTTTTGTTTATATGTATGTAAATATTTATATTTATATATATATATATATATTCGTATATTTATATAATTATTTTTCAACACATTTATAAAATATAGGTGTGTGTGTGGTATAAATATAGTTATATTTATTTAAATATATTATTTATTTTATTCATTTACATATACTATAATATATTATAAATTTATATATATTTATTAA
This sequence comes from Viscum album, assembly GCA_963277665.1. Lineage (NCBI taxonomy): Eukaryota > Viridiplantae > Streptophyta > Magnoliopsida > Santalales > Viscaceae > Viscum > Viscum album. The sequence goes on from OY728162.1 coordinate 358,838,356, forward strand.
TACACAAATATATGTAAATATAAACATTATAAATATATTTTGATACTATAAAATGGTTAGATATTGTTTTAAGAATATTTTGTAGAACATGTACTTTTTTAGATATATTAAAATATACATATATATATATATATTTGTTAATTATTGACACACACAAGTTTATATATAAATAATAATTTTATAGGTATATTTAGACATATAATTGTATTTTTATAAGGTATATAAAATGGATAATTTTAATTATTTAATAAAATCAATAATAAATATTAATTATATATATTTAAAAAAATATTTTTACATAAATATTAGATATATGTATTTATGAAAGTTATTTATTATAATTATGTATAAAAAAATATGAATATATTTAATTATAAATAAAATTATTTATAAAAAATGATAAAATTTCAAAACCATAACATCAATTTAAATATAATCCTTTATAATAATTTTAGACTCTATCAAAAAAGGTAATAATACCCCCCCTTAAATGTGGGTGAAAATTCATATAATGTTAAAAAATTGGGTTACCCTAATTAAAACATTGTTTTGCATGCCTTTTGTGTCTATTTTGGCCTTAATAAAAATGTTACCCATGTCCCTCTGGGTAAACATGGTTTAGATCTTATCAAAAGATTCAATTTGATATGTGGTAGAGGCCAAACGAACAACTAAATCAATATTTTTGGTTATTTCTTGTTAGAGTTGTGTTTTCAACTTATTTTAGATGTTTTATTAAATTTTAATTTTTTTAACTTCAACTAAATATTAAATGACTATTACATGGCTATAATTTTCAAAATACTAAATAAAAATATCTTATAAGTTATTTCATTCCCCATTTTCAATAAATATCATTTATATTAAGTGTAAATTCCTATTTACCTAGACTAAAACATATTTTAAAAAATATATATTATATTTATATAAATATATTATATTTATATATTAATATTTTTTTAATGAAATATAACCATTATTGATGCTATTAAAAATACTATTAAAGGGGGTTCCTTGTCATCACTTCTAAAAAATTACTAATAAAAACCCACCTTTAACATCACTTTTCTACAAGTGTGGATAAAGTCATCCATTTATTAGTTCCATTTTACAAGCACTGCTATAGGGTGGGCCTTTATCAAATCTTCTAAAAAAGTGCTAATAAAGTGTCCCCTTTGATGACTTTTTTTTTCATTGTTGAATACCACCTTTCACAGTTCCAAAAATTAATTATTAAAGACCCCTTTAACTACTCTTTTTTTATTGCTAACAAAGGGGGTCTTTGCTTTTAGCTAAAACTGTTAAATCCCTAGAGCTGGAAAAGACCAATTTTTTAGTAGTGATAGAATGGGTGTGTTTTAAAAGGGTTTCCCTTTAGATATATTTTCCTCAAACACATCGTAATAAAATGGAAGGGGCGTTTTATAGATAAATAAGAAGTATGGTGATTACATCAGTAACCATGTAGCAATATTTACAAGAATTTCAAATAATTATTTTGGGTTTATCACCAAACTTTAAATAAAAATAGGTAGGTTCTATAGTCGATTAAAACCATGTCTTCAAATGGAATTAACTAAAAGATAACTTATTAGTTATGAATAAATCATTTTATGTTCTCTAGAGGTGGAAATGGAAGCTGGAAACTCTCAATATTCCCATGAGTTTGGTGATATGAAAATAAATATTTAATTTCCTGGGAACTCAAAAAATAGATTACATAAAATAAAAAAACTAATTATATTCCAAAAGTGTGGAATAAATAACTTTGAGAAATGTCTCAATGGTTAATGGAGATCCTTTACAAGTGGGAGAGATGACCATCGATTGTGTGATTTCCTATGAAATTTAAAAATTGAAAATATAGAAATATAGGAGATTAAGATTATAGCTAATAAAATTAAATTTTTTAAATGAAATTAGTTTATAAATATCGATATTTAATTCCTTAATCCACAGGAAAATTAGGAAAATAAGCCATAAAAACCTTTTAAGACAAAGGAAAAAATTTAATATTATAAAATCACACCTAATGATGGTGGATAAGAAATTTGAATGGTTAAAGGTTCACATATCATTTACTATCATACTAAAAGTATCTTATTTGATTCTAATTCTACCCATTATTTTATGTTTGACGATTTTTCTAATGGTATGACATAACATCATCAATATTTTAATATTGATTTTTTTTGCCAAAACATCATATGGTATAATGATATAACATGAATTCTATAACTCTATTACGATATATTTTTATGGAATCATGATTCCTATAAGTTAATTTATTCTCAATATCATCTTATTTGATGTATGGTTTGGCCCTATCTACTTAAATCACACACCAATTTCCAATGAAGGGGTGTCACATTAGTTATTTCAAATCAACGTATCAATTTCAATTATTGAAAGGATGAACATGAACTTCCAATGTAAATTAAATCCATTATATGGGTCTTAATACCTATACATGAGGGTTATTTATATTAACCTATTATGGAGAATCTCAAAAAAAATTATAAACCTATTTTTTTGGAATATTCCTATTTATTTTATATTGGGTTTCAAAACCTTCCCCTGAATATAGAATTTATGATCCTAGTAGAACTCATACTTATTTATAAGACTATTTCAATGACTATATATAAAATACTCAATAATGAGTTATAGTAAATGAAGAGTCAAATCCTGCAGAATCTAGTTAAGGGATTCATTCTATAAAGTTCATCACCTTGGGGTGTCCATAAACTTTTTTTATAAATAATGATGGGTCAATGAATATCTATATTGATTATCATGAACATAATTTTATTATTATCAAGAATATATATCCTCTACCCCATATTGATTTGTTATATCATCTATTATTATATAAATAGTTTTAAAATATTGACCTTTGATCTGGATATCCTTAGTTAAGGGTCAAAAGAGGGGAAATGCCTAAGGAAAAAAAATTATGAGTTATGGAGGCTGTTAATTTATAGTGATTCCATTTGGACTAACCAATCCCCCCATTATATTTAGGGGGATAATGAATATAGTCTTTGGATATTACCATGATCATTTTTTGTAGTATTTATATATAACATTCTTATAAATTCCAATAGAATGTAAGAAAATTATGATAATTTTCATATTGTGATGAATATATTGAAGAAGGAGAATAAGTATTTCATATTTAGAAAATATGAATTTTTTTATAAAATTATCATTCATGGTTAATGTAATTACACGCTAAAGAAAATTGTTGGATGCTTTAATGAAGTATGTTATTTATAAATAGGGAAGACAAACTGTTGTGACCGATATTGATGGTTTTCTTAGATTCTCATAATATTACTGATTCTTGGTTTAAAATTTGACTGGGATGTCAAATCCATTAACCATGTTGACTTGGAAGGGGTTATAGTTCCTTTTTATTGATGAATTTGAAGCATGTTTCATGGATCTTAAGAGAAGGTTTATCATTGAACTTATGATCACACTACACTATAGTAGATTAGGGTTTCTCACACATAGTGGTTCATTAAATATGGTATTGGGATGTGTTCTCAAGAATAATGTCAAGTTTGTAGTGTATGCCTCACACCAATTGATGGTTAACGATAAAAATTAGCAAACTCATGATTTCGATATGGAAGTGGTATTTTTTATTTTAATATATGGAATCATTATATATATGGTGAAAGGTTTGATTTATATATACTAATTATTATAACATTAAATATATATTCACACAATAAATTGAATATTTAACGAAGGATATGCTAGAAGTTGAATAAATATTATGAATTCTCAATAAATTTACACCCTTAGAAGGTAAAAAAGGTGGATGATTCTTTGAGTTGGAAGGAGAAAGATAGATTTTCCATGATGCTAATGTAATGATATCGAATAGTTATGTATTTTTTTAGAATAAATACTAAAATCATTATAGAAGGGTACAAATAACATATTTCTTAGATGAATGTTCAAAAATCCATTTATTTGATGATTAAAGAGGTGAAAATAGAGGATTTGGAACTAAAAAACAAGGTATGTAATGTTCCTAAATTCATCTATTATTATCATAGAATAATTAGGTTTCAGAACTGAGTATATGTATCATTAATAAAATAATTGAAAAACAACTATTAGATGAAGAACATTTTTCATCATTATTTATACATATTGAGATTATAAATATGTATAAAAATCTAAAAGTGAATTTTTTGGAATGAAAACATGAAGAGGGATATTGAAGAGTATGTATCATGTTTCTTAGTATATAATAAAGTTAAGGAAGAGAGAAAAATGTCTAATAGTATGATAAAACCATTACTCATACTATATTGGAAATTAAAAATTTTCATTATAGATTTAATCATTAGACTCCCCAAGGAATATAATGGGAATGTTTCTATTTGTATTTTAGTTGAACACAATATGATGTTAGCTCACATTATTTCTATCAGATAATGCTTCTCAGTTGATTAACATTCCATGATTTGTAATAATGTAGTGATAAGGTTTAATGGAGTACTACTCTCAATCATATCTAATATAGATATATGGTTTACTTCCATGTTAAAAGTACGAATTTACCATAAATTGAATACAACACTCAAAATTAGAATTTTATATCATCATCTGATAAATTTTTAGTCTATAAGAACTAGTAAAACCCTAAAATTAATCCTAAGAGTTTTCTATTTGTATTTCAATGGAGGTTGGGATCAACACCTACTATTACTTTTTTTATCAAAATAATATCTTTCATTCTAGATTTTAGATAGATCTGTATGATTCCTTATATAGAATGATGTTTATAATTATTACATGTTTGAATTAATTAAATAATAAAATCTATTGGGACCTATTATAGTTTAGGGAATTTTATAAAAAGTTATAACATGTAATTGAAACATTAGGGAAGCCTAATCTCAACAAAAGAGTTATGTTGATAATCATCAATGAGATATAGAGTTTGAAGTTAGATAAAAGGCATTCTTATGGATATCACATTGGATAAAGGATATGATAGTTAGAAGGAAGGAGAAGCTAAGACCCATATTCATCAGTTCCATTGATATCCTTGATCGAATTAGGATGATAACTTATCACTCATTGATTCCACAAAATTGTTCTTTTGTGGTTAATCTATTCAATGTGTCCATTTTGAGGATGTATATACAGGAAAAATTACATGTACTAATGATTAATGTTTTTACAACTAGAGAATGATCTTTCATATGGGGAATAGTTACTGGAAATTTTTGAATGATATGATAAAGTGTTGTAGAATAATACCCATCACCTGGAAAAATATTTGTGGTGAACCCAAATGTTTGAAGAAGATACAAGGGAACTTGAGAATGTAACATGGAAAATGTCTCCTATTTTTTTAGAATAATATAATTTTGAGAGATAAATTCATTTTATGGGGGAGGAATGTAAAGAATCATGTTTTTTCATATGTTTCCCATTAAAATAAATATGATGTATTTGATAGCTTTCATTACATGAAACATAAAGTGTATATGAACTGGGATATAGTTTATTATAATGTGTGACAATTATAACCTATATGCTAAATTGGAGGGTATAAATATGATTAACCTCATTGTAAAATATATGTATGACGTTTTCTATTAATAATAATATATTTATTAATTCTTAGGAATAAGTACTCAAATTTTATTGATAAGAAAAAAATCATATAAAGAATAATATTTCACATGTTTTATTTTTTAAATATTATATATTGATCACTACATATTAATATATAAATAAATTTATAATTTATATTATTTAATAGGTATTTTAAAAAAAAATTATTAATTTGTTAAAATTTTAGTTAAAATCATTTTAATGTAAAAAGAGATATTCTTAAAAAAACTACTTTTATTATGAAAAATATATTTTTATCATAACAAATGAAATTTATAACTATTGATGAATCACTTTAATGAAAGAATTTGATAATATATTTAATAAAATACATTAAATTTAATTAAATTTTCTTTAGTATGAAAAATAAAAATTACATTTTTATGTGATAAAATATTCAATTTTCTGAAAAAAGTGTTTTACACCTTTTGTGTTAAAATATTAGAATTAATTTTTTCACAAAATTATATATTAAATACAAAAATAATCGGTATAATATTTTGAATCCAAATATAAACTATTTTTTATATTGTTAATTTTTTTTCATAATAAATATTTACCATGGTAAAAATTAAATCATTAGGGTAAATGGTATACTTGATTAAAATTTCTTAAAATAATGTATAAGGATTAAAATATCACAAAACAATTATATATATATATATCGTATTTTTTAGTGGATGTTGACTTTCCCTCATGTCATATTAAAAAAATACCATTTTGAACAACTTCACACTGATAATTAAATTTATTATATTTTAATATTCTTTTTATTTTCAAGGGTTCCACTTCGGTCATTTACAAAAGGGAACCTACTCTACTCACACCATCACACATGTTGAAAAATATATATCAGTAAATCCTCAATCAAATATATTCCCAAAAATCCTCCCCATATCCTATATATCATTATCCCTCTAAAAATAAACCTAATAAATGAGTGTGTAAGATAATGGAATATATTCAAAGGATATCTAATTGTCTTTACTACTCAATTACAACATTAGTTCATCTTAAAACCTCTTCAAAATATTATATAATCATATTAATATAATATCATTAGAATATTTACCATACATATTTGTATGGTAATGATGTCATGTGTTAGCCATTCCCTCATTATGAAATTAGTTATTACATGTAATTATTCGACTAGTATAATATCCATGTTCATGTTTATATGGTTATGTTTGATTTATGTTTTCCTTATTATGTTTAATATTATATTTAAAAAGGTTGTTGTTTTTATTACACATCTTTCCTTAAAATTTTATAGATTCTGCTAAATTTTTTACCCTTACTGAGCATTTGAGCTCACCCATTTCTTATGTTTTATTTTCCCAGGATTCCATGAAGTGTATTATGATTTATATATAGGGTTAAGATAAAGGGAATAATGGCATTCTCAAAGAACTATATATGATGTGTTTTATTTTTGAAATTCTAATGTAATGTTAATTTATGTAATCTATTTTCCAAGACTTCTAAATTGGTTGGTCCTTTGGGACTTGATTCCTTGTAATCTTTCTAATTTATTGAAATAATACACCGGATCTGGGTAACTGGTGTTGGGGAATTAAAGTTGGTATCATAGGAAGTTTAGAAACAACCTTGTAAATAGATTTAGATAAACTCTGATTAGAGAACATTACCATAATATATACTTTGAGGATTAGTATAGAAGAACTTCCTAGAATTCTGGTAATGTAGATATTTTGGGTATTTTCCAAGCAATACATCCCTGTATAGATATGAGCATGTAGAGGCGACTCTGGAATAGATGTATCTAGGATTGAAAACTCCAACAATTAGTTTCATGCTTGACCCGGGGTATCCTGGTACATGACAATGGGTCTTGCTGCACTCTTGGTTACGACACTCCCAGGGGATATGCTTAGGATAATTCAAATTTTCATTATAAGCGATTATGAAAGATTTAAGAATAAATACTTCCTCAAAGAAAAAATTTTATGATTATAGATTATATTCATAATCTTTTTAATTTACGTTCGGTATTTTATAAGTTTGGAATTATGCATTGTGATTCATAAACTAACCTAGTGTATGCCATTGTTTAGATATAGTTCCTAGTAGAAGGAATGATAATTATAGCAATATGAATGATCAAAAGATTAAGAAGATTCATATCTTTCATGGTATTAAGACAAAATTTAGAAGGGAAATATTCTCCCATGTATTCTAATCATATGAAGAAATAATATCATGTGTTAATAAGATAAGTAAAGAATTCTCTGGGTCTTATGGATTTTAAGGGAAGCAAGAGAAGAAAAGGATGGAAGAGAGAAAGATGAATAAAGGGAAGAGGGGAAAGAAGGATTTTACCATATGTGATAAATGTGGAAAGAATCACCTTGGTAATTGCTTGAATGGAATGGGAGTTTGTTATAAGTGTTGAGAAAAAGGACACCAAGTACACGATTGCAAGGGTAAGAAAAAGGTTTCAAATGTATAATGCTTCATCTCCAAGGAGTTGGGACACTACATGAATCAATGTCCAAATCATTAGAGTATACCCCAAATGCTACTATTAGATAATAATCAAGTTATGATATAACTAAAGATGAAGAGGAATTATTGGAGTTCTTACGTTGTTATTAAAGTATTGTGTCATTTGAGTATTGTATTAATGATGTATATGTTATAATAATTATAGTGTATATAAGGATTGTACTGCAGTACTATTTTATTAAGGACTTGAGATTGTGTGGAACCAAGAAAAGTGACTAAATAGCAGGTTAATTTTTTTTGGAAAATATATGGTTAAGAGAAACATAAACCATAATATGATTCTGATACTGAGGTAGTGATTTTGGAATAATATATGATTGATTTGGATAAATTATATTGGATATTATTGACTACCTTGAAACTGATTAATGATTCGTATATTCCATCATTGTTGGAGTTTACAAAATTTTTGGATATTAGAAGTATATCCAGTATTCTATAAAGAATAAGGGAGAATAAATGTAATCAATATGGATTTATGGTAATTCAGAGTGTTACTGTGTTTTAAAAGAATACATGATGAAGGTATTCACATGTTATTACATGGAAAAAAAGATCTTCATTGTGTTTACCTTCCTTACAAATTTTGGACTGTGAGTTTGGATAGATGTATTTTGGATAAGACTAAAGGTTGGAATTGATTAAATTTGGCATTGGATGCTATTGTTAAGGTTAAATAATTTCTTAAGATTATTTTTTATTGTTATGAAAAGGAAAACTCGGAGGTCAGGCAATAACCTATCACATTCGGCAAGGCTGGAGGACTTGAACTCACAACTAAAGGGCGAAAAGGGTAATCACCTATCACTGGCTTATGTGATGTCCTATTTTGTACAATGTATTTTTTCTTAAATAGTCTAACAAATAAATTATAAATTCATTATTTTTGGAGCCCTATACGATTAGGATAAACAGAATATTTTTGAATTCTATTATCTTTTAGAGCTAAATATGAGTTTGTGGTATCAATTATTTGAAGGATGAAAATCTACTTGTCAAGTATATTTTTTACTCTTATTATATCAATAAATAAATTATTAAACATTAGGTAAGGGATATTGAAACCAAAAATTTGTTATCCTAACACCATATGTTTTGTTGAACTGATGATATTTTAAATCATCATAGATTGATGGCTTTGAGGTCCTCAATTTTACACTTGTTTGTGATTGATGACCTAAATCACTCCCTATAAATATTTATGTTTTTCCTCCAATTATGTATCTCTAATTTCCACCAACTTTATCTTAATAGAGATCATAATTTTGTGGTGACTTTTTCATTCCCTTTCCCTCTTATTAAGAATAAATTTTATTAACCCAATTTCCGATGTGGGTTTTCCACAAAGGTATTTTTATATTTTTAACCTTTTATTTTCAAAGAACAATTTTAAATTCTGAGGACACAATTTATTAAATGAGGATAGAATGTGACACCCCAATCTTTCATAGTAAGTTATCTCATTAAATTAATTCAATAGCTTGCGCTACACGCAACACCGAGTTCGAGCGCACCACAACTTACCAAACTAGCCGTTCAAAAAGTGGTTATGAGTAGTATTAACTAAATTTTTTATCTTATATACTCTATATAATTTCAAAATCCATATTATGTGTTTCTTAGACATAATATAAGAACAAATTCAATTTTTTCAGATAAAAGAAGTATTTTTTAAAAAATGCAATTTTACCGCCTTTTAATGGTGAACCTTTTTTAAAACCAAAATTTGACACTTTTATATTTTTAAATTAATGAAATTAAATTATTATTTAGAATAAAGACATAAAATTTTAGTTTGGATAAATTTTTTTTACTTTTCTGATAACTTTCATATTTTGAGGAATAGTGAAAAATACTAAATTTTAATTAAAAACAACTTTTTTAATCGAAATAATTTATATTGTTAAATTATACATTTGAGTGGTTTTAAAGTATAATTAGATTATATTTTTATCATTTAATATAATTTAGGTCATTGGATGTAATTTCAAATTTAAACTGAACATAAACAAGTGTTAATCTTTTGATAGTTATTATTTCTTAAAAAAAATCTTTTTATTTTGACAACAAGAATTAATTTTAAATTAATTTATGCCTCTTCTGTGTTTTGAATTTGGAAAAATGGATTCCATATTTATAATCAGGATTTCCATATTGTGTAAATAGGTAACTTTTATTTTTATACATTATGAATATTTACTTCAGTAAATATTATATTTACCATGGTTAAAGGATAAACCTAGTAAATAATGGTAAACAAATATTATTATAATGATATTAAATTACCCTAACATGTGTATTATTCCTATTTTATGATACATGTCTGACCATGGGAATACTGGGGTAGATTTTGGGACCCTATGGAGCCACTTTAGAGTGATAATGACATTTTATATTAAATAATCTAAAGTAAAGACAAAAATAACAAAATCATATATCTTTTAGTAAAACAATTTTTATATGAGGTTATATAATTGATCTATTCAACTATAAATATTCATTATAAATCTAAAAATATTTCCTAAATCATTAAATTTTATTTATATTTTTTATACATAAAATAAATATATTTATATTAGACATAATAATGATGTAGTATTTTTCTAATTAATGAAAGAATCAAATAAATGGTATTATAAATATTAAAATAAATATAATTTCAAAGTTTTTATGACATCCAAGAATTTTATAGGTGGATATGAAATTTTAGGGTTGATTAAATTTTTTTTTTTTTGAAGTAATCAAGTTCTGAGGACTTTCACAAAAATCAAATACTAAATAGTGTCAAATTTGACATAAATGAGTTTTTAAAACAAATATAATATTATTAAATTATATAATAGTCCTAAAAATCTAAGGTTCTTCCAAAGAACTTATATAATGATAGGTATATCATTAATGAACTACTTGACATTCTCGTGGAATTTTATAGTAATTTTATTAACCAATTATTAAAATAATACAAGAATACATGGTAAAAGTTAAACTATTTAACAAAGAGTTAAATCCAAAATATAAGGTTAATATGGTGACTCAAACCTATCTATAACCTATTGTTTGAGAGTTTTTCGACCCATACCCACCTTATCCTCCAAATAAATCATTTTTGATCCATTAGAAACTGAAAATGATTTTATTTTAAAATAATATTTCAATCTTTTCTTAAGGTGCCCCTCACCTCTCTTATAAAAGGTCACTTATCCTTATCTCAAAATCACACCTCCAAAGCCATTTAGCTCAGACAAACCCTAACAAAATATCCTCTAAACTTCCCTCACATCAACCCATAGTACTTAATTTGATCATAAAGTCAATCTAAGAATCCCTTTTGATCAAATCAAAAGGAAACACCCGAAGAAGAGGTAATAATTTCACCACCCTCTTTCAAGTTCTTTTCTTCTTCCACTTCCTCTTTCTTTGTTGTTTCCATACCAAAATAATAACTTCATTACCTAATAAATACTATGATGTTATTATAAATATTATAAAACCATATTCATTATTTTATCCATCCTATAAATGACAAAGTCACCATATGCGCGTACGCACGACTTACCGTCTCCACGTCATCGTGTAGTTTGTTATTCAAACACTTCATTATTTGGATGGGTATAATAATGAGTATAACTGATTTAAATAATAAATATAACATATTAATTATTATTTATATATGATATAACATCCAATTAAATATGATTTCACCATCAATATAATGATAATGTCACTCATGCGTACATACAGATTATCGTCTCCACGGCACGATGAGATTCATTCCCACGTTCTCCATTCAACAGTGATTATAAAAATATATATTGTAAATAAGTATGTAATATATGACATAATAATGATACTGTATATATATATATATGTGTGTGTACTTACATATATCTTATTCACTTACTTCTGTTCAATAAGATATGAAAACGGAAACAGCGTTTATGCATATGTGCGGTCTACCGTCTCCATAAATGGTGTCTTCCATTTCATATATATATCTATTATAAATATTTATATTTTAAATATATATGATATATAAACCAAGGTTTATACTATTTAAGTATTTAAATCATGATCTAAATGATATGGTCAAGAATAACAATTTTAAACACGTACGATAAATAAAGCGATTATTACCCAAAATGTTAATTTAAAAAGGAAATAATTATTAAATGGGTAGTATAAAGTCATAAATGAATCATGAATGATATAATAAATATTAATATGGTTCTGGTATAATTTAATAACATACTATGATCATTATACAGGAGTTTAAACGTACCCTCAACTAAAGGAAAGTGCAAGGTAAGGGTTATTTCCTCAATCTCATTATTATCTGAGATTGTTTATGTGTAAGTATTTACTGGGACATATTTATCATCGATACACATATTTCATAAAAAATAAAAGGAATATTTTAAGGTTTTATGGGAGGATCTATTTAACTAGATCATCATTTTATATGTTTTAAAGATTTATCTTTCTAAATCCTTTTAATTAATGTCCATGTTTTCCAAATTATTTTAAGGATTTATTTATATGGACATGAATGTTTTGAAATGATAATTATTTTCAAAAGTTTAAAAGTGGTATGGGACACTTTGATTCAAAAATCTATTTTAAATTAATTCCATTATAAATATGTGACTTTTAAATGATTTCACAAAAAGGGATATTTCTCTCAAAACGTTTTACTGGTCATTTTCAACTATGTCAGCATCCTTTATTGGATATTATTCTTGATTGAGGTTGATTTATTATAATACAATATTCCATATTTTATTGAATGAGTTATGATATGTTTGACTGTGAATGTTCCATTTTTATACCATTCATGGTTTATGGTTAATATATTGACATTTCGTATGCTAGTTTTAATATGAATGTTTATGTTATGTTTCAGCTTATTCATATCGGGAATGTAGTGGACTTAGTAAGTGATAGGTGGAGCCCGCTATAGTTCTTCAATGCATCGGTAGGTCTCATGAGACAAACTAGTGTCTAGGCACAAGACCTTGACAAAAAATTTATTTGTAGTCTTGGCACAAGGCCTTGACTATGTGGTAATGATGTTCGGTGTTAGGCATTCCCTCATTATGAAATTAGTTATTACAAGTGATTATTTGACTAGTAGAATATCCATGTGAATGTTTATATGGTGATGTTTGATTTATTTGTGCCTTATTATGTTCAAGATTATGTTTAAAAAGGTTTTTGTTTTTATTACACATCTTGCCTTAAAATTTTATAGCTTCCGCTAAATTATTTACCCTTACTGAGCATCTGAGCTCACCCCTTTCTTATATTTTATTTTCCCATGATTCCAAGAAGTGTATTATGATTGATATGAAGGTTTAAGCTAAAGGAAATAATAGAATTCTCAAAGAACTATCTATGTTGTGTTTTATGTTTGAAATTGTAATGTAATTTTAATTTATGAAATATATTTTCCAAGACTACTAAACTGATCGGTCCTTCAAGACTTGATTCCTTGTAATCATGCCAATGTATTAAAATAATGCACCGGCTCTGGGTAACTAGGGTCAGGGAGTTACATTATACCATGTTAATATTTCATTAAAAGATATCCCATGATATTTTTTCACTGCATGCAACAATTAATTGGATTTCACTATAAGTAACACTGACTTGGCTTACAATACATGTAACTCTAACTAGGAATGTGTTACACAAATCATAGAGTTTCTACAAAACATCATTTTATTATTATAATTATTTAAACCAAATAATTAGAAACTATAAATTCAATTTAGTAATATGAATAGTAATAACTACTTTTCAAATAATATTTATAATGGATTTAATGAAAAATATAATTTTTGGTAAAGTTATTAAATGTTTAAAAATATTATTTTTTGAAAAGAACTATTTTTTTGTGCGTATATAAACTATAATAAAATAAATTTTAGTAACTTTTAAAAATTTAATTTGATAAAATAAATATCATTTTTTAATTCACAATGTGAATTTATCTTATGATAAATTTTTGGGATTTTTCTGAGAAACGTCATTTTTGGATGAATAGTGAAAAATACTAAATTTTAAATCAAAATGTAATGACTTGGGTTTTCACTGGTTTTATTTTTATAAATTAATTTTCAAAATTATGAGACCAGGAACTGAGATTTAGTGTGATTATGAGGCCCAATGTTCCTGAAACAATTCATTGAATGATGTTTTGTTTTTAATAAAGCGAGTGGGTGGTTTTTCTTTATAACCGGAAGAACTTTTAAAAAAAGTAACCAGATCCAAAATATGATGGCACTATTGCATTCAAGAAAGAAATTATAACTTATTTGAGGAATAACATCATCTGGTTCTGGTCAACCATGAAAGTTAGATTTTGGGCGTAAACATCGTTAGAATATTAAATAACAAATATTTTATTTTGATACAGTGTTAGTTTTCTTTTCAATGTTTCCTATTGTCAAGAATAAAGGGTTATGAAAAAACCTATAAATCCTCTAAGTTAAGGAGAAGTATCTTCCTCCGATAAACATAGAAGTATTGGTGAATCAACATCAATGAACCTAGGATTTTATGGATCGACGAATGACGATGAACAGGTTCACCCTTCATCAAAAAACTGATCGAAATTCAAGGAAGGGTGTTGTTTCTTTATGATTCATTCCTTGTTCTTAATTACAACATCAAATTTAAACCAAACCAAAAATAGGTGGAACCACAATAATATCACTTGCGGGATGGTTTTATGCATGTGGGGATTTAAAAGGGAGATAGATCTATGTGTTGCTTCGTTCTTTGTGATCCTACTAACATGGAAGAATCGAGGCTGATATGAACAAAGGCCAAGATCTGTTCATTGGGTTTTCATGTGAATTATTTTCTCTCCCCCCAATATTTCTTGTGTTCCTTGTTATTTTCAAAATACGAATTTAGGATTGTTGTGCCCTCAATTCGTGGAACAATGATCTGAGACCAGGTATCTGACACCCCAACGAAACCACAGAGGTGTGACAGTGAAGACGCAGTACAAATTAGCCAAGGTAGTGGATTATGGTGTTGCAAGGAAGGGACTGAGGTATAATCTCTAGGTGGTATAGGAGGAGAACAAGGAGTATATTGGACCACTGGTAGGGTAGTTAACTACGGAGCCAACACGAGGCATGGGTGGCCAAACCAGGAGGAGTGTGAGGTGGACGGGATGTTGGTGGTGTGGCTGGTGGTGCAGCGTGAGGCGGTAGTTCAAGCAAGACCTCGTGGGAGTTGGCAGCCATATCAGTTCCACAGGGGAGTTGGCATACACGGCTAGGGTCCGCACATTGCCCATGGAGGCGGTGGTCGCAAGGGAGGTCGGTGGACGTGGTGGCCTTCTGAGTTGACTATGGCAGCACCGCGTTGATCAGGATCACGATTCTGGGTCATCCACAGGTGGTAGAAGGGGCCTGATCCGCATGAAATTTACCAGGATGGATGGGTTGGGCCACTCAATTGGGCTAGGTAGGGTTAGGTTGGTTCGATCGGACCGGGTCTGGTTAGCAATTCGTGCCGGGTCAGACCCGGATCGGACCCAGGTTGGATTTTTTCAGTAAAATTATTGTAACATTCAAACAGAAGGTCTATTTATCAAGTGGTATGTGGTGTAGGGACCCTTGTGATGATGCGGTACTTTTTATATGGCTTAGTTGGTTTTTATCTTCGACCAGTATAGGTGGAGAGTTTCCCTTGGTTCTTTCCTCTAGGGTTTTGTATGGTATTTCATCCACGTCATTGGATATTAGTACCCTCTAGAGGTTTATTCTCATATAGAGTTTTTTTATCCCTCCTTGGAATAAGATTGATCATCTATCACCCTTGATAGAGTTTTAATGGAATTACGTGACCTATGAGGATGGGGTGTTTGTCCTCTAACTAGTGGGTCATGTCGATAGGGTTGTTGGTATTCTATGAGAAGGATCCCCAACATTATGAGACGCATCAGTAGGGTTATTGGTATTCTCTTAGAAGAATCCCCTATGTTGCGGTTTGATATAGATTGGGTTGTTGGTATTTTTTGGTAAGGATCCCTTATTTGTATGTTATGATCTTTGACCAGTTTTTTCCTCTTATGGTGGTTCCCAAAATTAGAAGAACCCTATCTGGGAGATTGGTTGTGACTTACCTCTTTACCTTGATGCTACTTATGAGTATACCTATATATAATTGGTATATGTGTTACAGACATATAACTTTGTTGATCTAATTGTACCATTCACTTTTAGTATTTATTTTGTGGTTTTTCCATTGAGGTCTCAGGTTGACCTATTGAGTACTGTTTTACTCACCCCTGCATGAGCTTTTCCCACACGTGTTATGTCTTGTGCGGATGATCGACTCTTTTATAGAGTCCTAGGTGGACCAGGACTAGGGGTTGTTAGAATTATTTTACAGATGTGGTGTTCTTATATGACTTCAGACAGTTGTCCTACACCTACACTTCAGTTAGGGTTTTATGCAGATGAGTTTCAAGAACTAATACCTTAACTTTTACGGTATCCTTATTTTGGTGGGATTATATTTTGGCCATGTGTACTTTCTATTTTTCTACAATCAAACACTGGGGTTGGTATCTTAGTTTATGCATGAATTTTATACTTTGTGTTTTGATTCATTTTATCATTTTGTTCGTGGAGATGTGTATGTGTGTATAGGTACGTAGAAAAATTCCTCTCATTTGTGGGATATGCCAACTCAAGGCTAGTCACCATCCTCTGGCCTATCTGAGGTAGGATTGGGGTAGTCATGGTATGGACCCCTCTGGGATGGTTTCTGACAAAGTGGTATCATAGGAGGTCAGTTTTAATTTAGGACTGAGATACTAGGAGGTTGGTTTGGGGAAAAATGTTGAGTTCTTAAAGTTAAGATATCAGGCTAGGGAATCTTATGTTCATGTGACGACTAACATATCCATACTCCAGGACTCTAGACACTCGCTCTCTGACTTGGTACATAAAAACACTAGTATCAGAGAAAACAGTAGTACATGCATCATATATGATTTGGGTGTGTTATCATATCCTTCTTGTGTCATCTCACCAGGTATACTCTATCGAACATGGTATATATTCTTTTATTTCAGGATGCCTCCTTAGAGATAGCTAGTTACGGTTCTGCTGCACGATAAGGGGGATGATATGCCTTGTGATGAGGTGTTGGTATAGGGACAAATACTAGAGATACTCCAAGTATCACAGATAGAACCTATGGGTGGTTTACCAGTGATACCACCACCCGTTGAGCAGGAGTTACTCCCAACACTACTGTTTAAGGATGCATGCAGGAATAGTGCATTTCATGAGTTCTAGAGACATCGACCTCCTAGGTTTCGGGGTGAGACTTACCCTCAGGTTGGTGAGGATTGGTTGGAGGTATTTACACTTGTCTTCTTCATTGTGAGGACACCTTCCGACCAGATGGTGGTAATAGTCGAGAGTCTTCATTAGGACGATGGTGGAGATGTTGGATCTTAGTGACCAAGACACATGATGAGGTGAATTTCTCTTGGGAAGACTTTAAGTATCTCTTCAGGGAGGAGTTATTTCTATATACATTTTGATCATTGCACTTCCAGGATCTACTATACCTTCATAAGAGAAATCAAACTATGGTGGAGTACTCAGTGAGTTTTACTAATATTTCTCGCTACTCTATGGATATGGTATGTCAATTGTTCTTCAGGGCTTACACCATTGAGAAGGGACTACAACAAGTGATTAGGTAATTCATGATATCACTTGTCTTTCTAATATATGTTAGGCTCCTAGAGTGATATATATTATTGGATATCTTTCTAGCGGATCCGAAACTCGAAGTGTGTAAGACCCAAACATTTTTACAAAGTCATCTCTGGACCATTTTCATGTACTTTTTGATATTTTTAAGTCCTTTGTTTTGGATTTATGGTTTGAGGTGTCTTTGTGTGAGTTTTTAAGAAAATTTAATAGATAGAGGGTTGTGCACAGTTTGTGAACAATTTGAAAAATCGTGTGACTAAACCCATGTAACCATGAAAACTATGCAAACCTTGATAGAGAGGTTTGCATGGTTGGTTCATGGTTTACCCTAACCGTACGCCCCTACCTAGGAAACCATGTGAGGAAGATTTAATTATCTAAAAATTTGTTTTAAAATCACTAGAACCCCTTATACCCCTCTATTTTAAACCATGTCCTGGTCTTGAAAAATTCTAGACGATCCCAAAGCTTTCCAGAGGGATTCCAAGGTGATTTTCACACCGTTATTTGAGATGTAATGCCTATATTGAAGATCATCTCTCTTCTAGGTAAGTGGATTTCATCCCAATGCTTCTCTCGTTCATTCCTGTATCCTTCTTTGATTTTTCAAAGAATAATTCCACTATTTACAGGGATCTAAACCTATATCTTGAGACCTAGATATAGGACTGTGGATCTAGATATAGATTTGGAAGATCTATATTCATTCTATTATAATTTTGGGTATATGGATTTAGATCTAGATCTTGATTGAAATCATTGTGTTGTAATGATTTTGGGGATTTTTGTGGGATAACATCTTCCAAGATACTGAGGTAGGTTTTCTAAATTGAACTCCCATAGTTGTGTATTTGATATGTGTATATGAGAATATTAATTTTTTATCTTCCCTTGATAATTTATTTCATAAATTAGAGTAATTAGGAATGTTATTTTTACTTGTTGATGCTTTTTAGATATATATAATTATTTTATGATTTAATTGTTGAAATAAGGGGGATGTCTAAATAGATATTTTATTTATGGAATTTGTTTATGATTAAAGATATTGTAATTGAGGTATTGATTTAGCGGTCTTAAGATAATTAATCAAGGGAGGGTTGGGGGAATTAATTATGAGATGATGTTTGAGTATATAACATAATTTATGGTTAATTAATTATGTGACACTGTGTTGATTAATGATAATTAATTGCAAGAATTTATTTTCATAATTTGAGATTTGGGATGGATAATTTATTATGAGTAATTAATTATGGAATAATTTTTTTATTTATTGACTAATTAATTGATGAATTAATTAATGGCTTATGTACTTAGTTAATTGTTGGGTTAACTAATGTAATTGTATATGTTTAACAAATTGTTGGATTAGAAAGGTAATTATTTGGTTAATTCTAGTTGATTAATGAATGATTTAAATGATTGATAATGTGTGTTCTAGACATGGCGTTCTTGACCGATTTAGATATTGGGACTTGGACATGGCATTTCTCCCCAATAGTTAACCAATTGATTATGATGTGGGGTGTTAGACATAGAGAGCTACACCAAATGAGATTTAGGGTGGTTGACCTGGTGTTCATAACCGAATGAAATTTGGGGTTCTTGATTTGGATTTCAACACTGAATGATATTTGGGGTGCTTGACATGGAATTCAACACCAAATGAATGACAACAATAAATTATGATTTAAATGGGAGACATTAATTGAAACCATGTCTGGTGTGTTGATTAAAGAATAAATTACAATGTGATAACTGTTTCATTATGCATTATATTTATTGGTTCTTAGAATTTATTAAACTATATTTTGACAATAGATGTTTTAGACACTGTTGGTGGTGGCCTACTAAGTTATACACACACCCTATTTGGGTCGCCAGATCGGCACCCAAGTAGACATTATTGTTGCAGTGAGTCAGGGAGGCGCAAAATGTGGATACCGACTATGAGACTCGACATGATCAGTTGTCCACATGGAATTATCATAATGGATATTCAATAGGTGGAGAGCACGTCATTGATTTCATAGGGCGCACAGTTATACAGTGGCATTGTAGGAGGAGGATCTAAGGGAGTTTTACATGTCCCCTTTAGTAGTACATCTGGGTGTGGAGAAGATGTATTAGGACCTCTAGTGATAGTTCTTGTGGTTGGGGATGAAAAAGGTGGTAGAATAGTTTATTTCATGATACCTCACTTTTCA
The DNA here is from genome assembly GCA_963277665.1 of Viscum album. Lineage (NCBI taxonomy): Eukaryota > Viridiplantae > Streptophyta > Magnoliopsida > Santalales > Viscaceae > Viscum > Viscum album. The sequence continues at coordinate 358,858,496 of OY728162.1, forward strand.
ACAAGTGATGGTTGATCACCATGTTCCAGTGGGATTTACCCAACCCCTTGAGGTACTAGAGTGGAATTGGGATGGGATATTGATTGTCTTTGTGAAAGGTTTACCAGGCATGTCTAGGGGACATGATACTATATGGGTGATCATTGACCGACTCACCAAGTTAGTCTACATCCTACCTATCTAGGAGCAGAGTTTAGTAGATATTTTGGGGTGCCTCTACATGCATGAGATAGTTTGGATTCACGAAGTGCGAGCGATGATCATTTATTACCATGATTCTCATTTCACATCCTTATTGTGGAAGGTATTGAAGGATTCATTTGGTACATAGTTACTTTTGAGCATTGAATTCCATCCCAATATGGATGGATAGTCAAAGAGGACCATCCGGGTTCTAGAAGATATGTTATGGGTCTACATATTGGATATCAGTTGTAGCTGGGAGGATCACTAACCACTAGTGGAGTTTGTGTACAATAATAGATAACACTCCACCATTGGTATGGAACCATTCGAGGCCATGTACAGGCGATAATATAGGTCACCACTTTTCTGGAATGACCTAGGAGAGTCTGCACTCATGGGTCTGGAGTTGGTGTGGGCTATCACTGAGAAGCTGAAGATCGTCCAGGAGTAGATGAGGACTACATAGAGCTGACAGAAGTTATATGCTGATAGGATATAGAGGCCAATGGAGTTCGAGGGGGGAGACCATGTGTTCCTTTGGGTCCCACCTCATCAAGGATTGCATATATTTTTATGGGGAATTTGTTATTTCTAAGATACATTAGACCTTTAAGATTTTTCTTAGAGTTGGTGAGGTGGCGTACCACTTAGATATACCCCCATAGTTGCACTGGGTGCACGACTTCTTACATGTGTCATACATGAGAAGGTTTGTTCATGATATATCACACGTCATTGACTGGGGAGATATGATCATTGATTATGGGGTGACTTTTGTGGAGTACCTGGTAGAGATTGAGGATGGACATGAGAGGATCATTCATGGGTGGTTGATTCTTATAGTGTACATTTGGTGGTCGCACTGGAATCTCTAGGATAGAACCTGGGAGAAGGAGGCTCATGTTCATGCTTAATACCCTCGTCTTTTTGTTGAGTATCCATATTTTTTTATTTTAGGGAATTAAAACCTTGAGGTGGGGAGAATGTAATGACTCGTATTTTCTTAGGTTTTATTTTTATAAATTAATTTTAAACATTCCGAGAATAGGTACTAAGAAGGCATGTGATTTTGATTCCCAGTGTTCCCATTAAAATTCAATTAATGATGTTCAGTATTTAATAAAGCGCACAAGTGTTTTTTCATTAAAAATGGAATAACTCTTAAATGGTAGTCTGAATCGGAAATATGAGTGCACTGTTACATTTAGAGTTGTTGCATTACAGTAGGTGGGGATTAACATTGATTGTAGTGGGTCGTACTTGCATGTTATCTTTTGGATATAAAAATCATTGAAATTGTTAATAAAAATATTTTATTTTGAAACAATGTTAAGATTATTTTAAATGCTTCATATTGTCTGGAATATAGGGTTACGACATAACCCTAGAAATCCTCTCAGGTAGGAAGAAGGATCTCTATCCAATTAACGTTGATGGATTGGAGAATCAATATTGACGACCTCTGGATTTGATGAATTGATTAACGACAATGAAGAATATTCTCCCTTCATCAACAACCGATCAAAATTCCAGTTTGGGTGTTGTTTCATTGTGATTAATTCCTCATTAATAATTTCAACATCAAATGTGGACCAACCCACAAAAAGAATTATATGCATTTAGATTACATTTAGTATGGTCTTATGCTTGTTTGGATTTAAATTGGGGATAGATTCATGTTTTTCTTTGTTATTCATGATCTTACTAAAAAGAATGAATCAAGGCCGATACGAAAAAAGGGCAAGATCTATTCTTCTGGTGTTCATGTGATTTATTTTCTATCCCCCCCAATATTACTCACATTCCTCATTCTTCATAAAATATGAACTGAGGATAATTGTTCCTTTGATCCATAGAACATCAATCTAAGAATGGGGATCCGACACCGAAACAACACAACGGAGGTGCGACAATAAAGACGCGGCGCAAACCAGCCAAGGAAACTAATTACAGTGGTTCAAGGTGGTGGCACATGGAGGTGACTGAAGTAAAGGCTCTGGCCAGTTCAGGAAGAGCGTGAGGTGGAAAATGGGCCCCTAGTAGGGAAGTAGGTGGTAGATCCAACATGCAGCCTAGTGGGGGATACACTAGAAGGAGAATGAGATGGAAAGGCCACTGGTGGGGCAGCCAACAGCAGAGCGTGAGGTAGTGGTCTAGGTGGGACCGTGTTGAAGCTCACAACCAGAGCAATGTCACGGGGAAGCTGGCATCATCTGCTGGGGTCTGAGAGGATCCCATAGTGGTAGAGGCCATGGGGGAGGCTAGTGGATGCGGTAGTCATCAATGTTGATAGGGAGCACGAGGTTGGGTCGTACATGTGTGTGAGAAGGGGGTCGGCCAACATGTAGTGGACTGGGCTAGACGTACCAAGCCACTCTAGCGGTCCAGCAGACTACAGACCAAAAAGCTAGGACCAATGGGTTGAGCTAGTCCATACTCATTTGTACGAGCTAGGTCAGAGCTTCTGGACCGGGATGGGTTAGGTCAGATCGGTGGGTTGGGTCGGGCCAAACCCGGGACAAAATGTTTCACTAAAATGAAAGTAACTTTCAAAAAAAAGGTTTTTTTGATGAGCTGTTTATGATGTAGGGACCTTCGCGATGATGTGGTCCTTTTGAGATGGCATAGTGGGTTTTTATCTTGGACCAGTATAGTTGGATAGTTTCCCTTGATTATTTCATCAAGGGTCCAGTATGATATTACATCCTCATAATTGGATAGTATTCCCCTGTAGAGTCTGAGTCCTAGATAGAGTTATGGTATCCATAATTGGGACTATAGAAATCCTATATCACCCTTGATATAATTTTATGGTAATTTACATGGCCTCTGTGTGTAGGGAATTAGTACTCTATCTAGTGGGACGTGTCTATAGTGTTGTTGTTATTCATTGAGAAGGATCCCTACATTACGAGCTACTTTGGTAGGGTTGTTGTTATTATCTAAGAATAATCCCAAATATTGTGGGTTAATACAAATTAGGTTGTTAGTATTCTATGAGAATGATCCCTTCTCTGTATGTCATGATATTTCACCAATGTTTTCCTCTTAGAGCAGGGCCCAAATTAGAAAAAAATTTTGACAGTGATTGGTTGTGACATACATTTTTACCTTGTGGATAGTTATGAGTATACCTAGATATCCTTGGTATATGTGTACAGGCATATACTAGTGTTGAGATGACTACACTATTCAATTGTATTATTTATATTTTGGTTATTCTATTTTGGTTTCAATTTGTCCTACTGGGTACAATTTTACTCACACATGCACAGGAAATACCTGCACGTGTTTTCTCTTGTGCAGACGATCGATGCCTTGATGGAGTTCTATGTGGATTGTGACCAAGTGGTGCTTAAAGAGATCATATAAACGTGGTGTGGTTATATGTCTTCATAAATTTTTCCTATAACTACCCTTCAGGTAGGGTTTTTTATGGATGAGTTTCAGGAACATGTGCATTAAATTTTATAGACTCTTACTTTTGGTGGGCTTTTATTCTAGCCCAATTTACTTTTTAGTTTCCTACTGTTGTACTCTGTGGTTCATATCTTAGTGTATTCATGAATTTTCTACATAGTGTTTTTATTTATTTTATAATTTTGGGCTTTGAAATGTGTGTGTGTGTGTGTGTATGTGTAAGTTTATAGAAAAAATCCTCCCATTTGTGGGATATGCCAACTTAGTGCTAGTCACCATCCCCTGGCCAATCGGAGGTGGGTTTGGGGTAGTCATGACACAGGCCCCTCTCAGATGCATTTGTGAGACAAATTTGATTTTTCATATAATTTATTTATATAGATAAATTATATTTTAAGTTGTATTTAATGTTACATTAAATAAATTATATATCTATTAATTCAATTTAGGCCATTTTAATCATTTATATTTAATTTACATATAAAAACATAAATAACTTTTGAACATTATCACATTAAAAACTCTCTTTCTCGCCATGTTTATGATATTGGCATTAAATTTATGTTTTCCACTTTTTGGAATTGAATTTCAAAAAATGGAATTAAATAGTTGTGATAATTATAATATTTATACTCTAATAAGATCAACTTAATTTTTTCAAAAATTATTAGTGAATGCGATTAAGATTAATTATAATGATTAAGGTAAAGTTAATCTTAACAAGAAAATAGACTTTAATCATAAGGTCCCAAATGACCTAGAAACTATTAAAACACCAATTTTATGTAAATATATCATCAATAAGCCTTACATTATTGAGTTTGGTTGGTTTTTGATGATTTTTTCTAGGTAAAAACATGTTCACACTTAACTTGTTTTCAAAAAATGTGAAGTGTGTCCCCTCAATTCCCTATAAAATCCCACAACCTCTCTCCCTTCTTCATACCTCTCATAAAACATTGTTACACCTAATATCTGACAATAAAAATCCAAAAAATTCTATATTCCTCCTTGAATCCTCCCTTTTTGAAAAAATCCAACCAATAATCCCTTTGGGGAAAAATAAAAGGAGTTACACAAATAAGAAGTAATATCCATTCTCCAACTCCTTTCCTTAATTTTATTTTTTCACCACCTCAATTATTTTTATTACATTATCATGTAATAAAACAGTATTCACAATATACTAATATGTTTTTATTATAGGGTTTCTACTTTCTCTTACACAGACTTCTATCTAATGTGTTCTAAACTTACCCTTCTTTTATACGACGAACTACCGCCTCACGAAACAATGTTGTTAATTTTACCTTTAACATGTCTCATGGTCAGGAATTATAATGGAACTATATTTTTATATGATATCTTTAATATTAATTATTTATTTATACTTATATATTTATTATATAAATCTATCATTCATGATTTTCATTTTGTGAAAATGCAGTAATTTCTTTTGGGGAAGTGTGGACTCCTACCCCTCAAAGTGATGTGATCTATTCACACAATATATGGAATGTATTAAGGATGGGTTTAGTGAAATTAAATGAAACATATTACATAATAATTTTACAATAATGATATTATATATACATATGTGTCATTATCTTTCCTTTTTTCAATATTAAAAATAAAAATGGAAACATCGTGCATGCGTACGTATGACCAACCGTCTCCATGAACGGTGTATTCCATTTTAATATTTATTTATTATATAAATTATCATAAATTTATATAGACATATTATAAATGATATTTATATCATGTTTTACATTCTTGAAATCATGGTATTAGTATGTGGAACAAAAAAAATAAAAAATTGTGACACCTGTGAAAAAGTGGATATTACCTAAAGAGAAACCTTTATTGGAATTGTTAATAAGAGGTTAATAAAAATATAATGATCAAAAAATATGTGGTATTATACATGAGAATATATATTCATAAAATATTTATGATAAACCTATATTTATTCTACTGGGGGGTTTTATGAGTGTGAAGAGAGTCAAATCATATGATAAGGGAATGTTATCTCAATTTTTAGTTTTATGATATTCATTCCTTATTCCAAATAATTAATTTTGTTTTGTGTTTATACTACATAAGGATTTATATTATTATTTATATAATTAATATTATCTTTATATACAAATCCATTTCATGATATTATATTCATGGCATTTATGTTCCAAATTTTGCCAAATTGTTAAGGTAATTTTGTCTCAATTTTATTTCTTTGAGAAACATGCCATGTTATGCATTTGTATTTCTATATGAGGTGTATATATTTGATTTGAAATATTATATATAGAATATAATTCTTTTCATGATATGATAATTTCATGTAATTTTATTCTTTTAATCATGTTACGATTCAACGGAATCAAGTTGGTAATAGTTTATAGCTACAATCTCACCTTTTATTGAGATTATTTATGATTAAGCTCATATTAATGAAATATTCAGATACATATATCAATAATCCTCCTTATTTTTCTTACCATTGGGTTATTAAGGGTATATCCATGTAATGGTACCATTTTACCAATCTTTCATACATATGATGATCAAGAATGTGTTTATAAGAAAGTATGACTTTACCTCTCTCTTTGGTCAAAACATTTTGTTCCATCAAAATAATGTTTTCTAAAAGAGTTTCCAAAAATATTATGTAATTATTTTATTATCCATTAAAGATAATATTACCCATTTTTTCCTTCTTAACAAAAAATTTTAATTAGTATTGCCCTTTTTTTCAGGTTAAGGTGAATTTCTAAACAGTTTATAGTGCCAAATGTATGTTCAACACGTACGAATTTACTTGATGTCATGACCATCAATCCATTAAATCTTATCTTACATGATAAATTTTTTTTTTAAATAAAAAATATATTCAAATATTTGTAAATTCATTGGTTTTTAAAGTGGTTTTCAGTAAAAATCGTTTCAAAACTGTATTATGTTTAAAAAATATTTGAATTGATTTTCAAAACCTAAATTATAATTTCTAAAAATGTTTTATCAATGAAATTGATTTCAATGATTTTTATGAATATTTTATTTTTTTCTAATTATTTTCAATGAAAATGTTTATAAAATATTTTCAACCATATTTTATATGTTTTCAATGAAGAAGGTTTCGAAAATGATTTCAAAATAACTTTGTATCTCTTAAAATAATTTATTTAAAAATAGGTTTTAAAATGTTTTAAGTTTTTAAGAGCCTCATTCAAAGAAGAAATTATATTTTCTTCATGAAATATTTTTAAAAGATATTACATAATTATTTTCCTTCTATGATGGTATCTATTGATTGAAATCATTCCCTATTAAGAAATGATCCAATGGTTTAATTCATATTATTTATTGAATAGTTTATGTTTTTATGGAATGATATGAATGACACTCATTTCTCTTCAATAGGTTATATGCTATTAAAACCCATTTCTTTTTACAGGTTAGGATTTAATGAAGTGATTATGAAACCTATCTATTTTCTATAGGTAATTATTTAAATAAATTTTACTGATAGACATTTTATTTCATAGGTTATGATTTTATTTTTATAAAACACATATTTTTTTCATGGTTCATGATATGATGAATGTTTTATTATCTTTTGGAACTTGTATATATTATTTTTATTATGTGACAGTTGGGACCTATATCTCCCTCTAATTCTTTGAGTAGTGATAAATTTTTTTTGAGCTCAAGAGGGTACCTAGGAAGGAATCCCAAGACTGAAACAGGAGGGCATCCCAATATCAAAACAAGAAAGTAGATTGGAAATCCCATTCCTGAAACAAGAGGGTAAACGAGAGCAGATCCCAAGCTAGAAAAAAGAGGATACACGAGAGGGCATCTAAATCCCATAATAATATGGTACACTGGAGGGAATCCCAAGCCTGAAAGAAGAGGGTATATAGGTGAGTATCCCATTACCAAAACAATACGGTGTACAATAGGGTATTCCAATACCAAAGTTGGTATATATGTTAAAATCCCAAGTCTAATAGGTTATGATGGTCTTGGTATGTATCATTTACATATGATTGTCTATGTTTATGTGTATGCAACATTTTTATGTATTATTTCTATTTTATTATTTATTGTCTTATGTTCTTTGTTTACTTATGATTCATGACTTCTGAACTGATAATTTTTGTGCCCGGATTCATGTTTATGAACATTGATATGCAGGGTATGATTATATAATGTTATGATCACATTCCCACAACCTTATGAGCAAGTTTATGATTACATATCTCCCATTTTCCATTACTAATAATCTTAACTCATACATTTTTATGTTTCCTTCCCCATATTATAGAGATATATTTAATGGTTGAGATATATTAGGGGGTTATAGTCATGGATATCCTAGTGGGTGAAAATGTATCTCACTCATGTACGAGTGTTTATGTTTCCATGTTTTCAAAGAAACTAAACTAATAAAGTCTTTGGGTGTCTGTTTACATAATTTTGTATTTATTCTAAAAATTTGAGGCAATTTTCAAGTACTTTAAGGATGGGTCATTATAGTCATGATATTTTCTTCAATATTATATCATACAATCATATATTATTTATATTTTCATCAATTATTTTCACAATAATCATAAACATTGTCCAGAAAAAAACATCAGCTTCACGATCATCTATATAGATTAAGGGATCCTTTAATACACCATTAATTTTATAATTATTATTCATTTATAAGTTATGATATTTACACCATTAATTTTATAATTATTATTCCCCTGTAAGTTATTATATTTATGTTTACCTTCCAACTCCAATAAAAGATCTATGATACCCTCAAGTTTATTATATTCATCAATTTCATCCAAAAAAATCTAATGAATACATCATTTCATCCACCATATCTAAGATAAAATCAATTTAAATTCCTTTTAACAGATCTGCTGTAACATTTCATTCATAGTTCCTAATAATTAATTTTATATGAAACATATTTCCAATTTAATTTCAAGAGTTGAAATTCATACATGGTTGAAAATTATTTATCAATTTTGGTGAGAATTATCACGGAAATATCACTTCACAGAATATCTTTGGAAAAATAATGATGATGTGTTCATCATTCCCATAATATAAATTATCAATAAGTATCCATTAATTCAATATTTCTTTGTATCATTTAAAATCTATTATAATAATCGATAAGAATTACTCACTTACATCATATTCATTTTCAATATCTTGTTCTACCTTTTTCTCTATATCCTTGAATTCTATCACTTTAGATGAATTATCTGAAATGATTTATGGTTTCACCTATATATCATATGGAACCAACTCGTTTTGAAATTAATTTTGATAAAACTATACAATATTAATCTCCTCTAGTCATGATGATTTTATATTTCACATAATAGACAATATTCAAATAATCCTATTCACATTATCTAAATTATTGATCTCATGACCAAGTCTATTTAAGGAACCAACAACTTAAATAATATATATTAATAATCCATCTATATATTCAGTAAAACAATTTATAGATAACCATATATATTTTATAATACATTTTACTTCACCTCATTAAATTTTCAATCCCATCATAGTTGTTAGAATGTTTATCCCAAACTAATTTTTTTCCCTAAAAAATACCTCACCTTCCTATTTATCTAATTGAAAATAATTCTCAACAAGGAATTTTAAGGATTAACATCATCATTAAATAATTTATTACTATATCTTATCATTGATATTCGTATTGGATCACTTAATTATATACCATGTACTTCTAGATAATATACATTTAGACTAAAAGATAGTATATAATATCTCATCTAATTCTTCGATATCTTATAATTCTATCAATTGAATATATGTACTCCCTTTCATTGCATAATATTTTCCATGAAAGAAAATTGTATATACATTCTAGTGAAAAAATTTGGCTTTGATACCACATGTTGTACTTTTATCCCAATGTACACCCTCTAAGGATGGGGGGTTAAATGAGTGTGATGAAATTTATTCTTCTATTTGGAGAAAATTGGATCTTCATTCCACGTTGGAATGGAGACCCGAAATCTATTTTTTTAATTGAACCCATATTTTTATATATTAAGAGCATGATGTCACTAATTTTATTTAGCTAAATCACAAAAAAGGTTACTCCAAAAATCACATATCAATGATGTTTTGATATACCAATTAACTACTACTTCACTTTTATATGATTAAAAAATTTAGAAGATATCATGAATACACCAATGTTTACAATGACTTCCTATCTTCCATGCACACCTTTTAAGAATGATAAAAATGGATTTAATATACTGCTCAATCATACTAGATATCATGTAAAGAAATCAACACCATTATAAATTGGTTTTCCCCTAGTGATATGTTATTAAACTAAAGATCTTCATAATATGAAAAATAATATTTTATTCTGGATATGATCATACACGTGACTCTGAATTGATCTAACTTCTCAAAAAATACATGATATTAAATGAATATACCTATTATATTTTTTTTATTTTATAATTAAATAAGTTCCTACAATATTTCCATATATGTGATCTAATTTCTCTATAAAATGACATCCTATAAATCTAGATAATGTTTGAATTTAAAATTTGAATGTCAAAATCCAAATTACATCTCAATCGAATATAACCCTTTTAATAATTACCATATAGTTATCTATAATTGAATTAAATTTTTTTAGATTAAGTAGTTTAACATACCAAAAACCTCTATGATATAACTGCATCATCATTCTTAGTTGAATTAGGAATAATGTATATATCATATTGCAGCATACTTCATTATAGTGTGGTGACTCAGTTTTGACATATCAAATTCAATCGTCTATAAAGAATTTAGCGTTGATCAAATGATCATAGTGAGGAGTTTTAGAAATGTTTTATTGAATTTTATTTACGCACTACCAAAAAAATAAACTCTATAGTGTTCAAGTCTTCATCTAATATATTTTATACAGTATTACCTTTCCTCCATGGTTTAATTCCCTATAGACTAAAAGTATGTGATTTATTCATTCATTGAATTTGACTAAATTTTATCTTGGATTAATATCCATGTGTGGTATCCCATAGACTCAAAATATCTAAATTCTTATAAAATTCTCAATTCACACCCTTTAATATGCATAAATTTCACTATATCATGGTTCCCTAATTTCCTCGCATTCCTAAATCTAGGTATATTGCTTCTCACCCTCTATTGTGTGGATGTATCCAATTTTCGTGGGCCACTAAAATCAAAATATAATTTTTCTAAGGCATGGAATATTATATTGAAACATGTAATATAAGACTTAAATTTGTTTAGTAAAACCTAGGTACTTTTCTGCTTGTGAAATAATATTACATCTTAACCTGATTATTCTGAATCACACATCAGACATTCCTTTAGAATGGGATGGTTTATTATCTAAGAGACAACTTTCCATCACCATATGAATCCTAGGGTGTTTTCCAAATCTATGATCACTTATCCATGGTTCCTCCATCTTCCATGGAATTTATTTATTCCAAGAAAAAACTCACAGAAGCTTATTTTCTTCTTTACAACCATAGATGGGGTATTTTTTGATGTTTGATGGATACCACTTCAGTGGCTAGATATGTGGGTGGCCCTTGGATTCAAAGATAACTTATTATTTCTTTATAAACCCCACTCACCACTATATCATGGAAAATGGTCTAGAAATGTGTTGTAACATGGAACACTAAAAATGAAAATTTAAATGACTATAAATCACCAATAAATCGCCATTATGGAAAATTAAGGTTTTTTTAAAATTTTCAGTTTATTCTCTAAAATCCCAACATGGTCCTCTTATTTACACTGTATTTTATTACAAAATATATTGGAATAAAATAAAAGCTTCCATTTTAACTTCATCCTAATTCAATTCACTTCAGATTCTTCAAACTGAATTTATGTCTATAACAATCCTAATAACATCCCAGGAAAACAAACTAAACATAACAAACCTATAGTTTCTACATGAACCAATGTAACCCCTTGGTCTAGAATTTAATATATAGTCAATAAATTCATCATTTATCATAGTATTATATTTTTATTAATTCAATGAAAACATGACCCAAAATTACATTTAAATATAATGACCTAATTAATTCCATGATTAATATTGAATCTAAACATGAGTTAACCCATTAAAAATAAATTCAATAATAAATAAATAATAATATTTCATATAAAAGAAATAAATGTGTAGATGAATAGATGATTATGTGAAACTAACATGAATCCATATGAAATTAAACATGAAATAAATAAATAAATCACCATTCATTACAAAACATAACATATGATCTCTTCTCTAACATGTTTTCACAATAATCAATGGTTTTATCCATGTTAGAAGTTAAATATTAAATAAAAATCAGATTATAATTCATAAAAATAACCTTAATTCTAAATAAACTATATCCAAATTCCAATAATGAATTAATAATGTTTTTATGTTAATATCTAATTTATGTCCCTACTTCTATAGAAAAAGATATATCTTATATATCTTTATATATTTATTATATTATTTCCCTTTTTTATCAAATAACTCTCAAAAATATATATTAAAAGAAAAGTGGGATGTGTCAAATATCTATAAAAAAATTACCCAAAGATTCTATATCTTTTCTTGGTATTAAATATTTTAAATTTATCAATACATGAAGAAAAAATTTCTATAGGGATTAATAATCCTATAATGGACATCCCTGTTATGGAAAACACTAAAAATAACATTCATGGCATTCACCACAATATAAAATTTTACATACATGGCCATAATGCTCTGTGTAATTTTATGATATTTCAAAAAAAATCCATATGGCCTATAATTTATCTATAAAATTTATAAGGTATTCTATACTTCATTATTAATTTTATTTTCCCATAATGATCACTTTTAATGCTTAAAAACATCCTCTAAAATATTTCTATGGGTCTTAAAATTTTCCCTCATTTTCTATAAAAAACTTTGACCACTTTTATCAAATGAGCTTAAAAAAATTATGTTCCATCCAATTTATTTATCACCTAACATTATAACTCTTCAAACCATGACAAAATTATACCTAATCTTTATGGAGTTTATTTTCTACTGCATCATCATGACATATCATTCATTAAGATTCATGTGTTGTTACCAATTCTATTTTTATATTCCACTAAAAAATTCATATATAATAAGGTTCATTTAAGTGTGAAGGGAAAACCCTTTCTCCAATTAATTTTCCAATTATGAATGTTTTACATCTGTTCTATCCTCTATAACATGTCACTAATATTACAAAGACATAGACATCTGATACTTTATTTAATTTAATCCAAAATTATCTAAACTATTTCTTAGGAAATATTTATCTAAACAAAATTTAAATCAAACAAAATTATAAAATATATCCAATTGTGGTGAATGAAGTTAAGAAAGGTGGGATGAGATGAGTAAATGCGGGACGTGTGAGACTATGAATAAAAGGATGGTATCTTATTGGTGGGTATGATGATGGGTTATGTAATGGTAATATGGTATTATGATGATGGTGAGGGAGGATAAATATTCTAGTGTCACATCCATGACATTGATGGGGAAATTAGTGAGTGTTTTATTGTTATGAAAATTTGATAATATAGGTGATGTCATGGTTTTTAACACAAATCATGTTTTGTGATGATCCATGTAGGTTTTGAAAAATGTTGTCTTATATCCATTTTGGGATGTTCATTTTTGTTTGTTTATCTTTATTAATTTGTTCATATATGGTTGATTACATTTGGATATTATTTGATGAGAATAACTAAGAATGGTTTTATAAAAATTTACTAAGACAGTAGCATTACATGATTCTTTTAAAGGGGTAGAATATAGTGAAGGATTTTATTTGGATGTGTGTGATTTTATTAATGTTCTATAAATGGTTATAAAATTAATATATTGATATAGGTTTCTGGGAAAATTAATTACCCTTTTATAAAAATGTCATTTATTATAGTGGATTATTAATGATTTCACTTCATTCTTCCAATTTTTTTACTTTTCATTGTTTCTTTTTTTAATTAGTTAAAATTGTTATAGTTTTGAAGTTAATAATGATTTGAAATTGTCATTTTATAAATTAATAATTATTATTGGATAATAATACGTAGTTACTATCTTTGAAATTAAAAATATTTATTTCTAAATAATATTATATTCATGGAATTATACAATGGTACTTATAATAATAATTAGTATTTTAGATAATAATAATAATTAAATAATGATCAAAAAAATTAATTATATAATCTACATATATTTTATAATAATATATAGATTAAATATTTGAATATCGTAATATTTTTTTATATATTGATAATAATGTAAATTAGTTGAAGATAATATTTAATATTGTTTTTTATTTTAACATTTAATTTAATATGAAAATAATAATATATATCAAAAATCAATTTTTAATGAAAAAATAATATTTTGTTATGATATTTGATAAAAATAAAAATTATTCAGGTTTATAGAGAAAATATCACAATGTGGGTGAAAATAATATTTTTTAATGTATTATATTTAAAAATACTAATTACTATAATATATTGACTAATGAGAAAAATTATATTTAAATTTATAATAATAGCTATATGTATCATAATGAAATTCAATATATATTTACATAATTTTCATAATTTTTAATATTATAATGTTTTAAAATCTAACAAACATGCAAGGAATATGACTAACCATCATTAAAATGAATGGCTATTGATCATTGAAAAATAATAGAACCTTAAAAAACCACCTTTATTTATAATTTCAACTAAAAGATTTTTTTTATTTAATAATTTTTAGGATTATCTAATTTTTAGAGACGAATCCACATAGTGTCGCATATCACATTTTTTATGTATAAAACATGATGTTTTTCATGTTTACCATTTTGGGTTATTCAAAATATTGTGTTAATGTATTATTTTTTCAAGTATCTAGTTTATCAAATATTTCATATATATTCAATACATATAATGAAGAAACATTATAAATGGTTCCATATATATATACCATGATCTTGATTAGAATGAATAATAATATATAGATGAGGAAGAATAAAATTTGACCATTCACGTGAATAATTATCATCATTAATTTAAAAATAAAGTTGGAAACGATGAAGTTCAAATTGATTTTATTTATTTGCATGGCTGGAAAGATTAAAAACCAATGGTTTTGTACCCATATCCATAAGAGAATGTCTATGGCTAGAAGATCAGGTTTCATAATAGGTAGGTGGATTTTATATAAAATAAAATTTTTAAATTTATGATCTTGATGCTGATAATTATTATATTAATGATAACATTGATATGTTGGATCTCTATATATAATACAACTCCAATTATTACTCCATTATATATAACATCTCCAATAAATTATTTTGAATGAGATATACTATTACATAGTAGTGAATTCTGAAAAATCATTTGATAATTTTTTTGAATTGAAGATGGTTAAATGATTCATTTTATAGAATTCAACAACAAAGAAGATCCTCAAGAAATGATAGTGAATTATTTTGATGAAAATAATATAATATTTAATTTTAGAGGTATAAAAAACAAAATTTCTATTAAGCATAAAAAAATTATAGAGATTTTTAACATTATCATGAAATCCATAAACATCTATAAACCAATAACATGTAAAATAACATGGTATGTTAGAACACAAACTTTAGAAAATTATTATTAATTAAGATTACATGTTTATCGACACCAAATATATTATTATTATTTTCTAATAATTAAAATATTTAAAATTTAAATTTATCCCTTTTAAAATAGGTCTTCATTTAGTCTATGGGTATGCAATTTATTATATAAAAGAATATAAGTTAAAAGTATGTGTTTAAATATAGTGTATGATTAATGAGTTATTCCCCATTAGGTATCACCTAAATTTTTTACATCATCCCATTAAGGATGATAATATGATATTCCATTTTTTTATTATAATATAACTATGAAGACTAATAATGATTGTAGAAATGGTGAGTTTGAAATACTATTCAAGATATTTAATCAAAAATATTGAATATTTTTTTACCATATTATGATACAACATTATTTTCAACCTATATACTCCCATTCTTATTTATTTATGAGTTTTAATTTCCCAATATAAGTTAAATTTTCACTCATAATTTTATTCATCCTTTTAATTTTTCTTAATATCAAAATAATATAATTTCATTATTTTTCATATTTTTATGGCATGGAGAGATAATATTGAAATTATAGGATACAATTGAAAATAAATGAACTCAATTATGTATAATATCAATTAATTTAGTCAATTAAAATACACATTTTGAGTGAGGTGTAGATTATTTTGAGATTATCCTAACATAATATAACTTGATTTTATAACTTTTAAATGTTAAAATTTTAGAAATCATAAATAAAACATAATCTAAGAACTTAATGATGTAGTATATTTGGATATTTGTGGATTTACCATAATATTTTATAATAAATCATTTATTAATTCCCAAAAATATCTTACACATGATTCCCTTATAGAAATATCATATACAATTTTCTACTTTATTACCAAGGGAAATGATATATATAAAAATGGGTGAGAAAAAAATGTTATTAAGGTGAAAAAGTATCATTTCCTAAATGAATTTTTTTCAAATCAAATTTTTTTTAGAAAACATGAATATGTGAGAAATTTTAGGATTAATCAAATAATATAATTATTTTTTAAGAATCATGGACATAATTCTTGGAATATAATCATAAAAGGATGATGAAGAAAGAATAAAATATACATTAAAATAATAACATGAAATAAAAATAATAATAATAATGAGATATAATGATGTAAATTAAGAGTGTGGTAAATGAAATAGTGTTGAAGATCATAATATATATCATGTATTATCTGGAATGACTATAACAAAATGAATCCTTATGGGATGATAACTTCTAAAAAAATTATGTTTTTTTATGGATAAATGAAATGTGTGTTTTGGATATATGTTTTGGATTTTTTATTTAGGCTTTGAGTATTATTTTAAATATTTCTTGTTAGTTTCTGGCATGTTTTTAGTGTTGATAGAGATAAGGAGTTCAGTAAATTGGTCTTATTAATTTATTATAGATGGAAAATTTCAATCGGTTCCCATTGTATGAAACATGGTACCCGATAATAGAATATATGTACCAAAATCCCTTGGACAACCACTTACTAGCTATTTATCTTACATCAAGTGGACAATAAGGGATAGAGTACCCAATATAGCCCACCAGGTACTTGATAGAGGTCATGAATTATTTATATCAGGGATAGACCCATTATTAAAAGATAAAACCCATTATGGTTTTATCTAGATAACTATATATGGAATAAAATTTCCTTGACCAGCCTCTACATGGGAGGAATCCATTGATATAATCTCTCTATTTTTTGATCCACTTTTAATATGGGTATATTAATGTTCAATTTCATCATCTATATGGTGTATGATATCCTAATATCTCATTATATATCCCTATTAGTTTTTCTATTGATTTATGTAGTGTTTTATGTAGGCATTAAATTAATAATCCACTAATTCATGGTTGAATCATCCTTGAATGATAGGTATTCTTGGTTTGATAGCATGTGGATTTCAAAAAGGAAAATATGTCATATTTCTTTCCATTTTGATAGTGGTGAATCATCTAGTGATTTTTTATTATGATTCGGATAAAATTTATTTAAATTAAAAATCAATTGGTTGTTGATTAGTGTGTATATTTCTAGAAGGGGTTCTTGAGGCATGATTTGGACCTAATTCATGCTATTGGTTATGGTTTTTGTTTTTAAATGATGTGCAGTGAACCTTCGATGAAAATTCTATCTTAGTTAAAATTTGGTAAATATCTATTAATGTTTACAATTAATTAATAAATTACTATTTAATGAGATAAGTAATCAATATATTTTTATGGTTTTATAATAGTTTCTTTATGTTTTCTATAATTCATAAAGGTGAATTGCTCATATATTGATGTAGTAGTTCCATTTGATACTTAATAATTTGTATTTCTACATGTGCATATGTGTATATTCTATGGATTAATGTTTAAGATATTATCTATATTCTATAAATATCAAATTAGTTAAGGGGATTTAGTAGATCCTTTTTGGATTGGAGATGGTATCCCATGTATGGTTATAGGTATACACTATGAACCTTAAAAATCATTTAATAAGGGTATAATGTTTATGATGTGGTCTCCTAAGATTGAAAATATTACTTTTGATAAAGTAAATTTTTATAAAAAGGTCATGTATTTTATAGTATGTCTTTCATGGGTAGATTACAATTATTGGTTTAGTTATAATTTATTTATGAGTGTACTAGTAAGATCTAAAATCTTTTACTTACATCGGCCTTGGGGGAAAATATGTTTCATTGATTGATGGATACTGGTGAGTATGAGTTCTATTGGAATATATAACATACATTATATTTGTGTTTCTTAACATGCCTATAGATAGAGTAAGGGGATTAATAATTATGTATATTCTTTATAGGGTGATATCCAAGGATAGACCATTGTGGGGAAACCTTTTTTATACACATATTCCAAGGGAATGAGAATGTGTTGGAAAGGGGACTAGGTACTCATAAAGAACCATAGAGTATCAATGTGTATTATTGATAGGATAAATGATGGTGTGACTTTTTATGAGTCTATATATAAAGGTGTAAATCTATATGGTTAAAAATAATGGTTATGGAAATGTTTATTTAGTGAGTCATGATTTATAGTTTGATTATTACCTAAAATATTTGTTATAATCATGGTACATCCTTTTATATGCCACTTATATTGTGAAGACCAAATATAGTTATGGATCATGATGATTTGTGTATGGTTTTAATGGGGTATATCCTATAGAAGTGTAATAGGTTTGTATGTGTTACTAAGGTCATTTACTCTAGTTAATGGTTGATTTTTCTTTAAACGCTGGGGTTTATTAGTAAAATGTCTTAATGATACCGAAAGAGGAGAAATGTGAATTAATTATTTATATTTTTATAGAGGAAAATTTTCAATGGGTTTGTTTAATGATTTCACCATATTAGTTTTATATTTTGAATATATTTTTTATTCATGGGATGTTTTATACTATTGGGTCTAAAATAATTATTTGGACCATCCAAACACCATTGGTTTCAGTTTTTGGTTCACAAAAATACTCAATGTGATTTCAATTATTATCTATTCATAGACTAAATTGGGTTACTATGTATGAATTATTATAATTAAATAATTGAGTATTACGGTATGAGATAATGTACTGGGATGTTTTTATTTCTTTATAAAATAATGGTTGATGTTTTTCTTGTATGGATAAGTAGAAAAAAAATGATACTGAGGTAGGATGTCTCTTTAATAATTACTAATATATATTTTTATATGTGTATGTGTGTTCATGACTATAGGTATATGTTTTCTATATCATGTTGGTTTTTTTATTATTAATTGTGTAATGGGATATGAAAATTTCCTATTAGAGAAGAGAATATATCCCACATATTGTTATAAGATGTCCCTATAGGGCTTCAGAACCCTCTGATATGTGTGGAGTGTTTATTATGTGGTCTTCCTTGGATAAAAATATCAATTATAGAGAAAATATAGGTTATTTTAAGGTTGGTTCTTTAATTTTATGTAATTATTATTTAGTATGGATTGAGAGATTAAAGAACCACGTGTTTATGAGTATAATAGTTGGATCTTGGTTCTTACAGCATCATCAAAATTGGGGGAATTTAATTGTATCGATTGATACTATCTATTTAATATGTGATCTATGGGAAGATTAAACATAAGTGATATTTATGTTTCATGACATTCCTAAAGTTTGGGTGACTGTTGGTATTGACAAGGCATGTCATATGTGGGTAACACTAATGGATAGACCACATGATGAACCCCTCAATCCAATCAATGGTTTAGATCATGATAAAGTGTTATAAAGGATCCTAGGTATTTATAAATCACCTTAGTGTATTTCTGTGTATTAGTGATTTGGATGGATAATGGTTTAATTCCCATTAATACTTTATGAGTATGTTTATTATAAAAGTGTTATGCTAATGGATATGTCATAATTTTACTGGTGTATTAGGATTTGAAAACTGATTATGTCCAAAGGGATTCATAATCCTCATGGGACATTGTTATCATTATTGGTAATATTGTAAATAATAGGTATAGTTTATGGATCATGATTTTTTATTTTTGGGCTATATGTGGGATATCGTGTAGTGGAGTTTTGGGTTGATACATGTTTTTATATTAGTGATAGGATATTGGATATGTCTACCATGTATTTCTTATTTAACAAAAAAAATTGTTCAAGAATATATAAACATTAATATGGCTTGGATAAATAGGGTTTGTGGTTTTATATTGCACCACCCAGGTGATTTTCCTTTCCAAGTACAGGGAGTATTATGGTAGAGTGAGATAATCCCTATATTTTTCAACTATGAGATTATAGAAATGTGTTATTTCTTACTCATATATGTTTCCAATATGTTTTGAGGGGTTTTCATCTGATTATTATGAAGTGTAGTTCCATTTAATGAGGATTTTATTAAAAAAAGATGTTAAATAAGTGTTAAACCATCCTCATGAGAATTTATAATACACGGGACTATTATTTTTGTTTAACATTCCTTAGTGGTGTTACCTATACATGATTTTGGATAAGTTTTATGCCTAACATACATAAAATACCAAATTGTGGTGTGACTATATAACCATTACCTCCATTTCCTGATGAATGTGAGGTCAAGTGTCATAGAAGCATGGTTGGACCAAAATTACATGAATCCATTGATTTGATATTTTTAATATTTGATATATTTTTCATATATATATACAATGTTATAATGGAATATATAAGGGGATATAATATTGGCGGTGACTGAGTTTTATTCTTACACACTGCACATGAACCTTGGTTCATGAAGGGACCTTGATGCACATGTTTTAGGTCACATATTTCATATAAATTAGAATAGAGTATCTTGATGGTGGCTGGGAGATGAAATTGTAGAAATACCTAATATTTCATTGTTATAAGATCATTTAAATCATTATTTTAGTCCTTTAAATCTTGTTTAGTCCAGTGGGAAATCCTTTTATGTATATACGTATGTTCTTTAAGGATCAATAATGTTACATCATATCAATTATTATTCATTATTGTGCATTTAATTATAACTATAATTCATTATTCTTAATCCTATGTTTAACTAATTTTATATAATTTATTATTATTTTATCTTTTGGGACAGAGGTAAGAGTCGCGTCATTATTTTATGTGGCATATTGTCACTAGTCACATGCCTCTGTTATATGGGGAAGTTCATATAAGGTATCATTGAGTCTTTTGATCGACCACTATTTATGAATTCAAGGTCGAGGGAAATGAAATAACCATCATAACGTAGTGTTAAAAGATAACCACATCATGTCCATGAAGCACATAGTAAAAAAGTGAACCTTTTTCCGTCCATTCATAACATGATGAAAAATTATATCTATATCTTGTCCAATTATACATCATGTTTTCATGAGATATAAATAAATACTTAATAAATAGAAATTATATATAATTCTTGGAAAATTCATCATATGTGTTATACATGAAAAAATTCATAGATCCATTAAAATCAAAGCTTTGTTGACCCATAAAAATAAAATGGGATACATTACATTTTCATGATGTATAACCTAATAAGTAATCAAAAACGGGTATTAAATAACTCCCAAAAAATATATAAAAGTAAACATATCATACGAGAATTTAAAAGATAATTGATGAATCATATGAGAAATAAATGATGTATATTTGAAATAATCAAGGAAAATGGGAGAAAAATATTTGAAATATTTTTATTAACATTCAAATAATGTTTTCATAAAAATAAATGATATACGTCACATACAATTTTTTTGAAAAGGTGAGAAAAAATTTCTATATTCATTTTAAAAACAAAAAATCCTAATAATATCACATTAAAAATAAATGAAACTAAATTTTATAAACTATATCTATAAAGAAAATAATTTATTTATATGTTAAAATAAATACATTTTGGAGTCTTAGACCTCTTAAAGTGGCACACATCATTGAAACGATTATTAAATTTTACATTATATATAATTAGTGTAGGAATATGTGTGGTTTAAAATATAATACATATATTACATTAAAATAACTAAAATATAATTTTTTTTGAATGATAGAATGTGGACCTAGAAGAGAGATAACTAAAATTAAGAGTAAAAGTATACAATAATATGTTTATTTTATGTGTTAAGAATCAATAAAAAATTAGAATATAGGAAGAAAATGAAATTTAAAAGAAAATAATAGGAAATACAATAAAATTAAATTAAACGGTAGAATATAAAAAACATTAAAAATATAGTTAAGGAAGAAAGAGTACTGGTAAATGAATGGTGACTAATTCATGAAAATCCAAACCTTAGATTTATTTTTTCTCAAAAACATTATAAATCCATGTTTAATTAAGTTAATATTATTAGTAATCTATATAGAAACCTTATTTTTATCTATTTTACATAATATCACTACTTTATATTTCCAATTAACTTTTTATAAATCATTGAGATCCATTCGTAATAATCAAGTGTTAATTATTCAATTTTTTCAGTTCCCTCTAGTGTGGAGAATTTACACATTGTCACATTATAATATGTTATTTATCTCCATAAATTTATGGAAAAATAAATTGATATGTTTTATGGCGTTATAGGTAACCATGATTATTTATGGACATAAAAATAATGATATATTAGGAATCATCCATGATTCATTCATTAATGATTATCTAATCTATAAAAAACGTTATATATTTTTTAAATATATTTACATAAAATAATTATTAAAAAAATTAATTTAGTACTAATACCATATATTAACCTCATATTTTCTTACTCATCTGGCTGAATTTTTTATTGCATCTTTTATATAGGTGGTAAAATAAACCCAAACTATAACATGCATAAATGATTTAAATAGTATGAATTAGATATATTTTTATTAAAAAGTAAAATTTTAAAGTGGGTAGTTGCTGATTACATTTTTTATAGGGATATTATGATGATGGTATCTGATAAATATGTGTTGGGGATGTGATAAAATGTTTCTAAAGTTCTCCTATCAAAAATGGAAATAGAAATTCATTAGTGTCATGGAGACCTTGGTCAGACAAATTCATTATTGCAACTGTTTACCTGGATGATTGTTGAGCTAGTTTGTATGGATAATAAAAATGTATAAAAATTTCTATTGAACTATATATATGAAGTTTATAATAAATGGGTGGAGTTTAAGGTAGCTGGTTGAAATTATCCTTGATGGATAACATGTATTAATGTGGACAACAAGTGTAGAACATGTTCAATGGTTGAAGAGAATCTAGACTAAACATTGGAGGATCCATGATTGAGTTTCCAAGTATTATGGCTACTGAATATAGATTTGAATAAATCTTTGATGATGTTTGGAGAAGCTTGGTGAAGGACTTAGAATCAATAATGTTACCAAATCCCTAATTGAAAATTCATAAACATGTGGATGATAGGACACTCTCTAAGTATCATTAAATTGTTTACGTATACATCATCTGAAATCATTGTGATCATCATCCTAATGATGGGTAACCTTCATCAAGATAATACATAATAATAATCTTGTCCTATAAATTCCTTAAATAAACTCTATTTATTCACCATAAAAATACATAGGAATGAATTCATATCTATGTAAACATATTATATGTTCTGTATAACCATCATATAGCTCAAATAATTGAATAATAAAATGGAACCCATTGAATAAAAAATATCCAATACATGAATAAGAATCATTTGGGACACTATACAATAATAATATACATAGAAATAATTTTAATAATTATCATATACTTTGATGATTTCTTATAAGACATCAGTCCAAATAAAAAAATCATATGAGTGAATTTTGGAGAAAATATGAGGAATATTTGGTAAATATATTATTAATAAATTGAGAATAAAATAAAATGATTCCATCTATGTTGTTAGTGATTTCAAAAATCATGATCATAAAAATGGATCATGATTCAAGATCTGATAACTTGTAAAACATCAGCAATTATTTTTGAATGAGACGATAATTTGACACCATTAATTGCTCTTTCTTATAATTAATATAAAATTTCAGGTGTTATTGACATATAGTTTTTATCTAATTCATGTATTATTGACGCACGCCTATCGTAGGGCATGGCAAAACAATTATTTCCTAAGTTAAAATGTAGTAATGTGGTTGACCTAGGATGTCTCCCGAAGAGGAGTGTACACAAAATTGTTTGTCACTTTAAAATGGGGGTAAAAATGTTGTGAACGGAAATTTGAAATTCAAATGATTGAAAAACAATGAAATTTAAAAGGGTGATTAGGTCGGGGTCGGTTTCCTAATTATAATGCTATCCTTGTTCAATTTAATTCAAACCTATTCTTCTTAGTTGATTAAAGTGAGTTTCCACAATCGTTTCCTCTCACTTCCTTGGTGAAATTGTTATTGTGAGAGAAAACCTTACCAAGATCTCGGTTTGGTCAACTCTCCTTCCATGTGTAAAATAATTGTATTGAATATACTTAATTTAAATGTGCAATACCCGATCGGTTTTTGTTTATCCCAAAAAATCAATAACATTCACTACACCTTTTACACGTACTGACGATCGTCGAGTACTTCACCACTAATTCCTGGTTTATTCCATCGTATATAAACCAGAAATTAGTGGAGGGAGATATTGATTATTTTACCAAGGCAAAAATAAATAACGGAATTAATATTCAAGAATGATCGAACTTGATAATAAAATCCTCTATAAGAATTTGAAAACAACTTTGAAGAAGAAAGAAATTTATTCAATTGCGTCCAAGAACTCAAGCATTACAATGTAGAAAACCAACCATTCCCCAATCACTCCAAAATTTTACCCCACCATGGTAAGGGTAATCGAGTTGAATGGGGAAGAAGAAGGCATTACAAAACTATGAAAAAGAAATTAAATAAAAAATAAAACCGAAAAGATCTTCTTCTTGGTGTCCCGGAAGGAATGGGGTGGAGAATGGATGCTTTGAGAGTGTGGAGCTCAACTCCTTTTATAGCCAGAATTCTTCCCCCTAATGTAGACGCGTTGTAGCCCCATTAAATGACATTTTCACGCGTTGATACCTTCTTGAATGTTGTTCATAATTCCCTTGGTCGTGTCCCCTCAAAATTGCAGAGGATTTTGACATGTATTCCGAGAGTTATGACCGTTTTACCATGATAATTTATTCTGTCCAGTCAGACTCTCCAAAACGAAATCCTCCGGATTAGGGTGATTTAATGGCCCCATAAACGGCCAATTAACTCGGTTCTTCCTTCATCAAAGATTCTCTAAAACTCCTTTCGCGTCCACCCACCGAATTTCACAAGATTTGGGCCCATAGTGGATGAGTAATGGATCCCACATCAAAAATAGGCAGAACTGAAAACAGTTTTCTTGAGCCAACTTGTGAGATTCTTTTTAGCTTTCATATTGCCGATTCAGATTTTAGTCCAAATATATTAAATGAAGCCCTGGATGTGTAGAATCTGTAAAAGAAATAATTTTTCAATTTGGATCAGTTTAGATAATGTTATGGCCAACCTACCGAAATAATTTAAAACTGTTAAAAATCCAAAATGGCCAATTTTTACTATTCAGCTCAAAATAACACCATTATCATAAAAATGAAACAATTCATCTTAGAGGAACAATTTTGTGGGTTTAAAACAATGATATTCAATATAAATTAATTGAAAATATTTTCTCTATCAATTCCCCCACACATAGCACTTGGACTCCTGGACAAGTAAAAATCAAATCAAATCGAAATCAAAACACATATCAATGAGATCAATCAAATCAATTTCAAGAAACAAAAAGATATCATGCCTCAACAAAAACTATTATTTCAAGTTCTCCATTTAAGATTTTAATATATTTCCACTTCATTTCTTATCCCATGCACACAAAACACCTACCTCACATGAATTTTCTCTCATCTCACAAATGTAAAGGCTGAACAAGGCTTTTCTCATCCAAACTCACACAAGAGTCACCATAGGTTTGATAAATTCCTTCTTCTCCACCCGATGTGAGTCAAGAACATGTGTTTCTCATGAGGACTTTTCAAGGTTATTTTGTGGCTTCCGGTTGGTAGGATTTAGATGTTAAAAGTTCTGAGGCCGAAAAAAGGAAGGCTTGGCTCTTATTGAAGCAAAATTGCAAGATTCTAGTTTTCACTCAAATATGGTCTCCTTCACTTCCCCTTTGTTGAAAATAGGCTCCATCATCATTCAATCAGCTCAGCAGCAAACATTTCAGTCTTTTCAAACATAATTTTTTTAAAGCTCCAGATAGGCACAGCTTTCTTTTTACATTGGAAGCTCCAGAAAGGCACAGCTTCTCTTTTCATGAAAGCTCCGGAAAAGGCACAGCTTTCAACAGAATAATTTTTCAGCATCACACACAGCTCTTCCACAATTTATTTTCCACCCAAAGTATAACAAAATGAGGTAGTACACCACAAGACATCTTCCCCCACACTTAAGTTCAACTAGATCATGCAATTTTACTTCAAGAGCAGGTATGATAGGGAAAATTGGCTTGTAATGTGGCTAACCTAACAGGAAATTCATGGATACTAGGGGCTACAATGAAGGATAAATGTAAAGGTGGGCCATAACGAAAAGGATTATTTTAAAAATGGGGCTTCAAAAAAAATAAATGCCTCAATCATTTAAAACACACGTACCCCAACCCTCAAGTTTTGAAAGGAATAAATCAAATTCTGGTTAAAGCAAGCATGGTCTGGTTCTCTCAAGAAATGAGGTGAATGAAAAGAATATGACAAAAATGGTTCAGAAGCCTCACAGGAAAGTGATTTCAATGATATAGACAGTGAAATATGGCATGGGTTTCAAAAATCAGTGTACTTTTCATGAAATTCTAAAAGATTTGAACTTGAAAAGAAGTCATTTCAGCATTCATTTAAGCTCGGTTTCATGAAATAGATTGGTTCAATCATTGACATGGGTTTTAAAAATTGTATTGATAATCTTTTCAGCTCAAAAGTTTCAGAAACACACCAAAAATTGAAAAATAAACACACAAAAATTTGAAAACACACAATTTTTTTATTTTTTTTTATTTTTGAAAACAAACATCAAATAAAAATCCTATACTACAAAGGTTCCCTCCCCCACACTTAAATGATGCAGTGTCCTCGATGCATTCAAGTGGATTTAACATGTAAGACAATTTTCAAATTAATCACAACATCAAGAAAGTGTTAAAGAGAGGTACAACCTGATTTATTCATAGTGCAACATTGATTTAAGCTTCCAAGTGTTGCACTCTGAAAACCTACAAATAAAAGAACAAAATAAAACATAAGATATTTATTGAAAGAAATAAAAATAGAAGTAGGATGAGAATAGAAGGATAAAACTTGGTTTAATCCCCCATGTGGGCCCTGGGTTTTGACTGCCTCCAGTGGGGCAGTTCTAATGGATTATCCCCAATCTGATGGTGGATGAGGTTTCTTTTATTTGAACCACCACATGTGGCTCTTCCCAGATTTCATTTCATTGTTCTTGTTGAGGAGGACTCCATAGATAGAGTACACCGGATCCACCCACTTCGCAATGTGGTACACTGTGCATGGTGGGGGTAGAATGAAGTAAAGAGCCTCCTCCTTCTTGGGTTCCTCATGAACAACATCTTCTTTATTTTCCAGTGGTTGCTGAAGGTATGATACATCTAGGGAAAAATCAAAGGGAATGTCAGAGTTTAATTCTATTTGAAAAAAATTAAAGCATGAAGAATCAATATCAAATTCTTCCCTTTCAAAGTAAGTAGCTTATGTCTCATTTTCCTCTAAACAATTCACTTTGATCTTCTCATGTACTCCTTCCATTAAATTTTCAACAGTTTTGGGGAGCACCAGATGTTCCTCTTCAGATGCATATTCTCCCTCCAAGGAAATACAAGTGTTGGATGAATCTGAAAAATTAAAACAAGGGTAGGTAATACTCAATTTAGTTTCAACAAAATCACAAGATAATGATTTTATGAAAAGATTAACTCCCTGAGCTTGTTTGGATTCAATTTCTTCTTCAAAGGGAGGTGGCTCTTGGAGTTGAATTTCCGTAGATAGAGGTAGGTAGTCAGACTCCTCTATCTCCTCTTCAAATTCCACTACTTGGTTGGTTTCTTCCTTCAATGTTGTTGAATCATCTACATTATTAGGAATAGTTGGATCAAGAAGTTCCTCACACTCATTCCAGAAGTTATCCAGATCTTTTTGGTCTCCCATATGAATTTCAATAGATAAATCTTCTTCATCAATCTTCTCCAACATTGATTGAGATGGGCTCAATGGATCTTCTTTTAATTTCATCAAGGCCTCCATGGGTTCTTCAACTTGAAGGATTTGTGGGGATACTTCTTCCATCGATTTTTCTGGTTCTGGTTCATGTTCGGACTCCATTTGTTGTTGATCCTGGGATGCATGCACTTGTTCCACAATCCACTGTATTGAGGTCTCTAGGTTTTGAACTGTTTGACTAATTCTTTCAAATTGGGATTCAATATCCTTGTGAACTTCTTCTTCTTGGTGTTGTACATTGATCATTTCTGGATAAAAATCTGGAAAATACTCCTGAAGTTCAATTAATTCTCTTGCCAAACCCTCCAACACTGGGTATTCGAGGTTCTGTTTAAGGTTTTCAATGAGATCCTTGAATTCTTCCTTTATGATGATTTTGATTCGAGCTCCTCGAATTTTTCTAGACAAGAAAGAAACTTTATACTCTATAGACCAAGGTGATTCAATAATTGGTTCTCGCACTGGTGGGTAATTATTCCATGAATTAAAAAAATAATCATTTGAAAACAACATGGTAAAAGATTTTTTTTTAATTGAAAAAGTCAAATATTTACAATTAGTTTGTGGCACTACCTCCCCGGCAACGGCACCAAGTTTGAAGCACGCCTGTCGTAGGGTGTGGCAAAACAATTATTTCCTAAGTTAAAATTTAGTAATGTGGTTGACCTAGGATGTCTCCCGAAGAGGAGTGCACACAAAATTGTTTGTCACTTTAAAACGGGGGTAAAAATGTTGTGAACGGAAATTTGAAATTCAAATGATTGAAAAACAATGAAATTTAAAAGGGTGATTAGGTCGGGGTCGGTTTCTTAATTATAATGCTATCCTTGTTCAATTTAATTCAAATCTCTTCTTCTTAGTTGATTAAAGTGAGTTTCCACAATCGTTTCCTCTCACTTCCTTGGTGAAATTGTTATTGTGAGAGAAAACCTTACCAAGATCTCGGTTTGGTCAACTCTCCTTCCATGTGTAAAATAATTGTATTGAATATCCTTAATTTAAATGGTCAATACCCGATCGGGTTTTTTTTATCCCAAACAATCAATAACATTCACTACACCTTTTACACGTACTGACGATCGTCGAGTACTTCACCACTAATTCCTGGTTTATTCCATCGTATATAAACCAGAAATTAGTGGAGGGAGATATTGATTATTTTACCAAGGAAAAAATAAATAACGGAATTAATATTCAAGAATGATCGAACTTGATAATAAAATCGGCTATAAGAATTTGAAAACAACTTTGAAGAAGAAAGAAATTTATTCAACTGCGTCCAAGAACTCAAGCATTACAATGTAGAAAACCAACCCTTCCCCAATCACTCCAAAATTTTACCCCACCATGGTAAGGGTAATCGAGTTGAATGGGGAAGAAGAAGTCATTAGAACACTATGAAAAAGAAATTAAATAAAAAATAAAACCGAAAAGATCTTCTTCTTGGTGTCCCGGAAGGAATGGGGTGGAGAATGGATGCTTTGAGAGTATGGAGCTCACCTCCTTTTATAGCAAGAATTCTTCTCCCGAATATAGACGCGTTTTATCCCCATTAAATGACATCTTTACGCGTTTAGACCTTCTTTAATGTTGTTCATAATTCCCTTGGCCGTGTCCTCTCAAATGTTCAGCGGATTTTGACATGTATTCCGAGAGTTATGACCGTTTTACCATGAGCATTTATTCTGTCCAGTCAGACTCTCCAAAACGAAATCCTCCGGATTAGGGTGATTTAATGGCCCCATAAACGGCCAATTCACTCGGTGATTCCTTCATAAAAGATGCTCCAAAACTCCTTGCGCGTCCACCCACCGAATTTCACAAGATTTGAGGCCACAGTGGATGAGTTATGGATCCCACATCAAAAATAGGCAGAACTGAAAACAGTTTTCTTGAGCCAACTTGTGAGCTTATTTTTAGCTTTCGTATTGCCGATTCAGATTTTAGTCCAAATATATTAAATGAAGCCCTGGATGTGTAGAATCTGTAAAAGAAATAATTTTTTAATTTGGATCAGTGTAGATAATGTTATGGCCAACCTACCGAAATAATTTAAAACTGTTAAAAATCCAAAATGGCCAATTTTTACTATTCAGCTCAAAATAACACCATTATCATAAAAATGAAACAATTCATCTTAGAGGAACAATTTTGTGGGTTTAAAACAATGATATTAAATATAAATTAATTGAAAATATTTGCTCTATCAATTATATCTGGAATGCATTTATGAAACATTTTTTTGAAAATAAGATTATCTGAAATGTTTATGAATAAATTCCAATCAAAAATAATTTTTTAAAATGTAAAAGGTTTTGATAAATGGTTTTATAAAATAATTTTGTTTAATTAATTATTTAGTATTAATGTAATGGTATTTTAATGGATAATCTATCAGTGTTGTATTAATTCATTGAATCAAATATGATATTTTCTTGTGTTTCTTTCATTATGTGAGGACATTTATATTGTTCATAATTGTGATATGATAGACCTATTGTTGGTACTTAGAGTTATCAAGTGCCCTATGTATATTTAGAAGCATGAGATATATATCGTAGGTATTTTTAGTGTTGATAATGGATTCTATAATTGACCAGATACCTCAAACAGGGTCAAGATGGTATGTGATTTTCCATTTGGGTGATAGGATACATCACCTAATTATATGGATTATATTAGTGTTAGAGTTGGTATAATGGTTATTCTAATTTGGTATATGGTTATATAATGGATGGCAGTGGTTTTATGGATCTTCATTTTAATATAGGCATGTACTTGGGGATTTTCAAGCAATATATGATACATCTAGTGGTGAGATGTCAGTTTTTTTTTAAGAATGGATATGATCTTCGAACATTGGAGAGACACAATGATATGTAATTGAGTAAGGATTATAGTTTTAGTTATCCTCGGTTATGTTAGTACTAGACCATATTCATTTGGTTGGATGTGTTATGATTTTAGGAAAGGGTATTCTATTTTATTTTCTTAATAGTTTCATTTTGAAAACTACAGTTGAAGGAATGTTAATTTTTTTAGGGGAATAATCAATATGGTACATGGTGGTTTGAAGGAATTATATGAAACTAGATTATTTTTAATCAATCCTTGAACATGGGTATACCATGGGGTCAGGAATATTTTGATGATGTTTGGTGTTAATGAGAGTTGACTGATAGGAAATCTCTATGGAAATGTTATGTGTGGTTTAATGAGTGTCTCTAATAGGTGGTTCCCAAGTAAAACTACTCTAGGAGTGGGTAAGATAAAAAAAATTAATATCTTAATGTTGGGTTCTTAGAGAAAGAGGAATGATGAATCATGATTTTTCAGTATTCTAGTAAAATCCCTCCAAACCCAAGAGGGATTATTGGTAGCTCATGATATGATCAACAAAATTAGTCTAAGGTTAAGTGGTTTGATATTATATGGATTCTATATTGTTCAAGAATATCATAGATGAAATGTAAGGATCTACAAAGAATAGATTTTTCTATAAGACACTTCAAAGAGAACTATGGTGTTGTGTTTTGTATGTTTTAGAAATTGATAATGGTTGAGGTGGAACATCGTGATGATAGATTTTCTGTATAATGGTTTGATATGTTGTTTTTTAAGGTTATTTAGAATTTTGACAAAATTTTATGATATCTGGGATCCTTATAAACCAAAATATATCCCCTTGAGTTGAATTTTTGGGGTTATTATAAGGGATACTTATGGAAAGTGATCCTCATGGAATGAGTTCCATTATGTGGGCCTATAAGGATTGATGTAGGAAATTGGTGATAATATGTTTTCAAGGACCCAAGAGACTATGGATGATTAGAAATAATGTGGTTTTACTATGTTGGGTTAATGTTATGATGAGTCGTATCTAGTTCTAGAAACATTTTAGATTTGATGATTCATATTTATTACTGGTGCCATTAACACGTTGGGTAACTAAAAAGGAGTGTGGTCAACTGATTTTGGTTTTGAGTGGATTGGTTATTTGGTATCTCTATACCTAGTAATAGAGTGAGACATAACATTTTAGAATTATATTTGGGTTCTAAGGGACCATCCTAATCTACATTTAGGCCAATGTTTATAAGTTCAGTTATTATTTAGATGGTTTGGTCAGACATTTTGGGTTTATCTTGATATCTATTATTATTATGAGTGGATCATATATGCAATAATTTAATGTGTGGGGTAGAAAATAATTTATTTTTACCTATTTTTTATTATTTTTCAATATACATGTTATATATTCATTAATTAAAACAACTCCATAGGTGTATTATAGATAAATAGGTGTAATGAAATTCTGATGGATGAATTATTAGTTAGTAAGTCATCATGGATGCCTCTGGGGGATGAAAATCCCTATAGTGGGTTGTTTGTTCTGAACTAAGTAGTTGTATGTTAATAATTTCAAAGGTAATATTATTTTTATAGGAATTATACGCATAGGAATATTGGTTTTATGTTTCAGATTTGTTTTCTAGGAATTCAATAAGAATTCAATCATATAATAGTGTGGGATCAAATGATTCAATTCATAACATAGATATAGTGTATGTTTGGGAGGTCTTGGTATTGAAATTTAGCTATAGGAATTCACAGATTACCTTGTGTAAGTCACCATGTACCATAGATAGACTCTAAGTGTAAGAGTTTCTTGAGGCATGCTGGCTATCCAACATGGATATATTAGATGTTTGGTGATGAGATGGGTATTTGGTATAGATCATCAGATACTTAGTTATGGAATGGGTCATTTTGGAGGGGCATATCAATATTTTTTTTTGATTCAAATCCTTAATCTTATAGAGAGATAACCATGTGTTGGATTCCTTTAGTTCGCTTACATCATAATAGGAGGCCCTGTTTATTATCCTCTCCCCTGCAATATTTCTTCATCAATTTGTTTGGTTAATGGTTCTATTTCTCATAGTATATGATGCAGTATCACTTTCTTGTCTCCCATACTCCCGCCTACTTACTTCACCCTTTCACTTATGGTTGGTTTTAAGAGATCTATGGACATTTCCTCTAGATAATGGTGGATGATTCTTCAAATTATGGGGTTTATTAGTATAATATCATAAGGATAATGAAAGTGGAAGAATGTGAATCAATTATTTATATTTTTATGGAGGTAAACTTCCAATGTGTTGTTATAAGGATTTGACCATATAAGTTTTATATTTTAAATATTATTTTATTCATGGGATTTTTATACCATTGGGTCAGAAGGAATGATTTGGACATTCCAAACACCATTGGTTTCAGTTTTTGGTTCACAGAAATGATCAATGTGATTTCAATGATTATTTATCCTTGGATTAAATTGGGTTATTATGTATAAATGTTTATAATTAAATAACATATGATTATAGTATGCGATAATGGATTGGGATATTGTAATTTCTTTATAAAAGAATGGATGAAGTTGGTATAGCATGGATAAGGAGAAAAATAATGATACAGAGGTAGGTTGTCTATTTAATAATTAAAAATATGTGTTCTTATATGTGAATGTGTGTCCATGCCGATAGGTACAAGTTTTTTATATCATGTTGGTTTTTGTGATTATTAATTGTGTAAGGGGATTGATTAATGCATATCAGAGAAGAAAACCCATCCCACATATGGTTATAGGTATGCTTTAGGGAGCTTGATAACCCTCCAATATGTGTGGAGTGTTTATGATGTGGTCTTCCTTGGATAAAAATATCAATTATAGAGAATATATAGTTAATTTTAAGGTTGTTTCCCTAATGTGATTTATTTAATAGTTAGTTTTAATGAGTTATAATGTAACCTTATGTTTATGATTATACCGGTTGGATCTTGGTTCATCCACCATCATAAAAATTGGGGTAATTAATTTTTATTTCATAACAGTTTCTATTTCATATGTGATCTATGGGTGGATTGAGCATAAGTGATATTGTGTTTCTTTCCATTCCTAATGATTGTGTGACTGTTGTAATTAACATGACTTGTCCTATGTGGGTAACACTAAAGTCACTACTACAAAAACGGGGAAGGGAAGCACTACCCTTTTATCAGCACTAAAAAAAGCACTGATAAAGGGGGCCTTTATCAGTGCTAAAAAAAGCACTGATAAAGGGGAACTTTTAACAGCGCTAAAAAAAAGCGCTGATAAAGGCCCCCATTTATCATCACTTTTTTTTAGCGTTGATAAAGGGGACCCCTTTATCAGCGATTTTTTTAGGAGTGCTGATAAAGGGGGGATTTATTAGTGCTTTTTCCTATCGGTGATAAATTTTATGTTTCAAAAAAAATCATGAAAAATAAATTATTATTATATAGGTATATTTATATTGATATAAATATAATATATATTTTTTAAATATGTTTTAGATACGTATAAATATACTATTACATTTAATAAATAATAAATTTAGTGAAAATAGCTTTAAAATATTTAAAACAATATTATTAATTAATAATTTGATAACTATTATTGATTAAAAATAATTTAATAACAATTTGAAGACACAAAAAATCAAAACAATTAATAAAAGATCTAAAATAAGTTGAAAATGTAACTCAAACTTCAAATGACCATAAATTTTGATCTGGGTGTACATTTGAGATCTAAAGCATATCAAATCAAAGCCTGCGACAAGATCTACGTGATTGTGACCCAAGAATAGCTTTTGTCACATTTTTTTAGGCCAAAAAAGGCCTATAAGGCCTCCAAAACTGAGTTTTTAGTCAGGATACCCCAATTTGTTACCATTCAAACAAGTATAACTTCTGATCTGGATTCTCGTTAGGCCTGTACCACATATCATATCTAATATTGTTTCATTTTCTTCGATTTGACTGGTTGTGGAGTTGAAACATGCTTTTGGATTATAAGTTATGGTCGTTTTAACATTCTATGGATTTTCAAATACACATATATATGTATTTATTCGTAAATATATGTGTGTCTGTGTGTATGTGTGTGTTTTATATATGTATGTATGTATTTATATATTTATTTATAAACACACATAAAGAACATATTTCATAAATGTATTTAAAACTAATATTATAAGTATATATTAATATACAAATAAATATACGGATAAAACTTTATAACTAAAAATATATATATAAATAAATATAAATATATATTAATATACGAATGAATATATATATACTAATATATGAATAAATATATTTATATTAATATGAATCTATATCAATATATGAATAAATATAACTATATATATATAAATAGATAGATATATCATTAAATAGAGAAAAAATTAAATGGCTTAGTGGTAAAGGTACAGCCGCGAAAGGGGGGAGGTCGCGGGTTCGAGTTTGGGTGGATACAAAGGGGTGTGCGCGTGTGAGGATGCGCGGGAAGGGAAGCACGCGGGAGACCGCCTAGCACTGATAAAGGGGGGGTCAAGAACTGTTAAAACCTCTCCGCATTATATAATTCATTTTTATTTATTTATTATTTATTTTTTTGACTTTTATCAGCGATTTTTTTTAGAGTTGATAAAAGGGGCCTTTATCAGCGCTTTTCTTAGTACTGATAAAAGGGACCCCCTATATCTGTGATGAGCTTTACAACACTTTTTTAGCACTGTTAAAGCCCGTTTCGAGCGCTGATAAATCCCGTTTTTGTAGTAGTGAGGATAGACCACATGATGAACCCCTTAATCTAGTCAATGGTTTAGTTCATGAGAGAGTGTTAGAAAGGATCCTAGGTACTTATAAAGCACCTTCATGTATTTTTGTGTATTAGTGATGTTGATGGATGATGGTTTATGTCCCCTTAATTTTTTATGAGGATGTTTTTTAAAAAAGGTTTTAGAGTAATGGATATGTCATAATTTTATTGGTGTCTTAGGATTTGAAAACTGATTATGTCAAAAGGGATTAATAATCCTCAGGGTACATTTCTATCCTTGTTGGTAATATTAAAATTACTAGTTATAGTTGAAAAATCACAATTTTTTATGTTTAGTATTAATGTGGGATATGTTGTAGTAGAGTTCGGGGGTGATATTTGTTACTATATAAGTGATAGGATATGGGATATGTCTACCACGTATTTTTTATTTAATAAAAAACATGTTCAAGAATATATGGACACAAATATGGGTTGGATAAATAGGGTTTGTGGTTTCAGATTTCACCACCATGTGATTTTCATTTCCATGAACAAGGAGTAATATGGTGGAGTGAGATAATCCCTATTTTCTCAACTATGAGAGTCTAGATATGTGTTATTTTTTACTTAGATATGTTTCCAATATGTTTTTAGGGGTGTGCATCCGATTATTATGAATTATAGTTCCATTTCAATGAGGGGTTTACTAAACAAGTGGTTAAATGAGTGTTAACCCATCCTCCTATGAATTTATTATACCCATGACTATTATTATTGTTTAACATTCCCCAATGGTGTTATCAATACATGAGTTTGGATAATTTTTATTCCTTACATACATAAAATTCCTAATTGATTTATGATTATAGATCCATTACTTCCATTTTATAATTTATGTGGGGTCATGATTGGTAGAGGAATGGTTGGAACAAAAGTATCTAAATTAATTAATTTGATATTTTTAAAATTTAATATATTTTACATATATATATACAACATTATAATGTAATATATAAGGGGAACTGATACTGGTGGTTACTAAGTTTTATGCTTACACCCTGCACATGCACCTTGGTTCATTAACGGACCTTGATGTAGGTGTTTTAGGTCACATGTTGCATAGAAAATAGAAAAGATTATCTTGATGGTGTCTGGGAGATGGTACTGTGGAAATACAAAATATTTCATTTTTATAACATCATTTAAATTATTATTTTAGTCCTTTAATTATTGATTAGTCTAGTGGGAAATCGTTTAATATATATACATATGATCTATAAGGATCCATAATGTTACATCATAACAAGGATTATTCATCGTTGAGGGTTGAATTATAACTATAATTCCATATTCTTAATCTTATGTTTAAATAAGTTTATATTATTTATTAGTATTATATCTTCAGAGACTGAGTGAAGTGTCACATCATTATTTTATATGGTATCTGGTCACTAGTAATATGCCTCCGTTATATGGGGAAGTGCATATAAGTTATTGTTGAGTCTCTATATTGACCGCTATTTATGAAGACATAGTCCTAGGAAATGAAATAACCATTGTAACATAGTGTAAAATTATAACCACATCATCTACATGAATCACATAGTAAAAAAGTGAACCTTATTTCGTCCATGCATAACATGGTGAAAAAAAAATATCTATATCTTCTCCATGTATACATCATGTTATCATGAGATATAAATAGTCACATGATTAATAGGAGTTATATATAATTTTGGGCACACTAATCATATGTTTTATACAATAAAAAATTCATTTATCCATTAAAATCATTGATTGATTGACCCATAAAAATAAAATGGGATACATAACATTTTAATGATCTATAACATAATAAGTAATCATAAAATGGTTTAAATAACACCCAAAAAAATATTCAAAAGGAAACATATCGTAAGAGAATTTGAAGTATAACTGATGAATCAAAAGATGCATAAATGATGTATATTATAATTAATGAAGGAAAATGGAAGAAAAATCATTGAAATAGTTTTATTTACATTCAAGTAATGTTTTCATAAAAAGAAATGATATAAGTCACATACACTTTTTTTCAAAAGGTAAGAAAAAAATTTACATATTCATTATAAAACTAAACAATCCCAATAATATAACATTAACTATAAATGGAACTAAATTTCATAAAATTTAGAGATAAAGATAATAATTTCATTATATGTTAAAAGAAATACATTTTTGAGTCTTTAAACCTCTTAAAGTGGCTCACATCATTGAAATGATTATAAAATGGAAAATTACATACAATAAAAATAGGAATATGTGTGTTTTGAAATATAATACATTTTTAAAATTAAAACACTAATGGAAAAATGACCTATACCCATGGTTCAAAACCGTGGGTATAGCCCCCAAAACCTTGGGTAGAGCCTATACCCATGATTTTGGAAACCGTGGGTAACCGAGGAATCGGGATAGGTCCCCAGCCTATACTGACGGTTTGTAAAACCATGGGTAAATTTTCATTTCCACTATGTCAAAGGCACATTTTTTCTTGCCACCTGTCGCAGCCTTATACACATGGTTTTAAAACCATGGGTATAAATTGTAAAAAAATTATAGCCACTGGAATAGAACTTGCAACCTTCCCTTTAGATTTAAGATGCCTTACCACTCACGTTATGCCACTTATATGTATATATATCTATATTTTGAAAGAAATATTAATTCATACCCATATTAGAAAAAATACTCCTTGCGGGTTTTGATCCCGCATACTCGTCTCCACGGTTCAAATGATAAACCAACCCAGCAAACACACTAATGTAATTATATATCTACATTTATTATAATATATTAATATTGCTACCGGTATTAGAAAAAAAATTGGACAGCGGGATTCGATCTCGTAACCGTGTAGAAAATCAAATGGTTCCTCACCAACCCATCTATGAAACCTTTGATACTATTTATTTATATCTATCTATGTATATTAATCCAAAACGTAGATATAGGGAGGAAATTGTGGGTATAAGTTTTCCTGCCAATTTTTTTGTGTCCTGCGGAATTTTTTTTCCCGCTATAATGCGGGAAAGTTATACCCACTGTTTTATAAAACCGTAGGTATAGGTCTTGAAAAAAAATCCTATGCCCGCAGTTTAGAAAACAAACCATGGGTATAGCTAATTTTTCCCCATGGTTTTCCAAAACCATGGGAATAGGTCTTAAAAAAAACCTATACCCATGGTTTTTCCCAAAATCATGGGTATAGGTTCCCGTACTACCCCTATACCCATAGTTTTCAAAAACCATGGGTATAGGGCTATTTTCCAGTAGTGAAAATAACTAAAATATAATATCTTTCTATGATACAATATGGACATAGAAGAAAAAAATAGCTAAAATTAAGAGTAAAATTATCCTCTAATTTTTTTATTTTATGAGTTAAGAATCAATAAAAAATAATACTATATAATGAAAATTAAATTTACAAGAATATAAGAGGAAATAAAATACAATTAAAGTGAATGGTATAATATAAAAAACTTAAAAATATAGTTAAAGAAGAAAGAGTACTACTAAATAAATAGTGACAAATTCATGAAAATTCAAACCGTAGATTTATTTTTTCTCAAAAACATTATAACTCGATGTACAATCGAGTTAATATTTTTATTAATCTATATAGAAACCTTATTTTTATTTATTTTACATAATATCACAACATTATATTTCTAATTATCTTTTTATATATAAAAAGTTTATAATTAATGGGTTGTGGTTAAGGATGTTGGTTGAAATTATCCTTGATGGATAACATGTATAGATGTGAATAACAAGTGTAGAACATGTTCAAATGTTGAAGAGAAGATGGACTAAACATTGGAGGATCCATGATTGAGTTTCCAAGTATGATATATACTGAATATGTAGTTCAATAACTCTTGAATGATGTTTTGATAAGTTGGGTGAATGACTTAGAATCATTGATTTTACAATTTTCATAATTGAAATTATTGAAATTAATGATGATTGGATGCTCTCTAAGTATCATTAAGTTGATTACGATTACATCATATGGAATATTTGTGAGAATCATCCTTATGTTGGGTACCTTCATCAAGATACTACATAAGAATAATCTAGTTCTATAAATTCATTAAATAAAATCTATTTATTCATCATAAAAATACATAGGAATGGATCCTTATCTATGTAAACATATTCTATGTCCTATGTAACCCTCATCTAGTGCAACTAATTGAAATGTGGAAAAGAATCTACTTCATAACCATTATCCAATACATGAATAACCATAATTTTTGACATTGTACAAGCATAATCTACATAAAAATGATTTTCATAAGAATCATAGAATTTGATGATTTATTAGGGACCTTCAGTGTCAATAAAACATCATATGAGTGAATTTTGGTGAAAAATATGACGATTATTTGGAAAAAAAATTCTGAATCAATTAGGAATAAAATAAATTATTTCCATATATGTTTTTAATGATTTAAAAATTCAAGATCATGAAAATGTATTATTATTGAAGCTCTGATAATTTGTAATATAGTGAAAATGATTTTTGAATGAGATGATAATTCCACTCTATAATGTGTCATTTCATATAATTCATGAATACATCCATGAATGGAGGTATTTCAAATAGATTTAAATAGCCTGGTTTTTTATGTGGAGTCTTCTTAGAAGGAATATATCCTTATTAATATGGTAATTTTATAATACATAAATTCATTAATATCTCATATTAAATGTAAACGAGGTTTCTGGATTAAAAGTCATTACATATTTTTATTCTTAATATAAAATAAATGAGATGATCAAGTAATTTTTTCAATTAATATTATACTATTATGGGAGAATATTTGGAATTATTCTATTCCTATAATGATTATCCATTAAAGTATGTTTTGATCTCAAGATATGACAGATTTATTAAAAATAAAAAAGAAGGAGTTTCCAGTAATTATTTTGGAAATCATATTCATAATTTTGTGAATATAAAATATATAGGGAATAATAAAACATTTTTAGAATGATGATTATGGTGATTTTGTTTTTTGTACAATGATATTTCATATTTTTAGATGAATAATCAAAAAATTAAACAAACACACTCCATAAGACCATAATAGTTTTTTCATTTAGAAACTTGGTACACAATTTGATTAATATAGTAATATATCTTAAATTTATCCAAAAAAATATTCCCTCTAGTAATCTTCAAAAACATAACCTATATAAAACATTGTTCATAATATGGGGAATGTAAACATATGAAATGATGATATCATATTCTCAATAAGGGTAAACAATATAGATAATTAAGCATTAAATGAATGTATGGGTATGAGAATATGAGCATAACATATGAAAATCATACCTTTCATATCAAAGATCATAAACTTAAGTCATCACAAAAGGATTGTAAGTTCATAAGACATGAATCATAAAAAACAAATAACAAGAGCCATGAGATTTTAACATTATCATAATACATGGAATTGTGTTATACACATAATTATAGAAAAAAATTCCTTAAAAGAAAAGGGTGATTTCCAAAGAAATTTATGCAATCCATTTATGGATACACCACCTAGGCATGAAACGTCACCATATATAGTGAAATCCATTTCTTTATAGTGTAAGTGTTTTACTCCCCCTACCATTATAGTAGTTATGTTTCACTACCAAGTTGGAAAAATGGAAAAATTCATTTAAATAACCTAGTCCACTTCTCATTTGAGACATGTGTATCTCATAAGATATAAATGTTTACATAATATATTAGAGGGAGACACATGACCCACATATCTTTGGTTATAACATAACCACCATCATTGGTTATAATGCAACCATGATCCATGGCTATAATGCAACACCACTTAAAAAATAAAAAATGTACATATGTGTTCCACAAGATCTTAAAACATTCATCTTACATAAACCCACAAAAATATATGGGTTTCATAATCACTACATCATATGACAAACTATATAAAATAGACACCTTTCAAATTCATTTCATTATTTCATCATATCATAGAACATGAGAAAAAGTGGGTTTCATTAGCATCATTCAATCAAAAAAACCATTCAGGGAATGAATAAAAATTGAATCCTTGGATCATATCCCTAGTAGAGCATAAAAAACATCAAAGTATGTCATCTTATAAGGAAAACTACTTTGAAAGATCATATGGAATATTCATTCATTAAAATAGTATTTCTCTAAAAAATGTTTTTTACAAAAAACTCATATTTTTTTTGTAAATATTTTTTTTTGAAAATAATCCTAAAAAATGAAATCATTAAAATTTATTTAAATTATTTCATGAGGAAAATACAATTTAATCTTAAAAAATTGGTTTTCTTAAAATAGAAAATATTTTGAAATTTTTTTTATTTGAAAATAATCATGACAATATATAATGGAATCTTAAAATAAAACAATGTTCATGATAGGATAATTTCCTTTCATGATGTACGATTATTCCTTTCACATTTTTGTTAAAACCAAACATCAATTATTTGGAAGTTGACATGTATATTCCTTTATGTTTTTTGTAAAATGTAAAACCTGGGTAGAAATGTATTTTAAAATTCATTGGAAAATAATAAAACATTACTAAAAACATTTTCATAAATCATGCTTTTGGAAGATAATTCATTCCCAAATGAAGAGAGAAATAAAGTTGGATTTTATTAAAATCATATTATAAATTTTTTGAAGTTAAAAAAAGTGTAAAAACTTGAACATTAAAATATCTTGAATAATGAGAATATATGAAAATTCATCTATTTAATAAGAGTTGGACCATATCATATTTTTATCAGAAACATAATCATAAACAATCCTGATAAACATTGATATTGTAACATTAAATCATTACCAATGTGGTATATTTTAATCCTAATCTCCTTGAAATAATAACATAAAATGGAACTGAAAAATTCATGAGGATAAATAAATTGATGATATTAAATTTCATAGGGGGTATATATAAAACTCATGAAATAAAATAGTTATATTATATAATGTACGTCTCAAAGAACAAAAAATGAGACCAAAACACCTTTCAATTTTGTTTTCTATTGAACTGTAAATCCCATGAATAATAGATTATCAAATGAATATTAAAATCCACATAATTTTAAGGATAATAATATAAAAATAAATCTATTGGAATTATATACACCACATAAAATAAATATTTATTGAGTATGGCATGTTTCTAATAAAAGTAAAAAGTGTGATGGAAATCGATTATCTTATGTAACAAATTTTTTCGTACTTCTTAAAACATTAATTATAATAAATATAAAATTATTAAAAAATATCAAATAAAAATATTTATATATATCAGACCATATATGATTTATTTAAGACCTTGTTTACCATTTGTTAATAATTTAATGTTAATCTTATGTTTTGGGAAATAACAACATTGATTTTCATATATGTTTTGAATAATTAATTTTGGTCCTATTAATTTAATCATTATTAAATAATATCCTAAATTTAATACATTATTTTAATATCATATATATTAATTATATGTGTATTTATAGTAATCCATAAATTTTAGTGATAGGAAATGAAATACACTTTTTATAGAGATGTTGGTCATATATATGCATGAATTTCATTTCTATTTTCTTACCATATATTAATAAAGAAATTAAAATTAAATATAATATCATTTTAGAATAATTATTATGTATAATATATCACATATTATCATTAAACCTATAAGGACCCATCGTCAAACATTATATATTCTATTGTTATTGAACTAGAATTCACATTCTGCGATCTTTTTAGTTTATAGTTTTAGAGAATTAGGAAAAAATATTACAAGGTAGAATAATACATTACATATGGATAGATATACTTGGTATATAATTTTTCCATCAAAGGAAACCCTTTTAAAATAAAACTGGACTTCATTTCTAGATATATATTCAATTCATTATTCAATACATATTTATCTTCTATACCAATTGTAAGACTTGTGAAAATAATTTCAAAACATGGGATGATTAGAAAACATCAACAAGGGTTACATAA
The DNA here is from genome assembly GCA_963277665.1 of Viscum album. Lineage (NCBI taxonomy): Eukaryota > Viridiplantae > Streptophyta > Magnoliopsida > Santalales > Viscaceae > Viscum > Viscum album. The sequence goes on from OY728162.1 coordinate 358,902,427, forward strand.
ATAAGGATAACTATTATTCTTGTAAAAACATTTAAACTGGGAATACTTAATCATAATGTAATATTTTCCCTGTTAAGAAGTTGTAAATAATTTTTTTTAAATGTTTCTTACCCTTTTTAATAAAAAGATTACCATAAATCAAATAGTTATCATATATAAAACATAAAGGTAACTTGGGAGATAATAAAACATAAATGTAATAAATATATGGTCGAAATTTATGCATATCACTCTTACAAATAGAATAGTCATACGGCCGAATTCCAAACCCAATGCATTTGAGATATATAAGTGGGGTTACCCATCGTATAAGAAATTTTAGGCTCACCTATGATCTATAATGGTGATCAAAAAATTTTATAAGCTATATCTGGCACACCTGTGAGCTATAATGGGGTTCAACCCTTCGTACAAGCTATATCGGACTCACTCGTAAGCTATAATAGGGATCAAACCTTCTTATAATTTGTATCGTTCTCACCTGTGAAATGTCCAAGTTACATTATACAATAATAACACATAAAACATAAAATTTTAAACATTTCACTCATAAAATTTCATTTTCACTCACAAAAAACCATTTCAAGTTATTGAAATAACCAATCCACTTTCAAATACCAATTTAAAAAAATTTATAATAGAGATTTTTAAATCAAAGGGACCCTTACCACTTTGAAACATTTAAAAGAAATTATATAATTAACATTTTGAAAAAATTATGCCCATATAAATAAATCCACAAAATAATTTTGAAGACATGAACATTAATGATAAATTTTTGGAAGACTAAATGTTTAAAACATTTAAAATAATGTTTATTCAAAGATTCCCTTACAATTTTGAATATTTAAATTATAAGTCACATGAAAGTAAAAAAATTTATAAAAAAAATAAATTAAATTATTATAGATAAAATAATTATTCGGAAGTTCAATGGGTATGTATATACAATTTATAAAAGAATAAATTTTGATATCATCAAGAAATGTCTCAGTGGAAGGGGATTGAGATGAAATCTCTTACCTTAAGTCTGAGTCATCACATACTATAATTATCTTCCTAAATAATAAAGGTAGGTTAATTATTTACCTTCTTAATAATCTTTATAAATTTTATTATTCCTTTCATTTGACTATTATCATTTCATTAAAATTGCTTAATTATTTATTTTCATATCAAGTGTTTTGTTGATATTTGGTACTCGAGTTGAAAATAAACATGGTATGATTTAAATAGTCCATGTGGTCATAATTACATCATATCCATAAATATATTCACGACATAATAATAATTTTTTTTACGTCAATTATACTTTTAAATCCATTCATTAAATATGGATATAAAAAATTTAACAATGTTACAATCAAGGAAATGGTAAGTCATACGTAAGCTTGAGTAACGTTTTCCATTTTTCATTGATAGTTATGGAATGAAGGTAAGTATTATTTTATCCTTATAGAATTGTCATAATATAATTAATATCATATTAATAATTTACATATTTATATATATATATATATATATATATATATATTGTCCAAGTGATGTGGTCATTAAAAACAAATCACATCACTTCTTGGAGGTGATAGTTCACACGTATGCACAAATGATGTTATCATTTTTATATGCATGGAATGTTAGAAAATAATTGAAATATAATTCTATTATAATAATAAATATTTCATAAATATAAACATATTAATATTAATTCCATCTTTATAACCAGTCTTGAGAGAAGTTAATGAAAAACAAACCATATCGGTTCATGAGGCGGTAGTCCACCGTACACATGAACAAATAGTTCACTTCCTATTTGATGAAATTGGACATATATTGAGGTGATGATATTGAAATTAAAAAATCCCATAATATTTATGATACTAGGGTAATTATCTCATCATGGGTGTAGGATATTTTAAGGAAGTGGAAGAATAAATGAAACAGAAACACTAAAATAAATGTATTACCTTTCCTTCAGATGATCACCTTTCTTAACACCTTAACACCTATAAAGAAGTTGTTATGGAAAAAAAATAAGGCTTCAAGATTGTGTGTAGGGACTATAGGAATAGTTTTGGTCAATTATTTGCTGAACTAAATAGTTATTTAATTGCGATTAATAGAGAAGAGTGGGTAAATTTCTATAGTAGAGGGGAGGAGACCGTTGGAAACTCTTAAACAATTAAACTAATGTAAATTGATTTTTAAATCCAACTAACTCCAAAATGAGTTATGTATAATATTATATTATTTTCGTTAAAAATAATCACATTCAATAATTTTTATACATGAATCGATTTTATTTTAAACCTTATCTTTTCGGTTTACCTTCAATTAATTTGTTGTAATTTTAATTATAGTTAAAACATTTTCAATATTTAAAGGCTATAGATTTTACTTATATGGGAAAATTTTCTAATAAATCACTACTTTATGAACCTTTTGACCTTATCATAGACACCTTTTAATTTTTAAATATTTTATTTATTTTTAAATAATTTAATGAAATAATATTTTTATAAAATATCAATAGTGACAATTTTGACACTATTCAATTCATTGAATTTAAATAAAATAAAAACCAAGAGATAAAATAGAAAAAATTAATTTTAATAGACTTATAATATTTCATAGTCACCTATAAAAATCATGGATTCCCCTAATTATTTTTAATTATATTTAATTTATAATTTTTTATACATTTTATTTGATATTTCTATTAATAAAATAATTATTATATAACTATTGTGTAAGTATTTATGGTAATTATTTAATATCTAAAAATAAAAAATATATTTCCATTATGTATATAATTTCATTAAATTTCTACATACTATTTTTTTGGATTGTTTTATCATGTTTAGTTTAATATTAAAATTATTATACTCATAAGAAATAAGAGGGTGACATGTTGTAACCTTCTTTTACTTTAATGATATTTATATCACTTTCATGTTAAAAAATCTATTAAATGATTCAATTATGATAATTAGGTGTTAAGAGAATAATTTAATTCATCCTGCATGGTTTTTAGGATTTAGGGTAATTTTATTATCCTTATCGTATTAGTTATTACCCTAATTTCAATAAATTACCTTCTATCATGGTTAATAAAATTTAAAAATTTACTATTCCTAAATTATAAAAAATATAAGGAAACCATTTTAATAATTTGGACCCAATAATTAAAAATATGGAATAAATTTTTCACATTTTAAAATATAGAAGTCATAGTAATTAGTTTTATATTAATTTTTTTTGTCAAAATGAGAAAACGTGTTTTTAAAAGTTAAAACCATCAAAAGATTGACTTCTGTTTATATTTAATTTAAATGTGAAATTACATAAAATGAATAAAAATGTATTAAATTATAAAAAATAATCTAATTATACCTTACAACTAATTAATAACATAATATGACTATATAAATAAAATAGATGAAAAAGTAGTTTTGAATTCAAATGCAGTATTTTCACTATTCATTACAAATGGATATTATCATAAAAATACCAAAATTTTATCCAAAGTAAAATTTCATGTCCCTCTTCCAAAAAATAAGTTTACTTTGTAAAATAGAACTTATAAAATTTTTAAAATATAAATTTAAAATGGGTCCACAATCAAAAGGTGGTAAAACTGTCTTTTTTGAAAAATAATTATTTTATTCTTAAAATTAGATTTATTCATATATTAGGACTAAAAAATATATAAGTTTAATTTTATAAACTAAATTAAATATATTTCATATAAGTTTCATTAATATAATCAAACAATTTTGATTTGATTATTTTAAAAATAGAATTATTCTTACATAAATAGTTTTTCATAAAAACATCCTTGATATTCAATTGTGTTTTTTTCATTTGTTAGTCATCTGTTAACCAATGAATCATTATATAAAATTTTTTAACCCATATTTTAATAATTCAATTAATATTATTAATTCATACTATTATAACATCCAGGTTTTCACAGTAATATTTAAATGATAATATTTAATTGTTCATTTAAAATTGATGGGTCGTATCATGTATGCTATCGAACATAGTGTTTCTTTTAAAAAAAATCAGGACATTACATTATACCCCCCATATTGGAAATTTCATCCTTATAATTTGAAATTGGGGTCGATAACTATGGTATCAATTTTCAAAATACCATTATTGAAATCTACATCGGAAAAAATATTAACAAAACATCAATTTTAAAATAAAGAAAATAAATTACCAAGGTCACCTGAGATAGCACATACTAGGGTTCCATGTAGGAAAACATGGATATGGAAGAGAAAACTATTGATCATGTTATGATGTAGAATAATAGAAAACATTGTTAGGAAAAAGTTAACATTAAAAACCCTAAATTTGTGATGGGATAAATAGTCTTTGATTTCGTAGTAGGAAAAGTAAACAGAAATCATCTTTGTTTTAAGATCCTTTTCATAATGTTGTGGAATTAATTTACTAACTAGACTAAGATCATTAGGCAATACACTTACTTGATGAGTAGTGTTTCATCCCTTAATCAAATTCCACCACAAACTCATCTTTTTCTCCAAACGATGAGTATTTAAGATGAATATTTCACACCTAGAGCACTAGAATCAACATATGGAGAATCACATAATCCAAAAAATATTAACAAAATATCTTTCATGTATTTATACATTATCAAAAACCAAAATGGCTAGTATATGTTAAGATGTATCCCCAAAAATAATAATTTATTATATTATTAAAAAGTAATTTTAATCTCTCAAATTCAAATGTAATACAAAATGATCAACACAGACAATTCAACAAAAAACTATCCTTAAAATTCTTCAAAAATATTATAACTAAAATTAAATCACGAAAATAAGAATGTTTTTATCAAATAATCTTTCAATATAAGTTCTAACATTTCACTCTAAATAACATCGATCACTCTTAATGTCTCACACAAAAAATGTAATTTCAAAAATCACATATTCTCCAAGATAGGTTAATCATTTCGATAAATAACCTGAATCACTATATTTCTACAATGAAAACATAGATTCATCCAAAATAAAATTCAACCATTTCTACTCAAATAAAATCTCATAGTATTCTATTTTCCTTAGACATATATTTATCCCAAAATAGTGAAATTATTCCAAAATAACACTTTTCCCTTAATCCCCAAATCATTTTCCAATACCGAGGATATCCAGTTGGTAAAAAATAATTTCCCAAATTAAACTTATTTTTATTTCATCAACTATTTTAAATAAAAAAAGAAAAATTAATACTAACTAGGGACTTCATATAGGCCAGTAGTAGGCGATACACACTTTTTCATCCTTTGGTTGTGGGTTCAATCCCCGCAGCCTCACCAGACGTGGAGGGTGGTTACCCATCCTGCAGGTTGTCTTTTTTATAAAACTATATCATTCCTATAAAAATATATAAATATGAGATAAAATCCTAAAAAATAAAAATATCATGTTTTAACCTTAAATGTTCTTTCATACCTTTCATTTTTCATCCGAAAAGTAATATATCATAATTACCTCAAAGGTGAATGTCTCCAAAAGAACCATTAGTCACCTTAAAATTTCATAACATATAATCTCAAAAGGGATTGTAATACATTAACATATAATACACCATAAAATTATAAACTCATGATGATAACCCTAATTATTTATAAAATATCATAATCCCCAATGTTGTCTATACTATCCTCTGATACCAATTCCAAGGACTCATCCTTAAACATTGCATATTATAGTGTTTTTGAACTATAAATCACATTAGATGATTTTTTTAGTTTAAAGCTTCAGAGAATTAGGAAAAACTCTTACATGGTAGACCCATACATTACATGTGTATAGTAATACTCAGCATCCACTTTTTCCACCAAAGTAAACCCTTTTAAAATAAAACATGACTTCTCTTCGAGACACATCTTCTATTCATTTTCCAGACATCTTTATTTTCCATACCAATATTATGACCTATGAAAAAAAATTCAAAATAGGTGATGAGGACAAAATCTAAGTAAGGGTTACAAAAAATAAGGAAAACTATTAGTCTTGTGAAAACATGGAAACCATGAGTACTTTATCATAAGGTAATATTTCCCCCCATTAAGAAGTGATAAAAACTTTCAATAAAAAACATTTCTTACCCTTTTTGTAATCATAATATTTTTCTAAAACCCATATAAATCATATATAACACATAAAGGTAACTTGGGGCATAATCATACTTAAATTGAATAATCATATGATCAAATTCCATACATATCACTCTTACAAATGAAATTACTATTTGTCTGACCTCCATATCCAATTCCTTGGACATCTAAAATGGGTGTCCACCCTTCTTATAAGCTATATTAGGCTCACTTTTGAGCTATAATTAGAATCAACCATTTCATATAAGCTATATTTTTCTCACCTCTGAGCTATAATGGGGATCAACCCTTTGTATAAGTTGTATCAGGCTCAACCATGAAATGTATGTGTGCCATTATACAATAATAACACATAAAAGCTTACAATTTTCAAAATGTAACTCATAAAATTTTATTTTCACTCATAAGAAAACATTTCATGTTATTGAAATAACCAATCCACTTTCAAAAACCGTTTTAAAACATTTATGAACAAGATTATTGAATCAATGTGTCTCATACCACTTCTAAGATTTTAAATTAAATTCTAGAATTAACTATTGAGAGAGTTTTTTTTAACCTCTTATGATTTTGGAATATTAATACAAATACTTTTCAGAGCCAGGTGCTGAGACGACTAACGATTTTGAGTCCTGGTGTGTAACACCTTCGAATGATAAAGGGTTAAATTACTAAATGATATGACTCATGTCAACAAGGTGCATCTTCCTTTTCGGAAGCCTACCTGATTAAAACCCCACAGTTAAGCGTGCTTGGCCTAAAGTAGTGATCAGGATGGGTGACTTTCTAGAAAGTTTCCTACGGTGTTTGTGAGTGAGGACAAAACACATTATAAAGGACATGTGTTGGCATATGGGGACTATCAATAGTTAGATGACCCATTCAGGCACGTGGGTGGGCACCAGAGTGGGGACCATGTGTCTGCGGGGCAACTGGGGGTACCTAGTGTGCCAGGACCCGATATCCATGTTAAAGGAAGGGTGGTTGTGCTGTCATTGGGACCCATTTGTTAAATTTGGTATCAGAGGCGGTACCCAACTTTAAGTGTGGTGCACTGCCAAGGTTGAGATGTAGGGCCCACAATGAGGACTTTGTGCTCTAAAGGGGGTGATTTTAAATCCCCAAATGATAAAGGGTTAAATGGCCAAATGATATGACTCATGTCAAAAATGTACACCTTCTTTTTCAGGAGCCTACCTGATTAGAACCTCATAGTTAAGCTTGCTTGGCCTGGAGTAGTGATCAGGATGGGTGACCTTCTGTGAAGTTTCTCAGGTGTGTGAGAGTGAGGACAAAGCACACTGGAAATGACATGTGTTGGCCTGTGGGGACTATCAATAGTCGGATGACCCGTTCAGGCACGTGGGTGGGCCCCATAGTGGGTACCATGTGTCTGTGGGGCAACTGGTGGTACCTGGTGGGCCAGGACCTGACGATCATGTTAAAGGTGGGGTGGTTGTACTATCACTGGGACCCAGTCAACAAGGTGCACCTTCCTTTTCGGAAGCCTACCTGATTAGAACCTCATAGTTAAGTGTGCCTGTCTTGGAGTAGTGATCAGGATGGGTGGCCTTCTGGGAAGTTTCTTCAAGGTGTGTGTGAGTGAGGACAAAGCACACTAGAAAGGACATGTGTTGGCATGCGGGGACTATCAATAGTCAGATGAATCATTCAGACACGTGGGTGGGCCTCAGAGTGGGGACCACGTGTCTATGGGGCAACTGGTTGTACCTGGTGGGCCAGGACCCGATGACCATGTTAAAGGCGGAGTGGTTGTGTTGTCACCAGGACCCAGTTGTTACATGGTGTGCCCAAAAAATTATAAAAATATTAAGTGTTTTCCCACTGTTCATGCAGAGGAAATATTATATCTCATAAATGATAGCTCAGATCAGAAATTTGATGCCATGGTTGAGTCGAGAGCATGATTTTTACCCTAGGAAGGGTATAACTTTTACGGGCGCATTCTTCCTATGGAAAATTCTATTGGGGGCATTTTCATAAATAAATAAATTAAAATAATTAATTTATTCTAGATTTCAAATCGAATAACTTCTGAACGGAAATTCTTATTGTAAATATGGGAGCACCATTGAGTTTGTATCATGGTGTTTTCCCTAGGGGTGACCATAGGTGAGATGGGTGTGGGAGGTTCGGATCCCGCAACCGCTGACAGTTTCCTATAAATATTTGCTTAAAGAAATGAGTAGGGGGTTTTCTCATTTCCACTTAGGCGTGGGTGAAGCTCCACTCTCCCTTCCAACGGTTATTTAACATTCATTCTTTGTCAAATTGAAACAAAATTTCATGCGTCGGTAAATCAGAGTGCAACGAACACAACGACATAACCAAAAATTGAGGAAGGATTTCTATTTTCAATTCTACACCCCTGATTCATGATTTTGTTTTCATTTTCAACTTTTGATCAAATTCGCTGCATTGAAACCATTTATTGAAGGCAAAAATAACAATGGTCGTCATCTGATTGAATATATAATTTCTCGTTCTTCACGTTCTTCATGTTCTTCACCCTCAAATTTTTTGATCCATCAAATCGTTGATGAAACGTGGAACAGGGCATATGTATGTGAGGATCTTGACCCAAGGAGTCCTGATCTATGCTCAGATTAACGTTTTGGGCACTGAAGGAGGTGCAGCGGGGAGTTGAATTTCTGCCAACATTTTTTCACGTTGAAACGTTAACGATTATTTAAGCGAAGACCACCGTTGTATAGATTGGGTCTTGAGAAACCCAGATCTAGTCTTAGTTTTGTTTTCTGACCAACAAATTAGTCCTGGTGGTTCAAGGAATATGGTGGATGGAGTGGTGGCGCAGCTCCGATGGTAGGAGGCCATAGGCAGTGCTCCTGGGCAACATCACCTTGTTGGGGAAGAGGGAAAAACAACGAATGTGCAAACAATAAAAAAAGGCGAATGCGCAGCGGAAATAAAATCGTTCCCTCCAAATAAAAGCTTATAGAACTACAGTGATGCACAGTGACCAAAAGTAAATGTGCAGAATGTAAAATATTGACATCAAAAAAATTTACGTGGAAAATCCAAAAGGGAAAAACCACGGGACTTAGTCCAGAAAGAAGAATCCACTAAATTGAAGAAGTACACGGCATAGACTCCCCAAGAATGGAAGAGATCTCCAAAGTAATACTCTCTGATGCAGAGTAAAAATGATCATCAGTAAAAGACAATTACCAAATTGGCTTTGCTCTTGACATTGTGGATTTCCTACAAAAGCCTTGTCGCTGCCTCCTTTTATAGAAAAACAATCCGTGTGAAGTTGCGTCGCCATGTCAAAAACACGTCTTCGCGTGAATTAATTCACGTGGTCTTAACCCGCGTTAAAAACTCCTCATTAATAGAGAAACCGTGTGATGCTCCAATTGAGGAGGTGTTACGCGATGCATCAACCAGGAAGGTGCCCAAACAAATCCTCCTCTGACTCGTGTGGGGATCACCGCCAACCCTTTTGCACTTACAATAAAAAATATTTCAACCTCCTCCACAAAAAAACCAAAATCAAACATTGACTATCATCAGCGGAACACGCCTCATGAATCCTGCTAGTCAATCAGACTTTCGATATCCCAGAAACACCTCAGGTACTGTCGATGTCTTCCGATAACGTACCTCGAGTCCTTGAACAACTTCTCCACTAAATTTCTACCACTATGTTCTGTAACCGAGGATTTCAACCAATCTCTCTAATTCCAGATGTCTGTCACCGCGTTCTGCAACTGAGAACTTCAACCAATCCCTCTTATACCAGATTTTGGGAAAGACGACAAAGCAAAAAATGCGCAAATAATAGAAAAAGGCGAAGGCACAGTGGAAATAAAATTTTTCCCTCCAAATAAAATCTTGCAAAACTAAAGTGGATGCACAACAATCAAAAGTAAATGTGCAGAATGTAAACAATTGACACCAAAATTTTTTCCGTTGAAAACCCAAAAGGGAAAATCCACGGGACTAAGTACAGAAAGAGAAATACACTAAAATGAAGAATTACACTACAATGACTCCCTAAAAATGAAAGGGATCTCAAAAGTAATATTCTCCGGTGGGGAAAATCCTTCGCTTCTACCTTTTTCAGCTTCGTGGATTCATGTGGTTTGGATGCCTTGGCTCGAGATTTTTCTATCAACCGTAGATTCTTCAATATGGTCCAAACTTTGAATGTGAGTTTTGTCTAGGCTCGGTGCAAGGCTCCCAGGTCTATGGGTAGGTGGATATATTCTATTTCGCTATGGTTTACGGATGTTCACCACAGGGGAGATTCATCTCAAACGATGATTTGGTTCCATCTCCCAGGTCTTGCCCTACCTTTTCTAAATTTTTCTTTATTACAAGCTATTGGAAACTCCCTGGGGAGGATTCTATGTGCTTATGATCAGTCCATCAGTCTGGCTGAGTCCTTTGTGGCACAGATCTATGTCGATATAGACATCTCGGTCCCTCTTCCGAAAAGGATCTCCCTGAGAGTGAATGATGCTTTCATCTGGTCGCAGCCACTCCTCTTTCCATCTTACCCCAGGTTCTGATCTTTTTTCCACCTTCAGGGACACTCCCTACCCATCTGCAGGAACAATCGGGTTGATCAGGTGACACAGACTCCTTTGTCTCCTAGCCGGCGGCCCCACTCTTCCTGGCCTAAGTCAAATGGGCTCCCTCATCTCTATCCTCCCCTTGTAGGCCATCAGTGCTTCCTCCACCCCCTCCAACCCCCAATGGGTTTCCTTATTTGAATCTTGGCCTTCTAGGATCTTCTCCCTAGTCTGGTTCTGGTCCTCCCTGCCTGGCTTTAGTCCCTTACATGGAGTCCGCTTCTGATAACAGCCTATATTCCCCCAATGGTCCTCTTAATAGGAGTTTCAAAGGTAAGGAGACTGTTATGTTTGAATTCCTTGCTTCCCCTTGGCTCCCCTGTCCTTTTATCCAGAAGGAGTTCATTCTCGGAGATCATATCAGGCTCTTTCATCCTGCCATGTTTGTTTCCCATGTGCCGGCTCCCAATCCCTTCTTCCCACAGGCCCTAATGACCCCGGTTAAGGAGACCCCATCTAGGAAGTTGTTGGTTTCTTCTAGTTATGATAGATCTGAAACCCATGGTCCCTTGGGGGCTAGGGCTTCTCCACCAAGAATGGTGATATCCCCCCAGCGTGGAACCCCCTAATGCACCATTAGTTTTGGACCTCCCTAATCCTAGTGCATTGGATCCCTCTACCACTCCCTAGTCCCATTCCAAGCAAAAAAGGTACCCAACCTTCTTTTCCCACCTCTGTAGCCATATTTCCTAGGGAAAAATCTAGTCTTGTCTTCCCTTAATGATACCTTTTATCATCTGGAAATATTGTGGCCTATGTGCCAGGGAAAAAACAGATTTTTTTTTATAGAATCTCATTCCCATAATTCCTCTGTTGTGGTAGTCTTGGAGCCCCAACAGGATCATTTTAAGATTGGGGAATTAGTGAATAGAATCAAGCAATGTTCCTGCATGTATGCAGCTTTTATCAACCTGCATATCTGGATATTTAGTAATACTCTACTTCAGTGAACATGAAGCAAGCCTCGGATTAGATTTTAACCACTGAAATCTCCTCCGGCTCACAATGCATCCTTGTCTCCCTTGTGTATGGTAGATTTGATGAAAAAAAAGAATCATTATGGATTGACCTTGAAGAATTTGATCCAGGGGATACTTCATATCTAGTTGGAGGTGATTTTAATATCATTTTTGATCCAAATGAAAAGAATGGATGCGAAACTTTTCCTTAAAATTATAGTGAGGATATTTTTTAGTTCAGGTATCTCAAGGGCCTCATGGACATAGGATACACCGGCAATAATTTCACATGGGGCAATAATCAAAGAGGAGGTCGGTGTACCTGGTTCCACCTCGACCACTTCCTCGCCAATGTTCAGAAGATCTCTGCATTTCCCAATTCAAATTTTTACCATCTCATTCGTAGGTTGTATGATCACTCACCCATTTTGGTCTCCCTCTCCCCGCAGCAGGATTGGCCTCCTCGATGTGTGCCTTCTCAAACCTGGCCGAGCTTACTGGGCTTCCACCAGGCAGGTTTGGATTCCTGGTGAAATTATACACATGGTTTTGGTTGGCTTGTCATTCATAACAAACATAGAATATAGAAAGGTTATCTCCAAGTGTGGAGAAGTAGACGCACACCTCGGCTCAGCGATCTGAATGATCTCTCAAAGGAGATTGACTCCTTCGAAATCCACCTAGAATCTGATTAGTGTGATGACCTGTTTGGGGAAGTATCTAATTAGAAGTAATTCTTGGAGGAAATGGTTTTAATGGATGAGCAGGGGGCTCGCAAACAAGCTTGGATCTAGTGGATTTGCGAGGGAGATTGTAATTCTTGTAATATCCACGCATGTATCAAGGAAAAATGCAGGTTGGCCAAGCATAATATACGTCGTGACGATGGTATCTTCACTGGTGATCGAGACACTATTCGGAGCATGTCTAAGGCGCACCTCATAGATTTGTTAACAGGACCTAATCCCCACATGTTGGAGGGTTATCCAAGTGATCATGATGAGTTTTTGGAGGTGATTCCTTCCATCATCTCTAGCCAGTACAACCAACTTATGGAATCTATTTGGGATGAGGGGGTGCATGAGGCAATGATGAGAATTAATCCAAAGAGTTTCCTAGGTCTAGTTGGATTCCCAGGTGCTTTCTATAGGGCTTACAAGGATTTGGTAAAGGGTGATCTGATTACAGCATTCTAGGACTTCTTCAAGGGAGGGAGCCTCCCCCGTGTTGCATGCGCCACCACTATGGTTTTGAATTATAAGATTATTGATCCCTCAACTATCCACCATTATTGACCTATGAGTTTGTGTAATGTTCCCTATAAAAAATTTTCAATGACCATTAACATGTGCCTTGTGTTCCATCTTCCCAACCTGATCTCAGATGAGTAACATGTCTTCGTTAAGGGATGATCCATACAAGGGGTGTTCTCCTTCGCCCATGAAATTATTGGTTATCTTAACAATATGGTTCATGGTTGAAATATGGTAGTGAATATGGATATAGACAAGGCCTATGATCTCATAGTGGAACTTTTTCATTAAATATCTTGCTAGCATGAGCTTCATTACTTGGTCTACTAACTTGATTTCTAGGTGAATCAGCTCTACGTGGCTGGCTGTTCGGTTCATGGGTAAGCATCCTAGTTTCTTCAAGATAGTTAGTGGCCTGAGACAATGGGACCCCCTCTCACTGAGCATATATTTCATGGACTAAGACTAACTCAGCTGATATATCAATAGGGGCATTAGTATCAGGTCCATCTATCCTTACAGTTGTAGGCAGAGACAGAGATGCATTTCACACATAATGTTTTCCAATGACATGCTTATCTTTATAAATGCAAACAATTGGTCCATCTGGGGTTTAACTAATGTAATGGAGGGCTAATGTAGATAGAGGGTCTAGTGCATCAACCAAAATAAAATCACATTCTACATCACAAACTGATATTCAGACTCTTGTACAGACTCCATGAGCAACAGATTGCATAAGTAGCATGGATATTTTCCAATGAACTACCTGGGTTCCCTATTTTCTCCAAGAAGGCCAAGGATCAGGCATTTTGATCCCATTGTGTCTTGCATCACTGGTCGTGTCACTAAATGGAAGAGAAAGTTCATATCGTTTGGAGGTAGGATCACGCTGGTCAATAGTGTTCTCACCTTAATCCTGATTCATGTGCTTTGTTCCATTAATGTTTTGAAGGGAGTGCTTGCAAGTATTGATAGAATCCCAGTCTCCTGTCTCTGGGATGCTCACTCAGATGGGAAGTGTCATTGGGGTTCTTGGGAGAGGCATTCCAAACCAATTGAGGTAAGAGGCATCAACCTAAGGAACATCTCGAGCACCCTACATGGCATGCATGCTAAGCTTTCTTGGGAAGTTATGAGGGCACGTTCACAATGGGGACAGTTTATGGGTATGAGGGACATGCAGAGTGAGGGCATTCAGACTGGTCACTCCTTCTCTATTTGGCTTGTGGTTGTTTGGATGATTTCGCCCCTTCATCAGTATTCCAAATCGATCGTGGGGAGATGGATGATCTCCTTTGTGCACCACAACAGGGCCAACTTGAACCATGGGTTCCTAGGCTGTCATGTTACCTGTATTTCCTTCCGATTAGCCAAAATCTTTCCAAACATTGTTGTGGCAGTCCTGAATAGGAATCAACATGAGACCTTCAACCTTATTAATCTCAACGATGATTGGGATAAGTGTGTTTTCATTTTTTCATGTCCTGATTCTTTTTCAATACAAGATTTTCATAAGACCATCATGACTATAGCTCATACAGATGTTTGGGAAGGAACTATATGGTTTAAATAAATCATGGAAAAATATAACATTCTGGTTTTGAGGCTCAGGAACCGTGCTTTACCCACTGACACTAATACAAAAACGACCTTTATCAGTGCTCAAAATGAGCTTTAACAGCATTAAAAAAGCGTTGTAAATCTCAGCACTGATAAAGGTATCCTTTATCAGTGCTCAAAAAGCGCTGATAAATGTGTTTTTTATCAGCGCTAAAAAATCATTGATAAATTCCCTATCTGTAACATAAAATTCTGCAGCAGCACAACCAAACAAACCTGCAAAAAATTCGGCATCTCAACAAGTATACCCTTTCAAATTTAACACATAATTCATAAGGAAATTACACCAATTATACCCATACAACAAGTATACCCATACACCATTAACACATAATTCATAAGTTAATTAAATATATAAAGAATTCAATTTAGAATTTGGGGGGCTGGGGTGATGTTCATGGGTTTGGGGTGGCTGTCCATATGACAACCCTACTTTTATTACAAACTTAAACATGATTTATTATATAAAACTTCACTTGATACAACAATAAGATCGATAGGTTTAGTGTATTTGGAGCTTAGGATCATTACATAAAAACTTAAAACATGAAATACAAGATCTTTATTGAAAACTTCCTTTACATGACCACAACATTCCCTCGTACTTAGCATTGCATGGGATAACCTGAGGACATGTATAAGAAAAGGGTGAGATATAAAGCCCAGTAAGGGAATACACATGGAATAACATGAGAAGTACAATACATGTTAGACATTAGGCATATAAATAGATCATAAGAGAAACATGAACATAAAGGCATGATAAATCATGATAATCATAACATGGAAATGTGGCAACAACACTTAACATGGAATTAGCATGAGCCAAGGCCCATTGCACATAGAGCATGAGTAAATCCTCATTGCACATGAAGCACGAGTAAACCCCCGTTGCACTTGAATTAGCATAAGTCAACACTCATTGCACATGAAGTATCATGATACTATACTTTACCCAATGCATTGGAGCGCTATAAGGGCGCACCCTTCTTAAACATTTCATTTCATGCATAAGTGTGCCACATGAATCATAAAACATGGATTCATAAACATTATAATTTATTCCACGATAAAGTAATGTGGAATTCGTACATGAAACTTTATAAACAATAAGTAAATGTGCATAAAGGTGAATACCCTTGAAGGAGGAATGGGCATGGTATTCACTACACAATGGCACTGGCTTAGAAAATCGGTGTGATTTCGGCAGCGTAACGGCGTGACAAAAGAATTCATAAAAATGGTTTATGAGAGAGAAAGGGGTTCCTCATCATATTTACATGTAATGGACAGTAATTAGGTCATATAGATACATTTCCCAACAATTTTAATGGAATTTCTATTCATGATACAAAAGTATTTTCTTGAATGTAAATGAGTAGGGAGAAGTTCCTTTCGGAATTTCGGCATAGTAAAGGGTGTACATGGGAGACATTTAATGAGAGAGAAAGGGGTATCCCATCATTAAAACATAAAGAGGTAAGTATGAGGGAGGTTAGAAACCATACCCCAACATTCATAATTGAAATTAAAAGGGCAAAACAACTTAAAGAAAATTGGACCCAAAAAAAGAGAAAGGAAGAAAAACCCTTACTTGGAAGTGTGCTTCCAAAGGCTAGAGAGAGGCTTGTGAGAGGCTTCTTGGGAGCTTGGGGAACCTTGGGAGGATTCTAGAGAGAGTAGGGCAGAGGTTAGATGAACTCAAAAGGCTTTTAGTGTGGAGGAAGTGGGATCTTGGGTGGGTTTATATAGGACAGGTGAGGGAATTCTTTATTATTTAGGTTTGGGACCCCTTATATTAAATTAATCCAAACCACAAACCATACCATGGTTTTTGCCCATTTTTTTTGGAAAAGGAAATAGGAAAACAATATTTTATATTTCCAAATTCCGGAATTATTAAAATAATAGGGTTACTTATGTGGAGGTGAGTCACACTCCCATGGAAAACAATTTAAAAAGACAAGGTGTTTAATAAGTCTTGAAGGGTCCATTAATGATTTGAAATGTAAGTCAAACAAACCCAAAATCACATTATTTTAATGTTAAAACATATATTTACCGAACATAAAGATTATAGTATTTTATTACATCACTATTGGGTCATTATGATGTCATAAAACACATTATATATTTAAACAGTATTTAATTTTTACCCAAAAATTTGACTCTCAGAAAATTATGAAAAATTCATCGTTGGATAATTTCGATGTCCTGATTCCAGAAATAACATTTATTTTACCTAAATAATTTTATAAATATGTTAATTTTCACTTTTAAAATAAAAACCGACATTTATCGAAAAATCACGGGTTTTGACAGAAATGGCTTTCAAACCTTAATAAAAATTACAATTGCATTCATAAAATTATAAGATCATTTATATTCAATAAAAATTAATTTAATAATAATAATAATATTTTATTAAAATATTATTTAATTCAAAAATTCCTTAATTTAATAAAATAGAATTCTTAATTAAATAATAACTAAAAACATTATTTGTACTTTAAAAACTATTTACAACGTATCAATAATAACAAGAAAGTATATTCATTATTATATACAAAAATAATCTACATGAACATAGTACTATTTATTTGTTACATAACCCCTTAAAACAGCCGCATAAGACCTAAGGGTAAGGTGTGCGATGGTGACAGACTCTTGGGGTGGCTCGGATAACATCGCTCGAGTGGTAATTTCTATCGACTTCCACTTTTCCCGTAAACGGTCACGTTCGAGCTTAACATGATGAAGATCAGCTTGGGATTGGTCAAGAGAGAAGCCCAAAGATGCCACCTCTTTTCTAAGCTCTGAAAAATGGGCTTCGTATGGAGAAATTCTACTAGATGAGGCCATCGCTTCTTTTTTCTGAGTAAATTTGGATTTGTTAAAGCCCTATATTTTTACTAATCATGTGATCACTGTTCAACGGCTATATTAGCAATGATCAAAATTCTTAACATAAAACCAATTAAGTTGACATTTTATATAAACATAAAGAGACATTTAATTAGATCAAGAGGGATTTCCATTAATGAAACTTTGGGTTGTTACAATATTCCCCCCTTAGAAATTTCACCCTCGAAATTTTCCTTTTCCCACACTAAAACAGATGTGGGTAACTCAGCTTCATCATTTCCTCTGATTCCCAAGTCGCTTCTTCAAACTTGTGGTTTCTCCACAACACCTTGACGAGGGGAATTTTCTTATTTCATAGAACTTTTTCTCTACGATCTAAGATTTTCACTGGTTTCTCCTCATAATAAATATCATCTTCCAATTGTACCACCTCAAAAGAGAGTACATGTGAAGGTTCCGGTATGTACTTCCTTAATAGGGATACAGGAAAGACATCATGTATTTTGGCCATGGTAGGTGGAATTGCTAGTCGATAGGCCACATCCCTGACACGATCAAGAATCTCGAAGGGGCCGATGTACTTTGGACTTAACTTCCTTTTCTTTCCAAACCTCATGACCTTCTTCCACGGAGATATGCATATAAACACCATGTCTCCAACTTTAAACTCAAGGTCTCATCGACGGTTATCTGCATAACTCTTCTGTCGACTTTGGGCTGCCTTGATATGATACTGAATGGTTTTCACCTTCTCCACCATTTCTTCGACCATTTCTAGTCCAAGCAGCTTACATTCACCGACCTCATCCCAACATGCTGGTGTTCTGCACCTTTTCCCATACAGGGCTTCATATGGTTCCATTTGGATGCTTGAGTGGAAACTGTTGTTGTAGGAGAATTCAACCAGTGGAAGATGTTGATCCCATCATCCTTTAAAGTCCATTGATCATGCTCTCAACATGTCCTCAAGTGTTTAGATAGTCCGCTCGAATTGTCCATCAGTTTGAGGATGATAAGTCGTACTGAAGTTCAGTTTAGTATTCAGATCATGTTGAAGACTCTTCCAAAACTTAGAGGTGAATCTTGGATCTCGGTCAGACACAATAGATAGTGGTACTCCATGCAACCTTACCACTTCCCTGATATATATCTGTACCAGTTGATCCAAAGAGAAATCCTCCCGAATAGAAATGAAGTGTGCAGTCTTTGTATGATGATCCACAACAACCCAGATTGCATTGTTGCCTTTGGATGTCCTTGGAAGTCTGGTGACAAAGTCCATGGTGATGTTCTCCCATTTCCATTCCGGTATGGGTAATGGTTGCATCATCCCCTTAGACTTCTGCCTCTCTGCCTTCACTTACTGACACACCAGGCACTTTGATGTATATTCAGTGATCTCCTTCTTCATATTATCCCACCGAAATTTTTCTCGAAGATCTCGATACATCTTTGTGCTCCCTAGGTGAATAGAGAAATTTGAACTATGTGAATCATCCAAAAGTTCCTTCTTCGGCTCCGGACTTGATGGAACACATAGTCTTTTCCCAAACCGCACAATTCTTTCTTCATTAACATTAAAATATAAGGATTTCCCTTTTTCGATAGCTTCCACATTTTCTTGAATTCCCACATCATCCTTTTGAGCATCCTTTAACCTTTCCAAAAGAGACGGTTGAGTAATCATTTGTGAAAGGTTTGATGATGTTCTGTTCTTTATGATTCCCATGTCCAACTTAATCAAGTATAAGAATATTGGATCCTTCTTAATTCTCATCATTGATAGAATCGCTGGGTCCTTTCTACTTAGGGCATCTGCCACCTTGTTCGCTTTCCTAGGGTGGTAATGTATTAAATAGTCATAATCATTGATGAGCTCTATCCATATTCTTGGGAACATATTAAGCTCTTTCTGTGTGGATATATATTTAAGACTCTTGTGGTCAGTATATATCTCGCATTTCTCCCCATAGAGATAATGCCGCCAAATTTTCAAGGTAAATATCACCGCCGCCAACTCCAGATCATGCTTTGGATAGTTTCTCTCATGAATTTTCAACTGCCTTGAGGCATAGGATATCACTTTATCATTCTACATCAGCACACATCCTAAGCCCTTCTTCGAAGCATCACTAAATACCACAAAAATTTCCCCACTTGTGGGTAAATTGAGCACGAGCGCAGTGATAAGCCTCCTTTTCAACTCCTTGAAGCTTTCTTCACATTCATCACTCCAAGAAAACTTTACTCCCGTTCGAGTTAGCTTGGTAAAAGGGTTGGACAATCGTGAGAAATTTCTCACAAATCTTCGATAATATCCAACTAACCCCAAGAAGCTACGGATATATGTTACCGATGTTGGCCTCGGCCATCCCTCAATTGCATCTGTTTTGGAGGGATCCATAGATATCTCATTGCTTGTGATGATATGGCCCAAGAATGAGACTTCCTTCAACCAGAACTCACAATTACTGTACTTTTCATAGATCTTATCCTTGTGAAAAGTCTCCATTAAAGTTCTTAAATGCTCCTCATAATCCTCCTTGGTTTTGGTGTATATTAGAATACCATCTATAAAGACTACCACACATTTGTCTAGGTAATCTCTAAAGACTCTATTCATCAAGTCCAAGAAGATTTCTGGAGCATTAGTGATTCCGAAAGGCATTACTATGAATTCATAGTGCCCGTATCTTGTACTAAAAGCAGTCTTGGGGACATCTTCCTTCTTCACCCTTACTTGATAATATTCCGACTGCAAATCTACCTTGGAGAAGTATTGTGCTCTATGCAGCTGATCAAACAAGTCATCAATTAGTGGGAGAGGATACTTGTTCTTTATCATGATTTTTTTGAGCTCATGATAATCGATGCAAAGGCGCATTGACCCATCCTTCTTCTTGACGAAGAGGACGGTGCATCCCATGGTGAAGCACTTGGGCGTATAAACCCTTTATCCAGATTCCCCTGTAGTTGTTTTTTCAGCTCTTCAAGCTCCACGACAGCCATTATATATGGATTCTTGGATATTTTTAGAGCCCCTAGTATAAGTTCAATTGAGAATTCAACATCTCTTCTAGGAGGAAGACCAGGCAGTTCCTCGGGAAACACTTCAGCGAATTCCCTCACAATAGGCATTTATTCAAGGATGGTTTCTTCCTTGGACTCAATCATCTGAGCCAGATACGCGTTCTCATAGGGTAGTAATATCCATTCTTGAGATGATGGAGCTAAAGGAGATTCATCTTCCTCCTTACACTTGTAAAGAATCGGGGGTCGATTCTTCATATGGAGTATGATTTCCCTTTCCCGGCAATTTATGTTGGCTCTATATAAGGAAAGCCAATCCATACCAAGAATTTCATCAAATTCCACCAGAGGGAGTATGATGAGGTTCACTGGGAAATTCAATCCACAGATTATAACAGGGGAGGACTTATACTCATGGGATGCAATGATTTCCCCATTTTCCATACTCACCGACATCTTCACTTACATGATTTGTGGTGGTGCTGGGATTGTTCTACTAAACTTTAGAGATATAAAAGAATGCGTAGAACCTGAATCAAAAAGTATTTTCTCTATTCTTGAAGTAATAACTAGCGTACCTGTCACCACTTCGTTGTTGGGGTTCACTTCAGCAGAAGTGATGGAAAAATCTCTTCCTTGCTGCCTTGGAGGTTGTTGGTTGCCTTCGAAAACCCTTGGATTAGGGCACTGATTTGAAAAATGACCCGATTATTTGCATTTCTAGCATTGAACAACGCGTTGAGGTTTGAACAGAGCATTCCTCTCCTCTGTCGCAACCGTGGGTCTTTCTTGCCGACAGTTAACAGCTAGGTTCCCTTCTCTTCCACACCTGAAGCATTTACTTGTCCACTTAAGGCAATTTTTAGGGTGCTTCTTTCCGCACTTTTGGCAAGTGAGGTGTTGGATCTTCTTAGCACCGTTGGATTTATCCATCGGACCACCAGCATTGAAGTCCACCTTACGCTTTATATCCCCATGATACCATTTTTATTCTCCAATCTCCATTTCGACCTTGAGGACACATCAGACAATTTCCTCATAGCTGTCGAAGTCACGGATCGCCAATGCTTTTCACAGGCTAGGCTTCAGCCCACCAAAGAAGTGGTCAACTTTGCATTCGGGGGTAATGACAAAGCCGGAAGCATATCGTGCAAGCCTTGTGAAGTTTTCCTCGTAAGCTCCAACAGATTCTTTATCTTTTTTCTTGAGGGAAAGGAAGTCCCTTTCCATCTTAATTCAGAGGGTGCATGGAAAATATTTATTGAAAAACATCTTCCGGAAATCCTTCCATTCCAATTCCTCGATATCCTCCTCAGGATTCGTATTTTTTGATCAAATTCCACCATTGATCAGCTTCACCCTCCATACGATAAGCTGCCAGGAGAACCTTCTCTTGTTCAGAACATTAAAGGATGGAGAAGATCTTTTCAATGGAGTTGATCCATTGTTTAGTGATCGTGGGATCAGATGATCCACTAAAAGTAGGAGGCATTTGTCTCATGAAGCTCTCGATAGTGACTTTTTCTTTATTAGGGGGGTTTAATGTTCCTCTTGACCCGTGTTTCTATTCAAAACTTGAGTTAGATTAGAGAGAAGCGTGACAAAGTTCGCGATTCTCACTCCCATTGGATTGGGTATCTCATTAGTACAGTCTTCACACTGATCTTCACAACGGTTGTTAGCCTGAGTCCTCCTATTACCAGCCATTGGCTAGAATAAAAGGAAAGTTAGGGGTAACACATAAAGGGTAATCCAAAGACAAAAGTTTATGACTTATAAATAAAATTTTATTTCCTTAACTCATGAGTATATAGGCTTCAATCTAGGCTTTTCATGATCTACTTTCTAACATATATTCTTAGGGGCATTTTTTTAATTCCCTTAATAAGGGTTCATACTAAGATTGTGAATTTGCCAAATCATATCCCCTGGAAGTGTCGTAACCAATAGTGCAGCAAGGCCCGTTTTCGTGCACCAGTTCTCGTTCAAGTTTAGCTCAAAGCGGTGTTTTCGGGTTTTACCCCTAGGATACATCTATGCCAGAGTCGCCTCTACCTGCTCGTATCTAGATAGGGATGTATTTTCTTGATAAACCACTTACTCAGTACTTACCAAAACTTAGGGATGTTTTTATTATACTAAGTCTTATCTCTAAGGCTTTACTAGGGTTTTCTAATCCTAATCCCAAAAATAACTAAACCTATCCTCTGATACCAACTATGACAACCCTGCTTTTATTACAAACTTAAACATGATTTATTATATAAAACTTCACTTGATAAAACAAGAAGATTGAGAGGTTTAGTGTCTTTGGGGCATAGGATCATTACATAAAAACTTAAAACATGAAATACAACATCTTTATTGAAAACTTCCTTTACATGACCACTACATTCCCTCGTACTTAGCATTGCATGGGATAACCTGAGGACATGCATAAGAAAAGGGTGAGCTATAAATCCCAGTGAGGGAATACACATGGAATAACATGAGGAGTATAATACATGTTAGAAATTAGGCATATCAATAGAGCACAACAGAAACATGAACATAAAGGCATAATAAAGCATGATAATCATAACATGGAAATGTGGTAACAACACTTAACAAGGAATTAGCATGAGCCAAGGCCCATTGCACATAGAGCATGAGTAAATCCTCATTGCACATGAAGCATGAGTAAACCCTCATTGCACTTAAATTAGTATGAGTCAACACTCATTGCACATGATGTATCATGATACTATACTTTACCCAATGCATTGGAGTGATATAAGGGTGCACCCTTCTTAAACATTTCATTTCATGCATAAGTGTGCCACAGGGATCATAAAACATGGATTCATAAATATAATCATTTATTAAATGATAAAAGAATGTGGAATTCATACACAAAACTTTATAAACAATAAGTAAATGTGCATAAAGGTTAATACCCTTGAAGGGGTAATGGGCATGGTATTCACTACACAATGGCACTAGCTTAGAAAATCGGTGTGATTTCGGCAGCGTAACAGCGTGACATAAAAATTCATAAAAACGGTTTATGAGAGAGAAAGGGGTTCCTCATCATATTTAAAAGTAATGGGAAGTAAGGAGGTCATATAGATACATGTCCCAACAATTTTAATGGAATTTATATTCATGATACAAAAGTATTTGCTTGAATGTAAATGAGGAGAGAGAAGTTCCTTTCGGAATGTCGGCATAGTAACGGGTGTACATGGGAGGAATTTAATGAGAGAAAAAGGGGTCTCCCATCATTAAAACATAAAGAGGTAAGTATGAGGGAGGTGGAAACCATACCCCAACATTCATAATTTAAATTAAAAGGGAAAAACAACTTAAAGAAAATTGGACAAAAAAAGAGAAAGGAAGAAAAACCCTTAGTTGGAAGTGTGCTTCCAAAGTCTAGAGAGAGGCTTGTGAGAGGATTCTTGGGAGCTTGGGGCACCTTGGGACGATTCTAGAGAGAGTAGGGAAGAGGTTTGACGAACTCCAAAGGCTTTTATTGAGGAGGAAGTGGGAGCTTGAGTGGGTTTATATATGAAAGGTGAGGGAATTCTTTATTATTTAGGTTTGGGACCCCTTATATTAAATTAATCCAAACCACAAACCATACCATGGTTTTTGCCCATGGTTTTTGGAAAAGGGAAGAGGAAAACAATATTTTATAAGTCCAAATTCTTAACTTCTTAAAATAATAGGGTTGCTTATGTGGAGTTGAGTCACACTCTCATGGAAAACAATTTAAAAAGACAAGGTGTTTAATAAGTCTTGAAGGGTCCATTAATGCTTTGAAAAGTAAGTCAAAAAAACCCAAAATCACATTATTTTAATGTTAAAACATATATTGGCTGAAAATAAAGATTATAGTATTTTATTAAATCACTATTGGGTCATTATGATGTCATAAAACACATTATATATTTAAACGATATTTAATTTTTACCCAAAAATTTGACTGTCTCAGAAAATTATGAAAAATTCACCGTTGGATAATTTAGATGTCATGATTCCAGAAATAACATTTATTTTATCTAAATAATTTTATAAATATGTTAATTTTCACTTTTAAAATAAAAACCGACATTTATCAAAAATTGACAGGTTTTGACAGAAATGGCTTTCAAACCTTAATAAAAATTACAATTACATTCATAAAATTATAAGATCATTTATATTTAATAAAAATTAATTTAATAATAATAATAATATTTTATTAAAATATTATTTAATTCAAAAATCCCTTAATTTAATAAAATAGAATTCTTAATTAAATAATAACTAAAAACATTATTTATACTCTAAAAACTATTTACAATCTATCAATAATGACAAGAAAGTATATTCATTATTATATACAAAAATAATGTACATGAACATAGTAATATTTATTTGTTACATAACCCCTTAAAATAGCCGCATAAGACCTAAGGGTAAGGTGTACGATGGTGACAGACTCTTGGGGTGGCTCGGATAACATCGCTCGAGTGGTAATTTCTATCCACTTCCACTTTTCCCGTAAACAGTCACGTTCGAGCTTGACATGATGAAGCTCAGCTTGGGCTTGGTCAATAGCGAATCCCAAAGATGCCACCTCTTTTCCAAGCTCTGAAAAATGGGCTTCGTATGGAGAAATTCTACTAGATGAGGTCATCGCTTCTTTTGTCTGAGTAAATTTGGATTTGTTAAAGCCCTATATTTATACTAATCATGTGATCACTGTTCAACGGCTATATTAGCAACGGTAAAAATTCTTAACATAAAACCAATGAAGTTGAAATTTTATATAAACATAAAGAGACATTTAATTAGATCAAGAGGGATTTCCATTAATGAAACTTTGGGTCGTTACAGTCCAAGGGGGGTAGGGGTGTCTGGGGGGATAGGGGTGTCTGGGTGGATAGGGGTTTCCAGGAGGTTGGGGGGTCCAGGAGGTTTGGGGGGCTGTTCAAGGGGGGTGGGGTGGTGTCCAGGGGGTGGTGGGGGTTGTCCATAAGGGTGGGGGTGTCTAGGGGGTGGGGGAGGTGTCCAGGTGGTGGGGTGGTGTCTCGTAGGGGTGGGGGCGTCCAGGGGGTGTGGGATGTCCAGGGGGTTGGGGGTCGTCCGGGGGGGGTGTCCATAGGGGTGTCCAGGGGGGTGGGCTAGTGTCCAGGGTGTTGGGGGGGGGCTTTCCAGGGGTGGGGTGTCTAGGGGGTGAGGTGGTGTCCAGGGGGTGGGGTGGGGGTCCAAGGGGTCAGTGGGGCTGTCCAAGGGGGGTGGGGTGGTGTCCAGGGGGTGGAGATGGCTTTCCATGGGGGTGGGGGTGTCCAGGGGGTGGGGGAGGTGTCTAGGTGGTGGGGGCGTCCAGGGTGGTGGGGGTGTCCAGGTGGTGAGTTGGTGTCAAGGAGGGGTGGGGGTGCCGTCCAGGGGGGTTGGTGGGTGTCCATGGGGTGGGGGTGTCCATGGGGGTGTCCAGGGGGGTGGGATGGTGTCCAGGGTGGTTGAATCGTACAAAAATGACCCATGGATCATTCTCCTAAAGTATCAACACAATCCAAATGTGTTTGGTCAGATTTCGGTATGTCAGTTGTTATTTTCATTTAACATTAAGTCTATTTTAAACAAAAGAGAGGCACTTTGAGTGATACTGGTCACACCGTGCCTCGGATTTAGGCAGGTTTGACTCGTACACATCACCAACGCACCCATGGATTATTCTCTTAAAGGATCAACACAATAAGAATGCGTTTAATCAGATTTCCATAGGCCAATTGTTTTTTTTACTTAAAATTTTGTCCATTTTAAACAAAAAAGAGACACTTTGAGTGATACCGGCCACACCATGCCTCGGATTGAGGCGTGGTTGAATTATACATTTCACAAGTGACCCATGGATCATTCTCCTAAAGTATCAACACAATCTGAATCCGTTTGGTTGGATTTCTGTACGTCAGTTGTTGTTTTCACATAACATTTTGTCCAATTTAAACAAAAGAGAGACACTTTGAGTGATACCGGCCACACTGTGCCTCAGATTGAGTATTGGTTGACTCGTACACATCACAAGTGACCCATGTATCATTCTCCTAAAGTATCAACACAATCCGAATGCGTTTGGTCAGATTTTCATATGCTAGTTGTTGTTTTCACTTAAAATTCTATCCATTTTAAGCAAAAGAGAGACACTTTGAGTGATACTGGTCACATTTTTCCTCATATTGAGGTAGTGTTGACTCGTACACATCACCAACACACCCATGGATCGTTATCTTAAAGGATAAACACAATTCGAATGAGTTTGGTCGGATTTTTGTAGGTCAGCTATTGTTTTCAATTAAAATTATGTCCATTTAAAAAAAAGAGAGACACTTTGAGTGATACCGGACACAAAGTGCCTTGGATTGAAGAGTGGTTGACTCTTTCAGGTCACAAATGACCCATGGATAATTTTCCTAAAGGATAAACACAATCCAAATGTGTTTGGTTGGATTTTAGTATGTCAATTGTTGTTTTCACTTAAAATTATGTCCATTTTAAACAAAAGAGAGACACTTTGAGTGATACCTGCCAAACCGTGCCTCAGATTGAGGCAGGGTTGACTCGTACACATCACTAACGCACCCATGGATTTTTCTCCTAAAGTATCAACACAATCCAAATGCTCTTTGTCAGATTTCTGTAGGTCAGTTGTTTTTTTCACTTAAAATTATGTCCATTTTAAATAAAAGAGAGACACTTTGAGTGATAATGGACACACCGTTCCTTATATTGAGGCGTGGTTGACTCATACACATCACAAGTGACCCATGGATCGTTCTAATAAAGGATCAATACAATAAGAATGTGTTTGGTCTGATTTCCATGCGTCATTTTTTGTTTTCACTTAAAATTCTGTCCATTTTAAACAAAAGAGAGAAACTTTGAGTGATACCGGCCACACTGTGCCTTGGATTGAGGCGTGGTTGACTCATACACATCCAAAGTGACCCATGGATAGTTCTCCTAAAGGATGAATATAATCCGAATGCATTTGGTTATATTTACGTATGTAAGTTGTTGTTTTCACTTAAAATTAAGTCCATTTTAAACAAAATAGAGACACTTTGAGTGATACCGATCACACCATGCCTCGGATTGAGGCAGGGTTGACTCATACATGTCACCAACACACCCATGGATCATTATCCTAAAGGATCAACACAATCCAAATGTGTTTGGTCATATTTCCAAAGTCAGTTGTTTTCACTTAAAATTTTGTCCATTTTAAACAAAAAAGAGACACTTTGAGTAATACCGGCCACACCGTGCCTCGAATTGAGTCGTGGTTGACTCGTACACATCACAAGGGACCCATGGATCATTATACTAAAGGATAAACACAATCCGAATGCGTTTGGTTGGATTTCTGTACGTCAATTGTTGTTTTCACTTAAAATTCTGTCCATTTAAAAAAAGACACTTTGAGTGATACCGGCCACACCATGCCTCAGATTGAGGTGGGGTTGACTCATACATGTCACCAACACACCCATGGATAATTCTACTAAAGGATCAACACAATATAAATGCGTTTGTTCGTATTTTCATAGGGCAGTTATTGTTTTCACTTAAAATTCTATCCATTTTAAACAAAAGAGAGACACTTTGAGAGATACCAGTCACGTCGTGCCTCGGATTGAGGCGTGGTTGAATCATACACATCACCAACGCACCCATGGATCTTTATCCTAAAGTATCAACACAATATGAATGTTTTTGGTCTGATTTCCATGCGTCAGTTGTTGTTTTCACCTAAAATTCTGTCCATTTTAAACAAAAGAGAGACACTTTGAGTGATACTGACCACACCGTGCCTCAGATTGAGGCGTGGTTGACTCATACACATCACAAGTTACCCATGGATCATTATACTAAAGGATATATATAATCTGAATGAATTTGGTCAGATTTCCGTACATCAATTTTTGTTTTCACTTAAAATTCTATCAATTTTAAACAAAAGAGAGACACTTTGAGTGATACCGGCCACACCGTGCCTCGTATTGAGGCGAGGTTGACTCGTACACATCACCAACACACCCATGGATCATTCTCCTAATGTATTAACACAATCTGAATGCGGTTGGTCATATTTTCATAGGTCAGTTGTTGTTTTCACTTAAAATTATGTCCATTTTAAACAAAAGAGAGACACTTTGAGTGATACCAGCCACACCGTGCCTCGGATTGAGGTGGGGATGACTCATACACGTCATCAATGCACCCATGGATCATTATAATAAAGGATCAACACAATATAAATGTGTTTGGTCAGATTTCCCTAGGTCAGTTGTTGTTTTCACTTAAAATTCTGTCCATTTTAAACAGAAGAGAGACACTTTGAGTTATACTGGAAACATTGTGCCTCAGATTGAGGCGTGGTTGACTTGTACACGTCAAAAGTAACCCATGGATCATTCTCCTAAAAGATCAACACAATCTGAATGCATATAGTCATATTTCCGTATGTCAGTTGTTGTTTTCACTTAAAATTATGTCCATTTTAAACAAAGAGACACTTTGAGTGATATCGGCCACACCGTGCCTCGGATTGAGGCGGGGTTGACTCTTACACATCACCAACGCACCCATGGATTGTTCTCCTAATGGATAAACACAATCTGAATGCGTTTAGTCAGATTTCCATAGGTCAGTTGTTGTTTTCACTTAAAATTTTATCCATTTTAAACAAAAGAGAGACACTTTGAGTGATACCGGCCACGTCGTGCCACGGATTGAGGTGGGGTTGACTCGTACACGTCACCAACACACCCATGGATCGTTCTTCTAAAGGATAAATATAGTACAAATGTGTTTGGTCAGATTCCCCTAGTTCAATTATTGTTTTCACTTAAAATTATGTCCATTTTAAACAGAAGAGAGACACTTTGAGTGATACCGGCCACACCATGCCTCAGATTGAGGTGTGGTTAACTCATACACATGACCAACACACCCATGGATCATTCTCTTAAAATATCAACACAATCCAAATTCATTTGGTCAGATATAAAGGTATTTTGGATATTTTACTGGTTTTTCTTATCCAAAGCCCAAAGAAAAGTGGTTCATCATTCTTGCATGTTGCTAGTGCATTTAATCTGTTAAAATGTGAAAATGACTCATTGGAGAAAGGATTTTTTATTTAATAACAATTACAATTTTACTACAAACATTTATATACAACAAAGTCTCATCTTTTTATCCCCTTAACCCCTCCAAAAAATGACCGCCAATTGTACACATCCCCAAGTCAGATCTTCATTCTATTTGTGTACAATATTCTATCAGGTATGTGGCCCACTCATTTCTGAAAAAATATATATCGTCTTGGGAGTATGAGGATTTTCGAAAGTCATAGTAGTACTGCAAAATATATAAATAAATAATTAATAAATAATTTAAATGAAATAGTAGTTGTTTTTTAAAATACATCTTTAGGGATGCTAGTTTGTTGATGAAAATGATCTATTTCATAAATTTACAAACATAATAACCGCAATCATTATCATTTGTTTGTTTTGGACACTGCAAAAAATTTGATCATTAGGAGAATAAGTAACTTGTGTTGATATGTGTTTGGATAGTGAAATTTTATTATATATACCCTGATATTTGCCCAGGTGCAGTACTTGCTCACCTACTTATGCTTAGCTCCTGTCCTCATTCCTTTTTTAGACAATAATGATACACCGCCCTATCATAACATAATCCTTAGTAAAAGATAATATAAATTATATTACTAGATGTTTAGACCTAAAACATAGGATTTATTGTCTTACATATTCACAAACTCCATCATGTGTGGTCAGTTTGTTGGATATCCTTGCATTGAATCCAGAAAATAAATCTTTGGAGTATCCAAGTTCACTGCAATTAGCAGCCAATGTTTCCTAAAAACACAAAAAAGAATAAGTAATAAAAGAAGTAAAAATATAATTGATATGCTTTAATCATATATTTTTACTCCTGCATGGTTGGTATTAGGAAGATTTTATCATCTGTAATCTTGCTTTCAAATGTTTTCAGCAAGCCGTTCATTATTTCATCCTTTTTTGATGGCTCTAATTTCATTAGATGTGTTGATGTGGTATGAAAACTAACGAGTCTGAATTTTGTCTCATGGGGAAATTCCTTCAACTGTTTTTCATATATACATATATTAATAATATAAAATGCATTTAGTCATAATTTTCACATTATATCAGCTTTTAGAAAATCAATTCATGAAAACATACCTCATA
This sequence comes from Viscum album, assembly GCA_963277665.1. Classification (NCBI taxonomy): domain Eukaryota; kingdom Viridiplantae; phylum Streptophyta; class Magnoliopsida; order Santalales; family Viscaceae; genus Viscum; species Viscum album. The sequence goes on from OY728162.1 coordinate 358,933,207, forward strand.
TATAAATTTACAACTATGACACCTAGCCAACTGTTTTCAAGGATCTCATTTACATTTTCAGTAGAAACGAAATATTGACTTTCCTCTCTATATATATTCTTTTCTAAAACCACTATATGACTACTACCACCTCTTAGCTTCGTATCCACATGATTCATAAATTCTAATAAATGTGGATAGAGAATAGGTGGTGTTATTGTGCTTTCAGTAGCTCTTTGGGATCGATTGGTCGATCCTTTAGATGCTTTTGAGCCAACGTTTCTTGTCACCCCCTTCCCTTTCTCTGTCTATAATAACATTAATTGGTTCAGACCCTTTTTTCATTAATTGTTAAAGGTTTATCTTGAAAAAAGGAAATAAATACTTCTTTGTCCCCATGTACTCTTACAAGTTGTGACGGCCATGAAATGAATGTACCAATAGCCTTTTTGACCGTATTAATATCATCTTCATCAAGTGGAATAGGTAGCTCTGCATTTGGCTCATGAGCTACAATACTCTTCACTTTCAGAGGATCTTTTGGAAGTGTTCTATTATGAAGCTTGTCCTCTGGGATGTTGAACACTGTAGCCCTCGCTACAAGGTGATAGGTGGGTGTTGACAGATTTAAATCAAAATAATTATCACCCTATAGAAGATCAGTATAAGAAAAGTATCTATGTTTGTCTGATTCACATTTCATGGGAACAATTATTAGAATATTGATTACCACGACTAATACATCTCTTTGAGGGGAATGGATCGCCTCAAAGATGGTGGGGGTGGGGAAGGATCTTCATGCGCTGGCTGTTATTGAGTTGTGTATTCTCCTTGATTCCCACCCATAAAAGTTTCTAGCAACTATTCCTGCCATTGAAATTGTTCTTCAAAAGTTTCTAGTCTTTTGCTTAATTGTTTCAAATTTTCATCTCTATCATCTGTTTCTTTTTTTTCTTAAAATATACCTGGGGTGTCACCCCAAACCCCGCACCTCTGACATGATTGTATTGTTCTGGCTGCTTCAAAGCTGTCAATAATAGGCCTACATCCGCTACAGGAGTAGCTGATTCCTATAACTATTGGATATTAGAAGATAACTAATTATTTTTATGTAATTGTAATTTAAAACAAATCTTCTTATCATCGTGTCATACTTACACATATTTCCCACACTTTTTGTGTGTTTTTATCTACTAGCTTCCCTTCCTTATTCACACATGACTTATTCCATAGCACATGACGTGGGATGGAAGTGTCTTTGGTTTTAGACTCATCAATATACATATAAATATAGAAAGATAGTTATGATTTTGTTTCTTGGAACCTAAAAATATTACTGTAAATTTAAAATACGTACCATTTTCTTTTCTAGTGAAGTGTACCCCATCCTTGCTTTACGATAGGGGTATGTTGGTTTTGATGCATGTTCCTTATTTTCAGTACTGAGTTGTTGTTTTATAAATGAAATATTGACAATCAAAGTGATGAATACACATATCCTCAAACAACATATTATCACCCACAATGTACCTGAAACTTCTCATCCCCACGGCGGCCAATAAATGCATCTCATGCTTCTTGGGATATCAGGTGAGCGTAGACAAGGGGTGGGTGAAGGTTTATTTTACCTTTGGAATCTTTCAGGTGAAATTTTGTTAAAATAGTGTGAAACCTCGATGAGTCCTTCCTACAAGCCTTAGTACATAATTCTTGTGTGAATCATCTACTATAAATGTACTCTGCAAGATATTGAGAAGAGTAAGACATTGTTTCATTATTCTATTTGCTAGTAAATTAAAAAAATAATATCATAATGTTACCGTAATTTCTTCACAGATCACAGCCTTCAGCCCAGACACAACATAGTGCCATGAATCTATGTCAATCGGTACGAATTACTGAGTGAAAACTCCAATGTAACTACTAAAAATATCCTTGTTGGGATTCACATGTTGGCCTCATGCATTCCATCCGACATAAAATTTGATGCCTTCTCTTTTTCCCTTAAGAACATTGTCTAACACCGTCAAACTACGACACACCTGTGTTTTCTATGACGTTGGTCCTTCATCCCCAACCATTTCATCGATATCAACATCATCTATATGTTCATCTGAAATGGTAGAAACAGCATGTGCTAATGGTTGTTGGTCCTCAACACTAGGAGTAGCAACAGGTTCAGAAATTTGTTGTTGCTCTGCACTGTGAGCAGCCGCAGCAGGAGAAGAAGCTTGAGAGACTTGTTCAGCCTCGAGGTTAGGAGCACCAGAACATGCAAAAGTCATTATCTGTAAAAGTGGTTGAATAGTTATTTTAGATTACCTAAATTCTGTAATGATAATATAATAACATGAGATAACAAGATCTATATTACAAACAAAATATAACTTGGTTATTGAACTCTCTTTCTTTTTTTCAAAGGCTGAAGGGATTTAACACCTCTATCGATTATCCAAATCCCTTAATTATGGTCTCCTCTAACATAAAAAACATCATCTACATTGGGACCGCTATGAAATGATTGCGACTTACCACTGAAAGGATCATCCTCAACTAAATTTTCATCAGACCCTTCAGTAGTTTTGGACGATAACAAAACAATCGACCACTTTCGATTTTCGGGATCTGGAACATAAAAAACTTGTACCGCTTGTGATACCATTATAAATTGTTCGTCTTTGTACCCTTCTTTACTAAAATCAACTTTCACAAATCCCCATTCATCTATTTTAACACCACTATTGTTATCAACCCATTTTCATTTAAAAATAATCAATTGTAATGTCGTATAATCCAACTCCCATATTTGTTTAATAATGCCAAAGTATGACATATTTACATAAATTGGATTTCTATCCTTACTACCAGAAACATGCATCGCTTCAGCCACAAGTGTAACTCCACTATTTTTCATGGTACTATCTTCATCATGTTCATCTGTATAGAATGTATAACCATTAATTACATAACCATTGTAAGATAATACATACACACTTGGTCTGGAGGCTATCCATTGAAGTCGTTCTGAAATTGTATTTGGATTTTCATCTAACTCCTTAAAAATATGGTCCTGAAACCATCCCATAAACTGGTGATTATGTGTATTAGATATCCATGTTTCATCCCTTGATGGATTCAACTGCCTAAGAGTTTCTTTGTGAGTTTCAATATATGGAGCAACCTCGCAACTGTTATGCAAAACATAAAGGTGGGCCTGCTCCCAATCTATAATACTGATTGTCACAACATCTCTTATAGAAATTCCCTCACCCTCAATGCATCTAGTGTGATGATATTTCAGGAGACCAATTATTTACACATCAGATAGGTATTCGGTACAGAATTCAATGGCTTCCTCAACAATATATCACTCCACTATACAACCCTATGGCTGACTTCAATTTTTGACATACGCTTTCAAAATATTCATATGTCGTTCAATGGGGTACATCCATATATAGTGCACAAGACCACAAAGTCGAATCTCTATCACCAAGTGAATCATCAAATGAACCATCATATCAAAGAATGTTGGCAGGAAGAACATTTATAATTCACATAATATGATGATAATTTCTTTTTCCATAGTTAGAAATTTTGCCAGGTCTAAAACTTTGCTACATATACCTTTGAAAAAGAAACAAATTTTGGTTAATGTATGATGAACATTCTTGGGAAAAATGCAACGTAAAGCTATAGGAATTAAATATTGCATCAAAACATGGAAGTCGTGTGATTTTAAACCTTTTAACTTCAAATCATTCATCGACACAATGTTCTTGATATTTGATGAATACTCCTCTAAAACCTTTACATCATTGAAGAAGTTTCAAAATTTATATCTCTCCTCCCTAGAAAGAGTGTAAGTAGATGGAGGAAGAAACATTTGATTTTCACCCTTCATGGGAGACAACTCTTCTCGTATTCTCATGTCAATCATGTACAACCTTGCCTTAATTCCATCCTTTGTTTTGCCAGGGGCATTTAGCAACGTTCCGATAACACTGTCACATACATTTTTTTCCACATGCATCACATCAAGAAAATGTCTAACGTACAAACAATTCCAGTATGGTAATTAAAAAAAATTGATCGCTTTTTTCAACCTATTTTCGCAAGGTTTTTCAAAAATGGTTTACCAAAAATAGTGTTCACATCTTTTACTTTCTAAAACAGCTGATCACCTATTAGTGGAGATGGTGTTGTGCGTTGTTATGAACTTCCATTGAATGATATCGTCCAAGATCGATACTTATGCCGACGAGTAAGAAATATACGATGTCCTAGAAACACAGATTTTGATGAATGTTTCAACCTAATTGATTATGTATCTTCTTCGCACATAGGACACATGTGAGTTCCTTTAATGCTATAACCTGACAAATTTCCATAATAATGGAAATCAATTATAATCCCATACAAAATCGCTCTCAATGTGAAGTATTCATTTTTATAAGCATCATACAACATAACACCTGAATCCTACAATAACTTCAAATCCTCTGTCAAAGGAGCCAAATAAACATCAATATCGTTACCTGGTTGTTTTGGTCCTGATATAAGCATAGATAACATGATGAATTTTCTCTTCATGCATAACCAGGGTGGCAAGTTATAATTTACCAACATAAATGGCCATGTACTATGAGTGCTAGTTTGAAAACCAAAAGGATTCACTCCATCTGTAGATAACACAAGACGAAGGTTTCTCGACTCTTTTCCAAATTCAGGATACTCATGATCAATTTTCTTCCATTGAGGAGAGTCGGATAGATGACATAATTTCCCATCTTTATTTCTTTTATCTACATGCCACGACAATTGTCTTGTGGTTTCTTCACTTTCATATAGACGCATAAACCTTGTAATGATTGGAAAGTACCATACAACTTTCGTAGGACTGGATTCATCTTTCTTGTATCGATAATCACCGCACTTTGGGCTTCTGTAAGTGATTTTTTCTCCTTGCGAAACAACATACAGTCTTTTGGGCAGGCATGTATTCTTTCAGAAATCATACCCATCAAGCATAGAATTCGTATTTCATTCAAGAGATCAAGTAGTTCCATAAAACTTACAACACTCCATTTGTTTCCTTCTTTCAATTTATACAACTTCAGTACAGCTGACAATGATGTATATTTAGTGCAACCAACATACAATGATGTCTTTTCACAACTCTTTAACTTCTCAAACAATTTTGGGAAATAACGGAGTTAATATTCAATTGTCCTTGTCATTTCCTCAATACGATCTTCATCATCATTGACATCTGTAATCACATCCTCCATGTAGTCTTCTTCATTATCCATATTTGTATTCATATCTGATGATCCATAAAACATAGTTTTATCTCATCCAGTAGCTACATTCTCTTTTTATCCATGTTTATTCCAACATTTATAACTCCGATCTATTCTGTGACATATCAACTATTCTTCCAACTCCTCTAGAGTAATTATTCTAGAATAACAACAACTTAAACACGGACAATGGATTTGAGAGGGATCCTTTATGTGATCCTTTGCAAACTTGATGAACTCTTTCACTCTGTTCTCATACTCTATTGTCAAACGATTAGCATCCATCCAATATTTATTCATCTCCATCCTATTTGAATCTAAAATATTAGTATTTATGGTTCAAATACACAAAAAAATACTTCCAAATACAATAATAATCAAGAATGATACTTCTATCACTCCTAGGTCTCTGCCATACATTCAATATCATCATGCCTAATATTTTTGGTAAGCTCAAGTTAATTAATTTAAATCACAGGGGGGATAATCACTTGTGTCATAGATGGTCTCCCATTTTATTGACCTATCATCTCATTCAATCCTAATGAGTGTCTAATTCCAAACTCCATATTAACTCTCAACTAAAGCTCTGATACCACACTATCATAACTCACCACCACTAGGAACTGATCCTAAAATGGTAGTGAAAATAAGTGTAATTTATGAATCCTACCTCTAATAGTACATAGGTTGGAGACTAGCATTGAGGGTATAAAATAAAGAAATGGGAGGTTTTTCCCTCATAAATCCCAAGCATAGGGATAAACCACCAATCAACTCCATATAATATAAAATAAAACCCAATCCATAATTCATGTGAATTTCATACTTAAAAAAGGTATCTAAAATAAAATATGAAAAACAAATATTACACCAGTGGCTCTGGTGGTAACTCCTAGCCTCAAGATAGTAATTTCCATCTTGGTCACCAAATCCATATTCAAAAACTTATAAAAATAATTATATAAATAGGGATGAGCATACAAGTATTCTCAGTAGGATCCTTCCCAAAACCTCTCATGAAAATGTGTATGAAATATATTAATGCCTTAGTGAATAAATAACAGAACTAATACACACCAATATATGGTCATATATCACCCAACGTCACCAAGTATCACTCACCCAATATCACATTCAAGTATAGTAACATAATATCAAAAGAATATATATTAATAAATTACCCCACATCCACTTCCCCACTAATCTGATCATTCTCACACTCTAATGGAATATTTCTTATGCTTTAACCCCTTCTATATAATCTCATAACCATATATCCACACATAAACATGTCACAAACACATAAAAAACCATATCCACATCACAACCACACATCACATCCTCATCACAGTATGATATCGTGAACATGAAGGACATAAACATCATACTCTCCTTCTACAATGCACAACCCCCACTATGTATCCACACCACCACCACCAAAAATACGATTTTTTATTAATCCCAAGCGACCCCATACATAACACCAAAAACATCAAAACAAAACAAAAGCATAACCAAACGCGGACCCCCCTACGGAGGGCGAAAATAATGTAGTCCTAGTGCATCTCCCCTAATCAGATTGACCCCCTCAGGTCTAATTGGCAAGGCGTTATCCACCCAAACTGAAATATCCCCTGGGGCTGCAATAGAGGCAAAGTAGTCCGCAACCTTGTTCCCTTCCCGCCAGGTATGAGTAACCCTTATGTCGTTCCCCATAATCGCCCTGCACTGTCTGATAGTATAAGAAATCCTCCACGGCATCGTACCCTGTCCATGTAACGCATCATGTATAATCTTCGAGTCAGTCTCTATTTGCTCCACCGTCAGGCCTTTGTCCAGACACACAGATATCCCTGAAAGGACCGCTAGGGCCTCTGCCTGCACCGAGCTCCCCCTCCCGTAGTGCACAGCGAAAGCCAGCAACACACTACCACTGCCGTCTCGAAGCACCCCACCACCACGCATATTCCCTCCCGCGCATGCCCCATCGACATTCAGCTTCAGACCGCCCACTGGAGGAAACCATCGAACCCACGACCCCCGCCTCCTGGAAGTCTCCTCCCCACCTCCCATCCCCTGGGATACCAATCCCCGTAACGATGGAACGCTCTCCCCAAACCTCTCCGTTTTCACAAAATCAATCAGCAAACACCTTACCCTTGCCACCACCGCCCTCCCAGTGGATGCGCACCCCTCATACCTGGCTCGGTTCCGCACATCCCACAGAACCCAGCACCCAGCATTATAAAACACTGATCGAACCTCTTTATCCTCCACGTTGCCACCACCCCCCTGCACCCACAAGCTCGAGAACTGCTCCCAGGTCTCAACATGCCCAGAGTACCCTATGAGGTTTCCCAAAAAATTCCAGACCACTCTGGCCCATTCTCCTGCGAGAAAAATATGCTCCATACTCTCCTCCTTCCTCTGTTTGCAGCACTGACATCCAGATGCTAGACTAACGCCCAGGCGTTTGATGTTCTCATCCGAAGGGATGGCATTTTGCATGATCCTCCACGTTAAAAAATTCATTTTCAAGGGGACCTTTCTGCTCCACTCCACCCTGCTTCCCGCCTCCTGCGTCTGCTGAACATTGCAACTCCTGCGGAAGTCTTTTAGATTGAACTTACCCGAAACCGAGGGCGTGAAGACACATTTGTCCCTATCATTGTTAATCACCACCGACTCAAAGATTCTCCGTGACTCCGCATCTAGCACCGCGCCGAAAAACAGAGGGTGACGCTTTGCCTCCCTAAACGAGATCATCGGGGCTGGGCACCCTGGGAACGCATGCACCCTCCCTAACCAGTTGCAATCCCAGAATCCGACCCTCCCCTCCCCGATGATCCACTGAGCATGATCCCTCAACTCTGGGACAATATTACACACCTCTTCCCACATGGAAAACCCTCTCACTGGGATGTCGGCGGAACTATCCTCGTACCTGCCCCGCATACACCTGCCCCACAGTGTCTCTCCCTCCGTAATTTCCCAGGCCAGCTTCGCACGTACTCCATGCACCGTATCCGCCATGCAACGAACCCCGATCCCTCCTTCTGTGACCGGTCTCACCATCTTCCTCCAGGAGACCCACTGTCTCCTCCTCTCCCGCGAGGCATCCCAGATGAAACGTGCGAGCACCCTATCTATGGACTTAATGACCCCCTTGGGGACGTTAACCGCCACAAGTGCATGCACCGGTATCGATGACAGCACACTGTTAACTAAGGAGATCTGACCCCCGAAGGATAGGAAGTGATTTTTCCAATCCGTAATCCGGGCCAGCAACCTGGCCACCACCCTGTCAAAATCCCTGTTCCGCAACCGACCAGTGGACACCGGCGCTCCCAGATACTCCATCGGTAAGTACCCTCTCCCCATGCCCAACTCCGTACTCACCGCATCCAACCTGCCGTCTCCACACGAAGCCGCCAGATAGAAACAGCTCTTCTCCCGGTTCACCCGTTGTCCGCTCCACTTGCAGTAATCCTTCAGAAAGTCATTAAACTTCCTCACAGACCTCATTCCAGCATTCAAAAACACAATAGTATCATCCGCATACATGAGGTGGGATACCGAGAGACGCCCCTGTTTCCTACGGAAAGGCACTATCTCCCCCCTGCCAATTCCCTTGTTGATAAGTTTACTTAAAGAATCCTGCATCAGTATAAACAAACTAGGGGATAGAGGGTCCCCTTGTCGCAGGCCACGAACGGATTTGAAAAAACCATGCGATCTCCCCAGGAAGGATACAGCCATCCACGGCGAGCTAACACATCTGAAGAAAATATCACAGGCCCCGGCCGAGAACCCCATCCTTCGCAGGACTCCATTCATGAAACCCCACTCCATTCTATCATAGGCTTTACTCATATCCAGCTTTACCACCATATTGGCACCACGGACCTTCATGTTTAAGTCCCTCATCAGCTCTTGAGCCAGCGCCATAGCACCCTGTATTGACCTCCCTTTGACAAAACCATGCTGCTCCGATGACACCCACCTCGGTAGAAAATTAGACAGCCTACTATTGATCACCGCCGCTAAGACTTTGTACGGGAAATTACACATACTAACCGGCCTGTAGTGGCTGAGTGAAGTCGGGTCTTTGCACTTAGGTATCAGGACCAAGGTAGTCTCCGCGGCTACCCGAGGAAGAAAGCCCCCTCGGAAAAAATCCTGGATGGCCAACACCAGATCATTCTTCACACAGGCCCAGCACCCTCTGTAAAAACACCCCGGAAAGCCGTCCGGCCCTGCCGCGCTGTCCGGGTTCAGTTGCCACACTGCCGCCTGCACCTCCCTTTCATCGGGAATGACCTCAAACTGTTCGTTCTCCCTCCTTGACACCACCTCCGGTATCGCTTCCCATAACCTGGAATCGCCAGATGGAAACCCCTCACGCCCATCACCTCTCGGGCCAGCCAGCAGATTCTTGAAATACTCCATCGCTCTACCCCCGACCACCTCCCTGTCATCCGAGAACGAGCCATCCTCCAACTCCAAGTTAGGCTTAACCTCCCGCCTTTTCTCCCTTAAGCATGCATGAAAATAGGTTGTGTTCCTATCACCCTCCCTGAGCCATCTCACCCTCGACCGATCCCTAGCCCTGCGTTCCTGGGAAAGCAGGCTCAACGCCAGGGCGTCCTTCTTCTCTGATAACTCCTCAAACACCCCCTCGTCCCACCTGTCTTCCAGACTGACCTCCAGCGTATCTACGTCTGCTTTAAGAGACTCCAGCTCCCTATCCCAAGCTGGAAGCGAACTGGCCCAACGTAAGAGCTCCTGTTTCAACCGCCGCAACTTGCCATGCAAAGCCACCCACGTGTGCCCCCTGGAAGGCTCTCCCCAAACCCGCGTAACCAGCCCAGGGAAGGACAAGTCGTCCATCCACCACTTGGCAAACCGAAAGCCCTCCGGTGGGGTCTCAGTCCTTCCAAAGGATAAAAGCAGCGGCGAGTGATCCGAAACCCCCCTCGCCAAATGGAGAACCTTCACCTCCCCGAACACCTCAGAAGCGCGGAGGTTCGCGAAGCACCTGTCCAGCCTGGCCCAGCTACGGTTCCCCCCTCTGCGGTTGTTGCACCACGTGAACGGGTCCCCCGAGAAGCCAACCTCCCTGAGACCCTTCCCCGCCATGCACTGCACAAACGCCATGCTCGCCCGGCTCTGAAACACGCCCCTCCCCTTCTTTTCTTCCGGTTCAGCAACAATGTTGAAGTCCCCTCCCACAATCCACGGGCAAACCCCTGGGTCGAAGTCCTCTAGCTCCGTCCAGAGACCCTCCCTCTGACGCGCATCACAACTCGCGTACACAACTGACATGAGCCACTCCAACCCGTTCCACGTCACCTTCGTCGTGATAACTTGATCCCCTACCCTCAACAGTGTTACTGAAACATCCCTCTTCCAGAACAACCAAATATGGTTATTCGACGGGGCTCCATGCAAGGCTCCATGCATCTTCAGTCTTTTAGAAAACTCTTGTAACCTTTCCTAAGGGTTTACACCAAACTAACACTACAAACACCCACTTAAACCATTGCCTTGTTACTACCACCCTCTAATAACCACTTCCATTATAATGCCACAAATAATCCCCAATAAATCACATAATCATTCATATCAACATTACCAACTTCTCATTTCATTTAACATTATAATTTCTTGGATTATTATTACCATATGCATTTCAATTGTTAACCATTTTAATGTAAAACCAATCATTAAATCACTACCCACTATAATCCATTCATTAATCATTAAAAACATTTATTCTATCTTTAACCATTTATTAAACATAATTATTCCAATCATTATCATTAATCATTTAACAAACCATCATTTATCATTTCCAACTCATCACCCATTACTATTTTCATTTATTCCAACCATATTCCATGCCAAAAGGAAACTATAACACCACCCAATAACAACTAAATTTTCATGACATAAAATACCACTAAACACATTCTAAAATCCATAAAACCACTTATTTTCTACCTAAATAGCCATATAATTTCTATAATAACCACACAATAATACATCCATCACTACCGTATTAATTACCACACCACATGCTCCCAACCACATCAATCAACCATCACCCTTATATTCATAGTGATAAATACCCCATACATAGTAGCATGAAAGGCAAAAAATATAATAAATTCACACTAAAAACTACCGCTTAAACATTATTTCATATTAAAGTAGAATTTATAGTTTAAATATAACATGTTAATTACAGATTTCCATACAACCAATTCATTACCTACCTTAAGTGACTAGAAAATTATGAAAGGTTATTATAACATATTATTAGTAGTAAGAAATTTCTTTCCCAACGTCAAGAATAAATCACTTATCAACAACACCAATAAATCCATAAATATATAAAAAATATTATGGAACTTCATAAATCACATGAAAAACACCCTCTTCACTTTAATTTCCTTTAGTGTAATTCATTATAGTATTTAGGTTAATCAGTACTATCCATCCAATGGAAACAAAATAACATGATAATTCCACAATTTACACATAATAAAGAAGGATAAATTTCATATCCCCAAACTCAACTAAATATTTAACAAATATTTCATAAGAATGAGAAGAATACTCAAATAAAACATGACTTAACATAAGGGTAACCTAAAAGGCCTATGTATGACCATTATCCATTAAAACCATAACAAAAAACATAGAAACCGAATCAACATTGTTGTCACATACTTTCTAAGAATAAAGTTCATGAAGATAATCAAGAAGAAGAGAAAATAAATTCACCTTAGAGGGGGAGGTGCACCCACGATGGAGGGAGAGAAGAAGCGTCGAGTGGTCAGGAAGCCTTTTGCGCTACGTCGGGAGGGGAAGGTGCGACCGCCAGAGGGGGAGGTGCATTGGAGGAGCCACCAACCATTGAGAAATGGAGGAGTAGGGTTCGCGAGGAGTAGAGTCGAGTGGAGAGGAGGAGAAGTATGGTCGAGCGGAGAGGAGGATCCGCAGAAGGGGTTTGAGGGGGAGGATAAGGAGTAGGGCTAGCGGCGGAGGTCCGAAAATGAGAAGATCGGGGGTGGGGTGGGGGGGAGTTGTCTTAGGGGTACATTACCACGAGAGATTGAGGTCACGATAAACAGAGGATACTTTGCACCCGATTTTATAAAATATGGGACTACGGTTTTATCAGCGCTAAAAAAGGGCTGATAAAGGCTACCTATATCAGCACTAAAATTTTAGCGCTAATAAAGGGAGACTTTATCAGCACTTTTCTAGCACTGATAAAGGGTACCCTTTATGAGAGCTAAAATTTTAGCGCTGATAGAGGGATTCTTTATGAGCGCTTTTCTAGCGCTGATAAAGGGGTTCTTATCAGCGCTAAAAAAGCGCTGATAAAGAATTCGTCTATAAGAGCTAAAATTTTAGCACAGATACAGGGTTCCTTTATCAGCACTTTTTACTTAGCGTAGATAAAAGGTGGCGCTTCCCTTGCCCGTTTTTTTAGTAGTGTGATGACAACGTCAAAAGGATGGGAATCCACAAGGCTTCGTGTTGTTCCTGTTATAGGGTTAATAGGGAAGAAACTGTAGACCATTTGTTCATTCTAGGAGATTGTGCCACTGTAGTTTGGATGGATTTTAGAGAATTTATAGGATTTTATTCTTTGAACCAAATATAGTTTCCCTTTCTTGATAGATGGTTTCACAGTGCTGGTAGCCAAGGGCCTCACTTGAAGGCCTGAGCCTTAATGCTTGCAGCAGGATGCTGGTGCATTTAGATTTCTTGGAACAAAGCCATTTTATAGGGGAATATCTTGATTTAGAGGGGTGTGGTGGCAAGAGTCAAATGTCTACTATTATACCTAGTTTGGATTTGAAACCACTAGTAGGATGCACCCACTATGAGAGTGATTGTATCCCATAACCAGTCTCTGATCCCTACCGGAAATGACAAGAAGGGACATTTGGTTCGATGGTCCCCACACCCTTGGGGTCCCAAACATAACGCTGATGGTTCATGCACTTCGAGAATTATGAGGGGGTGGTGTGATACATGACACAAAGGGTGTGGTTATGGATGGTTTTGCAACCCATTATGGTTCGAGTCACTCTCTACAGGATAAATCCTTGGAATTTCTCTCCATTATATGATTTTCCAGGAAGAGAAACATTTTCCTTTGTGCAATGAAAACTGATTCCATCATTCTCTATAACTCATTGTCAGGAAAGTGCTCCATCCTATCTTCCATAGCCTACATCATTTGGAAATTCCTCAGTCTCATGGATATTAATACTTACATTTTCTATACATGGCGGGAGGGTAACAAGGTCACTAACTACCTTGCTTCTTTGTCAACCCATGGTTAAAACATCATCTTCTCTCCAAATATTATCTCTATGACTTCCTAGGGGGAGAAAATGGTTCGAGGTGATGCTTTAGGGCTTCATCATTTTAGATCCCCATAATTCTTTTCTATTTTGTTTTGATGGTTATGCTTCTTTGTCTGCTCATTTATTATTTTATTATTTAATAATGAATTAATTCTTATTGTGAGGTGGCAAGACAGAGGAGGTCGGGACGGTGGCAGACCGGTGGTTATGAGGCTTCAGTGAGCTGGGCGGTGTAGATAGGTGGCTGGTATAGTGGTACGGGGTGCACAGGTGGTGGTGCGGGCCGAGAGGCTAGGTGAAAGTGGTGGTAGAAAGTTTTTTTAAATACATTTTCAGATTTTTTTTAAACAACATAGGTTTACTTTTTTTTAAAAATACGCCTCAAAGACGATATCAGTGATGCCGCCTTCCATATTCTACACTACCTTTGGCCCGAATCAATGACATGGTAAAGGCGGGGGGGATGTCATATTTTTCTCAACTCCCTATAAAATGGAATCCCCCCCCATTCTCCTCACTTAATTTTTCCCTTATCTCTCCTAAATCCAATACTTCTCTCTCTAAAAAAATTTTGTTTCCATACAGTGGAGTCAGTGGTCCAAAAGAAGGTGTTTTTTTGCAAAGCGTCATTTAGAGTTATTTTTTTTATTTAATTTAATGTTTTTTTATTTATTTAATTAAATTCTTTCTAGTTTAAGTATTTCATTTTTTAAGTAGTTTAGTTAGTTCTAAATATTTTGTTTATTATGTTGTTTAATTAGTTATATATAGTTTGGAATAATAATCTATATTAATAAGTATTAAGTATAGATTATGTATATATTAATTTTAGATTAAGTATAGAATACTTTAGGATTAAGTATTGTGAAATTTTGGTAGCATAAGGATTATGTGGTTATCTAAGAAATAAAATCCCTATATGGATACAATCATGTGAATGTGGCTTTGGAAAAGATGTACCTAGGGGTAAAACCTGAAAACACCACTTTGAGCTAGACTCAAATGAGAACTGGTGCACGACAATGGGCCTTGCTTCACTCCTGAGGGATATGCTTAAGATGATTCATATTTTCTTTATGAACTACTAAAATATCTAAAAAATAAAAATCAAATCAGTATATTTATCAATTATAAATTGATAATTATGATGTTATAGAATGAAATGGATAAGGAAAAAGGAATTAAATAATGAAATTTATTATTAGTAATTGAATTCTTTTTAGTTAGTTTTTTAAAGATTTTATTTATTAAGTAGTTTAAATAGTTATATATATTTTATAAATAATACTTATTATTAGTAATGATTAATTATAGATTAATTAATTATAACATAGGATTAAAAATGAATACATATGATTAGTTAATTATAATTAACTAATGAATATAACATGATTAATGATTAAAGAATAACATAATAATGATTAACTAGTGATTAAATAATGATTGATTAATTAATAACTGTTCTAATAAAATTAGTTGATAAAATGAAAATTATGATTATATAAAATTAAATGGAGATGAAAATGTTTTCAAATGTTAGTATCATAAAGATTATATAGTTTATATATAATAGTAATTAATAGTAATGAATGATTATAGAATAATTAATTAATAACATAGGATTAAAAAATGAATCCATATAATGATTAGCTAATGATACTTATGATCATATAAAGTGAAATGAAGAAGAACAAACTCATTAAATAACACATGAATGCTTTATGAAATAATATAAATCCGTTGAAATTTTTCAATAGAATGAGGTTTGGATGAGATGAGTCTCACTTCGTACATGAGGTAAAATTCAGCTTATTTTTAATTGGAAGCTTAATAACATCTTCGAAGGATATATACTTAAATTTTGAACTTTCAAAAGTTTTTGTCCTTCCAATGACATCTAAGATATGTCATTAGAAAGTCTAAAGCTTTTGAAAGTTCAAAAGTGAAGTACATATCATTCCAAGATGTTATTAAGTTGTCAATAAAAAATAAGTTGGATTTTACCACATTTTACGTGAGACTCATCTCATCCAAACCACATTATATTGAAAAATGTCAACGAATTTATTGTATGTTATAAACCATTCTTGTGTTATTTAATGCATTTTTTATTTTTCATTTCACTTTATATGATCAGAATTTTTATTTTCTCAGTGATAAATAAATAGAATTTGATGTTTCCTCTTCTTTTTACCCTGGTTTCCAAAACATTCTGTGACTTATATTCTAATAAAATTTTATATAATGAAACATCACTATCATATTTTAGGGTATAAAAATGCATCCTAAAATTACATTCTAATAAATATTATATGGTTAACCATCATTGTTAATATTTGTTACACTATAATAATTTTGATTAAAGAAACATTTTTGACGTATAGAGTCATGTTTTCCTATGTGTACTGTTATGGGGAGGTTATTCAAACTAAAAAAGGAGATTCTTATAGTACACAACCAATAAGAGTGGTTAGTATAGCATATTGTGTATCCCTATGTGACCTTCAATTGAGAATTTGGGGTTCCTTAAATCTGGGACCCGATCTAGAGATCAAGTCTATGAGCTATAGACATTTGCAATTCCTGGCAACACTATGGAATCTAGCTTGTCCATTGGTTGCTAATGCGCAGTGGGTCCAAGCAATTAATTTATTTTCTCAACGGTCAGATGGTACCATGATGGAGTTATATGTTGATGTTTCTACTATACAACAACAACGTCAAGTTGTAGGAAGATGTAGACTTACAAGAGTGGTTGAAGACAGTCTTCCCCATAAAATTGAGCCTATTCTAAATGATGTAGGAAGAGGAAAATCTAGATGATCTCTCAGATATACATCTCAATCTGACTACTGATGAGGATTTTCGTAATGATAGATTATATGGTGACAACATTGCTGTTGAGGAGGGAGCATCAGAAGTTAGGGAGGAGATTTTGAGAAATGAATTAGTTGTGCATTAACCTTGACCTACAATAAATCATCCACCACTCCTTGAATCTTGGTCAGAAGCAATGACACATGTGCATTAATTTGACAATAATGTTCTCACACTGGCAACTGAGTTCCCCAGAGTTTCACTAGATAGGTTTAGTGAGTTGGAAAAAACCTTAAATGTTGGAAGGAATTTTCCAAGTAAAGATGCATTAAATAGAACACTTAATAGATTTCACATTGAGAGGAACTGTAGCTATATATTTTATGAATAATGCCTTAGTAATTATTCTATATGGTGTGAGAATTATGCAGATGATTGTAGATTTTATTTGAGAGTGATTCTAGACATTTCATTTAGAGGTTGGAGAATCTCGAGGATTGAGGTAGCTCATACATGCGTTCATCCAAGACAAGCACAAGATCATACCTCATTGGATGTAGAATTTGTGTGATCCATTGTTGTTGAGATGATTAGTACATTCCAATATCTTCGGATATCCCTTGTGAAAGATAGGATACAATAGACATTTGGTTATAAGATTTCATATAATAAGGCATGGATGGAAAAACAAAACGCAATTGTGAAGGTCTACGGTGATTGGGATGACTCATATCGGGTGTTGCCCCAATTTATAGCCATACTGAGGCATCATAACAAAGTTTTCTTCCATATCGATACAAACGAACATGTGTCTCACGATAACCAACTTGATCCATCTTGTTCTCAATTTCATCAGTTGTTCTGGGCATTCCTCCCCTGTATCTCCACATTTTGTTTCAACAAATAGTTCATTTAGATTGATAGAACATTTCTATATGGAAAATAGAAAGGTGTATTATAGATTACGACAACCCAATATGGAAACCGTTCACCTCTTCCACTTTCCTTTTCCATTGTAGAGAATGAAAACTATGAATCATGGAGTTGGTTTCTGGCATGTATCAACAACCATTTCATCAAAATTCAGTGTGTTTTTTTGATATCTGATCACCATTATCCAATTAATGAGGATATAAATATAGATATTGATACATGGAGATACCCAAATGCACATCATTAGTTCTTCATTAGACACATTTCTAGAAATGAGCATAAAAAATTCCATAGCGAACTGATGAAGAAGGCAATCATGAGGTTTGGTACGCATTGTATTTGTTATTTTTTACTATTTCAATGTAATGGTAAAATCAAATAATATTAAATATCATCTATTTTATGTAGCATATGATTCATATCAACAGAATTTTGAAGAACGTTTTGAACAAATTCTCCAGGCTAATCAAGATTTTTATGATCATATGATGTAGATTCTAAAATAAAAACATTATTCGACATATGATGGAGGGAAGAGGTACATACACATGACCACAAACATTTTGGAGTGCATCGATGGTGTCTTAAAAGGGATTCACAAGCTACCTATAACCACCCTAGTTCAGGAGACATTATATCGATGCATGAAGTATTTTGTTGATAGAAAAAACTAGCATCAGAAAAAATACAGTAGGGGATAAGGTACAGAAGAAACTTTCAATGAGAGATTGAAAAGAATATTAAAGAAACTTATAGTTACCATGTATACCTTTTTCGATGAGAAGACTCTAGATTTAAAGTTCAATAGTGTTCAGACCCTATCACAAATCGCATCAGTGAAAAAATGGTGGCATTAATAGAAACAAGGCAATGTCAATGTAGAAACTTTCAGGCCTTACAGTTTCCTTACACACACTACATCACAACATGTGCCTTTGTGAACATATCATGGGAAGGATATGTTTATCCATTGTACTGGATGGACACCATTTCTAACTATTATGTTGCACCATGGATGCCTATTGGGGAGTTTCATTTTTTCCCGATGCCTGAAGGCCAGTCGATAGTGATACCTAACATCAATTGGTTGCATCCTCATAGGAGACCGAAGGCTAGTATGATGCATAATGAGATGGATTGTCTTCAATAACAATGTCATATTTTTAGATGTACAATATTTCATCAAGAAAGTAATAACCGAAAACGATGTCATAACAAAGTTGGGTCGAGTTCACACTCTCATCCACAATGATGTATTGTCTTCATTGTGACATTCTCATATTTTAAATTATATGTTGTTATCTCTTTTTTTCTCAGTTTTCTAAACTCAAAAACCCAAAAGTAGAACATTAAATCCAAAAAAAAATTCCTAAACCTTAATAAAAAAATTCTAAACCCTAAACCTTTAAACCTAAACCCCCACACAAAATTCATAAATCTAAACCCTAAAACCTTACAAAAAATCCAAAAACCTGGACCCAAAACTCAATATATGAATGCCTAATATCTAAATCCTAAAACCTAAAAGATGACTTGTAAACCCATAAACATCTTCCCTTTACCATGGGTTTTGATAACATTATGTGTGTGATATTTTAATAAACTTTTATATAATGAAATAATAGTATCATAATGATTAGCATAAGTTATTCAATATAGATAATTAGATAAATTCCTAAGACATCATTAGTAATTCCCATGGGTTATCTTAATCCAATCGATAATTAGTTAATCATAAACTTATCCAAAATATGTCTAACCAAATTCAAGACCCAAAAATTTAGAAATATTGTCTCTACGATTCTAAAAATTAGTATACCATTAATTCAGAAATTTATATATTAGTGATACATACCTAATGTATAAATACCCTATTAATCTTAAATCCTTAATAAAAACATGCATTCTTTCAAGAATTAACTTTCTCTTTATTCTTTAAATAAAATCTTAGATTATAGAATTTATTTCATAAATCAAAAAAATGAAACAAACTCCATCATGAATTGTTTTTTCATCAAATATTTATCAACTTTATTGGTCACCCATACCATCCCATAAATATCATTTTTAAATTTTATCAAAATTAGGCACATATTTAGGGTCATCTTCCCCAAATCATGTGTTTTAAAAGAGTTAATTTTTTTACTAAATCACATTTCATGGACATTAGAGCTATTCAAAATATTATATCAAATCCATTAAGAAATGGTATTACAATACAAACCTTATACATTACATTATTCTTAAAAAGATAATTTCATTAATAAAATTATTTCACAACATATTTATTGGATCAAAATACACAATAATAGCAATAATTCCACTTTGAAAGTATTAATAAAATATTCTATACATTAATGTCTTGGATTCTTCTAAGATATATTCCCCTGAGGCTTGTGGAATTCATTTTCCTAGTGACTCGTCACCTTACAGCTGAAACATTTCACATTGGAAAATTTATTCATTCTTATACAATCATGATCTTGGTATCCATTCTCCCCACACTTGTAGTAAAACCCAATTTCCATAAAGCATGTATCGATGTTTTTACTTCCACAATTATAATATGTGGGGAAATTCTTAAATGTTGTTTTTACCATTATCTATTATTTTCTCTTCTTTCCTATTATTGTCTTTATTTCATTCAAAACCAAAAGACTTGGAGAATTATATTTATTTTGGTAAAAATATCTTCATAAAAAAACATGAATAAACATGGCATGTCTTGCATTCTACAAGTCATACTATTATACTGACCATAATGTTATATTTATATTTTACACTTAGGACTCATTTCACTTATTTATATGTAGATGGATGATACCACAATACTCACTCAGCAACATACCCATATTTCCCAGGTCATGTTAGAGGGTCATGTAAATCGATCGATCAGGTTGCCTTGAGCGCACCATTTTCATCACAGAGAGCCTCCACATGCCATTAGACCATACTTGCACCATGATGGCTTCTATGGAATTATTGTATCAGGTTTCACATTTGTAGACCACCACCTGCTTACTGCCCTCGTTGAGAGGTGGAGACCAGAGACACACACATTCCACCTTCCTGAGGGAGAGATGACCATCACCCTCCAGGATGCGGCAGTGCTTCTTGGTCTTCCTATCCAGGGGAGACCTGTTATTGGACCCACTCGTGCATCTTGGACAGAACTTGCTCAATGCTTGTTAGGTGTTGAAATTTTTTCTGACCATAGAGCTATATATGGAGTGTCCATATCTATGCCTTGGTTGGAGGTGCAAATTCCACATTTACCCAATGATGCTAACGAGCATAATTTCATGTGTTATGCCCGTTCATATATATTACGGCTTGTTGGATGCACTGTGTGTACTGATCACTCAGGGATGAACATGCACATGATGTTTCTACCCCTACTAGAGGACTTTGATTGGGTCGAGACGTATAGTTGGGGATCATTCTGCTTGAAATACACGTACTGAGCATTATGCAAGCTATCCCATGGGAACCACACAGGTCTCGAGGGATGTTTCATCCCCATTTAGATGTGGGAATGAGAGTACATCCCCGCATTCTACCTTGATCTTGTTGGTCCGCAGATTGAGATGAAGGTGCTACATGACGCTCTGTGTGGATGCTAGTAAGATCAGTCATTTCTATTGATTTCTGATACTACTTAGAGTCGTTGACTTTAATTTCTCATTATTTTTCATTATCGATGTTGTATTTTATAGGTGGTTTCAGCAACATAATTTCAACATGGTTCCGAGACACCATTTGGGCATATATTAGCTCAAGTTTGATTGTCTCTTACCTGACCAGGTATGTATATACAATCTATCCCTGTCTAATAAATTTAATAATAATATGAAATTTGGTTTTTAGTTAGGATACTTTTTGAAAAAGTCACATGTCATTTCAGATTTCATGGATTCCATACTAGAGTATTATAGACCAGTTTCCAACATACTGCACTGTTGGGCTTGAGGATGTTATGGCTGTAGTACCCCTCATTCACTTACATATTATTGAGTGGTAGCTTCCTGAAAGATTCATGCACCAGTTTTTTTGTGCTTAGTCGATTCCATTACTGCCGAGACAGACATAGAGACTTCATTGGATGAAGCTGGTAGGGAGGAAGGCTGAGGATTGGGACTGAGTACATGCTCGCTTTCTCGAATTCTAGCACAAACTTGCAAAGTTTTGTATTTAGGGTGCACCTCCAAATCAATTCTTTCTTTTGGAGAAGGTTGAGTATGATCCCTGGTAAAGACTGAAGTCTATTTTGTATCTTACCTAACACGGAAGAGAGATACAGAGGATGGTAAGTCAATAAATTTCCATTAGTTTTTTTATTGAACTATTTTCTAATTCATTTTGAATTTCTTTATAGGGAATTCACATAGATAATCTTGTTTGCATGAGTGATGAAGAGGAGGAGGGGGTCTTTTCTGGTCTGCTGTCTATGTTGAAGCACTGGAGATGAGGGAATATTTTCGTGCACTTTCTGAGAGAATCTTCGAGCGTCTAGCCCAGAGATAGGAGGTTCTTTCCCTAGAGGAACATCCTGCAACAACTGCTGGTGATGAGGATCCATGACCACAGTGATGTATCTAGTGTTGTGCTGCACGTGAGGCCTCACCTATTCCATAGGAAGAGGTCGGCCCACTAGTAGTCAAACCCTATTTGATTCATGATGTTCCTCAGGTGGCATGTAATCCTTCTTTCTTGATAGGATATCAGCAGTTCTCTCCATCTTGGGGTCCAGATCCATCTTAGCCTTGGGGTCCAGGCCCATCACAGCCATGTGGTCTAGATCCATTACAGTCTTAGGGTCTATATCCATTGCAATCTTGGAGTATAGCTCCATTGCAGGCTTGGTTCCCCACTGCAATGATGGAAGGTCCTTCTACCACCCTAGAGGGAGAAGGATCAGGAGGGCAGTACGAGATGAAGTTGATAGCTCCTCCCTCTGAAACACACATGGAGGATGTGATAGTCAGCATTCCAATGCCTAAGGATCATCCATCTCCAGGTAATCATACTCAACTACGAACTCGACGTGGACGTCCTATTCGGAAACCACCATGTGGGACAAAATATCCTCACCATAGACATAAACATTGATTGTACATGTTAATTTATATGTTTTATGTCTACTGAAATAAAAATACTATTATTACTATCATCCCTTCCTATATGTTTATCCAGTATTTCAGTTTTCATTTATATTTTAGGCACAATTTATTTTTTATAGCTTTCAAAGTCGACTACTTAAAACATAGGAATAATTATTAAATTTCAAGTAGTTAACTTTAAAATATTATAAAATATACAGTATAAAAACAATGTAAATAAAATTTATAATATAAACTAAACATTTAAAATTGGTTGAAAATAAAATAAATTAATGAAACTGAAAGGAATTTATGAAAATTAACTCGGATGTGAGATCGGATAGAATGAATGTCGTGGAGGATCCTAATCCACCTACTGGACTTTGAATGTTTTTAAAATATAAACTATAAGACCCATATAAATAAAAATTAAAAATTCAACTACTTTTTATATTTTTAATAAATGTTTAAAATTTCATTAATATCGGTCTTATAGTTTATATTTTATAGGCTAGCAAAGTCACGTACATGAAACATTTTTCAGTTTCAAGTAGGTGGATTAGAAAGCATATAAATTATTTTTCATCAATTTTTTTAATAAATTCTTTTTATTTTCAACTACTTGTTGTATTTTTAATTAATGCTTAAAATTTCATTCATATCAGTCTTATATTTTATATTTTATAGGCTAGCAAAGTCATGTAATTGATATATTTTTATGTTTCAAGTAGGTGGATTAGAAATATTATAAATTATTTTTCATCAACATTTTTAAAAATTATTTTTATTTTTGTCTACTTGTTATATTTTTAATTAATGATTAAAATTTCATTCATATTGGTCTATAGTTTATATTTTATAGGCTAGTAAAGTCACGTACTTGAAACATTTTTAAGTTTCAAGTGGGTGGATTAGAAAGATTATAAATTATTTTTCATCAATATATTTTGAGAAATTATTTTTATTTTATACTACTTGTTATATGTTTAATCAATGTTTAAAATTTCATTAATATTGGTCTGATAGTTTATATTTTATATGATAGTAATTTCACGTACTTGAAACATTTTTACGTTTCAAGTAGGTGGATTAGAAAGCTTATAAATTATTTTTCATCAACATTTTTTTAAAAATTACTTTTATTTTCAACTACTTGTTATATGTTTAATCAATTTTTAAAATTTCATTCAAATATGTCTTATAGTTTATATTTTATAGGCTAGGAAATTTATGTACTTGAATAAAATATAAATTAAGTTGAAACATTTTGTTACACATATATATATATATAACCATAACAAAATAATAAAAAACCATAAAATTTTAAATATATAAAAAAATATTTAAAATATAAAAAAATTGTTTTAGGGAAAATGAGGCATCTACGATGCCGCCTTTGAGGTGTATTATTTTAAAAAATTGAAACCAATTCTGTTTTTATAATTTTTTTATTCAGAAAATGTATTAAAAAATTCACGTGCCATAGGAAACCCTAATAGGGTGGAAAAAATATAAAAATAATATAAATAAAAAATAAAATAAAATAAAAATGATGATTATAATAATAATATTAATGATATTATTATTAATAATTACACTTTCGTAACTCCTGCATAGAGAGTCTAATTAATGCGCCATTATTGGTGGTGTGATCCCATTTGTGTTATAGTCATTTCAAGACAATTTTAGATGATTTTCCACAACCCACAGCATGGCCCCATGAAATTCCCTTGAAATAATAGATTTAATGTAATTATTAAACCTTTTTCCCACAATAACACCTACATGAGACGTATAATTGGTGATCTGTTAGCAGCATCATGACCCTTGCTTAGAGGCAGACCTTATGGGGGGGATTTGGGGAATTTAATTCCATGTTCAAAGCTCAATGGATTAAAATATCATATTAAATGATAATAATATAATTATTATTATTCGAGGAATCTTTCATCGGATGCATCTCCTGCATCCGAAGTCTAATTGAAGTACCTTTAGCGGCATTTTCACCCTAGAGTTGAGGTAGAATTTTCAAAACTAGTTCTGAGTGTTGAGATTGAGTTCGAGGTGTGGGCCCCATGAGGCCCATTTTGGCCATTGGTGGTGAATTGGAGATTCTTCATTGGGTGTCCATTTAGGACAAGTGAATATTCAATCTCGTGTGATTTTCCGAGATGATCACAATGGTGAAAACCATTTGATGTGTTTTGGGATCGTGACATGGGTCCCATGTAGCACCACTCGTTTGTGGTATGGTGAATTGAATATTCTTCATCAGGTTTCCATTTAAGACAAGTGAATATTTGATCTCGTATTCTTTTCTAAGAGGATCTCAATGCTACTATCCATTTGATGTTTTTCAGGATCGTGGCGTGGGTCCCACATAGTACCGCTCATTTTCGGTATGGTGAATTACAACTTCTTTACTGGGTGTCTGTTTGGGATGAATGAGTAATCATTTCAGTGTGTTTTTTCAATAGGATCACAAAGGGTGTGATCTGTTTGGATTTTTCTGAGATTAAGGCATGGCCCCATGAAACATTGTTCGCATGTGATGTTGGGTGATGTAACTTTTTTGCTGAATGTCTGATTCAGGAACTAAATAGTCGATCCTATTTTTTTAGGATCGTAATGGCATGCTTCGTTCGGTTATCCAAGGCTCTTTGAAGAGGCATGTCGGTGGAAATGAAATTTTTTCCCTTTGAAACTACGGTGAACATTGAGCACTCATCTACCATTTTTTGGGACAGAGTTATCTTGTACTCTAGGAGTACATGGGAATGCTTAGGGGTACTTGTGTAGTAGTTTAGTACCCGAGTATGGCTAGGTACATAGCTAGGCAATGAGGTAGGGCCACATTTCATGTGGTTACCACACGCTCTGTGTACCACACTAAAAATATTCAACCTCTCGTATCTCTTTTTTTTTGGACTCAGATTTTGGCATGTGAGTATCCTATCATGATTATTTTTTCATGTAGAATGTGATGGTTCCCTCTACAGTGGTTTTTGAGATACGATGCAAGATTTTCTTGAAATTATGCTTATTCAACCAAGGTCCGGTGATAATAGTGCCCATTCGATGACATACCAATGCTTTCTGAGAGCTACCATTAAGTAGGGATAACCAGTGTAGTTTCTCGATACCTTTCAAGTGGAATACCCTTACCAGGTTGGAAGTGGGTCCTCGATGACCTAGAGTGTAACCTCTCATCTAAATTGGTGTGGGTCCACTATGACTTCTATGAGAGTGTAATCCCCTTGACACACTAGGTCATGGGTCCTCTACAACAATAAGAGGGTAAACCCCCCTCCCTCTCCCCATCGGCATTGGTGTGGGTCCCCTATCAGAAAATTTTGAGTGGAATTCTTCTGATGCACAAGGGAAAAGGTCCTATATAAACAAGAGTGGAATCCCCCAGATGCATCAGGGTGTGGTTTCTCTACAACAACAATAAAAGTGGAATCCCCCTGATGCATTAGGGTGAAGTCCTCTACTTTTGGTTTACTCATTCTAGCTACAAATTAGTGGGAAGAAACACTTTGAAATTACCTTAGACACATGATTAATATGGGAACTTTCCCCAATTATAAACATCCATGTAACATGACTTAAAACCGTGTGAGTGATACAAATCCGCCCAATGAGGATAGTATCAAGGTGTGGTTATTGTTTCCCTTTGACTTGTGTGTTCAGGGACGATGTGACGGATGCTGGGCATAATTGGTGGTTACTTCTGGAATTATTGGTGACTCTTTTCCTAGGCTGAGTTGTAAGATGGATATTCTCTTACTCTCTCATTTGGGATTCTTTGATTGAGCATATATAGGAATCATTTTTCCATACCCACTCCATGGGTTTTTTTTACTCTCTATCCAGGAGAGGCGAAGACGTGTGGGGTATGCTACATGATATACATGTCTAGATTCTCATGGTTGGAATATTCTAATCTCCTACTATAGGTAGTGAAGACACGAAGAGAAGTTCACCTTCTCATATTTTCTAGATCATTGTGTTTTGGATGAATTTACTTCACCATATTTTTTTGAGCTATACTATTTAACTGTATCTTGTTATATCTACTGATCCCCTCTTCAGTACATATTTTTCTACTCCCCTAAGCCTTCGGGGAATCCTAATGAGTATTTTTTATACTCACCCTGCTTGGGATTTTCCCACACGTGGTGTGCCCTTTAATATGATGTACAAGATGATTGTGAAGTTAGATGAGCTTCGGGATACAGGGTTATTCGATTGTGTGTGGTGGTCATAACTTGGGATCCATGAGTGGTGATTTATCATTTTTTTACTTTTCGACTTGTTGTCTAGTTGTGGAACATTTCTTATTGGGCATGTATTTTTTTACTATCACTTTTAGTTTTCTTTTCTGTACTTGTACATTTAATAGGTTCTTTCATGTTTAGTTTCCTTTTTATAGCAGTTTTATATCTTGTTTTCTACTCCCTCTTCACTTTTTCATTGAGTGTGGTATGTGTGTGTGTGTGTGAATGTTCATAGGTAAATTCCTCCCAGAGTTTCTTGTTCCTTCAAATAAGGTCTCCACCCTGGCCTATAGAGGTGTGCTTGGGGTAGTTGTGGCTCGATCCCTGACACGGGTCTGGTCGTGACAATGTGGTATCAAAGGTGGTTCAACCCTTCGGATGTTTTTTATAAAAATCTATAAACTGGTTGTGGTTGGGTTTAGGGAAACAATGTAAACTTGTCTCGAGGGCGGCACTCATGCTAGGGTGTCCTGTGATGGTGCGGCGGCTAATGCATCCATTCAATGGGAACTTGATAACCTTCTTTTTGACTTAGCATGCTATGACACTTGTTGGAGGGAACTCTAGTACATACATAATATAGGATTGAGTATTTTATTGTCCTTCTTCAGTCATCTCCCAATTTTTTTTAATATATATATATATATATATATATTCTCATTTAACTATGGTATTCATTGATATGTTTCAAGATGCTTCCGCAATGATATCAAACTAGGATATTAGCCTCAGTTCGTGATGAAGATTCTGTGAGTGATGAGGCCTCAGTTCAGGATCCATCATATGACCCCCCTTCATCCATGTGGGAAGGTAGCGACACCTCCAATTATTGAGCAGTAGTTAGTCCCATTAGAGGAGGATGGAGACATGTTCCAGATGAGAACACTTTGTGAGTTACAGAAGTAGGGACCGCTAAGGTTCTATGGTGAGCTAGATAACCTTAGGCAGCAGATGATTGGTATGGGTTGGTGGTCTGCCTATTCAGGTTTTTTCAGACACCTACATATTAGTTAGTGGGGTTGAAATCCAGTCTTTTTCATGGATCATATTAGTGTTGGTGGAGGTTCAGTTTTTTAGATGTACGATGAGTCGGTACTCTCATGTGATGACCTCCAAGCAACTATTCTATGAGGATTTATACCCCTCATGCTTACACTCTATTCAGTTTTAGGAGCACTTGAATCTTTAGTAGGGAGTGATGATGGTGGCAGAGTATGTGACTTGGTTCGCAGACCTTACACAATACTCTTTTGATGTGGGACACATAGGATACTTCCAAGAACATAAGTTTGAGGGGGGTAACTGTAGAGATATTCATGACAGCGTAGTACCCTTGTGTCTTCCCACCTTTATCTAGGTACTGGATAGAGCACTAGTATCATAGAGTTTTCTATCAGAGGGGCGCCAATAGGCTAGTTTTGGATGTGGGAGTGATAGTGCTGAGATGTTTGCTATAGTTAAAGGTCCTTAGTTAGCATGGTCTCGACATAAGAAGTCTTTACATTAATGGACTCAATCACATGGTTGGGGATAGAGTAGAGTTTCAAGGGAGACTAAGTAGGTATGGTTCTATTCTTCTAATGGAAGAGTTAACATGGAATAAGACTTCTCGACCAGACGTGCTGAGCTTCTCAGGCCGATGGTTGATGCACCACCACATCAGAGATAGTGTCATGGTTAGGGATATCCTAGGAAGGGACTAGGTTGTCCCTAGGGAAGTAGTGTTAGAAAATAATAAAGAGAAATTTTTTTTGGTGGATGGTGTTATAAAGTCCCTCCACCACCACCGAGCATCCCACGTCAGGATCAAGGAGTTGGCAACCGAGACCGTGGTTAGCTGCATGTTCAGGATGTCTATAATATTGTAGCATGTGAGATGATAATAAGTATACTCTATATCATTTCTAATTTTTTTTAGAACTTGTGAGATGTTGTGGGAGGTACTCTTTTATCCTTGCTTCAATATTGAGGTTCTACTGTGGTGACAAGGGGCATCAGTGTAACCATGTGTCAGTTTTGTTCTATGTATCATTGAATGCATAAGGAAGAGGGATCCTTCCCCTAATGAGACACATTTATTTTATGTGATAAAAACTATGAGGGAGAGTTAGTCCCACCCAAAGAGGGAAGTATCCAGGTCTGGTGGATGAACCTCTTTAACTTTTGTGTTCATGGAGGGGTTGTGAAGTGGAGTGTCGAAGAAGGTCCTAGCTTTTCCAGTAGATTTTTTCTGCTTGACATCGTTTTTCATGGAATGCCACTAGTCTGTGTGGTAGAGAGTCTGGGTTGTGGCCACACTCCTTCTAATTGACGAAAATTTTTTGCAGAATGCCTCATGCTTTATACGTCTAGCATATTGCGGTCAGATTAGTTTACTCGCCTAAACTGTTCGTTGATATCTTGAGTGCCCAACACCAATCATATTATAGTGTATCAAGTATATGTCAAGGTGATGGATACCCCATGTACATAACTATGAGAATCACTACCTGGTGTTGGAAGCTATAGTCTCCACCCAAAGAGTAGAGAGAAACGGACATTTGGGAGAGAGTTTTGTGTTTTTTACAGACCACCAGAGTCTCAGGTGCATCTTTGCTCAGAGAGACCTAAACCTGAGATGGCAGTGATGGTTGGAACTTCCTACAGGACTACAACATTGAGATCATTGGTACTCCAGGAAGGAGAAATTTTATAGAAAATTCCCTTAGCAGGAATTCCCAATCTCATCAAGTACGGGAAGTTACATAGTTGTTATCTTCTATTAAGCTGACCCTAGTGGAGTAGGAGGGTATAGTTTTTTTTCAGTTGATGGTGTTGAACCCTTCTCTTCTTGAGTGCATGAGAGAGTCTTAGCTGTGAAACATCAAGCATGAGATCTTTCATGACTCAGGTATCCACAGGCGACACACTCGATGGATATTATGAATGAGGGAATCAAGAGATCTTGTTCTGGGGAAAAATAACTTTCATGTGCGGATGGATCTCTTCTATTATGGAGAACCCTCAATGTTAGTCTTTGTTTGGGATGCACAGTTTCCATTATGATTTTGGAGAGGACTACATGAGGCACTCAGTACCCTGTTATAAATGAGTATAGGATTTCACCCCTAGACCAATGGGTAGACTGAGCACACTATCCAGTCATCGGAGGATATGTTAAGGGCTTGAGAGATTGTTTTCGGTCAGGAAGTAAAGTTACCCGTGGGGTCCTTCTAGATGTTTGAGATCATGCATAGGATGGAGAGGTTTCCTACCACCTTGCATGACCCCTGAGATGGAGTGGGTGCATGATGTTTTCATTATGTCACAGTTATGGAGAAGTGTGCTGGAATTTACGCATGACATTGATGAGAAGTACCTTATGAGTACAACCCATTCCCTTGGTTTTCATGCTGCGGTATCATGGGAACATACATGAGAGTTCATGGGGGTGGGAGATTCATGAGAGGGACCATCATCCCGAGTTGTTTACCCTATTTTTTCTTCTCAAAGATGAAATCCTTGAATGAGGGAATGATATAGAGAGACCCTTTTTGCCTCATATGAATTTGGAATATTTATACATATACTTCAAAAATTAGGCACTGAGGCAATGTGAGATTCCAAGACCCAGTGTTCCCAAAATAAATTTAATAAAAATATTAAGTTTTTTCTCACTATTCATGTGAAGGAAATGGGATATCTAAAAAATGGTATATCATATTGGAAATTTGGGACCACATTTGAGTTCTAAGAATACCTTTTACCCAAGACAAGGTATAACTTTTGTGGTCACATGATTCCTATAAAAAATGTTATCGATGGAGTTTTCATAAATAAATAAATTAAAATAATTAATTTATTATGGAAGTTAGATCAAATAACATCTGAAAATATATTAGGATTGGAAATCTGAGAGAAACGTTGAGTTTTTAGTATGGTGTTTTCCCTAGGGGTGACCTCAGGTGAGATAGTGCAGGTGGTTCAGATCCCAAAACCGCTGATAGTTTCCTATAAATAGGAGCTTAAGGAAATGAACAAGGGTTTGGAACATTTCCTCTTAGGCATGGGTGAAGCGCCACTCTCCCTTACGAAAATTATTCGACATCTGTTCATCATCATATTGTGACAAAACATTAGGCGCTGGTAGATCAAAGGGTAGAAAACACAACGACGAAACTAAAAAACAATGTAGGATTTCTATTTCAGATTCTAAAACTCTTGATTGATGATTTTGTTGTTATTTTAAACTTATAATCAAATTTACTATGTTTAAACCATTTGTAAATGTCCAAACTAATAATGGTCATCTCGAGATTGAATTTTTGATTTCTTATTCTTTTCATTCTTTGTGTTCTTCACCCTCAAGATTTTTGATCCATCAAATCTTCACCAAAACATAGAGCGGGACATGTGTATGTGATGTTCTTGACCCAAGGAGTCCAGAGCTATGCTTGAATTAGAGGTTCATGCACAAGATGAGGCACGTTGGTGTGCATATTATTTGGAAAATTTTCTTCATGTCGAAACATTGATGTTTCTTAGAGAAAAGACCACCGCTGTATAGACCGGGTCCTGAGAAACCCAGATCTGGTCCCAATTTCTTATTCAGACCACCGAAGTGGTCACGGTGGTCTGCAGAAGACGGTGTCTAGATCAGTGGCATGGTTCTGGCAGAGAAAGGTGGCATGTGGCACTCCTGAGCAGTAGTGGATAGCCCTGGTGAAAGGTGGAAATCTGGAGGAGGCTGGGATGATGGAAGATCGGCGATGAAGGGGATCCAACAAACTCGGTGGCACAGACTGGAGGTTGGGACTGCGACACGAGGCACACAGGTGGTAGTGTGGGTCGGGAGGCCAGAAGACAGTGGTGATGGTCATAGGAAACCACAACAGAGTGAAAAACAAGAAAAAGAAAAGATAAATACAAATAAAAACAAAATAAATATTAAAGATAATAATAATATTATTATTATTATTATTATTATTATTATTAATCATTAAACAGCTATAAATACCACTCAGGGAGTTTGATTAATGCTCAGTTAGCAGCTGTGTGATCTCGTTTGTGGTACGGTTATTTCAAGACCATTTCAGATGATTCTCCCTGACCTACGGCATGGGCCCATGAAATCACTACAAAAAAATGACCACTTTAGAAGGGTTTATTTTTGACATTAGAAGGGGTTATAACCCCTTCTAAATATATTAGCAGTGGTTATGAGGAACTACCGCTAATGTGCCCACCTACTATTAGTAGAGGCGGTTGCGAGAAAGCGCAGCTAAATTGATGGGGAATTTTTCAGCGGTTACATTAGAGCGGGTTTAAACCCCCTCTAATGTTGATCTAAATTTACCACATTGGAGGCGGTTATAATAGGAGATGCCTCTGAACTAAGGATTTAGGGGCGGTTTGAATCTCCCCTAATGGTGATTTTCAATAGGGGCAGTTTTCACACAACTTCCCCTAACCCCTTTGACAACACTAAGGGCGACAGGACACCCCCGTGACATCCCACCATGGCCGCCATCCCCCCCCCCCCCTGAGAACCCCTATCAGGACACCCCTTGCACCCCTCTAAACCTGCTTGACACCCCCATCCCCAACCCCCCACACTGACACTCCTTACCCCTTGTCAGGACCACCCCCACGCCCATTGCTTGACACCCCGGTGTGGACACCCCCCCACACCCGGCCAACCCCCTACTGACACCCCTGCCCTGCGTCACTTGACACCCCGCCTGGATACCCCGGTGTGGACACCCCCGTGAAACCCCAGTTAGGACACCCCCCGTGACACCCCACCACACCCAACCATCCCCCACTGACACCCCTGCCCCGCGTCACTTGACACCCTGCCTGGCTACCCCGGTGTGGACACCCCCATGACACCCCTCTCAGGACACCCCCCATGACACCCCACCATGGCCGCCAGCTAGCCCCCCCCCCAGACACCCCTGTCAGGACACCCCACGCGCCCCTTAACACACTCCTGACACCCCCAGCCCCAGCCCCAGCCCCCCCCCCCCCCCCCCCACACTGACGCCCATTGCCCCGTGTTAGGACCACCCCCACGCCCCTTACTTGACACCCCAGTGTGGACACCCCCCACACACCCGACCAACCCCCCACTTCCACCCCTACCACCCCTGCCTGGACACCCCTGGCCACGCACCCCTTGATGTCGGACACCTCCGCCGAGACAACCCCTCGAGCCCCGCCTAGACAGCCACCCGCTCGCTCGCCAGTAAGCTACAGCTAGGGGTAAAAAATCATTCCCCACGAGATTTGATGCCAGGACTTCTTGGAAGCCGGCCACACCGAACTACCACTATGCTGAAGGAGATTTTATTTATAAAATATGATGCAATATATTTATTTATATTCCAAAATATTATATTAAATTATATATATATATTTATATATATTTGTTTTTAGAAATATTAATAATATAATATATTTGAATATATATAATATATATCTTTATAATATAGTATATATTTTTGTATACTATTTTTATATAATATGTATTTATGTATAATTACAATATATTTGTGTGTGTATATATTGGTGTATATTTAATATATATAAATACATATATATACATAAGATAATAAATATATTTATATTTATGTGTGTGTATTTTTATATTTATAGATATAATATAATTATAATATATATTATACATATATTATATTAAATACATTTATATTATATATTAATTTATGTAATTATATACATTTATATTATATCTTCTACACACATATATATACACACAAAATTAAATGAATTCATATAATTGAAAATAAACAATATAATTAAATGATATATATATATATATATATATATCCACTAAATTAATTTATAATTAATATTATACACTACAATATACATAAAATAATTATATAATATCTATAAATTTATTTACAATAAAATATTTATAATATAATATATAATATAAATAAATAATATATTTATATTTATATCTGTATTTATATTTATATTTATATATATATATATATATAATTTTTCCTAAACTATGTAAATTAGTATACATAATCTAATATAAATGTATTTAAACATAAATATAAAATACAAATGTATTTATATATGTTTGTGTGTAACAATAATATTATTAATTATTATATGGTATATGTATATATATGTACTAAATTAATTTATAATTGATATGGTATAATACAATATATATAAAATAATTATATAATATATATAAATTTATATATATAATTAAATATTTATAATATAATATATATAATATAATTATATAAAATATATATGTATATTTATATTTAATTTTAATTTTTTCTATATTATATATATTTGTATACATAATATAATTTAAATTTATTTATACAAAAATCTACAATAAAAATGTATTTAATATAATATATATATATATAATATAAATCATAATATAAATGTATAGTATTTATAAAACCATATATAAACTTTATAAATTTGAATAAATATATTTATATTTACATTTATATTATGTATATAAATATATATATATATATACATTTTTGATTATATGTATAAATATTTATTTACAATATTTATATAATGTCTTTATATATATGTGTGTTATAATGTATTTAAATCCATTTATATAATGTGTTTATGCAGTATATATATATACAAACACATGCACACACCTACATATATATTAAAAAATTGAATTTATATGATATTTATTTTAGAAAATAAATAAAAATTTAGAGGGGGTTTAAACCCCCATCTAATCAAAGGGATTTGTAGCGGTTCATAACCCCCATCAGATTTCGTGAATTAGAGGGGGTTAACAACCCCCTCTAATGTCATAAATTAGAGGGGGTTTTGAACTCCCTCTAATGTCATGAATTATAGGGGGGTTAAAAGCCCCTTATAATGTCATCAATTAGAGGGGGTTCAAAACACCCTATAATTTCTTAAATTAGAAGGGCTTCAAATCCCCCTATAATCTAAGGGATTAATGTAGTTTCATGAACCCCTCTAATATATTAAAATAAAGGGGGTTGTGAACCCCCACCTAAAAAGATCAATTATATATATATATATATATATCCAAATTAATGTTATATATATATATATATATAGCTCCTCTAAAATCCAAGAGAATGTATAACACCACTAATTATTAAATTTTTAGTGGTTTTGATATAACCAGATCCAAAATCAAACCAAATATTAAAAAAACAATGCTAAAAAATTTAGAGGGGGGGTTATGAACCCCCTCTAAATTTGATGATTAGAGGGGGCTGTGCATAATACCTATATAATTTTTATAGAAAATGAATTTAGAGGGGGTTCATAACCCCCTCTAAATTCACACTACCACAAAACTGGGCAAGGCCAGTGCCACCCCTTTATCAGCGCTAACAAAAAAGCGCTGATAAAGGGGGACCTTTATCAGCGCTTTTTTTAAAAGCGCTGATAAAGGGTCGACTTCAAAAAAAATTTAAAAAAATATATTAATATATAAATATAGTTATATAGTTATATTGATATAAATATAATATATAATTTTTAAATATATTTTAGATAAGTATAAATGTACATTTACACTTAATATACTTAATATATAAGATATTTAGTGAAAATGGATTCTTAAAAAATTAAAAAAATATTTTTAATTAATAATTTGATAATTATTATGGAGTAATAGTCATTTAATAACAATTTGAAGAATAAAAAAATTAAAAAAAATTAAAAAAAGATCCAAAATATGTTGAAAACGCAACTCAAACTTCAAACGACCATAACTTTTGATCCGGGTGTCCGTTTGAGCTCTATCACATATCAAATTGAAGCCTGCGATGAGCTCTACGTCATTATGATTGGAAAAACCCTAGTAAACCGTTTTTTGAGGCCAAAAGAGGCCCATAAGGCCTCCAAAACTGAGTTTTTAGTCATGGTACCCATATTTTTTAACATTTTGTGGATTTTCAGCCTCGTTTAAGGGGGTATTATTGGATTTTTTTGGTGGGGACTGAATTTATTCCAAGGTATTACATTCATATTTATATTATGTCTTTGAAATTTTATCGTTTTTTATAATGCACTTCTATTTATAATCAAATATATAACTATATGTACATAATATTTATTTATTCACACCTAAAAATTAAATTTTTTAAATAAATAATTAAACATATTTACATATAAAATATACTATCTTTATCTAAATAATAACTGATATCCATTTTATTTAAAATACCAATATATGAATATTTATATAACTACTATATATTAATATAACTATATATATATTAATATAACTGTATATATATATTAATATAACTATATATATATATATTAATATAACTATATATATTTATATATTAATATAACTATATATATTAATATAAATATATATTACTGTAAGAATAAATATAACGAAATATATATATAAATAAATAGATATATCATGAATAAGAGAACAAATCAATATAGGGTAGTGGCAAAGGCTTTAGGTGCACATGGGGGAGGTCTCGAGATCAAATCCGGGTGGAGGAAAGGGCGCACGCGCAAGGGTGATTTAAAGGGCTAGCGCTGATAAAGGGTGTAAGCGGTGAGGGTGGGCACTGGATGTGCGGGAAAGTGCTGATATAGGGGGGCTCAAGCGCTGTAAAAATCCCCCCCCCCACAAGATTGGTAGTATTTTTTTTATTTTTTTTATTTTTTTTTATTTTTATCAGCGCTTTTTTTTTGCGCTGATAAAGGGGACCCCCCCCCCTTTATCTTCACCGGCATTATCAGCGCTTTTTCTAGCGTTGTTAATGGTCATTTTTAGCGCTGATAAAAGCCATATTTGTAGTAGTGTCGATGATTAGAGGGGGTTGTGCAAAACCCCATCAATGTTACAGAAAACGAATTTAGAGGGGGTTGTGAAGAACCCCCTCTAAATAACCCCCTATAATGTACTGTTTTTTTGAAGTGTCTACTGATAAATAATAGAGTTAAAATTATTATTAAATATATATCCTAGAATATTCCCTACATGTGATGTCTGATTGGAGAGACATCAATGGAATTGCGAAACTTGCATCGAGGTGGACCCTGTGAGAGGGGTTTTGGAAATTTAATTCCATGTTCGAAGCTTTATGTCATGAAAATCCTTATGAAATAATAATAATATAATTATCATTAATTGATGAAACTTTCATTGGATGTATCTCCTATATGTAAAGTCTGGTTGACGCGTCGTACGAGGTGTTGTCACCCTGGAGTTGAGTTTTATGTTTCAAGACTAGTTTCGAGTTTTGAGACAGAGATCGAGGAGTGAGCTCCATGAAACTCATTTTAATAATTGGAAGTGAATTGGAGCTTCTTCATCAAGAGTCTGTTTAGGACAAGGGAATATTCAATCTCATGTGCTTTTCCAAAAGGATCACAATGGTGTGATCCGTGTGATGTGTTTTAGGATCGTGGTGTGGGTTTGATGTAGCATCGTTCCTGTGTGGTATGGTGAATTGCAGCTTCTTCAAAGAGTTTCCATTTAGGACAAGAGAATATTCGACCTCATTTTCTTTTTTGAGAGAATCACAATGGTGTGATCCTTGTGATGTGTGTTGGGGTCATAGTGCGGGTCCCATGTAGCATCGCTCGTGTGCGGTACGAATAATTGTATCTTCATCACCGAGTGTCTGTTTGGGATGAATGAGAAGTTATTTCCATGTGTTTCTTGGAGAGGACCTCAAAGGGTATAATATATTTGTCTTGTTCTGGGATCGAGTTGCGGGCACCATGAAACACCATTCATGTGTGATGATAGATGATGTAGCCATTCCACTGAATGACCAATTTGGGAAAATAAATAGTTGATCATGTGTGTTTTTTCTTAAGGATCACAATGATATGTTTCATTTGGTTAACTGGGGACATTTTAGGAGGCTTTTCAGTGGAAATGATGTTTTTCCCTTTGAACTAGCAGTGAGCATCGAGCGCTCATCTGTGCTTTTTGAGAAAGAGATTCCATGTACTCCAAGAGTACATGGGCATGACTTTGGGTACTTTTGAGCATTTTATTAATCAAGAATGGGTGGGTACACAGCCAAGTGATGAGGTGGGGCCACACATCGGGTGGGTTCCACATATTTTGTGCCCCACACTATAAATATTCTACCTCTTGTATCTCCTTATTTTAGACTTGGATTTTTTTCATGAGATTAACCTATCTTGAGTGTTTTTTCGTGTATAATGTGATGGTTCCCTCCATATTTGATTTTGAGATATGATGAAATATGTTCTAGATGTGATGCTTATTTAGGAAATGTCTGATTGGTGGTGATCAGGCACTGACATACCAGTTCTTTCTAAGAGGTACCATCCATCAGGGATGGCTAGTGCAGTTCCTCAATACCTTCCAAGTGGAATCCCCCTTCCAGGTAGGGAATGGGTCCTTGATGACCTAGAGTGGAACCCCCCATCTATGTGGTTGTGGGGCCTCTACGAAAACTATGAGAGTGGAATCCCCCTAATGCACTAGAGAATGGGCCCTCTACGACAATAATATTTTCATCCCCTATCGGCATGGGTTTTGGTTCTCTATCATCTACTTCCATGTGGAATCCCCCTGACGCATTAGAGAGAGGGTACATGATGATCAAGACTGGAATCCCCCTAAGGAATCAGGGTGTGGTTCCTCTATAATGATAATTAAAATGGAATCCCCTTGATTAACTAGGGTGTTGGTCCTTTACTTTTGGTTTACTCTTCCAGTTGCAAATATGGGGTGAGACACACTTTTAAATTGACTTAGAATCACGAGTAATATGGTAACTTTCCCCACTATGACACATCCTTCTGACATGACCTAAAACCATGCAGGTGAGATAAACATGCCAAAAGCGGATAGTATCAAGGTGTGGTGATTGAGTCCCTTTGAATTTCATGTTCAGGGCAGACATGAGTGATGTTGGGCATCAGGGTTGGTTACTTCTGGAACAGTTGAAGAATATTTTTATGGGTTGAGCTATGAGATGGATATCCCCTTACTCTCTTGTTTGGGCTTCTTTGACTGGGAATATATATGTATCATTTTTTAGTACCCACTCCATGGGTGTTGGTTACAATCCTTCTGGGAGAGGTGAAGACATAAGAGGTATGCCACATGATTTCAATGTCTAGCTTATCATGGTTGGATGAGTCTACTCTCCTACAATATGATGTGAAGACTCAATTAGAAGTTCATCCTCTCAGTGTTTCTAGATCCTTCTGTTTTGGAAGAGTTTACATCACTGTCTTGTTGGGTAGAGCATTACTATCTTACTATATCTTCTTATCAATCAAGGAAACCTTTAATGTTGATGAGATTTAAAGTTTTTAAATCTGAGAGATTGTACATTTTCATGGGTTTCGTCACTTTATCATTTCATATAGGGACTCTTGGTTTACTTCTCGTGTCTAGTAGGGACTAGAGAGGGCATTTGGTACACAGGTATTTTTGAGTACAACTTACCATCCCTAGATAGATAGAAAGTCTGAGAACATGATTTTGGTTTTAGAGTACATGATTTGAGAATGTTTCCTAGATTTCGGGGGTTCTTGGGAGAGACACATAACCCTAGTAGAGTTTTCCTACCATAATAGTTTTTAGGTGATGATTTAGATGGTACTTATGAGGCTTTGTATGGTAGGTCATGTCAATCACCCCTATGCTGGCTGGAGGCTGGAGAGGCATCTATGTTGGGACCTCATCTTGTCCACGAGACCATTTAATAGGTAGAGTTGATTTGGAAGAGGATGGAAACTACACAATCTCAGAATAAATCTTATACTGATCAACGGAGATGACCTCTAGAGTTTGAGGTCAGATATTAGGTTTTCTTGTGTGTCACACCGAGGTTGGGACACAGGAGGATTAGGAGATAGGGTAATCTTTCACTGAGATACATCAAGCTGTTTGAGGTTTTGGAGAGAGTCAGGTCGGTTTCCTATCGGTTGAAGTTACCTCAGAGGTATTGGGATATGCACGACATCTTTCATGTTTCTCAGCTACAGCGTTACTTTTCAGAATTGTCTCACAATTTTCAACCCGAGGAGGTTGAGTTAGAGGTGGATGCATCCTTTGAGGAGCACCCTATTCGGATTGTGGATCATAGCACGAAGGTTCTCTGTGGCCGGTATGTTCCTCCGGTACGGGTTTTATGGCATCACGGGTGAGTACATGATGAGACTTAGGAGGTGGAGGCCAATGTACGATCACAGTGGCCAGAGTTGTTTGAAGTTTCTTCTTCACCACCCTTGGAAGGGAAATTTAGGGATGAACTGCTTTAATGAGGGGAGTTTGTAAGAACCCAGATCTTCATTTCAGGTATGGATATTTATTTCAGGTGTTTTTGAGGAAAAAAAGAAAGAGATGGAAAATTTATAAGTACACGCCATGCACTTTTGAGTACACGCTGTGTACCCAGTTTCTGCATGTAGCCATGTACTGGCTGTGTAATGGACAAGTACATGGCCATGAGGTGACCTGGAAGACTACCTAAAGTGGGATCCAGTTGAGGCTAGTACATGGAATGTATATTAAATAAACATGTTGTTTACTTTTATTTTTAATTGATGAGTCAGAGCAGGGTCGCGTCTCATCTCCATAAAATACTTCTTATTCCCATGTCTCATACAGGAGAGTGACAGAATTTTGAAGATATTTGAGATCCTCTTATCTCTTCATCTGAGCTCTGATTGAGATGTTGCCGGGTGCATTGGATTCCCACCAGTGCGTTCTCTCTTTACCTAGATCCTTTCTTCTTGATTCCTCCTCTCTTGTGGGTTATTCAAGGTTGAATTTTTTTAACCTTTTTATAGATCTGTGTCATTCTTTGCCAATTCAAGGGACTATGTTCAAGATTGTTGATCGTACGACGTCAAGGTAGGTGTTTTTTGCCTTTCTTTGATTATATTTGGATTATATATGCTTAAAGTTCCAAATACCCATGTTTAGGGTATTGTGTGTTGTGGAATTTTATCCGATTATTTACCTTATATGGTTTGATTGATTGAAAGGGGATCATTGATTATGCATAAGGTTTTATACCTTGATTATGGGTTCATTTCCCATGTTTGATTTATTATGTCCATTAGGTCTAGGAAACATGTTAGACTTTCTTGTTTTCAATGCCTTGTGTTGTTAGGATGGAGTTGCTGATTATATGAGATGCATGTGTTTCGCATTGTGAAAGTATGACCAAGGGGAATTTGACTATGAGATATTCCTGAGGTAGGGTCATTTATATATGAATTGTAGTTAAGTTGACCTAGATTTATTGACTATGAGAGTTTTTGGGTGGTCATAGACCGAAGGGGTTTGACCATGAGAGCTACCAAGAGGGTCATTATTAAATGAATGTTGGACCCTAGATAATTGACTTTGAGAGCTTCCAAGTGGTAATTATATTTTATTTTTTTTATGAAGACCAGGGGGATTGACTGTGAGAGCCACTCAAAGGTCATTTATAAGTTATTGATTCCATTTGGACCTAGGGGTATTGATTGTGAGAGCTGCCCAGGTGGTATTTTGTAAATGATTAGTGTTATGTGGGACCAAAGGGGTTAGAATGTGTGAGCTTTCTCAAAGGATCGTTATTTATTGAATTGAGGATATGTTAAACCAGAGGAGTTAGACTGTGAGAACTTTCCTAGAGGGTTGCTTGTTAATTATTTAATGATTGTGATGAGTTTTCCATGCCAAAGCGCAAGCTTGGACTCGGTCTTACTTTGTTGTTGAGATGGTCTGCTGAAACATCTATTTTGGTACTATTACCCAGAGGGATGTAGAGCTTAGGCTAGATCTTGAGTTTACCTACTGATAAGGTGGAATAATGAATAAATGAATGTAATTAAAAACTGTAAGATTTTTAACTTTTGAGTACTTTCTAGTTTATTGCTTCATTTCTGCATATTGCCTGCTATATATATTCACTGAATGTTATGCACAGATCTTTTGGTGGTTTCCTTCTAGGATTCATC
This sequence comes from Viscum album, assembly GCA_963277665.1. NCBI lineage: Eukaryota > Viridiplantae > Streptophyta > Magnoliopsida > Santalales > Viscaceae > Viscum > Viscum album. The sequence goes on from OY728162.1 coordinate 358,974,981, forward strand.
TCACACCCTATTTGGGTCATTCTTTTAGACCCAAATAGATTATATGGTTGTAGGTATAGATAAGGGTAGGCTCCCTTCCTCTTTGGATACTTGATTGATGTTGGAGCTAGAGAGAATGGGACCAAGCTAAGTCTTGAGATGTTGTTGGAGTTTACTTCTTTTCTATACTTTGGGTTTAGTATTATATTTCCATCATTGTAACTTGTTTGGTTGCTTTACTATACACATGTGACATTCATAATTTATATATTCTCCAGTTGTTATATTACTATTAGTCTTCCACTGTTTACTTTATTTGTATGGTATTATTGCTTCTTCTATTATTTATCATTTGTTATTCTGTTGTGTATACTCTGCCAATGAGGGAATAGTTTCCCCACTATCAGACATTGGCCATCACTGCTAGTCAGAAACCTCTAGCATTTGGGTAAATTCTCTTGAGGTCATGTGACCAACCGGGTACGGGGCACCCTTGGGAGGCACTCAGAACTGGTACGTTACAATAATATTTGGTCAAATGGAATAAATTATCTTAGGATTTAGTTAAAATGGGATATTGAATGGGATATTCCCTAAAAAATTTATATATATATATAATCTATATCATATGGTATAATATAAAAAATCATTGAATATGACATGTTTTTAACAAAATGGTTTTGTTCATACATTGGGTTATATCATAATATACAATAAGGATATATCATATGGAACACAATAAGATTCTATGTCACTTCCAATTCCAATTGTATGGTATGATTCATTTTATATCATAATGTTGTGTCCATGAAATTCATAAGGTATGGATTTACCATATCATAAGGCATATACAAATTACAATTATCTTTGGTAATCTGGGTGGTCAAATTTTAAAGGTTAACATTTTTTTGATCATTCTCACATTAGCTAATAATAAGGATCATTACAAGAGGTTTAACGCATGGGGATAAGAATTCCTGCATAATATATATTAATAGGTCAATACATTTACTCATGAATTATAAATACATGAATAAATGAATTTATTGTCAAGGATTGTCATTATGGGACTATAAATGGCCCACTTCCATGTGATAGTAGTCAGTAATCTTATTCATACATGCTTGGATAAAACTCCCCGGTTCCCAAATCTCTCTTCATCTTACTCCTTAGCACTATGAGATGATATAACATCATATAGGGTGGTGTATTCTGCTTGTATGATGACCAATTTAGTAGAATATTGTGTATACCTCTAGAGGTGGGAGCCCTTTTATTATCATTCCTATGATCATCCTCAAACCCATATGAAGATGAAAATAAATTAATGGAAAATTTGGTGTGAGGTACTCATATTTATGATATTCTTAATTTATAGTACATTTTTTTTCATTTATTCTTTCATCATAATATTATTTTGGGTTTCTTTATCACTTTTACTTCCTCTAATAATTGTTAATACATCCCAATGGTGAAGGAATCGGGCATGTAGAGGAAGCATGAAAAAGAGATTTACTAAAACAATTACATCCAATCTACCTAAAATTACTTGATTTTTTATAGGGATATTATTCCATACCAATTATATCATGTGAATAAATTAAATCACAAAAAAAATAAATCAAATGGTACCTCAATGTGACATCATGATCATGATGATATTCACTCTTCTCTAGATTAGTGTAGCTCAAAGATTTCAAATTAGGTTCCCTTTATATCTTCCACATGCACAATAAATCTCCATGAATTTCTTTCATTGATTATTGTTTACTAGCACAAAATATTGAAGTCCATTCAATGCTCTTATGATCATCAGAAGATCACATGATCAATACCAGAACTTAGATTTATTTTTTCTTGATCTTTCTCTCACTAGAAGTCTTAGGGAAGGGAGAAGTATAGAGTAAGACTCTAAAATTATTATAAATGATTTCATAAACTATTCATGGCTCAAAATGTGCTTAAATATAAAGGGTTAACTTTCCAAAAAATGTACTTAATCCCTTGGATAAGTTATCCCTTTTAAACTTGATCTAAATTACATGAATAACTAAGATAATGTGTCATATGTGTCAAAAATATTTCACCACTCACTATTAACATTAATAAACATCATTAAATGAACCATGATGCATTAACTTGGCTCATACCACCTATAATTATTTAATGAACCTTGAATATTTCAATGTTTATATGAAAAAATAATACATTCTTAAGATCACTTTAATAATTAAATAAAATTTTGAATACCTTGAGAAATAAATTGATTTATATTCAAAACAAAAATAATATAAATAAATTAACTTACTTGCAATAATTTACTTGGATTCTCACCAATATCTATCTATGGGGCCCACTTTATCCTAAACTCTAATTCAACGGAATTGGTGGAGTCTATGAATACACTTTTTCTGTGAACCACTAAGCCCCCATCTCGATAGATGTGAGTCCAAATTTTATCAACCCGGATCTTCGTTTCAGGTATGCCTTTCCATTTTCTGGAGTTTTTAAGAAAAATGGAGTTTCTGGAAAATTTTGAAGTACACACCGTGTACTTTCTGAGTACACGTCGTGTACTCTTCTCCAGCTCGAAGCCGTGTGTTGTCTGTGCCCCGGCCACACACATGGTGTGTAGAGGTGACGTGGAGGCCTATTTTGGTGGAGTACGGAAAAAACCTAGTACACATCGTGTACTCTAAAAGTGCATGTCGTGTACTTTTCTTTTTCTTCACTAAACGCACCAGGGTCGTTCCTGACAGACAGAACACACCCCTTCTCCAAGTTCTTCGTCCAAGAGCGACCCATACAGCCGGATCTTCCCCGAGCCCCCACCTCTCCGTCTGTTCCCCGATTCGAGCACAGTCGATTGCGTTGGAAGCGCAGCGGTGAGTTCTCCCTTCTGATTGAGCCTTGTTTTCCAATTCTTCCTCTTTATCAAGTTATCTGAGGTTGAACGTTTTGTGCGTTTTCTCAGATCTACGACGTTATAGGGAGAATCAGTCGTCGTGGTTCAAGTATATTGATCCCCTAGCATCAAGGTGGGTGTTTTATGCCTTTCTGTAGAAAGTCTTTTAATATTTTGTGCAAATTCCACCAATACCCTTGAACGGGGTATTGCATGTTTCCTGTTTTTCCCCTGTTGTTTGTCTGCTTTGCTTGATTGCTTGAGTAGATGTATTTGCCTGTGTATATGGTAGTTTTTACTGTACTCTGGATGTTTGCCATGCTCGTTTTCTTGTTTGGCATTTTGTCGGTTTCCATGCCTAGTTGTAGGATAGTAGAACTGTTGCTTATTATGTTGTGGGCCTTAGAATGATAGCCAAGTAGATTTGACGTTTACTTGGACGTTATACGTGCGTTGAGCATGTTAGTTTCACACAGGACTGTGAGAACCTAGTGTAGTAGACCACAGGGATAATAGATGTAAGGGCTTCTCCAGAGTGTCTTTTAATACGATGTGAGACCACAGGGGGAATTGACGATGAGTGCTTCCTCAGAGAGTCTGTATTTCCTCGACGTGGGCCACATGGGTAATGTGATGTTGAGTGCTTCCCTAGAGAGCCTTTAGCATGATATGAGACTATAGGGGGAATTGAAGGTGAGTGCTTCCTCAAAGATTCTATTCTTAGCTGAACCAGAGGGGTGAGACTGTGTGTGCCTCCTAGAGGGTTGCTAGTACTTGTAGGTTGAACCATAGGGGTTAGGCTATGAGAGATACCTAGAGGGTTACCTGTTTTCTACTTGTTGTTGGTTGTTTACTTGTGTACTTATATGCTAGTATTGTGGATTTTAGATGTTGTGTGCTTTTCTGTTTACTGCTTTCCGCACTTTTACTTTTGTATTCATTGACTGTTAGGCACATATCTTTGGGTGATTGCCTACTGGGATTGTATCTCACACCCTATTTGGGACATGATTTTGGGCCCAAGCACACTATTTTTTTGTAGGTATAGATAAGGGCAAGCTCCCTTCTACTTCAGGTTCTTGATTGCACTGGAGTTGGAGATCATGGGACCGAGCCATGGATTGCATTGCTGAGGAGTTTAATTTGTTTTCTTTTGCACTTTGTTTTCAGTTGTACTTAAGCACATTGGTTTGTTTACTACTTTATATAGACATATGTACCATGTTGCATCATTATTATTTTATACATTGATTCCGTTGTTCAGTTCAGTTGTTGTATGTTGTTTATTTTTTATTTTATTGTGACCGGTTGTTCTTCCACTGTATACTTTACCGAATGAGGGTATAGTTTCCCCACCGACTCACCAAGGCCCTCGTTGCTAGTCAGCAGCCTCTGGCATTTGGGGAAACGTGCTTGAGGTCAAGTGGCGAACCGGGTACAGGGCACCAGTGGAGGGGCTCCGGATTCGGGTTGTTACAAAGTGGTATCATAGGATTTATTTTCTCTTGATTTACTGTTTGGAGACTTTAACTAGGGATAGGACGGATTTGGTACTTGGTATTAAGTTGTGCTCGGGATTAGCTAACCCCTGTATAGGGAAAATCCATACTACCTCGTTAATTATAGTTGTTGGTCTTGAGATTTTACGGTTGATATGATTTCACCTAGAGTGATTCACATGATTTGTGTGGTTATTGTCTTGACTATTGCAGTTCTATTTCTATCACAACCCGATGAGATGAGGGTATTCCATTTCATGCATCATATAGGAACTTTTATAAATCACATGTCATGCATTCTTGCCATGCCATCTAGGGTGCATTAGCGATTGCATGATGTTGTGATAGACTTTGTGTAGATTATGTATGTTGTTGTGATAGATGCTTGATAGAATCTCTGCTTCCTTATTAGAGGATTGCTTGTATTCTTATTTGCTTAAATGAACGCCAAATTTTGATTCTTGGGGTGTTATGGGCCCTCTTGAATCAGAAATTGGTGGATTATGATCCTGTTTTCCCTTGTTTATGACTATAGGATATTCCGAGCTTTGATTCACGGGGAGTATGGGCCCTCATGAATCGGAATTTGGCACCTCTCTACCTTGTTTTCTATGTTTTCTGGGCTTCTTTGCAGTTTCAGAGCTACTGACCAGAAAAACCCAGAATACACGACATGTACTTTTGACTACACGCCATGTAGTTTTTAGGCCGTGTCACTGACCGTGTGAGCAGGGACACATTGTTGTGGAAGTAACTTCAGGGACACGCCGTGTACGGTTGGTACACGTCGTGTAGTTCAGAGCCGTGTACTCGGCCGTGTCACTAACAACACGGGTCGGGGAAGCTCGAGTAGAACATGTCGTGTTATAAAGGAACACGTCGTGTAGTTCTGTCCAGGTACTCGGTCGTGTCACAAACAACACGGGTCGGCGTTACCTTCTCTTAGACACGCCGTGTGTTTTCGGCACACGCCGTGTAGTCTTGATCAGGTACCCAGTCGTGTCACGAACAACACGGGACAGTGTCACCTTCACCTATACACGCCATTTTTGTTCAGAAAACTCCATTTAAGGTTCAGTCGTGTAGACGTCCGTGTATTTAACAACACGGGCCACTAATGCCTTGTCTAGTACACGTTGTGTTTGTTCAGAACATGCCGTGTAGTCTTGGGTTAAGTCGGACTGTGTGGGTTATCCGTGTAAAGAGACTCGGGCAGGGGAGTAGTTTTCAAGTACACGCTGTGTGTGGGGTCAACACACCTTGTAGTTTTAGGTGTTACAAGGCCTGTAGGGAAGGGGTACACGCCCATGTCAGTGGCTTAAGAAGACACACCGTGTAGTTTTATACATGCCATGTAGTCATGTTTTGTAAACTTGTGTGTTCTCTTTCCCTTATTCCTGTTTTGTACTCTTTTGTTCTCTGTCCTTTTTTTCTGATCTAAGGTGTACTTTTGATCTTTCATAGCTATGCCTTCGAGATGTCCTCTGGTTGTAAGTCTGTCGTCAGGCAGTGATTAGACGCCAGATATGGCTGATCAGGGAATTCCTGCCGACCCTCCAGTCAGGCCAACCTTGGCACCGGCTGTCATACCAGTTACAGGTGCTAATGCGCAGTTCAGGGAAGGTTTTATGAGGATGATGCAGACCTTTAAAGGAGCACCGCCTCCTGCCTCGACTATGGCAGACTTGATGCAGGTTTTTTAGCAGCAGCATCCTCCCACGTTCTCGGGGGAAGGAGGACCGCAGGCTGCAAAGTCATGGCTGGAAGCCATGCTGACTATATTCGAGCATCTAGAGACACCTCCAGAGAGGCAGGTCAAGCTCGCCACCTACATGCTCCTAAACTCCGCCAAGAGGTGGTGGGACGTGATCTCACAGGTGGGTCATCAGCAGGTTATGGCTTGGGATGAGTTTCAGTGCGTCTTTTATGACTACTTCTACCTGGAGACCCTGAGGGCCGACCGAGCCTGGGAGTTCATGAGCTTAGAGAAGGGTACTCTTTCTGTCATGGAGTATTCCTCTCGTTTCACCGAGCTGTAGTATTTCACACCCTTCTGGGATGGGAGTGGAGTGTTCTTGGAAAGGAAGTTTGAGGATGGTCTTAGGCAGGAGATCCGCTCGCAGGTGAATCTCTTCTAGTTGACTTCCATCACTTGCATCGTCAATCAGGCACTGATTGCGGAGCGCAATCTGAGAGACTCTGGAACTGTGAGCCAAGGCGGTTCTGCTTCCAGAGCTAGTTTTCCTCCAGATGACTGCAAGAAGTTTCGTAGGGAGTCTACACACGGTGATACGAAGAAGCGAGATGCATCATCAGGTAGCCAGGTGGTATGCTACCAGTGTGGTCGGTCAGGGCACATGAGGCTACAGTGCCAAAGAGACCCCGTGGAGTGCCGATCTTGCGGCAAGATGGGTCACCTTCAGCATTTCTGCCATGTTTTCTCACCAGCAGCTGATGACCAGGGTTCTTCTGTGACTCCTCGTTCAGGAGCAGCACCACCAGTTTCTCACCATTCGGGGAACTGGATTTATTCCAGCAATTCTGGCCAAGGTGAAGGTCGAGGCCATGGTGGTTAGCCACCATTCCCTTAGCACCAGCAAGTTGGATCAGCTCAGAGTGGTCATCCAGGGGTACAGGGCCGCGGTGCAGGATAGTCTTTCACTATGGAGCAGACCTATTAGGAGTAGGATCCTGTCCCTTCTACAGTTCAAGTTATGATTTTAGTAGCCTTAGTTTTATCTTCATCTATTTTTTATACTAGTGCTACGCGTAGTTTTGTCTCTGTTGCTGGTTTGGAGAGCGTTGGGCTCTGTGTATTTTCTTCTGCCGACATGTTGACACTAGACACACCTTTGGGGACGAGGACATCTACTGTACGCCAGTGTAGAGAGTTCCCTCTCGAGGTTGCAAGGTATTGTTTCTTATGGGATCTCTATGTCCTAGAGATGGAAGGCTATGATGTCATCCTCGGGATGGACTGGTTGGTTCCCTTCCAGGAAGTCGTCGACTGTTATCGCTGCAGAGTGAGTTTCGTTTCACCAGAGGGTGAATATTTTCTTCATAGAGGTGAATGGGATGTTCAGGCGAGTCGAGCAGGACTCGATCATCATGGTCTAGGAAGGGTGACAGCCTAGATTGCTAGTCTTTATCTGGATGATCATAGGACTTCGCAGTTGGACTTTCCTCCAGTGGTGGATCATTTCAGGGACATCTTTCCAGAGGACTTTTCGGGTTTTCCTCCGGAGCGTGAGGTAGACTTTTCTATTGAGCTCGTGCCAGGAGCAGCACCGGTGTCCATTCCTCCTTATAGAATTGCCACACCTGAGTTGCAGGAGCTCAAGAAGCAGTTGGAGGAGTTGCATGAAAAGGGTTTCATCCAACCCAGTACTTCTCCTTGGGGTTCAATTGTCCTATTTGTAAAGAAGGCAGACGGTGCCCTTTAGCTTTGCGTGGATTATCGGAAGCTGAACCAGTTGACGGTCAAGAACTGATATCCCTTTCCGAGGATCGATGACCTCTTTGATCAGCTTCGAGGAGTCCAGGTGTTCTTGAAGATCGACTTGAGGTCTGGTTATCATCATTTGCGCGTTAGACCATCAGATATACCTCTGATAGCCTTTAGGAGCAGGTATGGTCTATACGAGTATACAGTCATGTCGTTCGGTCTCATGAACGCGCCTACAGTTTTCATGGCACTGATGAACCGAGTATTCCATCCTTACTTGGAATCCTTTGTCGTGGTCTTCGTGGATGATATCTTGGTGTACTCTCACACTCGACACAACCATGCCACACATCTTGATATCGTTCTGAGTACACTGAGAGAGAATTGGATTTATGCTAAACTCTCGAAGTGCCACTTTTGGATGGATAAGATTCACTTCTTGGGTCATGTCATCTCAGAGGCAGGAGTATCTGTGGACCCAGAGAAAGTGAGAGCTTTAGTTTCCTGGGAGCATCCGAATAACATTTTTGAGGTACGGAGTTTCCTAGGTCTGGATGGATACTATAGACGCTTCATTCAGGACTTTTCATGCCTATCAGCACCTTTGACGGGTCTGACCAAGAAGGGGGTGAAGTTCTTATGGTCAGATTCTTGTGAGTCAACCTTTCAGGAGCTGAAGGAAAGATTGACGTCGGCACTGATACTAGTCTTTCCAGATCCATGCAAGATCTACACTATTTATTGTGATGCTTTGGGTATCGGACTAGGTGTTGTGCTTATGCAAGGAGATGGAGTCGTAACGTACAGGTCTCGGCAGTTGAGGCCACATGAGAGGAAATACCCTATGCACGATCTGGAGTTGGCAGTTGTTGTTCATGCCTTACACTGTTGGAGACATTATCTTTTGGGAGAGCACTTTGTGGTCTTCACTGACCACAAGAGTCTCAAGTATATCTTCACTCAGCGTGATCTGAATCTGAGGTAGCGCAGGTGGGTCTAGTATCTTCATTATTTCGATTTCGAGCTTGCCTATACGCCGAGAAAGGGAAACGCAGTGGCAGATGCATTGAGCAGGAGAACTCAGATTCAGGCAGTTCAGGAGGCCAGTAGTGAGTGGCATCTTATGGATCTGTTCTCTGAGATGCATCTAGAGGTTCACGATAAACAGGGACAGACTTTTCTATTTTTTGTAGTTGTTACCTCTACACTACTTGATCGGGTACGGATGAGGCAGCTATCAGACTCCGAAGGCTTAGTCCTATGGGAGAGCGTGTCAGGAGAGGACCCTCTTCCTGGACGGAAAGTAGGCAAGGATGAGATCTTGAATTTCCAAGGACGCGTATGGGTTCCAGCAGACATACACGAGGAGCTGATGTGGGATTTTCATTCCTCAAAATGGGCAGTTCATCCTGGTGTCACCAAGATGTATCAGGATCTTCATCGCCAGTACTGGTGGCCTGGTATGAAGAAAGATGTTGCTGGTTTTTTCATGCGGTGTTCTACATGTCAGCAGGTGAAGGCAGAGCACCAGTGATCAGCATGCCTTTTACAGTAGTTACCCATTCCGGAGTAGAAGTGGAACGATGTTGCGATGGACTTCATAACCGGGTTGCCGAGGTCGCCTCAAGGGAATGATGTTGTTTGGGTTGTCGTCGAAAGGCTCACGAAGGTTTCTCACTTCTTGCCGATCAAGGATACCTTTAGTGTCGATGATCTGGGACGACATTACATCAGAGATATTGTACATCTTCATGGAGTTCTACACTCTATTGTTTCATACAGGGATGCACACTTTACTTCTCGGTTCTGGCAGGGACTTTAGAAGGCTTTGGGTACACAGGTACTTTTGAGTATGGTATACCATCTACAGACTGATGGTCAGTCCGAGCGCACAATCCAGGTGCTAGAGGATATGCTCAGAGCTTGCATCCTGGACTTTGGCGGTTCTTGGGAGAAGCATATTCCTCTTGTGTATTTCTCCTACAACAACAGTTTCTAGGCAACCATTCAGATGGCACATTACGATACTTTGTACGGTAGGCCATGATGATCACCCTTATGCTGGCTGGAGGTAGGAGAGGTAGCTTTGCTGGGGCCTCGTCTTGTTCAGGAGACTTCGGAGCAGATAGAGTTGATTCGGAAGAGGATGGCTACAGCACAGTGTTGGCAGAAGTCTTATGCTGGTCAGTGAAGACGACCTCTAGAGTTCGAGGTCGGGGATCAGGTTTTTCTGCATGTTGCATCGAGATTGGGACACAAGAGGATTCAGAGGCAGGGTAAGCTTTCACCGCAGTACGTTGGGCCGTTTGAGGTTTTGGAGAGAGTTGGGTCGGTCGCCTATCAGTTGTAGCTACCCCAGAGGTATCGGGCCATGCACGACGTCTTCCAAGTCTCTCAGCTTCGATGTTACTTTTCAGACCCATCTCATGTCTTTCATCCTGAGGAAGTTAAGATAGAAGCGGATACATTATTTGAGGAGCATCCCATCCGGATTGTCGATCGCAATACGAAGGTTCTCCGTGGGCGGTTTGTCCCTCTTGTATGGGTGCTATGGAAACATGGGCAAGTACAGGATGAGACCTGGGAGAGGGAGGCCGATGTAAGATCACAGTGGTCGGAGCTATTCAGGGTTTCTTCTTCTACGCCTCGCTAGGGAAATTAGGGGATGAATTTCTTTAAGGGGGGAAGTTTGTAAGAACTCAGATCTTCGTTTCAGGTACGCCTTTCCTTTTTCTGGAGTTTTTAAGAAAAATAGAGTTTCTGGAAAATTTATAAGTACACGTCCTGTACTCTTCTCCGGCTCAAAGTTGTGTGCTGGTCGTGCCCGGGCCACACACACGGTGTGTAGGGGTGACGTGGAGGCCAATTTTGGAGGAGTACAGAAAAAACCTAGTACACGCCGTGTACTCTAAAAGTACACGCCATGTACTTTTCTTTTTTTTCACTAAATGCACCGGGGTCGCGCCTGACGGACAGAACACACCCCTTCTCCAGGTTCTTCGTCCGAGAGCGACCCGTATGGCCGGATCTTCCCCGAGCCCCCGCCTCTCCATCTGTTCTCCGATTCGAGCATGGTCGATTACGTTGGAAGCACAGCGGTGAGTTCTTCCTTCTGCTTGAGCCTTGTTTTCCAATTCTTCCTCCTTCTCAAGTTATCTAAGGTTGAACGTTTTGTGCGTTTTCTCAGATATACAACATTCTATGGAGAATCAGTCGTCGTGGTTCAAGTATATCGATCCCCTAGCATCAAGGTGGGTGGTTTGTGCCTTTCTGTAGAAAGACTTTTAATATTTTGTGCAAATTCCACCAATACCCTTGAACGGGGTATTGCGTGTTTTCTATTTTGCCCCTATTGTTTGCCTGATTTGCTTGATTGCTTGAGTAGATGTATTCTCCTATGTATATGGTAGTTTTTACTATACTCTGGATGTTTTCCATGCTCGTTTTCTTGTTTGGCGTTTTTTCGGTTGCCATGCCTAGATATAGGATAGTGTAACTGTTGCTTATTATGTTGTGGGCCTTAGAATGATAGCCAAGTAGCTTTGAGGTTTACTTGGACGTTATACGTGCGCTGAGCATGTTAGTTTCACACAGGACTGTGAGAACCTAGTGTAGTAGACCATAGGGATAATAGACGTAAGGGATTCTCTAGAGTGTCTTTTAATACGATGCATGACCACAGGGGGAATTGACGATAAGTGCTTCCTCAGAGAGTCTGTAGTTCCTCGATGTGGGCCACAAGGGTAATGTGACGTTGAGTGCTTCCCCAGAGAGCCTTTAGCACGATACGAGACTATAGGGGGAATTGAAGGTGAGTGCTTCCTCAAAGAGTCTGTTCTTAGCTGAACCAGAGGCATGAGACTGTGTGTGCCTCCTAGAGGGTTTCTAGTAATTGTAGGTTGAACCATAGGGGTTAGGCTGTGAGAGCTACCCAGAGGGTTACCTGTTTTATACTTGTTGTTGGTTTTTTAATTGTGTACTTATATGCTAGTATTGTGGATTTTAGATGTTGTGTGCTTTTCTGGTTACTGCTTTCTGCACTTTTACTTGCCTTGTATTCATTGACTGTTAGGCATAGATCTTTGGGTGATTGCCTACTGGGATTGTATCTCACACCCTATTTGGGACATGCTTTTGGGCCCAAGCAGACTATTATTACAGGTATAGATAAGGGAAAGCGCCCTTCTACTTCAGGTTCTTGATTGCACTGGAGTTGGAGAGCATGGGACCGAGCCATAGCTTGCGATGCTAAGGAGTTTACTTTGTTTTCTTTTACACTTTGTTTTCAGTTTTACTTCAGCATGTTGGTTTGTTTACTTCTTTCCATAGAAATATGTACCATGTTGCATCATTATTATTTTATACATTGCTTCCGCTATTTAGTTCAGTAAGTGTATGTTGTTTATTGTTTCTGTTATTGTGACTGGTTATTCTTCCGCTGTATACTTTACCGAATGAGGGCATAGTTTCCCCACCGACTCACCAAGGCCCTCACTACTAGTTGACAGCCTCTGGAGTTTGGGGAAACGTGGTTGAGGTCAAGTGGCGAACCGGGTACAGGGCACCAGTGGAGGGGCTCCGGATTCGGGTCGTTACACAAATCATAGACCAAGAGAAGTATCTAGAAACACAATATGAACCCAAAAGAGATTAGGAGAATTAAATTTTATGAAAAGAATTTATGAACACTTTCCATGTAATATAATCCCTCTATCTTGATATCTCATTTAAGCAGGCTATGTCACTTGTTCCATCAACCTATATGCTCAAAATCCAATTATTTGAATCTCTAAAAGTGAAATCATCAAAAAACTTACATGTGCATGGACTTCTCAGATGGTTCAGTTTCCATCAATGGGAATAAGATATCAACCTCTATTAAATAATAGGAAGGAAAAATCCTTCCTCAAATTATTTATTAATTCCATATCATTTGTGAGACAACCAACATATCCAACTTCTCCATAAACATATGTCATCTCGATTTATGAAATACATCAGATTATGTGACTCGTGATATTAAATAATAATAATACTAAATTCTAAGGATCATTACATTAATATACATATAGAAACATATATTGACATATAAAATAATGGATTTCCTACTAGTGGGTCAGTTCTCACAATTCTCCTCTCTTGAATATTTCCAAGGGTGAACTTTATGAGAATAATTCTCAAGGTTATTATAATAGCAGGGAACTATTATGACCTTTTGATGTGAAAAATACTCTAAGGACATCATCACATTCATTTTAAAGAATAATAATGATTAATATGAGATAAGATATTAATAATATTCAATGTTATGTAAATATAGGTAATCAAAAGTAAAAAATCCATTGGTTCTTGAGAACTAACTATAATAAACTCTCACTTTCACTAGATTCTAATACTCGCTATTCAATTGGTTAGCCTCACCTGATAAATATTCTCTTATTAAGTTATTAAAATAGTTGTTAGTTCTTCCATGCAATGGTGGTTATTCTACTTACTATGAAATCACACCATCAAGAAAATCACTCAAGAGGTGATATTACTGAGTATAAATATTTTTCCTCTATAATCCCTTACATATTGAATAATACCATAGTCTAAAGTTCATCATAACATAATGACACTTTACTATTTTGGTAGAACTACAAAATCTGGAATAAATCATTGTTAAACCTAATTTTAACTACATCAGAAGCCTCAGTGTACTCGGTTTATATCGATATGGAAATAATTGGATATAATATGTTTTTATTTAACATATTACCTTAACCAAAATATAATCTTAGATAAAACTATTTTAATAGAAGACTAGTTTTGAATAACTATTATTCGTATTTCTCCTACAATGGGTACTCATCCAGTCATACTTTCTCAAGAACTTTTAGATAGTTATTAATATCATCCTTTCCTACCAAAAATCCTAAAGGCCTTGAAATTTTTATTATTTTTGGATAATCCCCTTTTTAATTGAGTTGAGGGGGAACCCTACATTTCTTGTAGTCCCAGTAGGAATATATAGACAAATATGTGACTCTAAAGGCCCCAAATACCTGAAAATCACTAGAAGAGACCCTCCAAAAAAATGATATATTTAACTAATCTCCCAATATTGCATGGATGTTTAGCTATAATTTTCCCATATAGAGATGCACAGTGACTTATATTTATGGAAGATGATATACCCTCTCATTCATCCCTATCTAGTAGCCCTTTTAAGCTGGGTGTTTCTACTCTGAACCCCATATAGATCTAGACCTATGGAATGAGGATCGAATTTTTTTTACTGTCAAGCTGTCATTGTATCTCCACACCTGTGACTTGTAACCTCCATTTCCAATCATCAAAGGAATACCGCTAGTCTATCACTACATTACTCTTGGATCTGTTGCATCGTTTCACCTTTGACCATTCTGTCACTGAGCTGTGACGTTGACACCAACAACCATCACGAACCTCTAGTTCCTCTGACCATTCTGACACTCCACCACACATTGATTCCATCAAACAAATAGGACCACCATATCCCATTGGATGAATCCTATAATCACTTCTCTATCGATGTCGAGCACCCCCATCCCCATCGAGACCACCATCCCTATTCTATCGACACTGATTTCCCCCCATCCCCACCAAGACCACCATCCCCCACTATGAGAATAATATCAAACCTCCCAAAATATTCAGTTTTGTAAGGATTTGATCCTAGGATTTTTTATGCCGGATCATAGGGTGACTTTACCACTAGGTAGAAACCCAACTACGACTATTTTCCTTTCGTTTCTTCTAGTTTTGTTCAATATTCACTTATTATTATTTACACATAAGCAATATCAAACCACAATACATACCTTGGAATGTGAGATATATTTATAAAGTACTCTTAGAAGTATATAATATATAAATCAAAAAAAAATATTCTCTTATATTTTCATGCACCAAATAATGAGATTTCAAGCCATATGATACTGGAACCAATACCCTCTCAGAATGTTCCCTATTGAAACACTTTAGTTTCAGTTCAACATATGTATTATGATTAGAACTAAAAAATATCAAAGATCAATCTATATAGGTCATGTTCCCTTGAACTGGTGTAATAATTAAGGTAATGGTAGAATAAATCATTTTAATATTTTCTAGTATTCTGAAATTATGTAGATATGTTCAATATAAATATATTAAGTAAATATTAAAATTAAAAATGAAATGGTTTCATTAAACTCATTTCTTATAATATTCCATTTAAAAGTTTAATTTTCAAATTATATAATTTTAATTTTATAAAATTAATTTCATTTTTAAATTAATCATATCAAAATTATCTTATAATTAATTTTTTATAATTTTCTACAAATATTGATTTTTTAAGGAATAGTGAAAAATACTAATTTTTATTGAAAATGGGAATTTCATTTTAAATTATTTAAAAGGTAAAATTATGTTATGGATTATTTTTAAATTTCCATTAGTTCATTTTGATTTAATATAATCCAAATATGGCTTTTAAAATGGACTTTATACTTGAATTTTGTATAAAACATTTTATATTTAAAAAGTGTATTTTTCTGAAAAGTTGTTTTTTATTACATTTTATCGGTTTAATTTTAAGTTAAATTCTAAAAATTATGTGTTTTGAATTTTGAAAAATAGATTCTATATTTGTAATCGGTGGGTATAAATTTAATAAATAGTTCCCTTTTATTTTTGTTCAATATGAATAGTAACCTTAGTAATTTTTATTACCCTCGTAAAGGGTAAATCAGGAAATTTATGTTAAAAATAAAATGATAAGAACTATTAAATGAACAAAAAACTTACATAAATATTATTTAATGAGTATATCTAGACCATAATCATCTAAGATCAAAATTTATATCCTTTCTGGGCCATATGGATGATATTATTACCTTTATAGTATTTTATTTAATGAAAATTTAAACATGTCACACTCTTATTTTTAATAAGTGTAATATTTTTAATATGGTTTTATCCAGAGGATATTTTAATCTATAAATATTATTTTTAAATATAATATATTTATATTCATCATGGTAATTTATTTTTAATTTTTAGTGAATAAATAATTACCTTAAATTCTTGCACAATGTTGATGCAGTAATTATTTAATTAATGGAAAATCAAATAAATGATATTATAAATAATAAAATAAATATAATTTGAGATAAATAATGTGATAAATTAATTATATATATTTTCATGACATTTTGGGTATAGAATAAAATATTTTTTCTAATTTTATAAGTTTTATTGATATTATGAAAGTCAAAGTAATGAATAGTTCTAAAAATTGAAATTATGGATATTTTATAGTAAATAAAAATTTATTAAAGATATCAAATTCATAAAAATAATAAATTTGTCCAATTTATTAGTATAATATTTAAAATATCAACAATGTTCTATTTATGGGTATTTTTTCATTTCATAGTAACTATATTAACCCTTCAAGAGTAAAAATTAATGTTGTCGTGGTAAGAGTTACAGGGGTTAAATAGGGGTTAAAACCAAAGATAAGGGTATAAATATAGTCAAAGAAATTATAATTTTTATTTTATGAGGTTATTTTGAACCATAATAATCATATATTAAAAATTAATAAGTATTTATCCCTTTTTTATTAAATATTAATTGATATTAATTTATAATTTGGAGAAATTCCAAGAGTGCTCATCCCTTCTCTTATAAAATGGCACATCTTCTTCTCATTTATTCACACATAAAAACTCATTATTTTTGTCAAATACCTACCCAAATATATTTATAAATCCCTACCCTCATTATATATGTCTTTTTTTATTCATAACTCTAAACTCAGGAGTCTTAAGGTGTTAAGCACAGAAGATTGTTCAAAGAATATGTATTATTTTTAATTGAGTGTTTCTATTTTGATTCTTCTTCCACATCCCTAAAACATTATTAAATCATGATAAAATAATAAATCCAGTATCCTACTTATAATGATATTTTATTATAATATTTTCATGAACTATATCCATTACCATTTCCATCAAATGGGGAAAGAATTCATTATTTGTGTGTACAGCGGACTACCGGCTTGTGAACTGATGTAATTCATTTTTCATCACCGTCTCCCAAGATAGGTTATAATGATGCAATTAATACTTATATATGATATCCATGAAATATTTATCATTATTAAAAGATAATATATCATTTATTTTCTCACCTTTCCATGCATATAAAAATGATAACATCGTTCATGTGTACGTTTGGATTATCACCTTCATGAAGCGATGTGATTCGTTTTTCATCAACACATCACATGTATGATATATATAATTATATATGAAAAACTAATAATATATTTATGATTTTATGATCATTATGTAAATATAAAATAATACTTACCTTCTTTTCATAATGATCGTTGAAAAATGGAAATGCTACTCATGCGTACACACGACCTACCGTCTTCATGATTGTAACATAGTTAATTTTTTATAACCATATTTAAATGGAGGATTTAAAATCATAATTTTTATATATATATGATAATTATTTATTGATTATTATTCTGTATATGGTGTAATAATAACCTATATGACAATAGTCAAATTACCAAATACATTTCTGTCTTAAGTACCAAATCTTATTAAAATGCTTGATGTTAATTTAAATGATTAAGTAAATGTATATAATATGGTAATAAGTAATATAAAAGGAATAATTAAATTGAAAACTTTTTTTAATAAAATTTAAAATTTTAAAAAAATCAGGAAGATAAAAGATAAACATGATGAATCAAACTCGAGGTAAGAGACTTTCTTTTAAAAATTATTTAAAAGAAAATTTCCCTTAAAACTATCTTTTTCTTCCATGCCCATATGATTATTTTAAAAAAATATTTAAATAAGTATTTTAATATTATTATATTATTTTTTAAATTCATTTTTACCCATGTTTTCTTTTTTATAAAATGTTTTGAAAGGAACCTTTTTTCATTTTCCAAACAAGGTACTTTGTGACTTTTTCGACAAAAATACAGAAGGAATATTTTTTAAATTTTAAATAATGAGTGTCTTTTAATGCCATAATGATTCCTTAATACGTTAAATTTTCCATTATAACTTTTTTCTATTCTTTTCAAAGAAAATGGTTTCTTTATTATGTGCATTTTTTTTATATTTTAAAAGTGATTTTTAAGAAAAATGGGTATTTTGATATTAGAATGTGGTTTGCACATATGTTTAAAAGATCTATTCAATGTTTTTATTCATGATATGGTCCTTGAAAATTATTTATAAAGGTTTAATCCCCATTATTTATCATGGTTGATCCGGTTATAACTTATACGATGGGTGTGCCTAGAAAGTTCTCTAATGTATTGGGTTCTCTAAAGTTGGAAGTCAACCATATGGTTATTTCATTTATAAGAGTGATTATAAGAGTGATATAGAAATTATGTCCCAAGTCACCTATAATAATTTTCTATGCTTTATAATAAGCTTTCATGGAAATATTTTTCTTTTAA
The DNA here is from genome assembly GCA_963277665.1 of Viscum album. Lineage (NCBI taxonomy): Eukaryota > Viridiplantae > Streptophyta > Magnoliopsida > Santalales > Viscaceae > Viscum > Viscum album. The sequence goes on from OY728162.1 coordinate 358,993,319, forward strand.
AAGGTATGATAATTATATTTTAAAATAAAAAAAATGATTCACTTTTCATATGAAAATGTGTATTTTTAAGAAAAGGTTTTTCATGGATTTTCATGTTTTCCACTGGACTAACATTTTTCTTATTTTTATGTCCCATAGTGATATTTTTTTCTCATCACACATTTTAAATAAAATTCATAAGGTTTAAGTAGGAGTAGTGACAATGATGAGTTCAATATGAAAATTGTAAAGATTTTTCGTGAAAAGAAACCATGTTTTATTTTAAAAAAGTTCTATTTGGTTGGAAAATAGATACTAAGTATAAGTTTCCACTTGTAATGTATGGTTTTACTATGTAATAGTTTTTCCTAATTCTCTAAAACTATAAATTGAAAATATCCTTGGGATTTTAATAAATAGAATTATTTTTTAAAGTCACTATAATATGTAATTCTTAAGGATGGTTCCTTATAATATGGTTACTACTTTAATTAATTCTTGGATAAATTATACATTGTCATAACTAATTGTAAGACTAATCATATATTTTCTATATGTGCCCAAACATATCTATATTGGAAAACTATAGAGATCACATTAACCTCTTTTTAACACCAAGAAACAACTCTTTCTAAATAAATATCCTTATGTTCATTATAATTATTTTGATCCATAAATGGATCCTTGAAATATTTTATTCCTTATTGGATTTCTATAGTGATTTCAACCATTTTTTGTCATGTAAAATAGACATCATCCATGAGGGTTCCTCCAAAAATATTGGCCTTAAAATTTGAAACCCAATATAATGATCATATATAATTTCTATGACAAGTGGTATTCTATTAGATTTAATCATGAAAACTTGGTGTAACTGAATAGGCCTTATGGGTACCATGATTGTAATATATGTGACTAGTTTCTTTGGAATACCCACTAATGACTTTTCATCAACTATAAAATAAATCCAAAATACAAAAATGGATTTCAGTACATTGAATCCATATTTAAATTCATACGAACATGTCAGTCATAAGTAGTTTCAACTTACATCGCCCTATTATAAATATTATACATATCAAATAATATATCACCTGTATATATCAACATAAAACCACCTATATGTTTTTAACTTTCTTATGAAGTTTTTTTCTCTGGAACAATTCCTCCCAATAAAATTTATGGATTTGAATGTTCCTATGCCGACTCTTGTGTATTTGGATCCTAGAATTCAATGAATTATAAATTTCACCCACCATATCCGCAGAGATTTTATCCCCACATAAAATTATAATTAGTATAAACTAATATATTTTTACCTTAAGGATGTGATTATCATGAGTATCTGTAGGATAATTAAACTATGATTCACTTTGTGTTACCTTCTATGTATACTTTTAGCTATAACTAGATTTAAAAAAATGGGTCTTATAAAACACTTGAGGCTATAACATAATGGAATACTATCATATAACAACTTATATGATATCCATTATTTAATATAGTTTTTATATGGTCAGCTGTCATGATACAATTTTTAAAACATATCTAGAAAGTATTATGGAAGACTTTAAATAAATATAAGACTCCTCATCAAACTACCATGTACTAACATTTCCACTGTGATGTGTATAAGGTAATGTATGTTTAGGAAAGCCTTCACTTTATATTCAAGTAATAGATGAATAATTGGATAAGATATACTCTGAAAAACCCTCCCAGAGAATATTAAAACTTATTACCAAGTGAATTCATTACTTCCATTTTACATTCCTAAAATATCTTAAATAAATCAAAAGAAGTACATGAATTTACCATTAGCTTATCTTATAATAGTTAATATTATCGATCTAAACTAACTATGTAATATTTTTATCTTACTTTTACTTTTAAAGGTTTATTTTTAAAAACATAATGTGTATATAGATAATTCCTAAGGTTTTTAGCTCAAAGGAGTCTAAAAATCCCTCTAGTTAAATCCTTGGAAACTATTTATATTTTCACTTGATAAAGAATTATATTTCCACAACTATTTATGAGTCTCATATTTTATATTAATCTTTAATTAACAATTTGGATATTCCTATTTCAAGTATTACTTAAAATATAATGTATGAATTTCCATAAAAACATTCATTTCAAAATAAATAATGTCTCATTTTGTTCAACTTTACACTGAGATAAATGTTTTTTTAATACCTAATACACAATAATATTTTTAAAAGAATCAATCTACTTGGAAAAATGAAGTCATGTGATTCTCACTACTGACATAGGAATCATCCTTTCTTATCCCCTGGTAGAATTTTTCTTTACTTATGAAGTCACATGATTCTAACTAATGAGATAGGAATTACCCTTTCTCGGCTATAAAGAGAATTCACCTTACTTCTTGTAATGTTTCTAAACTTCCTTGTTTTATGTATTTGAATATAAAAATATATTTAATACCCAATAATCCAAACAAAAGTATCATAAACAATGATTAATATACCTGAAGTACAAGTTATAACTTGCTTCTTTTTCAATCCATTACAATTCCTCCACCAATGAATTATCTTCCCACATGAGAAGCAAATAGTATAACACCCTAAGATTTTAAATTATATTTTTCCTCTAAAACTTAATGTATTTAATATCTTGCTTCACATGCAATAATGAACCACAACAAACTATGGAACGTTATATACTATTAAAATGTAGTTGAATAATTGTTGAAAAATAATAAAGGTAACTAAATTATGAAACATATTTAGAAAACAAATAATGGAAAATATTAATACTAAGTCATTGATAAAATTCAATTAGTGTAGCTAAATAACTAATAAGACTAATTTATTCTTTAAAATGTAACATTTATAAAAACCGGTTCTTTATATGCTTCATTTTAAGAAAATAACATATTATGAATAAAATATATTTTTTATTTAAATATTATATTAACAATAATTTAATTATTAATTGATAGGAAATAAGAATGAGAACAATTAATATTTTAAAATTTTATTTTCCTATCAAAACAGTTTGCATTATATTTTTTATGTTTTTATTTAAAAGTTAAATTCTTAAATTTTATAAATCTAATTACACCAAATTAACTTCAATTTTAGATTTATAATAACAAATATTATCTTAGGATTATTTTTTTATACTTTTCTGAAAAAATAATTTTTTAGTTGAATTGTGAAAAAATATTTTTTTTACTAACAATGTAATGTTTATGAATTTATCATGAAGTAAGTATTAATTAAAAAATTATTAGAAAAAAATTATTTAAGGAGTAAAATAAATCATTTAAAAATACTATTTTGAATTTATAAAACTCAAGTTTAACATTTTGGAAACTGATATAATAATTTACACAAAAAAATGTTTTTATTCCCTTATATTTAAAATTAGTTTTCATCACTTATATAAATTAAATATAAAAAATGGATTTAATATTTTATATCAAAATTTCCATATTATGTAATAATTTCAATTTCATTTTTATGAATAATCGTATGGTTACTAATATTAAAGTTAATGACCATGATAATGATGAAGGGATTATTTTAAAAGATTTTTTTATTGATGTTGTGTAATTTTCATATAATAAATTAAATTTATATATTTTATATAATTAATTTTATATGATTTTTACACATATATAATAATATATTATAACTCATTTAATTGGTAATTAATTTTATATAAGATTGAGAACACTTAATGGTAAAAATAGTTTTTTTCTACAAAACAGTATTTCAATATATTAATTGTTTTAATTTAAAAGTTAGTTTTATCTTATTTAAAAATTGAATTAGATTATATTTATCCTGAATTTATATTAATATCATTAAAATTTCAAAATAATTATTACATTATATTTTTAATAAAATATATATTACTTGGGTAAAAATTAGTTTCCAGGGTAAAAACCAAAATTATAACATGTAAAAATCAAGTGGTAAAATTTTTGAAACATATTTCAAACATGTATGAAAATTTAATTATAGTTTATCTACTTATATAACTTCATAATCTATTATTTTAAACTTTTGGGACCTTTAACCCTTGATTAGAAACATGCCATTATTGAAATGTAATGGGTACTTCCAAAATTACAATTTTCTTCACTTATAAAAGAAAACCACTTTCACCATTTCATTCAACACCTAATGATTATAATTTACACCTAAAACTAATCCAATTTTATCCTCATGTAATGGAATATTATGTTCATAATCCTATAGTATCAATTAGTTATCATAAGGCCTCCATTTCTAATGAGATTTCCAAGAGAAATCCCAAGTTCTCAACAAGAGTATTTCTTACTCCTTAGTCTTTTCGTATTAATCTTACTCTTAAAATATTTTTATAAACACCATAATATAATGTATTTGTTATTTTTTATATTTAATTTTATTATTCTATGATAAAAATAGTTAACCACCTTTGTCACGACCCATCCTCGGGGCCCGTGCCGTGACTACCCCAAGCCCGCCTTCCATATGCCAGGGGCTGGCGACTAGCACCAAAGGTGTAAATCCCAAGAAAAAAGGGAAGTCGTTGCCTTTATAAGTAAACACACACAACAAAGTACGCAAGTGAAGTAAGCACTAAGTAAAACTAAGTACAAAAGTAGGTGCTGAAAAGTAAATGAGCCAGAATACAAACCCAACTGAAAGTACAGTACAACTGAAAAGAAAGTACAGCCGTAGTAAAGTAAAACTACAACACCGAGTCATCCTCTAGAAATCCCACCTGAAGGGTGGGTACAGATAGTCTCATCAGCTCCTTGGGTCTGGTTGTCCGCTCCATGTACGTCCTACCAAGTGGTCCACCTCCGGGTACCGTCCAGCTCCACAAGCCTCCACCTCGATTAGTGATGTCTGTTGTCTGCATCCAACATAATGTAGTGCAGGCATAGCCTGTGTAGGGGTGAGCATACGATACTCAGTAGGGACCCCGAGACCCCCGAAGGTCTCTCAAAATCCATGAAGGATAAACCACAAAGGAAATATACAATCACGAAATATCAACCGACTGTACTTAGGTATATGCCCATACATATACCTAAGCCATCAATTACCATTCGTCTCCAACACTCGAGCCCAAGCACAGCTCAGTCCACACAGGAAAAACACAACCCAGTCCACATAGGAAAACATGTCAATCACATCGCTGAAAAAGATTGAATTCAAGACTTATCTCACACAGGTATAAAAATTTGTATAGAGATAGAGATGATCAGATGTAGCCACTGATTCATCTAAGCTGTCGGACCCACATAGGATACAAGACCAGCTAAGCTGTCAGACCCACATAGGATACAAGACCAGCTACTCTGCCGGACCCACACAGGATACAAGTATAGAGGTCAATACTTCCAGAACCACACATGATACAAGAACATTAGTCATCGCCTTCGAACCCACGGAGGATTCCATTATGGTAGTCGTTGTTGTCGAACACACGGAGGATTCCAGTACAGTAGTCGATGCAGTCGCAGCCAGCTCTAGGGTTCCCGCACATAGCATGCTCGATTCCGGGAGGGTCCGCTCCCTGAGAGAAAGATTAGATACATCAACTATCACGAAGTCCAGAGTTGATTTATCCCAAAGTTTTGTCTTGTCAAAGAAACTCAACGCGATAGACAGTGCGTCAATCGGACGTCCGGTCTGAGTGTTATTGGCTTTTCCGTTCCAGGGCCTGGTTGGTTTTTAAGCTAAAACCAACCGGAACGTACTCCATCTTCATCTAAACCTCAAGTGGATTATGCCAAAAGAACCATCTCAACAAAAGGAATTCAACGCAGTTGATGACACGTCAATCGGACATCCGGTCCTTAAGTTATAAGTGTTTTCGCTCCAAGGGCCCAGCTGGTTTCAGGTTCGAACCAACCTGTACATACCTAAACTATGATAAAATCTCGAGTGTAATATACCAAAAATACCATATGGATCCAAGGATTTATACTCAACCGACGGTGCGTCGATCGGACGTCCGTAGCTCAAGTTATAGGCAAAAGACAGAAAAACGGTCCGAAGAGGGGGTCTGAGCACGATCCGACCTGGCCCAACCCCCCCCCCCCCCCCCCACCCCCGGGTCGGCCTGAACTGGGTCGACCCGACCCAGCTCCAGGTCCGGCCCGGTGGGGTGCAACCCGGTGTGCGTGACCCCCCCCCCCCCCCCGGCCCGGCCGGGGGGGGGGGGTGTGTTGGCTCGGCCAGCGAGCCGAGCGGGTGGCGCGGCCCCCTATTTCGCGGACACGGTGCCAGGCTGGCGCCGCTGTCTCCCCTGGATCCCGCGCGGCTATGGGATCCTTCCCTCGCCACCATGGCTGATGCCACAGTGGGCTTCTGCCAACGATGCGCCGGGGCGCCGCCGCATCCGGCCGCCGGCGCTGCCGCACCGCCGGGGTCTTCCGCGGGCCACCGAAGTCATTTCGGTGGTCTGTTTTTTATTCCGACTGCACCTGCGATTGTCTCAGGATCCTTACTTCACTGTGGAGGCCCCCAATCTCCATTGCGGTCTCGTTTCATCATCACCAAACACCCCGTACATCAAGAACAAAATAGAGGTGGGTCCGGACATGTTCGTTAGTCCGTACCCACCGCGTTAGAGGTTCAAAACATCACCCAACAATTTAAATGCCAACTTTGAGAGTATAAAACATGTATATGAAATATAAAAATTTCCCCTACCTTGAACAATTGATGTCGCGCGTCAGGCATCATAGAGGATGGCGTCGCGGGGTGAGGTTTCGCAGACGTCGTCGGTGTGCGCCCGAGGAGGAAGTGGTGTCTCCTCTCTTGTCGCGGAGAAGAGAATGGGGGGTGTGTCGTTGTTCTTCATGGAACTCGCGTTCTTTGTCGAAGGAGGCTTCATTCTTCGTCGGAGGATGGCGTTCTTCCAAAAAATCTCAAGAACTCTCCCGATCTTCCTTAGCACAATGAAAGCTCTCCCCCAAAATGAAATAATAGGCTCCTCCTATTATTTTATTACACATGCAAAGTAACTTCCAAAATTCAAATCACCACATTAAATAAACATGTTGAAAATTGATTAAAGGAAGGGAGAGGAAAGATCCCCATTAATTAAACACGTTGGCAATTAATTAAAAGGGAGGGAGAGGAAAGATCCTCATTAATTAAATGCATTGGCAATAAAAAAGGGAGTTGCCAATTTAATGAGGGGGTTTTAAAGAGTTAGAGGAAAATTGAATGGTTGGGGATCGTGTGGGCCCCACCTCTCTAACATCCACACTTGGGTAGTTAGGTGTATGTGGTTCCCACCCTTAACTACCCATGGGAGGAATTAATCTCCCTAGATACATAATAAAATTATACAAACAATTTTATTTACCTCATAATTAAACCCCAAATTATAACTTCAAACCCACATAAAATGCAACTACGGTAAATGTCCCCTTAAGCAATTACTGGTGGTGTGAGTTCATCGGTGCACTCGGATTTCAATTCTGGGCACCGGTTTAAAAGATAGAAAAGCTCGCTTGTTCATTCACTGAACGTACCTGAGCTAAACTTCGGAAATTGATTTCGGACACACCGGGCCTCGGAATCAAGCGTCGTCAGAATCCACAGACTCGTAAAATTCCAAAGTATTTAAAAAAAATATTTTCCTTGAAATTTTCGGGTCTTTACATTACTCCCACCTCAGGGGTTTGTGTCCCCGTAAAGCTACAACATAAACTAGGGAAACAAATGAGGGTACTGAGCACGCATCTGAGCCTCCTGCTCCCATGTGCTCTCCTGGAGGTTCCCATGCTACCAGCGAATGTGCACCAGAGGAATCGATCGTCCATGTAGGACCCGCTCCTATCGATCCTCAATCTCCACCATGACCTCCAAAAAATTCACCCCGTCATTGATGTCCATCTCCTCATGGTCGATGATATGCATCGGGTCGTGCACGTATCTCCTCAGCTGAGATACGTGGAAGACGTCATGCACCCAGTGCAACTGAGGTGGAAGGGTCAGGCGGTAAGCCACCTCGCCTACTCTACTGAGGACCTGAAAAGGCCCAATGAAGCACGGAGATAACTTGTCGCCCTGACCAAATCTCCACAATCCACGCCGAGGTGAGACCCGTAAGAAAACTTGGTCACCATCCTTGAACTCCAGTGGCCTCCGTCTCCTATCAGCATAGGACTTCTCTCTGCTATGTGCGGTCCTCATCCACTCCTAGATGATCTAAACCTTATCTGTCATAGCCTGAACAATATCTGGTCCTACGAGTGCTAACTCCCCCGAGTCAGTCCAGCACAGAGGTGATCTGTATGGTCGGCCGTACAGTGCCTCGTAAGGTGCCATCCTAATGGTGGAGTGGTAGTTGTTGTTGTACGCAAACTCCACCAAGGGTAGGTGATCCTCCCAGCTACGACCAAATTCAAGGACACATGCACGGAGCATGTCCTCGAGTGTATGAATGGTCCTCTCCGTCTGGCCATCCGTCTGAGGGTGAAAGGCAGTGCTCAGGCGTAGCTGCGTCCCAAAAGCCTCTTGTAACCCCTTCCAAAGCCAGGAAGTAAAGAGAGAATCTTGATCGGAGACGATAGATGATGGAACACCATGAAGTCATACAATCTCCTGGATGTAGAGGTGTCCCAAGCTCTCTACTGAGCCCTGCTCTCTGATCGGTATGAAGTGGGCCGACTTGGTGAGTCGGTTGACAATCACCCATATAGAGTCGTACCCTCTGGAAGTACGTGGAAGCCCCATCATGAAATCCATGGATATCCCATCCCACTTCCACTCCAGGACCTCTAAGGGTTGTACCAAGCCTGTAGGTACCTGGTGCTCTGCCTTCACTTGCTGACAAGTGAGGCGTCGAGAAACGAACTCTGCTATAGCCTTCTTTATACCCGGCCACCAGTGTTGTTGTATGAGGTCCTGATACATCTTCACTACTCCTGGATGTACCGCTAGAGGGGAAGTGTGGAACTCCCTCAACACCTCCTCCTGTAGTGCAACTGGTACCATGGTACGACCCCTGAAGAGAATGACGTGCTCCCCGCCTTCAGAAAATCCATCAGGTTCCAGCCCTAAGGATATATGAGCACGTCGTGCCTCACAGTCAATGTCTCCATGATGTAACTCTCCGACCCGCTGAAGTAGTGGAGGAGTGACTGTGAGGGACTGTATATAGGCTTCCCCATCTCTATCCATGAAGGATATCTACAAAGTGGCTAACTGCTATGTCGCCTCTCCAAGTAGATGAATGTACGATCTCCTGCTGAGAGCATCAGCCACAAAGTTCCCCTTCCCAGGAGTATAGACAATCTCAAAGTCATAATCCTGGAGGAACTCGAGCCATCATCATTGTCTTAGGTTTAGGTCCTTCTGTGAGAAAATGTACCTGAGACTTTTGTGGTCAGAGTAGACTGTAAAGCGCTCGCCCATCAGATAGTGTCGCCACATCTTCAGGGTGAAGACCACTGATACTAACTCCAGATCATGGGTAGCGTAGTTCTGCTCGTGCTGCCTCAAATACCATGAACCGTAAGCGATCACTACTCGCTCCTGCATCAGGATACACCCGAGTCTAGTCCCTAATGCGTCGTAGTAAACTACGTACCCTACGCCCTCCTCCGGCAGCCTCAAGATGGGCGCACTGGTCAATCTCCGCCTCAGCTTCTGAAAGCTCTACTGACATCTGTCTAACCACACGAAGGGTTTCCCCTTCTTCATCAAAGCTATAAGCGGTGCTGCAACTCTAGAGAAGTCTGACACAAATCTCCAATAGTACCCAGCCAGACCTAGGAAACTCCGCACCTCCGTCACACTCCTGGGTGGCTCCCAAGAAAGTACTGCCTCGATCTTCACGGGATCCACTGCAAATCCCGCCTCTGAGATGACGTGCCCCAAGAAGTGAACCTATCAAATCCAGAATTGGAACTTCGAGATCTTACCATAAAGATGGTGCTCTCGGAGTGTATCCAGTATAACCCACAAGTGGTAGGCATGCTCCTCCTCAGTAGTCGAGTAAATCAGTATGTCGTCAATGAAGACTACGACAAACCGATTGAGGTAAGGCTGGAAGATCCTGTTCATGTGACTCATGAACACTACTGGAGTGTTTTTAATGCCTAAGGTCATAACCAAGAACTCATAGTGGCTATACCAACACCTGAAGGTCATCTTCTGTATATCCTCGTCTCAAACTCTGAGCTGGTGATAGCCTGTCCTGAGGTCTATCTTCGAGAACCATCGTGATCCCTTGAGCTGTTCGAAGAGATCGTCAATCCTCAGAAGAGGGTACTTGTTCCTCACGGTCACCTGGTTCAGGCGATGGTAGTCGACACACAGTCGCAAGCTCCCATCCGCCTTCTTGGCGAACAGAATTGGAGAAGCCCAGGGTGAAACACTGGGTCGGATGAATCCTTTTCCCTGTAAGTCCTCCAGTTGTACCCGCAGCTCACAAAGATCGGTGGGAGTCATCCGATATACTGGAGTAGATATCGGTGATGTCTCGGGGTACAGGTCTATGTAGAAATCTACCTCCCTACAAGGAGGTAGTCCTGGAACATCGTCAGGGAAAACATCTGCATACTGATCCACCACAACAGGAAAACTCAGACTCCACACATCAACTACTCCGAGGATGAGACTAGCCAACTGATGTGTGATCGGCTACCCTATCCTATGTGTAAGCCCATCCTGTGCTACGAAGGTTCCTTTTTCGCTGGTGAAGGTGAAACTGGTCCCATCCATGTGGACACACCGCAATTTGCATCTAAAATAGTCGATCTGAGCATGGAATGTAGATAACCAATCCATACCCAAGATGACATTGTAAGGCCTCGACGTCGCTACAAGAAGATCCCAGCCGAAGCTCTCACCTCCTAGAGTAAGCTCACCCTACCAGAACCAGTGCGTAATCATCGATTTTGTAAGGATCGAGCCAACAGCTCCGTCGGAATCTCTGAGCTCCAAACAAGGGCAGCAACAATAAAATAATAACTTGCACCTGTGTCTATAAAAACTACAGCAAGGGTGGAGTAAACATAGATAGTACCTCGAATCATCTCGAGTGCGTCGTGGTCGTAATACTTCGCTGCCTAGAGCTGAGCCTGCCTCTGCCCGCCAACTCCCTGTGGTCGGGGTGGACCTCCTGGGGGTGGTGGTGGTAGAGCCTCGAATCGTTTCCCACCACCCACTGCTCGGCCAGCTCCTCTGCCTCGTCTGCCTGCTCCCTGTGGACCGCCACAGTCGAACCGCTGCCTCTGCCTAGGAGGTCCCTACACTATCTTCTACTCGTCTGCATGGAGGGTCGGGTAGTCATAAGCCATGTGCCCTGCCCGCCGCATGCATAGCACTGTCTGCTCCTCATAAGGCAGGCTCTGTGTCGTGTTCCCTGCACAACCAAACATGTATCCTAAGGTCTCCCACCTGACGGCCTGGACTGTCGGCTACAGAAGACTCTGCTCTGTGCCGTCCTACGATGGGTCTTGCTGCTGGTGGCTGCTCTTCGAGAAAGTTCTCTACTAAAAGGGCTCGCTCCAGCACCCCTACCTGTGTCGGGATGCTGAGGGGAATCGTCAAAGCTCTGATCTCATGCCTCAGTACCTGCTCAAAGGTCTGGGCCCGGAAGAATGGGTCATGTACCATGTCTGTGGAGTAGCGTGAGAGGTTGGTAAATCTCGTCGAGTAATGGGCTACTATCATGTTGCCCCGTCGCAGCTATAGTAACTCCTGAATACGTACCGCACAGAGGGTGGCTGGAAAAAACTCTGAGCAGAAGAGGCACTCGAAGTCCGTCCAAAGTAGAGATGCCTCATCGTGCACCTGGAGCATCAGGCTCCACCATCTACCAGCTGCTGCGTGCAGGAGACTCGCAGCAAGGATCACCATAAGGTCTGCTGGTGTCCCTACCAATCTGAAGACTCTAATGATAGCCTCCATCCAATCCTCGGCTGCCTGAGGATCCGTCTCTCCGCAGAACCTGGGCGGCCTCTATCGCTGAAACTCGTGCAATGCACTCAGGCGGCATGCACTCTCTTCTGTTGGGGCTGGTGGTATAGGTGGCCCAGCGGGGAGTGGTACTGCTGGTGCCTCCGCTATAATGGGGCACTACACCGAGGCCTCGTCGCTCGGTGGGCTGCCATCCCACACGTAACTAGGAACCCTGGCTGGCTGCCTTCGTGGGGCCATCCTGAAAAGAAACAGGTGTTCCACGATCAAGAAGTATACCTGGTGAGCTGACACAAAGTAATCACAAAGGAAACTTTTGAAAGGAAACACACACGCAATCGGTGTTTTCATGACCTAAGTCGAAAATAAGAGGTTAGGGTCCTGGTGTATGGATACGTCGGCCGCCGCCCCAACACTGGACTCCCTGGACTGAAAACCACACTCAATACTCTTAACATTATGGCTTCACAGAAAGGAAAGGTCAGAGTCCTGAGTTCTATGGTATAACTGACTCCTATGATACCAATTGTCACGACCCATCCTCGTGGCCCGTGCTGTGACTACCCCAAGCCCGCCTTCTATAGGCCAGGGGCTGGCGACTAGCACCAAAGGCGTAAATCTCAAAAAAAAGGGAAGGCATTGCCTTTATAAGTAAACAAAAACAATAGAGTACGCAAGTGAAGTAAGCACTAAGTAAAACTGAGTACAAAAGTAGGTGTTGAAAAGTAAATGGTCCAGAATACAAACCCAACTGAAATTACAATACAACTGAAAAGAAATTACATCCGTAGTAAAGTAAAACTGCAACACCGAGTCATCCTCCGAAAATCCCACCTGAAGGGTGGGTACAGATAGTCTCCTCAACTCCTTGGGTCTAGTCATCCGCTCCATGTACGTCCTGCCAAGTGGTCCACCTCCGGGTAATGTCCAGCTCCACAATCCTCCCCCTCGATCAGTGTTGTCCGTCGTCTGCATCCAACACAACATAGTGCTGGCATAGCCCGTGCAGAGGTGAGCATACGATACTCAGTAGGGACCCCGAGACCCCTGAAGGTCTCTCAGAATCCACGAAGGATAAACCAAAAAGGAAAGATACAATCACGAAATATCAACCGACTATACTTAGGTATATGCACATACATATACCTAAGCCATCAATTACTATTCGTCTCCAACTCTCGAGCCCAAGCACAGCTCAGTCCACATAGGAAAAACACAACTCAGTACACATAGGAAAACAAGTCAATCACATCACTGAAAAAGATTGAAGTCAAGACTCAGCTCACACAGGTATACAATTTCATATAGCGATAGAGATGATCAGATGTAGCCATTGATTCATCTAAGATGTCGGACCCACATAGGATATAAGACCAGTTAAGCTGTCGGACCCACAGAGGATACAAGACCAGCTACTCTGCTAGACCCACACAGGATACAAGTACAGAGGTCAATACTGTCAGACCCACACAGGATACAAGAACAGTAGTCATCGTTGTCGAACCCATGAAGGATTCCAGTACGGTGGTCGTCGCTGTCAAACCCACGGAGGATTCCAGTACAGTAGTCGATGCAGTCGTAGCCAGCTCTAGGGCTCCCGCAAACAGCATGTTTGATTCTGGGAGGTTCCACTCCTCGAGCAAGAGATTTGATACATCAACTATCACGAAGTCTAGATTTGATGTATCCCAAAGTTCTGTCTCGTCAAAATAAACCCAACGCGACAGACAGTGCGTCAATCAGACGCCCGGTCTGAGTGTTATTGGTTTTTCCGTTCCAGGGGCCCGGTTAGTTTTTAAGATAAAACCAACTCGACCGTACTCTAGCTGTGTCCAAACCTCAAGTGGAGTATTCCAAAAGAACCTTATCAACAAAAGGAATTCAACGCAGTTGACGACACGTCAATCGGACTTCCGGTCCTTAAGTTATAAGTGTTTCCGCTCCAAGGGCCCGGTTGCTTTCGGGTTCGAACCAACTCGGCCATACCCAAACTATGCAGAAACCTCGAGTGTAATATACCTAAAATACCATCTCGATCCAAGGATTCCTAATCAACTGACGGTGCGTCGATCGGAGGTCCGTAGCTAAAGTTATGGGCAAAAGACCAAAAAATGGTCCGAATAGGGGATCTGGGCCAAGTCCGACCCGACCCAACCCCCCCTGGGTCGGCCCGAACTGGGTCGACCCAACCTGGGTCCGGGTCTGGCCCGGTAGGGCGTGGCCCGACTCGGCTGGGTGCGGTTCGGCCCAGCTGGGCGCGGCCCGGTCCGCGTGACCCGCCCCGGCCCGACCGGGGGGGTGCGCTGGCTCGGCCAGCGAGCCAACCGGGGGGCGCAGCCCCCTGTTCCACGGACGCGGCGCCAGGCTGGCATTGCTGTCTCCCTTGGATCTCGCGCGGACACGGGATCCTTCCCTCGTCGCCGCCACTGATGTCGCGGTGGGCTTCTGCCGGCGGCGCGCCGGGGCGCCACCGCCTCCAGGTGGTCGGCCGGTGCCGGCCACCGGGGTCTTCTGCGGGCCACCAAAGTCATTCTGGTGGTCCGTTTTTTATTCCGACTGCGCCTGCAGTCATCTCGGGATCCTTACTTCACTACGGAGGCCCCCAATCGTCATTGCGGTCCCGTTTCTTCATCTCCAAACACCCCGCGCATCAAGAACAAAATAGCGGTGGGTCCGAACGTGTTCATTAGTCCGTACCCACGGCGTTAGAGGTTCAAAAACATCACCCAACAATTTAAATGCCAAGTTCGAGAGCATAAAACACAAATATGAAATATACAAAGTTACCCTACCTCGAACAATTGATGTTGCACATCGGGCATCGCGGAGGACGGCGTCGCGGGGTGAGGTTTAGTAGATGTCGTTGGTGTGTGCCCGAGGAGGAAGCAGTGTCTCCTCTCTTGTTGCGGAGAAGAGAATGGGTGGCGCGTCGTCGTTCTTTGTGGAACCAGCGTTCTTTGTCGAAGGAGACGTCGTTCTTCGTTGAAGGTTGGCATTCTTCCAAAAAATCTCAAGAGCTCTCCCGATCTTCCTTAGCACAACGAAAGCTCTCCCCCAAAATGAAATAATAGGCTCCTCCTATTATTTTATTACACATGCAAAGTAACTTCCAAAATTAAAATCACCACATTAAATAAATGTGTTTAAAATTGATTAAAGGAAGGGAGAGGAAAGATCCCCATTAATTAAACATGTTGGCAATTAATTAAAAGGGAGGGAGAGGAAAGATCCTCATTAATTAAACGTGTTGGCAATAAAAAGGGGGGTTGCCAATTTAATGAAGGGGTTTTAAAGAGTTAGAGGAAAATTGAATGGTTGGGGCTTTTGTGGGCCCCAAATCTATAACATCCACACTTGGGTAGTTAGTTGGCTCTGGGTCCCACCCTTAACTACCCATGGGAGGAATTAACCTCCCTAGATACATAATAAAATTGTACAAACAATTTTATTTACCTCTTAATTAAACCCCAAATTATAAATTCAACCCCACATAAAACACAACTACGGTAAATGTATCCTTAAGAAATTACCGGCTCTGCGAGTTCATTGGTGTCCTCGGATTTCAATTCTGGGCACCGGTTCAAAAGATAGAAAAACTCGCTCGTTCGTTCACTGAACATACCCGAGCTAAACTTTGGAAATTGATTCCGGGCACACCGGGCCTCAGAATCAAGCGCTGTCAGAATCCACAGACTTGTAAAATTCCACAGTATTTAAGAAAAAAAATTCCTTGAAATTTCCAGGTCTTTAAAACCTTTACTTATTTTCATTATGAAAAATGAAAAATTCATTTGTGTGTTTTTGTGGACTGTTGCCTCCATGAAATAACATGTCTCAGTTTTCATCTAGTTTCATTATAATTTTTTAAAATATCTTCAAATATAATTAAAAAAATTATAAATATATAATTAATATAATTATTATTATATAATAATTATATTATTCCAAAAGAAACCACTTTTATAAGCATACACATCCATTAATTATGGTATATTCAAGTTTGGGTCAATCAAACCAACTACTTGAAAATTATATAAAATTATATCATATATTAATACGAAAAACTAATTAAAAATAATATATAATATAAAATAATTATTTTGTTTTGGCTATTTAGTGGTAACATTAATAGTAAACTCGTTAATTAAGATACCACTGTATGTTCATTAAAAAACATTGAAACATGCTCATCATCGATTTCCTATTTGAGGATCATAACAAAATATACCATAGAATAATAATATAAAATTATAAATAATTATAAATAATATATTCTAGTACCTTTTATGATATTTATTTTATGAACTTTTGGAGGAGAACAAATAATAACACTGTTATTACGAAACTAGTTCAAAACAATAAAAATTACTCATACCTGATATTGAAAATATATAATAAATAACTAATATACTTATAGAGAATAATTATAAATATATTTTATGTAAGGTTATATATATGAATAATTTTCTGAAATTTTTATTAAGATTGTTTTTTTATAGGATATTCTATCACTTAAGTGGATGTTAGTAATTAAGGTTAGGGGTTATTTGTCTCAAATTTAATTTTTGGGACATATTTCATATTGTGTACCGTGTTATCCTTGGTATGGTGTAATTATATACTAATGGATACCTTTTACCATATTAATTTAATTAAAGGGGTTTGAATATCCATATCATATTCTTTCTTTAAATTTACTTTGATTCAAAGGATACCAAGGTTGTAAGGATTTATTGTCTCGATTTTCACCCCTTGAGACGTATTTATTATTATACACCATATATTATTTTTTATGGGGTTTCTATTGATAATTTAATATTTTGTATCATGATCCACTCAATAATAAATTTATTTAATGTTTCATTTTAAATTATATCCTTCAAGGGGTTTTTATTCCAAAATTTCTAAATTTTTAAGGGTTATTTTTATCTATTTTCAATTCCATGTGACAAGTTTGATATTGTACACCATAATTTCTTTTATATGGTGAATTAACTTCCTTGTTTACTTCAATTATAATAAATATATTTAATTTCATGTTATTTTAATTTCCATTTCATGGTAACCCTATTATATTCTTTTGATTCTTACGTTACCCTCATCGTAAGGGTTTCTTGGTCTCAATTCTGACCATTTGAGACTTGTTATATTTTTTCACTATTTTTACTTGTATAAGATTTTAAGTTTAATTTAGTACCAATTATATTATTATAATATATTTCTTATTTAATTCATGGGATGTAAAAAATCCAAATCAAGTTCCTTTCTTCATTCATCTTTTGATTCAAGTGTTAACCAAACTATAAGGGTTTTTGTTAAATCATTTTTTTCATTGAGTTATGATTGTTTTTTTAAACTTTATTATTATAAGTTTTGTATTTTATACCTAATTAATACATTATTATGTATTTACACTTTTTTCTAGGGATTTACATATCTTTCTTATATAATCCATTTAAAATTATTCTTTCTTCAAAATATGATGTTTGTAAGGGTTTTTCATAACTCAATTTCCTTTCTTTGAGTTATAATGATTATTATTAAACCCCATTATTCTAATTTGAATTATTTTACCCTATTATTTTATGAAATATTATTTTCAATTCCATTTATATGGATTTATATTTCTTCCTCATGAAATTCTTTTTTTATGGATCATTTTTTATTCATATCCTTACACCATAAAAGAACTCCTCACTACTTCCTTGTTATTATTTCTTTGATAAGTGTATTTTACATTGTATTGTGAATATTAATATTATTATATATTTACCTATTTATAAAAATTATTCCATTGAATGATAAATATTGAAAATTTGTATATCTATTATTTTTATATGAATAACTATTAACTACTTAGCCATGATTATTTATAAGGTTCCTTAGGGAACATTAAGATATTTGTAGTTTAACTATATATATTCTTTCAATGTATGTCTTATGACCATATAATTTCATTTATTTATTTGGGAAATTATTTAAATAACCATATACTCATTAATCTATACAATTTTAGTTTGAGGGATACTTACATAAAGAGCTATTCCATTTATTTATTGGAGAAGTATTGAAAATATGTATACTTATCATTAAAATATGGATGTTTATTGATTACTAAGGAATGTTGGTTATATATTATATAGTTTATTCATTCCTTTATATTATGAATTTATTAGACTTAATTAGTGATTGGTTTGGCTCACAATAGACTCTTGATGCATCACTGGGTCTCATGAGACAAGCTAACTTGGTTATTTTGGTGTATATTAGCCTTGAACAAAATGTTTCCTAAGCACGGGAACTTAATAGTAATATCATGATGTATTAGTTTAGGTAATGGAATTAGTTTTCTAGAATTATGCATCTCATCACAAAGGAACTAGTTATTATTATCCATGTGTTCTAGTTATCTTCATTGTTATCCATGGATATATTATACTTTCACTTTCATTATATTATGATATTATTTTTTATTATATAATCCTACCATATTATTTATTCTCTTCTTATTCTAAATTATGAAATTTGATTGTTATCACTTATGTTTACCCTTAATAATCATTTTATATGTCTAGAACAATATCATGTTTAGATAACTTATGAGAGATATTGAATACTCATTATGGATTCAGTAGTTCCTAATGTAGTGGGAAAATTTTCCATTTGATGAGAAATACATGGCCCATATTAGTTAATGATGTGTCCAAATTCTATAAAACTCTAAACCTAAAAGTTCATGGAATTATATGCAATGAAATATTTCCTATAAATCATGTAATTATGGGACAGTTACATATGGGGCATCATATTTTGTATCAAATTAGGGTTTATATAACTTTATATGTTAAGATGTTATCAATTGAGGATAATTTAAGAGTTATAAATTTCATCAAGGGTTAATAATTAAGTTTGATCATAATTTCAAAGCTGTAAATAACTCTTTAGGTTAGTTAAAGTAATATTTAATATTTTATGTTGTTTTGGAATTAGTTTAGAGAACTTTAGTGAAAACTATATGGATAATTCTAAGGGATACTTATAAGTATAGGATAACATTTAGATGTTTTGGTAAAGTAGATATTATTCTATTTCTATGAAATTACATCCTTATATGGATACAAGTAAGTGATTGTAGTCATGACATAGATTCACCTAGAGGTAGTCACCTTGAAAAGGTTGGTTGAGTATTGACTTGATCTTTACTTGGTGCACGATGAGTGGGTCTAAGACTGCAAAAAGGGTGGATCGCATGTAGATCACTGCTAGAGGAAATATTCTCTTGATTCATACAACAAAATTATGGTAAAACATATATCTATTTTCAGGTCCATCAATGAAGAAATAATTCTCACAAGGTAATTCTTTAATTAATTAAATTAATTATAAATAATATGTGATGATCTTGTTCTCTGATTATATTATTTTATTTGTTGTCTATTTTATTTGATTCAATTCTATTGATCACAGAATTTATCATCATGTAAATATCGGATTGATCATCAATCATGAAAAAAATTAAAGTTTGGCATGACCCATCATACGCTTACCCTATGTTTGGAACCTTAAGTTATGAATAATATAGGTCAATGTTATTTTATGGTATGGAGGGACTTCTAGACTAATTTTTATGATTAATTCTACTTGGATATGTTGAAAGACAAATGAGCTAGGGAATTTATGTGTCTGGATTAGGTTATTCTATCCATTATTGACTACTAAACTCATTTCATAGAGCTCAAATGTTTCATTCATATTATTATTAGTGATGAATTGACCAGTGTGAGGAAATTTGAGGATAGGCTTAGGAAGGCCATCCGATCTTAGGTGAATGTTTTATGTTTGACTATTATTTCTAAAATAGTGAACTAGAACCTCATCTCTGAGAGTAACATGAGGTAATATGAGTGTGGGGGGTATGGTGGTAAATTTCCTTTATAGGGAATAAGTTCATCTAGAGGTGTAAATCATCACTTTAAGTATTCTCATAGGGATAATAGTAGTCAAACAGTGTACACAATCAATTATTTGATATTCCATAGAAGTGGTTGGTTGGGGAACATGAATCCCCAATGTATCAAGGACCTAATGGAGTGTTATTATTATATAAATATGGGTCATATTCATTGGTTTTTCAAGACCTTTCCTCCCATGGTTAGTGGGAGAGGGTCTACACTGGATCCAGGTTCTGGAGTGGGGTCAGCAGCCCCATGTCAGGTAGGAATCTGGAGTACTACAGGTTGTTTAGGCTAAAGAGGTGGATGAGGTCAAGGAATCAAAACTTTTGATGTGAAACACCAGTATATCAGGGCTACATAGGGTATTTAGGTTGTAGCTCAGGGCCAAATATTAGTCCAAATATATGCAGTACATCCATCACTTGAGGGGAAAAGTGTCAGTCCATCTACAGTTCTAAATACTATTTTAGTAGCCTTGACTCTAGTATATTATTTTTTTGAAACTAACACCTTTCATTCATCCATATATTCTATTTTATTAAGTATCCTTGGTTTTTATATTGAATACTTTTTTGGGTTTATGACTCTCGATACTCCTTTGGGAGTCTGATCAGAGAGTGTGAGCCTATGAAAGGAGTTTCCCCTTGAGATAGGTGGCTATCATTTCTCATGAAACCTTTTCATCCTCAAGATGAAGACTTTTGAAATAATTCTTGGTATGGATTAGTTAATTCCCTTTTTTAATCGATTATTATCACCAGAGGATGTATTTTATATCCCCTGAGGGAAGTAACTATGTTCATAGGGGAGATCGGGACATTTAGGCTAGTTGAAATGGACCTAAGAATCTTGGTATAGGTGAAGTGAAACCCATATTGCTATTATTTTCATAAGTTATTAGGTAACACATCAAATATATTTCCCTCTGGTGGTGGATCATTTCTGGGATGTCTTCCTTGATGAATTTTTTGAACTGCCTCCAGAGATATAGTCAGAGTTAAATGTTGATATTGTTCCAGGAGAATCCACAGTATCTATCCTTCTATATAGGATGTCTCCTACTAAGCTTTAGGAAATCAAGAGGAAGTTGGAGGGCCTATAAGACAAAGTATTTATCTGACCTAGTACTTCTCTTTGGGGTTCGCTTGTCCTTTTTTCCAAGAAGTAATATGGTACCCTAAGGTTTTGGTCAACATTTAAATAAAAATACAATAAAGAATTGATACCCACTTCCTCATATAAGTGATCTCTTCGACCATCTTTGAGGATTCATCATCTTCTTGAAATTTGATTTGATATCGGGTTATCATCAGGTAAGGGATATACCCTCTAATATACCATGTATGGATTTATGTAGTATATGT
Source organism: Viscum album (assembly GCA_963277665.1). Taxonomy (NCBI): domain Eukaryota; kingdom Viridiplantae; phylum Streptophyta; class Magnoliopsida; order Santalales; family Viscaceae; genus Viscum; species Viscum album. Next base: position 359,014,535 of record OY728162.1, read on the forward strand.
GAATTATATGATTATTAATTAATGTTGTTCAGTATAACAAACATGATGATTATCTTTATGGCCTTGATGAATCAGGTTTTCCACCTGTACCTCGATTATGTTGTGGTGGTTTCCATGGATGATATCTTAGTGTACTCTCAGACTCAACACAATCAATTCAAACACCTTGACATCATATTAACTAAACCAAGAGAGAATATATTATATAAAAATATCACATAAATCCACTTATGTATTGATAAATTTAACTTCCTCAATCACATCATATCAAAATCAAGTATATTTATAGATCCATAGAAGGTGAGAGAAGTAGTTTCCTAGGATCATCCAAAGAACATATTTAATATATATATATATTCTTAGGGATATTTGGCTACTATGGTCATTTTATTCATAAATTTTTACACCTTGAAATGCCTCTTATAGGTTTGACTAAAAAGGGAGTCAATTTTATTTGGTCTGAAACTTATGCGAAAAAATTTAAGGATTTGAAATAAAGTATGACCCCAGCACTGATCCAAATTTTTCTTAAGCCCAAAAAAGGATATACATTTTATTATCATGCATCAAGCATCGATATGGGAGTTTTTTTTATATAAGAGGAATGAGTCATGGAATATGGCCCTCATCATTTGAGACCACAAAAGTGTAATTACCCAAGGAATGACCTTGAGCTAGCATAAATGGTTCATGATTTACATTCCTGGGGACATTACCTATTGGTGGAATTGTTTGTTGTTTACACGGACCATAAAAGCCTAAAATACATATTCTTTCAGCATGATTTTAACCAAAAAGGGAATATGGGATTAATAACTTTATTATTTTGATTTTTAGATTTCTTATATACCTAGGAAAGGAAATGCAGTAGATGATTCTCTAAGCTGGAACACTCAGACACAAGCGGTTCATAAATCCAATAATAAATACCAGTTGATGGATTTATTTTTTAAGATGTCTGTTGAGATTCAAGAATGTCATGGGAAGCCTATTATTATAAACTTATTGGTGACCTCAACACTTATGGACTGAGTAAAGATGATAAATATTTATGATCCTGAAGTCTTATTCCTAATGGATAGTGTTTTAGGTGTGGACCTAAAACCTAGTTGGGTCATTGGTGAGGATGATATCTTATGTATTCATGGATGTGTTTAGGTTCCTACTGAATTGTGAGAGGAATTTATGCAAGAATATCATGCTTAAAATGGTAAGTACATACCAAACTTACAAAGATGTAACTTTATTTTTTCCACTATCACTATTGGCCTAGAATGAAAAAGTAGATAGTAGGTTTTGTTACTCAGTGTTCCACCTGTCAGCAGGTCAAGGCATAACACCAGCGGTCTGCTGATATTTTACATCTGTTACCCATTTCAAATTGTAAATGGGGTGATTTAAATATGTATTTAATCAATTTATTATCAAATTACCCTTGGTTTAGTTACTTATTATGGGTTATCCTGGAGAGGTTGATGAAGGTCTCCCACTTCTTTCTTATTAGGGAGACCTTTACAGTGGATGAATTTGGAAAACAATATTTTTGTGAGATTATATGCCTTAATGGAGTTCCATGTACCATTTTATTGGACAAGGATTCTTGTTTTATATAATGGTTCTATTAGGGGTTTTATAAGGCTCTTGGTTCATAGGTTCTTTTGAGCATAGCCTACCACCCTCAAACTGACGTTCAGTCTGAGCATACTATGCAGGTATTGGAGGACATGATCTAAGCATGTATCCTTGATTTTTTAGGTTCTTTGGAGAATAAAATTCCTATTTTTGAATTCACATATAATTATAGTTTTCAATATACTATTCATATGTCTTTGTATGAGGATCTTTATAGGAAGCCTTATCATTATCCCCTCTGCTGGTTAGAGGTAGGAGAGGAAATATTATTAGGACTTCATCTCATTCAGGAGACCTCAAAATAGGTATAGCTGATCAGAAAGGGAATGAATACAACTTATTCTAATTAGAAGTCTTATGTCGATCATCATCATTGGCGTCTAAAGTTTGAGGTGAGATATCGAGGCTTATTACATGTTTCACCTAGATTGGGTCATTGACAAATTAGAAGGAAAGTTAAGTTGTCACCTAGATTCATCGGACCTTTTGAGATTTTGGAGAGGGTCGGACCAATGGAATATCATACATCTATTCTGTAGAGATACAAGGATATATACAATATCTTCCATGTTTCTCATTTTCATCATTATTATTCAATCCTATCTCACATACTTTGGTTTGATGAGGTTGAGTTGGATATTGATACTTCTTTTGAGGAATATCAAATTCATGTTGTTGATTGTAGCATGAAGTATCTTTGAGGTAAGTTAGTTCCTCTATTTCAAGTTTTATGGAATCACAGCCATGTGTAGGATGAGACCTAGGAGTGATAGTCATACACACATGCTTAGTGGTTAGAATTATTCTTATATGATGCTCAACCACCCTCAAAAGGGAAACTTGGGGAAGAGTTTTTTTAAAGGGGGGAGTTTGTAAAATCCTTGTTTTTTTGATGATGTATTAATCCTTTATATTTTGGACTAAGACTTTGGTTTTATCTTAATGGAAGTGACTAAGGTGTTAGTGGATGTCTCAGGAGCATTTGGGATTGGTTCGAAGCTCAGAGATCCTATTTTTAGTGGAAAAAACTGAGGTGCATGGTTAGTTCTAATAGTACGGATCAACCATGAGACACAGTAAGGATGGAGAATGGTTAAGGAATCTTTTCAAGGGGATCTTCATGCTTTTGAAAAACTTTCAATAAAATATATAGGGAATTCACATGGTCTATGCATTCTTTGTATAATTGTGCGCTTAGGTTGTGCAATGTGTGGAGGATTTCACATGGTTATCACACATTTTGGACAACTGTGTGGCCAAACTGTGTTATCCCTTTAAAAATGGTTATTTTACCATTTTTCCCTCCTTCCTTTTAACCCTTAATCCACCTCTTCCTTCCTCTTTTCACTCGCATCATTCCACCTAGAGAGAGATCTCCACTTCCTCTCCTACTTGGATTTAAAGTATCTCCTCCATCCAATCTTATATTTGACCATCGTTTATTGTGTTGGATCACCCTCAGCATGGTTACACTTACTTATTTCCTCAGTTTCTCTCCCAATTTTCAATGTTATTTCCATATGATCTAAAATTCCCTATTTTCAAGGCATTTGTCCAGTTTCTTCGATTTCTCTCATTCCAACCCCAATCAGAGGAAAATATTGTATGAGGAGTCTTCTATGGGTATAAGGTAGGTGCTCTAGTACCTTTCCCTAAAATTCTAGTTGTTTATATTATGCATTGTTGTCCCGCACACCGAACTTTCTATGTGTTGCCTATTAAATATGAAATTAATTAAATAAACTGTTAATGTCTTGAGTTGGTTTTTTAGTGTAATCTAAATTGAATCATGGGAGTTTTTCTACCTTGACTCAAACCACCCATTAGAGTGTGTGGATTATATGCCTCGATTGTTACACTCTGCTTATAAGGATCAAACACTAGTACAAAAATGTTTTTTAACGTGAGTTTTTTAAAATTTTAACATCAGTTTTTAACTGATGTCTAAGTCGATGACGTAAAAAATGGGACTTTCAACATCAGTTTTTACAAACCGACATCAAAAATTTAAATTTTTACCTTTCGACGTCAGTTTTTTGAAAAAACCAACATCGAATGGAAATTATATATTGTTTTTAACATTAGTTTTTTATATACATCAACATTAAAACTCATTTTTGGTGTTAGTTTTTCAAATAACTAACATTGAAATGTTTATCAAGTTTTAGTTAATTTATTAATCTTCAAATTGACTGGTTGTGAAGCTAAAACATAGTTATGGATCAAAAGTTATGGATGTCAGAAGTTGGACTTCTCTAAGTTTTGATAGATACAACTTGTTTCAAAGAAAACATGGGAAACGTGAATGAAATTTATAAACACCAAATGAAAAAAAAAACTTAAGGCTTCAAACATATTCCAAAACTTTTAGGAGTTTTTTTCAAATTTATATGTTGTTTATCTTCATTTCTCTTCCTTATAGGGTAGATCTCATTTGACAATGAAATCGATGATCGATAATGAATTTTACACCTCGGTTGGTAAATCTCATCTAAATGCTTTATATTCATAACTTGATCGTAATAAAAAAATCATCATTATATGTAAAATTATAAATATGTTTAGAAATAAAGGAAAATAATAATAAAGAAATTAAATAATTAGAATAGATATTGTGTTCAAATCATCAATTGAAGACATTTTGAAATTTTGATTGAATGAAAGAGGTTGAAAATGATGAAATAAATATGATTCAGATTTATATATAGTAAACAAAAATATTTTCAATGGTATTGTATTAAAATTTAGGTAGAATTGTAAAAATTGAAACTCGTGTTGTGAAAAAAATTGAAAACTGATCCCACATATTTGAAATTTTACTTTTAGCGTCAGTTAAATATATAACTAAAGTTAAAAAGTATTCCATCAGTACTTTTAAATTTTGTTCTTAGAGACTAATTTTAAAAGTATTGCATGAGTACTTTCAATGTCGGTTATTCAGAAAACGACGTTAAAAGGTCACTTTTAACATCCTTTTTCAGAAATCGACGTTAAAAGTAACTTTTTACATCAATTTTTCAAAAAAATAACATAAAAATGTTTAAAAAGTTGTATATAATTTCCCATGATTCTATTTTATTAGTATTTTAGCTAAAACAGACTTACGGATCAAAAGTTATGGATGTTAGAAGTTGAACATTAGATGACTTTTAATGTCTATTTTTTCAGAAACTTGCGTTAAAAGTCACTTTTGGCGTTGGTTTTTTAAATAAATAAAATAAAAAACTGTAACCAAGTTGTAGATTATTTCCCAAGATTCTATTTTACTGGTTTTGAAGCTCAAATGGACTTACAGATCAAAAGTTGTAATCTTCTAAAGTTGGACTTCTCTAAGGATTCTATTAGAAAAGTTCAACTTCTGACATCCATAACTTTTGATCTGTAAGTCCATTTTAGCTTCAATTCTAATCAAATATAATCTTGAAAAATGATATACAACTTGGTTAAAAAATTTGGTATTGATTTTTTGAAAATCAGACACTAAAATTCTTTTAATGTTCAGCTTCTGACATCCATAAATTTTGATCTGTAAGTCCATTTTAGCTCCAAGACCAGTCAAATCGAATCTTTGGAAATCAAATACAACTTGGTTAACATTTTGTATATCAGTTATTTAAAAACAAAATGAAAAAAGTTGCCTTTAAGATCTATTTTTGAAGAAAAACCCCAACATTAAAAGTCTTCCATTAGGACTTTTAACATTGTTTTTTACAAAAAAAAATGATGTTAAAAGTGACCTTTTAACATCGGTTATAGAATAACTAAAGTTGAAAATCCTCATGTAAGAATTTTAACATCGGTCTCCAAGAATAGATGTTAAAATACCGACATTAAATACCATTTTCTACTAGTAAAACACCCCCTTGGGTGAGTTTATTAAATTCCAGGACTATATTTCCTTGTCTATGTAATTGAGACCCTTAATGTGGGTATGTATTGTATCCTATAAATAAAGGGTTTAAAATAATTAAACAAAAGGTGAATGGTAAGACCATATCACTTATGTCTCAACCCCCTCCCCATAAATTTTACCCCTCCTAGTCCGGTAATGGGAGAAGAGAGATAGTGACCCCTAAGTCCCACGTCCAGTAGGCCCCAAGTTAGAGAATATCACTGAGGGTATAATAAACATACAAATGGGAGGAATTACCCTCTAAGAGAAACATATGTGGAAGAGAGAGATAAGACGGACACCAAACAACTCATGCTCAGACTACAATGTAAAAGAAAACCCAAGTACACAAATGTAATGTCATGCAAGAATTACTACAAAAAAGGGAAAACTGCAAGTACCAAAAGAAAGTAAAGACGACAGTGACCATGAATCCCAAACAGCCCCAGCAACCCACGAGCTAGTAGTAACCAACCTAATATCCAACCTTCTCCAACTAACTTGAAAAATAGTTTATATATATATAGGGTGAGTATAACAGTATACTCATTAGGATCCTCCCCAAAGCCTCTCATGCAAAAGTAACGAAAGCATGCTAAAGAATAGTAAACAATAAGTGAAACTAAATCATCACCAAAATAGGTATACTAAGTTCCCAGGCTCACCATAGATACTCTCAAAAAGTATCACATACAAGAGAATATTATATAATAAAGAATATCAAGGGTACCCCACTACCACTTCCCCACTAGTTTTCCACTCTTCCCTAATGTCAGTCATTATGAGCATCTCTCTCCAAAAAGGCTAGCCTGCAAACACCTGGGCGAAGCACCACAACACACACATTGTGTGTCAACATGAACCTCATGCATCACACCACTACGTCCATGTAACCAAAGTAACCAAGTAGTTTCCAAGAACCACCACATCCTACATAAGATGTATCATACATCGGGTATTATACCTCAATCCATTATAGTCCATACACCGAGTAATGATCCTCAAGCCATCACAACCCTTACACGTTATACCTATAGTATCCCTTAGGATACTATATCCTGAATATATATATGCAAAATAACCACAATCCATTACAGACCTCTACTCACATATATAGGTAAAACTAACCATCATGAATACTAATACAAGTGACTAACAATAATAGAGAGTGGGGGGGAAGGGGGTTGTTAGCCATCTATCCTCCCACCGAGATGTTGGGGAAAACACCCTCTTAGGGCTCAGAATCCCTAGGGTGTTAGTTTCTCTAACTGATAGGGTGGAGTAGTGTATAGAAACACAAAAAGTACATGAAATAATATAGATCACAACCACACTAAGGGCATATCATAGTCTCAAACACAACTGAATCTAACATCTCTCAAAATCTTGACAGCCACTGCCAATACCAGATATCCTATAAGAACAGAACCATTTAAAGAGCTACATTAAATTATCTTAATCATTTTCATCAGTTATAATTTACATTAATTAATTCTTAACCATTAATTAACCATTATCATTTACACATTACATAACATTTCCATTTCAACAAAGATCCATGCCCTCTAGGAATAAGCAACCCGATTCCATGGATTCTCATAATTTCAACCTCAACAGTGCATCCTAGCAAGCTCCAACCCCATTAGAAACATTTATTCATTTATTAACATTGTTACTTTCCATATCACTAGGTTGTCTATAAAAAATTCTAAACTCCCCAAACAAAAGGGGATCAACATGTGAGTAGATGAACTACCCATCAAGTCTTTTGCACCTATATAAGGAGGGTAAACTCATCTTACCATGAGAAGTTAAAGACGAAAATCATGTGACATACCCCATGCATCTTTATCTACCATAAACAGAGAGTAATCAAACACATTATTCTTCCTCAAGAAGTGGGGAAATGAAAGTAGATAACAAACATCCTAACTGCCATCCAAACAACAGATTCAAACAAGAATCAAGATTTCATAACAATGGGTAAGCCCAACTTCAACCCATTTTGTTGTCTCTGATTTCCTCCCTGACATCCATATGAATATAATGATTCATCTCACCACTATAGTCATCAACTACTACCAAAAAAATTGGGCCTCCCTACCCCACATACCACAATGTCCCTCTAGGCTCATTCATCCCTGGATCACATCACATCCTGGCCTCCCTGCCTCCATAAACCACAACAGCCCTCCAGTCTCATCCATATCGCAAGAAACGGGAAAAAAACATAGAAACCATGCTCTTGGACCTAAATAAAGGCATTAATCCTTCACACACAATAAGATCTCATGGATCCAAATCATAAGGCACTTGTACTTTTAAGCAAATGGGAAACTCATGCCCTAAAAAGTCATTATATTTTATCACACAATTGACTCTTATTCCATCTTAAATTAACTAATTCATTATTCACATGTTCCAACTACAGGTAACCTAAGAATAAAATTATCACAAATTAATTAAAAAATTAATTTAACATGCCTTTAATTATTTTTTCAATAAGCATCAACATGGTTTAGGTTCATTAACCAATTCAATTAAACATGCATACTTGTATCAATTTGATTAACATCAAATTATAACAATAACCAGATTCATTAAACATGCCTCTTTATATTTTAGCCAATTAATTATCAATTAATTATGGATTTATGTTATTTGACAATTTCTATCAAGAAAAACATGATAAACCAATAAAGGCATAGATATTACACTATCTAGCAAATCAAGAGGCAACCCGTTATCACGGTGCAAGCAACAACATCACTATGTGATTGATGCCAATTCTTTAATTCGGTTCAAGTATTTAATTAGGTCAATTTCATTACGATACAAGGGTATAAATCATGCTAACTCTACATTTACATGTGATTAAATAGAGAAGTAATGAATCCCCTACCTCAAAAGGTCTTCAATATTCTCTGCATGAGAACGGGCCATGCGACGGATCACTGATCACCTCTCCTACAAGATTTGCATCCATCTGAGGAAGTTGTGTCACCACCACACCAACAAAAACCAAGAGAAACCCCCATTAGAAACATGGGTAAGCAACCACCACAGCACGGTGAGAAGAACTGGAGGAAAACAATATCAAACTAAGAGAAACCGCTAGAAAATGAAGGAAAAATACACCTTGGATCAAGTCTGGTCACCACAGATCGAATATGGAAGCTGAAGATTGATTCTCATCAAAGGGATCTCCAAAACCTTGAAGAGGGGACTTCCGGTTCACCTAGGATGAGAGAGAGGGAAACTAAAATTGTAGGGTTTGACAACCCAATTGGCTAGAAAACACTTAAAACATTATAGAGTTGGGGGATTACATGACATGTAATACCCTTCCACGTCATGTAATTCCTCAAGGTAGGTTTTCATTGAAAAAACCATCACCTTTTGATTTTATTTTATTTTTTAAATCCTGAAATGTTACACTATATGAATCCCACTTTAACATCAAGAAATTATTCTACATGGCATGAAACTAACTTTCATGTTGTGAAAGTTCCCTACCCCCAATTCCCAACACCCGAACACCTCCAAACTTCATCTGAGCCTCCTCTGAGATTTGTAATCCTCAGGAACACACAAAGGGTCAATCTACATGGATAGAGAACCTAAAATCAAATACCTCTCAAAAACATTCTCTTCCTCAATAATCCAAAACCAACCCAGAGAGGAAATAGAAAAGGGGACGTCCGAACATCCACCCTATGGGATACCTCTTAAGGATCTCTCTACTAAAGGAGCTCAGGACCTCACTATAGGAACAAACACAAAACCACGCAACAACCACAACCAGCTCCTAAAAACTATCCTGGGGGAGATACCTCTCAAAAGAGATCAAGACACAATAAGCAACAAGATAAATCCATCTCATAAATATAAAAGTTCAACAACCACCAAACGACGGTATTACAAGATAATAAATAAACATTAACCATCTCGAGGTTCTGAGCATGTAACTACAACTCACATTCCCAAGTACTCTCCTCCACACCACCATGCCACCATAAAACACAAACTAAGGGGATAACATGCTCGTGTAACACCTTCTCCTGACATTCCTGGATCTCTACAAGCTACTCCTTTAAGGTCATATCATCGTTAACATCTATCTAACCCCAATAAATTATGTGAGAGTTTTCATGAATATAACGATGTAGTTGTGACATGTGAAGAACATTGTGTATCCGGATCATCTGCGGGGGAAGTTCTATCAGATATGTCATGGATTCAACATGATCCAACACCTCAAAATTCCTAACAAACTGGGGAGAAAGTTTACTCCCACGACCAAACCTTCTCTACCCATGATGGGGAGTCACTTTTAGAAACACGTGATCCCCAACGTCGAACTCTAGAGGTCTCCTCATATGATCGTTATAGGATTTATGATGATCCTGCACTACTTTCATTCCCTCGTGAATCACCTGAACCATATCTGTTGTATTCTGTACTAGTTTTGGTCTAAGAATTGATGATTATCTAACCTCAGTTCATCAAAATAGAGAATAGAAAGTTCATCCATACAAGACTTCAAAAGGCGCCATACCGATGGTGGAGTGAAAACTATTATTGTAAAAAAACTCTACCAAGGTCAGGTTTCTCATCCATAAACCTCCAAAATCCATGATAAAAGAGCACAACATGTCTTCAAGAGTTTGGATGGTACGCTCTATCTAATCATCCTTCTATGGATGAAAATCAGTGATAAGGAAAATTTGGTAACCAAAATCATGTTTGATACCACTCCACACCCTATAATTAAAATGAGGATCTCAATAAAAAATGATCATCCTTAGGACTCTGTAGAGTCTAACCACCTCCTTCTGATACTGCCTTGATAGAACCTTCACTAGGCTAGACTTCTTAATCGCTATAAAGTGAGATTATTTCATCAAACGATCCACTAACACCCATATATAATCATATCCTCCCTGAGCTCAAGGTAAAATGGTAACAAATTACATCAAGATGTCCTACCACTTACACTAAAGAACATCTAACATATGGAGAAAACCATTGGGAACACGGTGATCAACCTTCACCTTCTGACATACCAAATATCGAGACACAAACTCTACAACTACATACTTCAAACTAGGTCATGAAAACTGACCTCTCAAAGATTGGTACATTTTTGTCACACCAGGATGTACTTCCAAGGGTGAACTATGGAACTCTTTGAGAACCTTCTCACACATTCCAAAGGAATAAAAATCCTTCCCTAAAACAACACTTAGTGTTGTTCATCCTCAGACCAACCATCAGGGGCCTCACTACAAATAACCTGGTCTCTCCAGACCTCCACCTCAAGATCCCCCAAATGGGACTCCTCCACCTACTGCACCAGAGATGGTTGTATCATCATCTCAAAAATACAACCCCTGACCCAAACTTATCCCATATCCAGATGTAATGCCAAAAGTTCTTCTATCACTCTCCAGAAATTGCCTAATTCCCGCACTAAATCACTGTGTGACTTCCTACTCAGTGCATCAGCCATAACATTACCCTTTCTAGGTGTATATGAAATATTGAAGTTGTAATCATGTAATAACTACATCCACTGCCATTGATGTGGGTTCAAGTAACACTGGGAGAAAACATACCTTGGTCTTTTATGATCAGTGAAGACCACAAAGTGCTCACTGATGAGGCAATGTCTTCATAGCTTCGGGGAAAACACCACCACTACTAAATCAAGATCATGGGTAGCATAGTTACACTCATGGGAATTTAACTACTGATACCCATAATAAATGACCGATCTATGCTGCATTAGAACACAGCCCAACCCAAGATGCAAATCATCATAGAAAACCTCAAACTGGACTCCTTCTTCTGGCAGATAGAGAACAGGAGCACTAAATAACTTCTCCTTCAGATAATAAAAATTTGTCTGACACTGATCGGTCCAAAATAATGCTTGATACTTTCTAGTCAATGATTTCAAAGGAGTTTCAACCCGAGAGAAATTGGTTATGAACCTCCTATAATAACCTGCTAGACCAAATAAACGTTGCACATCTACCACTATCTTAGGGGATGCCCAAGACACAACTAATTATATCTTCAATAGATCCACTATTACTCCCTACTGGGACACAACATGCCCCAATAAACAGACTTCTTGAGCCCAAAACTCACACTTCGACAACTTACCAAACAAATTATGATGAATAAGAACTCCCAAAACGATATGCAGATGCTCTACATGATCCTCCTCGGATGCGGAGTACACAAGGATGTCATTTATGAAAACCACCATGAACTTATCTAGTAACTCATGGAACACAACATTCATCAACCCCATGAACATTGTTGGAGCATACCACACACTGAACGACATCACAAAAAACTCATAATTCCCATGATGACAATGAAAACAGTCTTTAGAATATCCTCATTCTTCACACACATCTAATGTTACCCTGACCAAAAATTGATATTCAATAACTAAATTTCACCCTTATGTTGATCAAATAAATCATAAATATGTGTAAGAGGATACTGGTTCTTCACTTTCACTTGGTTCAAGTGACGATAATCAATATACAAACACAAACTGTCGTCAGCCTTCTTCATGAAAAAAACTAGAACACCCCACAGTAACACACTTTTTCCAAACAAAGACACACTTAAGTAAACCAAAGAGTTGTATATTCATCTCTCACAACTCATAATGTGCCATCCTATACTGATACATCAAGATAGGATACACACCTAGCTATAGTTTGATCTCGAAATTGATCTCTCATTGAGGGGGTAACGTTGTAACCTCCTTTGGAAATACATTAGGGTACTCTTCCACGACCTCGGGAAATGTTGATTTTTGAACCTCTAACAATCTCAACATTATATCATCCATCAAGGATGATAAGGATGGAATATGAATCTGACCCACTTGAGGGTCTCTCTCACCAACAAACATTGTTGGCTCTCCATCAGTATCAAAGAACAAAACCTGCCTCCTGAAAAAATCCATGGTAGTATTCACTTAATATAACCAATCTATGCCGAGGATGGTATCATATGGTCGTATCCATAAACATAGGAAATATCCCCAAGAGCGGTGTTTCCCCAGAACTAGCTCATAGTTTCTACATAATTTAAACAAGTCACCTCAACCTCCAACTGGCATAGTCAATGCCAAGGGCACTAAAAGTCTATCTACCTCAAGTACCAAAGCATGGATAATAGAAAGTGATACAAAGGAGTATGTAACTCCTGAATCAAACAAGGCATGGACCTAAGTAGAAAATAAGAAAAGAATATCTTGAATGATGTTTGGATCACCTAGCACTGGCAATGCTAAATCATGAAGCTGGCCATGACCTACTCCATGAACTCTCTAACCATGCTGAAGAATAACTCTATGGACAGGCTCAGCTCTCTAAGGATAGTGAGAATCTTGGGGATGTCCTCTGCCTGCCCCATCTACTCTATTTTGATCCCAAACTAGAGTAGCCTGTTGTTGTTGTCTTTCCTATAACTGCCTCGATAGAGGAACCTGAAGTGGAACAACTGGTGAACGTTGACCACTCAGAAAGGTCAGGCACTCTCTCAACAGATGACCTCAACCTACATAAGAAAAAAATGTGTCTGGTCCCTTGGAATAGTATTGAGAGGCACTGACTCAGGAGAAATGATACATTAAGGTCTGGGACCTACCCCTAGTTGATCAAAAGTTCTTCTGTCCTAACAATTGGGAACCCCAGACCACAACTCTTCTTTGTGAGGAATCCTGATGACTCCCCTCTCATGACAATCCAGTTCTGGATAATATTATCTCAATGACCTATGCTCTCGCTAGCACCTTGAGATACATCTTATGCATAAACAGGGTGACCTGGCAGTGGATCTATGGATGTAAAGCCTCTTTGAAATGTCTCACCCTGGCCTCCTCATCTGAAAATAGATCTAAATCATATTGTGAAAGGTTCCTAAAATGGATTCCAAACTCTCGCACACTAGAGCTCCCCTACTGAAGGGTAAGTAGTGACTGGAGACTGACCACCTTCATGGTTGAAGAAAGAAAATTGAATTTGAACTAGTCTCGAAACTCCTCCCATGAGACTTTTAAATCCTCGTGATCTCCGAGGAATAAGAACCAACACTATATCACTACCCCACGCAGTATCGTCAAAGCCAATGACACCCAATGCTCCTTCTGAGCACAAATTTAACTAAAATATATCTAAACCTATTCCAACCAATCTTATGTGACTGTATCTAAAATGGATTCTTTATACCTCTATAGACTCTAGCACTGAAACTCTTAGAGTTACCTCCTCCAAGTGTCATCGTTGTCAACCTATACCATGCAGTGATCTACTGGCACAACCTGATGAACATATTCCGTGAAAACCTGATGAGGACGTCAACTTGGATCCATATCTACAAAAGAACAAATAGTTAGACCTCCTAAAACTGGAATATGGAAGACCTTAACATTAATTAATTATTTTCTTTTATTCATTTTAGGTTAACTTATCCCAAGGCCTACCCATTCAAACACAGGTGCAAAGAAGAATGATGCATGATCCTTTCCTAGTTCTCTACCCTATAACTAGTATCACTTCATTTAGTAGTTGTTGTAAGCTTAAAGGTTTGTGAATCAGATTACAAGGTGCCATAAATACATGTGTCTCAGCCAGTCTCCCATATTTAAAATGATTGTTGGACTTAACTGACACAATTACCCTACCAAACCATGTAACCTCACATGTTCCTAACTCCAAACTTCATCCTATCCTTAAACCTAACCTCTGATACCACTCTATCATGACCCCCTCCCAATAAAGTGTACCCCTCTTGGGCTGAAAATGGGAGAAAAGAGATAGTGATCCCCAATTCTCGCCTATAGTAGGCCTCGGGTTGACGACTAGCACTGAGGGTATAATAAACATGCAGATGGTAGGCATTACCCTCTAAAATAAACACATGCGGAAGATACACTGTCACAAAACTGGGTTTCTACAGTGTCACCCTTTATCAGTGCTAGAAAAAGCGCTGATAAAGGGGACCCCTTTATGAGCGCTTTTTTTAGTAGCACTGATAAAGGGAGGATTTATCAGTGATTTTTCCTAGCACTGATAAATTTTATGTTTCAAAAAAAATCATGAAAAAAAAATATTGTTATATGAGTATATTTATATTGATATAAATATAATATATATTTTTTAAATATGTTTTAGATAAGTATAAATATACTATTAAATTTAAGATATAATAAATTTAGTGAAAATGGATTTAAAATATTTTAAAAAATATTATTAATTAATAATTTTCTAATTATCATAGATTAATAATCATTTAATAACAATTGGAAGACGCAAAAAATCAAAAAAAATAATAAAATATCTAAAATAAGTTGAAAATGTAACTCAAACTTCAAATGGACATAACTTTTGATTAGGGTGTCCGTTTGAGCTCTACAGCATATCAAATCGAAGCCTGTGATGAGCTCTATATGCTAGTGACCCAAGGAAACCTTTTTTCACATTTTTCGAGCCCAAAAAAAGTCCCATAAGGCCTCCAAAATTGAGTTTTTAGTCAGGATACCCCGATTTGTTAACATTCAAACAGGTATAAATTCTTATCCGGATGTCTTTTAGGCCTGTTCCACATATCATATCGAATATTGTTTCATTTTCTTCTATTTTACTAGTTTTGGAGTTGAAATGGGCTTCTAGATTAGAAGTTATGGTCGTTTTAACATTGTATGGATTTTCAAATACACATATATGTGTATTTATTCATAAATATGTGTGTGTGTGTGAGTGTGTCTCTGTGTGTGTGTTGTATATATGTATGTATGTAATTATTTATTTATTTATAAACACAAATAAAAAATATATTTTATAAATGTATTTAAAACTAATCTTATAAATATATATTAATATACAAATAAATATACGGATAAAAAATTATAACTATATATATATATATATAAATAAATATTAATATATATTAATATATGAATGAATATATATATATATATATACATACTAATATATGAATAAATATATATGTATTAATATAACTAAATATATTTATATTAATATGAATCTATATTAATATACGAATAAATATAACTATATATATATAAATAAATAGATATATCATTAAATAGAGAAAAAAAACAAAATGGATTAGTGGTAAAGGTGCAGGCGCGCAAGGGGGAGGTCGCGAGTTCAAGTTTGGGTGGAAGCAAGGAGGTGCCCGCATGTGGGGGATGTGCGGGAAGGGCAGCGCGCGGGAGTGTGTGAGGCTGGGGGTCTGCCTAGTGCTGATAAAGGGGGGGGGGGTCCAACACTGTTAAAATCCCCCCCCCTCCGCATTATATAATTCTTTTATTTATTTATTTTTTGACTTTTATCAGTGCTTTTATGAGCGCTGATAAAAGGGACCCCCCCCCCATCTTCACCTCGATTAACAGTGATTTTTTAGTGTTGTTAATGCACTTTTCTAGCGCTGATAAAGGCCATATTTGTAGTAGTGATAGAGATAAGACAGACACCAACTAACTTCTTCTTAGACTAGAATGTAAAAGAAAACCCAAGTATAAAAATGTAATGTCATGCAATAACTAATACAACTAAAAGGGAAAACTGCAGGTACCATAATAAAGTAAAGATGGTAGCAACCATGAATCCTAAACTGCTCCTCCAACCCACAAGCTATTAGTAACCAGCTTGATCCCCAACCTGCTCCAACTGACCTGAAAAACAATTTATATATACATAGGGTGAGTATAATAGTATTCTCATTAGAATCCTCCCTAGAGCCTCTTGTTCAAAATTAAAGAAAGCATGCTAAATCATAGTGAACAATAATTTGAACTAACTCGTCACCTAAACAGGTATAATAAGTTCTCATCCTCACCATGGATATTCTCACCATGTATCACATACAAGAGCATATTATATAATAAATACTATCAAGGGTACTCGGTTACTACTTCCCCATTGGTTTTCCACTCTTCCCCAGCATCACACGTCCTGAGCATCTCTCTCCAAAAAGGCTAGCCTGTAGACACATGGGCGAAGCACCACAACACGCACCTTGTGCATCAACATGAAAAACATTCATCACACCACCACATCCACATAATCAAAGTAACTAAGTAATTTCCAGGAGCCACCATATCCCACATAATGTGTATCATACATCGGGTATTATACCTCAAGCCATTACAGCCCATATGCCAATTAAGGTTTCTCAAGCTATCATAGCTCATACATGTTATACATATAGTAACCCTTAGTAAACTATATCTAGAATATATATTTGAAAAATAACCAAAAAACATTACATCCCTCTGCACACATATATGGGGAAAACTAATTGTCGTGCATACCAGCACAAGTGACTACTAAGATAATAGAGTGGGGCCAAAAGGGTAGTCATCCATCCATCCTCCCACCGGGATATTAGGGAAAAAAACCCAGGGCTCAAGAATCCACAGGGTGTTAGTTGCCCTAATCGATGGGGTGGAGTAGTGTATAGAAGCACAAAAGGTACATGATATAATATAGCTCACAACCACACTAAGGGAATATCCTAGTCTCAGAAACAACTACAACTAACGTCTCTCGGAATCTCGGTTCCCACTACTAAGAACAGATATCCTGTAAGAACACAATCATTTAAAGAGTTATATTAAATTATCTTATTTTTTTCATCAGTTACACTTTATTTTAATTAATTCTTAACTATTTATTAACCAATATCATTTCCATATTACATCACATTACCATTTCAACAAAGATCCATGCCCTCCAGGCATAAGAAAATAGAGTCCAAAGATTCTCAGAATTTCAACCTCAAAATTACATCCCAGAAAGCTCTAACCCCATTAGAAACATTTATTCATTTATTAACATCATTACTTTCCATATCAACAGGTTCTCTAGGAAAAAAATTATAAACTCCCCAAACATAAGGGGATGAATACGGTGAGTAAATGAACTACCCATTGAGTATTTTCCACCAATAAAAGAAGAGTAAACTCATCCAACCATGAGGAGATAAACACGGAAATCACATGGCATACCCCATGCATCTTCAAATCCCATGGAAAGAGAGTAACCAAACACATTCGTCTACCTCAAGCAATAGGGAAAGGATACCAGATAACAAACAACCTATTTTCCAGCCAAACAATAGATTAAAATAAGCAACCGGATTTCATAATAATGTGTAAGCCCATCTTCAACCCATTTTGTCATCTATGATGTCCTCCCCAACATCCATATGCATATATCGATGCATATCACCACTCTAAGCATAAACTGCTGCCACAATAACCGGTCCTCCCTGCCCCATATAACACAACAACCCTCTAGGTTTAGTTATCCTAGGCTCACATCACATCCATGACTCCTTGGACCCACAAACCACAACAACCCTCCAGGATCAGCTATATCGCAAGCAATATGAAACAAACATAGCAACTGGGCTCTTAGCTCTAAATCAAGGCATTCGGCCTTCACACACAACGAGCTCTCACAGCTCCAAAGCATAAGGCGCTTGGCCTTACAAGCAAGCAGAAAACTCAAACCCTACAAAGGCATTATCTTTTATCACACAACTAGTTCTTATTCTATCTTGAATTAAATGATTAATTATTCACATGTTTCAACTATGGGAAACCTAAGAAGTAAGATATCACATGCTATCACAAATTAATTAAACAATTAATTTAACACGTATTTAATTCTTTTTTCAACAAGTATCAACATGCTTCAGGTTCATTAACCAATTAAATCAAACATGCATATTTGCATCAATTTGATTAATATAAAATTATAATAACAACTAGATTCATTTAATGTGCCTCCATATATTTTAGCCAATTAATTATCAATTAATTTCATCTTTACATTCTTTACCAATTTCCATCAGGAACAACATGCTAAACCAAGCAAGGCATAAATATCACACTATCTAGAAAATCCATAGACAAAATTTTATCACGGTACAAGAAACAACATCGCTATGTGATCGATACCAATTCTTTAATCCGGTTCAAGTATTTAATTATGTCAATTTCTTTATGATCTGAGGGGCTAAACCATGCTAACTCTATGATTGCATGTAATTAAATAGAGAAGCAACAAATCCCAAACCTCAAAAGGTCGTCGACATTCTTTGCAAGAGAACGGACCACGTAACAGATCTCCAATCACCTCTCCAACAAGATATGTATCCATTTGAGGACGTCACAATAGCAACGCACTACCAACAACTAAGAGAACCCCCCATTAAAAACATGGTTAAGAAACTGATATAGCATGGCATGGGAGGAAAACAAGATCAAACCAAGAGAAACTGCTAGAAAACGAAGGAAAACACACCTTGGATCAATCTGGGTCACCACGGATCGAAGATGGAAGCCTGAGATTGATTCTCATTGAAGGGATCTCTAAAATGCTGAAGAGGGGACTTCCGGATCGCCTGGGATGAGAGAGAGGGAAACCGCAGTCGTATGGTTTGACAACCTGAGTGGCTGTAAAAACACTTAAAACATTACAGCATCATGGTATTACAGGACGTGTAACTCCCTTTCATGTCATGTAATGCCTCGGGGTCAGTTTTTTATGAAAAATATGTCGTCTTTTGATTTTATTTTATTTTTCAAACCCTAAAATATTACACAACGTGAATCCCATTTTAACATCGTGAGATTATTCTACACGACATGAAACCAAATTTCACATTGTGAAAGTTCTCTTCTCTCAATTCTCAGCACCCTAACTCCTCCAAACATTATCTGAGCCTCCTCTGAGCTTTGCAAGCCTTGGGAACACGCAAAGGGTCGATCTACACGGATCCAGGCCCTTACAACTTAGCTTCACTTGATTTCATCTTACCTTATGCTTGAGCTATCCCTTATAAATGATATGGCCAATTTGAATTAAGTGAATTGTTAAATGGTATGGATAATCTGCTATCCCATGACCATTCTGCAAGTTATGTCATGAGTGAACTTGGGTTATGATTTGGAATTCCTTGGATCGGGCATATTGAATTGAATGAATTATAAATGGAAATTATGTAACGTCATGGGAGATACTTGGATTCCTGCATGGAATACCTTGGATGAGGTCATCAGGATGATGAATTTATACTATGTCATGGGTGATACTTGGATTCCTACATGGAATACTTTGGATGGGCTCAAAGGGAAAGTGTTATTATACCATGTCTTGGGTGATACTTGGGTTCTAATTCAGAATGCCTTGGACAAGATCATAAGGTAATGGGTTTATAGTATGCCCTGAGTGATACCTGGATTCCCTATGTGGAATGCCTTGGATAGGCTCTGGATGCCAACTGCTTTAATGACGCGTCTGTCAAGTCAAGGAACGCACTTGGATTAGGTCAATGCATTAGATATACAAATGTCTTGGTTTACCTTTGACTATTAATTCTTAAATGCCATGGGACTTCACTATAAAAAAAATAGGGTGATTAGAGGGGGGATTTAGAGGGGGTTATGCCCAACCGCCTCTAAATTCATTTTCTGTATAATTAGAGGGGGTTATGAATAACCCCCTCTAAATTCATTTTCTAAATAAATTAGAGGAGGATATGTGTGACCCTCACCAATCAATAAATTCAGAGGGGGTTATGAACCTCCTCTAATTTCTTAAATCAAAGGGGGTTTTGAACCCCCTCTAATTTTTTTAACATTGTTTTTTAATATCCAGTGGGATTTTACATGGGGTTTTCAACATCCTATAATTTAAGAAAATAGAGGGGCTTCATATCCACCGCTAATCAATGAGATTAGTGGTGGTTCACAACCCCCTCTAATATCTTAAATTAGTGGGTGTACAACCCCCCCCCCCCCCCTCTCTAATATATTTAAATTAGAGGGAGTTCAAAATCCCCTCTAATGTCTTAAATTAGAGGGGGTTGAAACCCCCCTCTAATGTATTAAGTTGGAGGGGTTTGAAAACCCCCTCTAATGTCTTAAATTATTGGGGGGTTGAAAACTCTCTCTAATGTCTTTAAATTAAATGGGGTTATGAACCCCCACTATTTAAAAAAACAAATTCCATAATATATGTGTGTGTGTGTATATATATAATTAAAATACAATATATAAATATGTTTAAAAACTCTATATGAACATATTGTATAAAATATTTATATAATTGTATTTAATTGTATTTATATGTATACATAAATATAATTGTATAAGTTTATGTACATTAATATATATTTATTTATATAAATTGTATTTCATATAATATTAATTATATATAATATAAAAGCATAAACATATTATAAATATATATATTGGCATCTGTGTGTTTCAGTGTAATTGTACTCTCAAATGCGTAATATTATATATATATATATATATATAATTTATTTAAAAAATATATCATATAAAAACTCAAGCTTGTAGTTTTTATAATTTATATATTAATAATAATAAATATATTTTTAAATAACATATTTATGCTTTTATATTATATATAATTAATATTATATGATATACAATTTATACAAATAAATATATATTAATTTACACAATATTATACAATTATATTTATTGAAATACATATATATTAATGTACATAATATTAAACAATTATATATAATTATTGAAATACATATATATTAATGTGCATAATATTAAATATAAGTATTGAAATATGTTATATAAATATTTGTATAAATTATATTACATATAACATTATATAAATATTTGTATAAATTTTATTTCATATATAATATTTGTATTCCTTGTATTTCATATAATATTAATTATATATAATATAAATATTTGTATAGATTTTATTTTATATATATGTATTTAATATATTATTAATTATATATTAATTATATATAATATTATACAATTTATACAAATAAATATATATTAATGTACATAATAATAAATATATGTATTGAAATACATTATATAAATATATTTTTAAAGAAATTATATAGATATATTAAATAAATACTATATATATATATATTATAAATATGTATTTAAATACATAAATAATTTACATAAATATATTTATAAATATAAAAATATGTGTGTATATACATAATTAGAATTATAAAATATATTTAGTCAAATTTATGTAAATACACGTATAAAATATATAGTTTATATAAATTTATAAATTGAATATAATATAAATGAGAGATAATATAAATACATAAATACATAATATAAAATTGTTTATATTAATTTATATAAATATATATAGGTTATATATTTATATATATTTAAATATTTATTCATATAATATTTATATAAATTAGCTTCTTAATACATGTAAATATATTAATGTGTAAATTAAATGCAAACTTTTGGATGGCATGGTGGTAAAGGCGTTGGGGCTGTATGGCGGTGACCACAGTTCAAAACCCACGAGATGCCTTTTAAAAGGCGTGGGAGTTGTGGGTCGGGGGTGCACCGGTGACATGGGAACTCCAGGCGGGCGGGGGTGCGCTGATGACACGGGACACGGGAACTGTAGGCAGGGATGGGGTCACCGGCACATGGGAACTGTAGGCGGGCTGGGGTGCACCGGTGACACGGGACACGGGAACTGCAAGCGGGAGCGGGGTTGTGCCAGGGTGACATGAGAACTGGAGGGGTAGTGCGGGTGAAATGGAGGTGAGGAGGTAGCGTGAGAAAATGAGGGACACTGGGTGACACAAGAGAACGGGAGGTAGGGCGGGACCTTGAGACAACCGAGTTTGAAAAAAAAAACCTTAGTGGTGGTTTTCACAACTGCCATAAAAGTAATAACAATTAGGGGAGGTTAAAACCACCTCTAAGGCATTAGAGGCGGTTGTGGTTGTAACCGACTCTAAATGAGGTGTTTCTGGTAAATTTATGCCAACATTAGAGGGGGTTTAAACCCCCTTCTAATGTAATCGTCGTTAAACTGGAGGCGAGGAGGTAGCCAGGGTGACACAAGAACTGGAGGGGTAGTGTGGGTGAACTGGAGGCGGGGAGGTAGCGTGGGAAAATGAGGGAGGATGGGTGACACAAGAGAACGGGGGGAAGGGTGGGACCTTGTGACAACTGAGTTTGAAAAAAAAACAGAAACCTTAGTGGTGGTTTTCACAACCGCCATAAAAGTAATAACAATTAGGGGCGGTTAAAACCACCTTTAAGGCATTAGAGGCGGTTGTGGTTGTAACCGACTCTAAATGAGGTGTTTCTGGTAAATTTATGCCAACATTAGAGGGGGTTTAAACCCCCTTCTAATGTAACCACCGTTAAAATTGGAGGTGGGGAGGTAGCACACGAAAATGAGGGAGGTCGGGTGACACAAGAGAATGGGAGGGAGAGGCGGGACCTTGAGACAATCGAGTTTGAAAAAAAAACAGAAACCTTAGGGGTGGTTTTCACAACCGCCACAAAAGTAATAACAATTAAGGGTGGTTAAAACCGCCTCTAAGACCCTCCTTTAGAGGTGGTTGTGATCGTAACCAACTCTAAATGAGGTGTTTCTCGTAAATTTATGCCAACGTTAGAGGGGGTTTAAACCCCCCTTCTAATGTAACTGTCGTTAAAGTCACACCGAATTTACCAATGCTTCCTCAAAACCGCCCTTAACAACAGTAGGCGGGCACATTAGCGGTGGTTAATCATAACCGCTGCTAATGTCTTTAGAAGGGGTTATAACCCCTTCTAATGTCAAAAATAACCCCCTCAAAACTCATCATTTTTTTGTAGTGCTTGTTGATCCCTTGTATGATTATTATTATGCAGGGATACCTTGGTTATGTGCCTCAGGTCTTGAGCCTATATTACAAATTACATTTGCTCAAAGACATTCTAACTTAGTCGTAAGCAAGTAAATATTGGACGGGTGTCCCATGGAAGAACCTGAACTGACATGGGTATTACGTATTTCGTTTACTGCTTTTATTATTATTACTTGCAGACTGCTTCATTGTATATTCACAGATTGGATAGTACTAGACACCATTGGTGGTGGCCTGCCGAGATTTACTCACATCTTATTCGGGCCGTCGTTTGATACTCGAATAAACTTCATGGATGCAGGTAGGGACAAGGCAAAACGACCTTCTATTTATGCTTGATTTTTCTATACTAGGATGAAGTACGCGAGCAGAGGATCGAACTAGTGCTCGTGATGCTATTTATGATAACTTTTGGTCTTTTTGTTTCTTTTGTTGCATATGTATTGTATTGTATGTTTGTACGCCATTCTTGTACAACATCATGACATCACCTTTTGTATATGACATTGATTATTATCAACTTCTGATTATTATCATCTGGATGATTTGATTCCGCTGTTTTTCATTTATTATTATTTCTGTTATTTACCCTTTGTTATTACTGTTGTGCTCCACTTTAATAAATAAGGTATAGTCTTCTCACCGTACCACTGTAGACCCTTGCTACTTGTCACTAGTTTGTGGTGTACGAGGAGGTGTACTTAAATCCATGCGACCACAATTATGGATTTGTATAAATTAATTATTCAAATACATTTAATTTAATATATCAATTAAATATTTTAATTTTTCAATTACACACAAACATATTGATACTTTTGCATCTTGAGAAATCAAGGCATTAATGATTCCATTGAACCATATTTATGAAAATTAATGACACATGATCAATTGATTCAATCGTTTAGCCAATGAAAAGTCCATATACACATGTAAAATATATTTAAATAGTACTTTCATTGAATGATTTATTGTGTGCAATCAAAATCTCAAACCACACATTAGAGAAATAGAGTACACTTTCATTTTTATTTCATTTCAAGTTTATCAATAAATTTATGAAGAAAAAAACTTAATGAATTTGATTGACAGGCACATCAAAGAATATTATTATTTTTTGGACCATAATATTATTGTTTAATCCCAAATATTTGAGATCAGTGTAGAACAGGGCATGAAACGACGCCGTTGGTTCACCATACCGGCAATGGATAGGAGCCGGCCAGAATCTTCCCTCCCTACCCAGGAAATGGAGATGACGACCATGGGGCAGGCGATGCAACTCCATGCCCGGATCCTGAAAACCGGGTCGCCCGACACCGCCACCCGAGACCTCGCCGACGTTTTCACCTTCTCCGCCCTCTCCGGCAACCTCACCTACGCCCGCCGCCTCCTCTCAGCCCTGCCGCCGCCGCGCGATTCCTACTTCCACAACACCCTCATCCGCGCCTACTCTGCATCCCCCACCCCCGCCCCCGCCCTCCTCCTCTTTCTCTCCATGCACCTCCGCCGCCGCCCCGCCCCGCCGGACGCCTTCACCTTCCCCTTCGTCCTCAGGGCCTGCGCTCGCTCCCGGCAGGCCAGAGTTGGGAAGCAGCTCCACGCCCTGCTCCACAAATCCGACCTCGCCGCGGATCCGTTTGTCCAGAACTCGCTCATCCATTTCTACTGTGTATGTGGGGACTCCGGCGCCGCGCGTAAGGTGTTCGATCAAATGCCCGCACCAGACGTGGTGTCCTGGACCTCCCTCATCGACGGGCTGGTGGACGACGGGCGGCCCCTCGAAGCCCTGAAGGTGTTCGACGGAATGCTCGGGAGCGGGATCCAGCTGAACGACGCGGCGGCGGTTTCGGTTCTTCGAGCGTGCGCGAGCACCGGTGCGTTGAGCGTGGGGGAAAGGGTTCACGCGATCTTGGAGGAGGAGGCGGAGCAGGAGCCGAATGTGACGACCGCCATGATCGACATGTACGCGAAATGCGGGCGGATCGAGGACGCGAGCCGGGTGTTCCGCGAGGCGAAGCGGAAGAACGTCTTCACCTGGACCGCCATGATCGCCGGCCTCGCCTGCCACGGAATGTGGGAGGACGCGGCGGCGGTGTTCGGCGAGATGCAGGAGCGCGGCGTGAAGCCCGACGGGAGAACCATGACCGCGATCCTGTCTGCCTGTCGAAACTCCGGCAGGGTCGACGCGGGGTGCGAGTATTTCGAGACTATGGGGAGCAGGCACGGGGTGACGCCCTCCATCCACCATTACGGCGTGATGGCGGACCTGCTGGGGCGATCCGGGTGGCTGGACGAGGCGGAGGCGTTCGTCGCGAGGATGCCCGTCGAGCCGGACGCCGTGGTGTGGCGGTCCCTTGCGTGGGCGAGCGGGTTCCACGGCGACGCCGATCGGTGCGAGCGCATCGCGAGGGAGCGGCTGGAGATGGAGTGCGGGAGCCTGGTGTTGGCGGGGAACGCGTTGGCTGCGGCGGGGCGGTGGGCGGAGAAGGGGGAGGTGAGGAGGGCGATGGGCGCGAGGGGAGTGGCGAAGCCGGCGGGGCACAGCCGGATCGAGGTGGAGGGGGAGATCCACGAGTTCAGGGCGGGGGACTCGTCGCAGGGAGAGGCCGGGAAGATCTACGCGCAGGTGGTGGAGATGGAGGGGAGGCTGAGGGAGGAAGGGTACCGTCCCCTGTTATCATTATCAGAGGAGGATATAGACGATGACCACATTCATAATTTCAATTCCGTACAAATATGTTGATTTAATCTTTCAATATCCATTATATCTATTTTATATATTAAACCTTCTAAATTGATTTCCATGTCTCCCTCTACTTCTCTTTCCTCCTCCCCCCATTGCACCGTTATTGAACTACAATCCATATTTGATCTGAATGCCCGATCAATATTTTATTTATCTAATCATGCAATATAGTGCACACCCAGAGTTGGTCTTAAGAAGTCAACTCCCACAACACTGAATTTCTAGTCACTATTTATATTCTAACTAATATAAAACTAAATAATATAAAGTGAGTATGAAAGATGCATGTAATATATATAACACAATACTAATATAATGATTGCACACAGAATGATGTTAGATAGAAATGAGATCCTCCCAGGAGATCACTTAGAGTGAACTTTCATTGTCTGTTTATTAGTTCCAAATCAACTTAATGAACATTCTCCATCGTATGCATAAACATCATCTTCTACCCATGTTGTGAATATATGAGGCACTCAACAATCATCGAGAGACCACACATCCACCTCCTCAATCGAGAGAGAATATTACAAAAGAGAAAGTTAAGATTCAGGTGGCAAGTGGAGACACAAAGACGTTTTACCCATTATGACCCCCTTGATCTAACTCTAAAAAAATAAGAAACAATAAACATGAATATGGAATGACTTGGGTTCAACATTGGATTACTCCCTTGAGAACTTCACTAGGTTAATTACTCATGATCATGAGTATAAGAGTTCACAGTGAAAAGAGAACGGGATGTAAACACAAAAGATAAAAATATGAGAATGAGATGAAGAAGAAGAGTAAAATATATTAAAAATACATAATACTATTACAACAGAAAAGAAACTAAAAACTACAAAAAATGACCAACTAAAGTTGTCAATGCCTTAAAAGGAGATGAGGTACATTTTTATAGGCCAAAGGGGTGAATTTTTTACTCCAAAATTTTCCCCTTGTTCAAAAATGTGTTTTACGTTTGACCAATAAATTTAAACTTAATCCTCCTTATGTATAAGAAGTTATATCCCATTTACTCTAAAAATTTATTAGAAAAAAGGCAGAATTTTTGAATTTCCAAAATCTGATTTCCCACGCATTTATGGCCTTGATATCAGCAGAATCAAGTGGGGCCATAGTTATGAAAGTTGTTCCTTAGGATTTTATCTTTATCAACGTCGAATTTCAACTCCGTTTTTACAGTCTTTTATGAGATATTGGCCCAACATCAAAAATATCCAGATCTGTGCACAGATTTTGAGGCTTGACTTGTGAGCTTATTTTGGGCCTCCAAATTTTGGATTTAGCTCTTAGTACAAAAGAATGAAATGAATCCCAAGCTATTTTTAAGACTACAAAAAAATTCATAAATTAAATCAGTATATAAAAATTTATGGCCGAAAGACATAAATAAATTAAAAACAGTTAAAATAAAAAATTAGGTCATTTTTGGAATTAAGTTCAAAATGTTTCTAAAATCATAAAATGTGACAATTGACCTTAAAATAACTCTTTAGTGAGATTAAAAACATTTAAATTAAAATTAAAATATTTTTAAATATTTTCTCTGTCACTCCCTCCTCGTGCCGACCAATCCAGCCTCGCGAAACCTTACCATGATTCCGACCAACTTATGTTCACCACAAACTTCTATTCCACCTTGTCGACTTGTCATTGTGCATAGCAGCATCCACATCACTAACCCCTAGCATAGATTCTTCATCCATTCGTATCTTCTACCATATACATCACCACATAACCTTTGTTAAGCATATTTTTTACTCCATATCATGTTTCATATTTTCTTTCATTCCAATCATACCACTGAAACCACACACAAATTCATTCTCCCACCTTCCATTTCAGGTTTGAGAAATTAGATCTAGAAAATGGATGTTGTTTTCCATATAGTTATACTGCTCTCTACCAAGTACCTGCTAAGTCCAAGTCTCCAGACAACATGACCACCATCATGAACGTATGAACTTCTAAAAAAATAGGATTCTTCTGATTGATTTCCCCCCATCATTATTACATTGTATTCATCATAGTGATAATCACCTTTGATATTTGTGTATACTGACTGACTTCTGATTTAGATTTAGATCTTCCATTTTCCTCTTTACTTTCTTAATCGAGTTCATTAGCTATAATTGCTCAACATGATTTATGTGTTTTAGCTTTGACATTGTTTTTTGTGAACTCACTCTAGGTATCTTTATATACCATACCCTATTACTTTTAACAAAATGAAACCAATTATGAGATTATATATATATATATATATATATATATTCACTAGAAGACAAGCCGACACACCTCAAAAAACACATTGAGTTGTTGAAACCATTTTCTATGAGCTTTCTATGTCTAGGTATATTTGTTTATATTTATATTCCATTCCATTTATTTTTTTATTTATTCCTAATACATTATATGCTAAAAATTATGAATATCATAATTGTGGTAGCATAATATACCTCCAAATATGTCTTAGGTGCATTTCAATTACCACCCGGTTTTGATGAAGAGAGATTACAGTAAAAATTAACAAGGTTACAAAAGAAAAATGTTGTCCATACAAGTATGTACATTATTATCAATATTATACTTTATATATATATATATCAACATCTATACATATTAATTCCATTATTAAATGACAAGTACCTGTACCGTATCAATTTCTTTACATTGAAATAATGAAGCAACACACATTATTTGAATGGATAATTTGTTATGTACTCATATCGTCCTGAAATGTTATAATCGCTTGTCATTTTCAACCATATTATTGCATGGATTGCTTAATTTTTTTTTCATTTCAAAAGTTTATATTTGTAATGCTTGAATGATTCCTTACAATTTTTCCAAATACAGACATGAAATGATCGTTATGTCAAAATGAGCTCCATTTCTGTCCAAATTTGTATTCTTATTCTTTTTTCACCCACAACAGATGGATCATATTATTGATTATTATATTGAATAAGTGAAAATGTTGTCTTATTTAGAAAACATGTTGTAGGCTTATTTATATCCAATATGTTTAGTTCACTGAATTCCCTTTGCCCCTCTAAATATGAGGATATTATAAACCATGAATAAAATGTTCATTTCATGAAATGATGTCTCAAAAATCACCTCCATATATTATTGAGACATATCACTATTGTAACAAAATGAATCTTCATCCACATTTTCTAGGTTAGTTTAATAAAACTTTTCACCATATTTATGATATGAGTTTTTTTCTTCAATGATATGTATTCATATTCTATTTACATTCGGTGCATTTTATACCATTTTAACATAATAGATATTTCTAAATTAAAGTTAAAATATGAATATGTGGAGTTTGTATTAAACATATCATCGATATGTGAGTGAGGATGTAACACCCCCGGTTTAAGGTATTTCATTGTTTTATTATGTATATTTTTTTTATTATAAGAGGGTTTGGATTGGTTTTAATAAGTTTTGTAGGGTTTTTTGGATGTTTTGTTGGGGAGATCGGTTCTGAAGAGGTTCATATTTTTTTACCAATTCATATTTTTTTTCCAATTT
Source organism: Viscum album (assembly GCA_963277665.1). Taxonomy (NCBI): domain Eukaryota; kingdom Viridiplantae; phylum Streptophyta; class Magnoliopsida; order Santalales; family Viscaceae; genus Viscum; species Viscum album. The sequence continues at coordinate 359,044,132 of OY728162.1, forward strand.
GTTCATATTATTTTCATACATGTGCATGATTTTTCCATATAGGTACCTATATTTTTTGTTCATACATGTAACTATTTTTTATATTTTTCTTAGTAGTTTATATATTTTTTATAATTGATTCAAATTCAGTATGCAGGTTCATGTTTTTCCAATTTGTTTATATTTTTACCCCATTTTTATCATATTTATTATTATTTTTTCATATAGGTTGATATATATTTTTAAAATAGGTTCATAGTTATACATATTTTTTCACACATCTTCATATTTAATAAAAAACTAATAGGTTTCATTTAAATATACAGGCTTATATTTTTTCATTATTATATAGATTTTTTTTGTTAACAATAATTTGTATACATGTTTATATTTATTCATTATTGTATGAACATGTTCATATTTGTTCATATTTGGTCATTATTTATATAAAAAAGTTTGTTATTTGTTTGTTACTAGTAATGAAACAATTAAAAATTTGTCAGAGGTGTAACTATAAACTTTATACTCCAAGATGCTTTTGCTGAAAAAATGAGATCTATCTTGAATGGAAACTCACCATCAAACACTATAGTGATGCAACTGGTTCTCAAAAAAGGACTTATTAGTATGTTATTGAAAATATCAATGTTCCATTTATAATCACTAATATAAAAAATATTATTATTTATTCAATTGGATATTTTCCAAATAATTTCTTACAAATTCTGCAATTGTTACTGCAAGCTTGTATGGGACGAAATTGATGTTCAATTTTGGCATTCCATTTGTGGAAAAATCCAAATTCAGGAAATTTATTCTATATAATCAACATGTATACATTATATGTAACCAATTCTCATATACTTGATTATTTATATTCTTTATATTCAATTCTATAGTGCTAACAACTTGTAAGATTTGGTGTCCTAGAACCAACTAGTTGTACTTTGATTACATGAATATTTAATATTAAACATCTTATTACATATTGTCCATTGTTCTTCATGACTATAGTGTAATAATGTCCTGGAGTATTTGTTGCATTGACAAGGTCATAAAAGTTCCCCACTATGATGAGAACCTTGAAGTGCTATGATAATATTCTTAAATATAGTTTTGTAGTTGGATGACATACTATAATGAGACACATAGTATACAGACCGTCAGGTGCGAGTACTCGTAAGAAGACGAGACTTCCTCTCAATAAGTTTTCACTTGATAATCTCCAAGACAAGAGATTATGAGAATAAACCTGCTAGTAGGAATTCCGCATGTTTTGGTATCATCATATATTCCTATATGAGAGCGCGTGTAATGATCCTTAGACTTTAATATTATCATTAATACATGTCATGACTCACACACTTTGATTTACTGACTAAAACCGTCACACAGACAATTGGCGGGAAGTAGGGTACATTGGGTGCATCACGAGTGACATGTTATTAATGGATAAGTCGAGGAAGGATTTGTCCCTTCTATTTATGAAATTTGATATCTCGACCCTTTGATTGAAATAGAACCGTCGCACGAAATTCCATGGCCATGGTGCAACGGCGAGTTTATTTCAGGTAGTCAAAAAACGACGTATCAAGCACAAAGGTTGGTGATGCTATCATGAAACCATCTTGATGAGATATCGAGACAAAGAGATTATATTACAAAATGAGCATTCGCATGTGGATGTCGTTGTTGCGACTTTAAATTTTTTCTCTTGGGTGCCTTGACCCATTGCTAGACAACACTCTTGGTCTTTAGGCAATCCCACCTAATGCCAATAAGAAATAATCCTAGAGGGTCACACACTAAGTGTTTTTGGTGGTCTCAGTTAAATTCTATTTTAAATTAATTGATGAAATAAATATTATTCTCAAGACCATGGAATAATTCTATTCAAGTTAAAATGATTTCATTAATTAAATAAATATTTATTCACCGAATTGTGAGTAAAATATATTTATTTATTTTATTGAACATTTAATAAATATTTATTTACTAGTTTGTAAATAAAATATTTATTTAAGAGAATAAATTATTTATTTATTTATTCAGGTGTTCAATAAATGGAAGTGGAGTTCGAGCTGACCAAGGTTGGTCTGGTAGTAAAATAATTATTTGCAAGACGGTAAATAATTATTTAACTAGTTGGCATAAATTAAAATAATAATAACATTGCTATTATTTTTTAATGTGAAATTTTATTTATAATCCCGTTTTGCGCAAGTTGGCACACCATAAATAATGACGCAGTATTATTATTAAAATCATGAGTTTTCTCTAAGGTTATGAATGTATTTAATTGCTGTTATGTAATTAAATATTGTAATCAAATCCTCATGTCGATAAATAGACATGTATGTCTATTGTGGTATGTACCGAATTGCACACCTGATGAATTAAGAATTGTTGAGCTAAACAATTTCTCTCTCTCAAATCCTCTTCCCACCCCTCTTAAGAATGAGAGACGTTCTTCAAGGCCAAAGAACAAGTTATCAAGAATGACCGACACAAGACACTCACTTCATCGTGCTAGTACCCAAAAAACGAGTGGTGTTGATCGGAGGCCATCATAGCATGTTTGGATCACCGCTAGAGGGATTATAGTTTGGATCATCGTAAGCACACCGAGATAATCCAGAAGGGTCATTTTAGATGATCAACATCATCAATGAAGAAAATAAGGAATATCCAAGTATTCTTTTCTTTATGAAATGAATTAAATTAATTATAAACATTATGTGAAAGATCCTCTCTAAAGGTTTCATGCCTCTTCCTTATTTATCTAAATCTTTGATTTTATTCTATAGATATTGGCATTCATATTTGTATTGATCCCAGAATAATCATTGATCATGGTAAAAATTAAAGTTAGGTTCCGGCCCAATCATGCTTCCACTATGCTCAGAACCTTCAAGTGGTATCAAAGCGGTTACATCATAGTTTATAATTATTTAAATATTTTATTGATGATTTACACATTTAATAATTTAGCTGTTTCAATTCAAGTTAATCGTTCTGCAAATCTGAATCTCGAGATCTGTTTCTCCTCTTTCGTTTCTCATTCACCATACAGTAATGATCTTTTTTTCTTATTTTGATTAAAATAACACAGAGGATCTCATCTGGAGGTTCCAAAGGTTCTTGGATGTACAACACTAGAATACACAACATGTAGTTGGATTCATATGCTGTGTATCAAGGTTCAATGCATCAGGATTGGTTCGCCAAACTAAGTTGTTCCATTGGAGTTTGTCTAAGTCTTAAAGACTCCATGTGTTGACCAGGAACAAGTGGAACACAATTTCTAGATTACACATTGTGTGTCCCACTAGACATTACATGTAGTCCCTTTCGGTTAGGGTAGGACCATGTACCCCATACACGACTTTCCTGGATGGAGACCGTGTAATTTGGATACTACACAACACGTGGCCCAATTGACACGCCATGTACTCTGAAGATTTCTGAAGTACACTCACACACTGTATCCCCAGGCATGTACTTCAGATGGACGATGAACAATAGTACATGCCGTGTACTCATCCAAATTATGCATATTTATTAAAATTTATCATTATATTATAAAAACCCTTGAGATGTGTACCATGGTGTGGGCGTAAAACTGAGGCACAACACGTGATAGGTGTTTTACATATTTGTGTTTAATTTATACATCTGTGTAATGTTCATTTCAACACATTGGGTAGTTATGAATAGGAATTTACCGAGTTTCCTCCAAGGTACAAGTTACGTATAAAGGTAATTTTAAATGAATTTATTTTTTTAAAATTATGGATGAGAATCTCAAGGAAATTCAGAAAAAGGTTTAAGATAAAAGGATTGATTAATTAAATATGATAATTAATTAATTCGAGTGTGATTTATCTTAAACAATAATGATTAAGGAATTGAATGATAGCTTTATTTATGCGTAAATATAATTTCATGTATGGATGATCATGAGCTAGACTAGAACCTTTTTATGTGGATGGTTTCTTTTAATTAATTTATTTAAATTAAATTTGTTGGCCTATGAGCCTTCTCCTCATTAATATGTAGGGTCTGTGTGCCTAATGTTTCTTTTATGTAAAACCCCATTTTACCCCTCACCTGCATGTGAATTTAAAAACATATGTAATGGATGGAACTCCCAAGCTAGTGGAGGTGGTTCAAGCTGGAGCTAAGACAAAACCCATCCCAGGAGATACAGAGGTAGATAGGTGGAAAGTTGTAAACATGAACCTAAAAGGTTCAAGGTGTTTCTCCTCTAGGTTAGGGTTAGTTTATTAAACACTAGATAAACTAACCATTAGAAAAGCTCATGATAATTCCCTTTGCTTTATTTTATTTCTTTCAGTTTCATGGTTTATCATTATGGATGTGTTGTCGCGATCACATAATTAATGAATTAAATAAGCATGCAAGATATAACTAAAATTAACCAGGCTTATGTGTAAATATTATCAAGGAATGGTTAATCACTTAAGTAAGTTCAACTTAATATTAAAAATCATGTGATAATGATAATAATAAATTCACTCATAAGAGATAAAAATCCCTCAAATAAAATATTAAGTTAGACCAAGCCTTTTGTTACTTGATTAAGGGAAAAAATCAATAAAACTATGTATTTGACAAACCCTTGTTGGGAACCTTACTTTTATATAGGAATCCCTTATGAAAGGTTTTAGGTTGAATTAACCATATTACATCAAGAGGAGTATCCCTTTCTAGACTTGGTGTAATATTGGAGGCAAGAGTTGAGGAAATCCAAAGTCAGGATTTCAGGATTGGGGAGTCCACTCAATAGATCAAGGAGCTACAAGGCCACATTTGGAAAATACCTACCTACCCAAATACCTTAAAATATCTTGACCAACCCTTGTTGGGGTTATGAAAAGGGGAATATGGATCCTTTCCACTAGAATGTCATGGAAACTGGACATTTTGAGTTCAATGGTGAGGGCCATTGGGAATTGATAAAATAGTGGGAGACTTCATAAAATTAATTTATTATTTCTCATAAAATGTAATCAAGAAAGTACTAATGATCTTCTCTTTTAATTGTAGAATAAAATGAAAAACTCTTTAACCACACTATACCGATGATCAATTCTGGATAAAGACAACATCTTCACTGACAGTAACTTCTAGGAATGGTTTAGACACCTTCAGGTTATTCTATGCCATGAACGGAAGTCTTATGTGTTGGATTAGGCATTACCTAATCCGCCTGCCCAAGAGGCGAGTGACAAAGAGTTCTTGGTCTATGAGAAACATATGAAACATATGTTCTATGTTCAATATTTTATGTTATCATTAATGTCTAGTGATATCATGAAGTCTCATGAAAAAATGGATGCCTATAGAATGCTCAAGCACCTCTGTGGTCTTTATCAAGAGAGATAAAGACAAGAATAGTTTGAGATCCCCAAGACACTATTTCAGAGTAATCTTGGAGGAGGTTCCCCAACTAGGTCTCACGTAGTAAAGATCATTGGCTACATTGAGCACTTAGAGGTTCTAGGGTTTAAACTCCCTAAAGAACTGGGTATCGATCTCATTCTTGAATCACTCCCTCATAACTTCTCTAGCTTTGCTGTTAATTTCAATATGAACAACATTGAGAAGTCTCTATCTGACCTTCTTATACTCATTCTCCAAGTGGAAAAAGATATGAAGTGCGAAAATCCTTGTTCCCTTTTGGTGAATAAGAGGAAAGGGAAGGTGAATATATTTAATCCTAAAGCTTCTTCACTCCCTTTTAAGAAAAGGAATATTAAAGGGGAGGAAAGGGAACATGAAGCTGTTTGTTTTTCATGTATCAAGAAGGGACACTGGAAGAAGAACTGCACCTAGCCTAAGAAGCAAGGGGAAGCTTCAAGTGTGTTTGTTATCGAATTTAATCTATCTATTTCTACAAATTGAGTATTAGATACATCTTTTGGTTCTCACATATGTATCCAAATATAGGAACTAAGTATATTTAAGAAGATTTACTGAGGGGAGGTAGATCTATGAGCAGCCAATGAAGCCAGACTCACTGCTGTAACTGTCAGGGAATACCAACTCACATTGCCAACTGAGATGATCTTGGTGTTAAAGGGTTGTTATTATGTTCCATATATTACTAAAAACATTATTTTTGTATCCAGATTAGATACATATGGATTTGTTTCTAGGTTTGGAAATGAATGTTGCTTCTTTTACAAATATAGCATTTATTTTGGTAGGGAACATTTATATAATGGTCTTTACGTGTTGGATTACACAAACCAAGTAATGACAATTGATAAAAAAGATACTCCACATGACTCATACCACACCCAACTTTGGCATCACTGGCTAGGTCATGTAAATGAGAAATGATTGACAAAGCTACATCAAGATGAATATTTAGATTATTTCGAACTAAAACCACTTGGAGTATGTCATGCATGTTTACAAGGAAAAATGACTAAAGGCCCATTTAGTGGGAAAGGTGAAAGGTCTAAAGAGATTCTTGAATTGGTTAATACCGATGTGTGTGGACCATTTCCAGTTAAATCAAACTTTTACTGATGATTTTAGTAAAAATGGATATATCTACTTAATGAGGTATAAGTCATATTCTTTTGATAAGTTCAAAAAATACAAGAATGAAGTTGAGAACCAACTTGGTAAGAAGATTAAGAAACTCCGCTCAGACTGAGGTGGAGAATATCTTAATCAAAACTTCATTGATTACTTATGGGAGTTTGGGATCTTATCCCAAGTCATTCCTCCTTACACACCCCAGTGGAATAGTGTGAGTGAAAGGAGGAACCAAAACTTGTTAAACATGGTGAGATCAATGATGAGTCATGAAATTCTTCCATTATCCTTTTGGGGATATGTTTTACAAACAGCGACACACATAATAAACCATGTACCAAATAAATTTATAAATGGTATTCCATGCGATTTCTGAAGTGGAAATAAATCCATGTTATCGAATTTACATGTGTGGGGAAGTGATGCGTTTGTTAAGGACTCTTAAGGTAAAAAACTTGCACCTCGAGGCACAAAGTGTACCTTTATAGGATACCCCAAAGAAACAAGGGGATATTACCTATACAACCCCTTAGAAAAAAGGTTATAATGTCAAGACATGCCATATTCCTTGATAGGGAGCACATCTACAAAATAGATAGTGGCATTGAGATAGACTTCAATGAAGTTGAGGCTCAAGGTACACAAGATTTGGTACATGAACAAATTCCACAAATCCTCGTGGAATAAAGAACTATTCCAGAGATACAAGAACTACATAGGAGTACAAGAGAGGTTAAATAACTGAAAAAATATGGTTTTCTAGTTATCGAGGATCTTGACTCATTATTAGTTGATAATAATGATCCTTTAACCTACAAGGAAGCAGTAAGTGGCACAAATGTTTCCAAGTGGAAAGAAGCCATGAATTATGAAATGGATTCCATGTACCAAAACCAAGTATGGAATTTGGTAGATACTCCAGTTGATATAAATCCTATTGGTTGCAAATGGATATTCAAGAAGAAACTGGACATGGAAGGACAAGTCAGTACCTATAAGGCATGACTGGTTTCAAAAGGGTTCAAGAAGTGTCAAGGCATTGACTACAATGAAACCCTTTCACCAGTTGCAACGATTAAATCCATCAGAATTCTATTATCCATTACCGCTTACCATGACTATGAGATTTGAAAAATGGATGTCAAAACAACCTTCCTTAACGGGAACCTTTAGGAATATTTCTACTTGACACAACCTATAAGGTTTATGACTCCAAAGGATTCCAATAAGGTATGCAAGTTGCATAAATCCATTTATGGATTAAAGAAAGCATCCAGGTCATGGAACATTCGTTTTGATGACGCTATAACAAAATTTGGTTTTATTAAAAACTAATGTGAGCCTTGTGTCTACAAACGATTTAGTGGGAGTGTAGTCATTTTCCTAATAGTATATTTTGATGACATATTACTTATTGGAAATGAGATACCAGTTGTATAATCAGTTAAGGCATGGTTGAATCAATTCTTCTCCATGAAGGACTTGGGTGAGGAAACATATATTCTTGGTATCAAGATCTATCGTGATAGATCTAAGATATTGATGAGCCTAAGTCAAAGTACATACATTGATAATATAATCAAGAGATTCATTATAGAACAATCCAATAGGGGATTGTTTCCAGCATCACATGACATTCATATTTCCAAGAAAACGTGTCCTCATACACATAAGGAAAGAAAGATAATGAAAATTAATCCATACACATCAGCAATTGGGTCAGTCATGTATGACATGATATGTACTAGGATGGATTTCACCTACACATTGAGTGTGGTAGGAAGATATCAAGCCAACCCAGGTGACCGCCATTGGATGACAGTCAAGACTATCCTAAAGTATCTGAGGCATACTAAGGATATGTTCCTAGTTTATGGATGATATGAGGAACTAGTTATCAAAGGATATGTAGATGATAGTTTTTAGACCAATCAAGAAGACATGAAGTCACAAATGGGATACATCTTCACTTTGAATGGAGGTTCAATGAGCTAAAAGAGATCAAAGAAGAGTGTGGTCATAGATTCTATAGCAGAGTCTGAGTATATCACAACTTATGAGGAAGCTAAAGAAGTATGTTGGATGCAAATCTTTATTCAGGATCTAGATGTGATACCTATCAATACATATCTCATCACACAATACTGTGATAATACTATAGCAGTGGATCTTACAAAATATCCAAGGTCACATCAGCATACGAAGAACATACTTCAGAAGTATCATCGATTGAGGGATTTTTTTTCAGAGAGTTGAAGTTGTAGTGAGAAATATTTCCATGTAAGACAACATGAAAGACCCCTTGACTAAAGCCTTGACTCAGCAGAAACATGATCATCATGTGAGGTCTAGCAGAATGAAAGTCGTAGGCAGTTAGCTCTAGTCCAAGTGGGAGTTTGTAAGATTTGGTGTCCTAGAACTATCTAGTTGTACTTTGATTACATGAATATTTAATATTAAACATATTATTATATATTTTTCATTGTTCTACATGACTATAGTGTAATAATGTCCTGGAGTATTTGTCGCATTGACAAGGTCATAACAGTTCCCTACTATGATGAGAACCTTGAAGTGCTATGATAATATTCTTAAATATAGTTTTGTAGTTGGATGAAATACTATAATGGGACACATAGTATACAGACTGTCAAGTGTGAGTACTCGTAAGAAGACGAGACTTCCTCTCAATAAGTTTTCACCTGATAATCTCCAAGACAAGAGATTATGAGAACAGACCTGCCAGTAGGAATTACGCATGTTTTTGTGTCATCATATATTCCTATTAAAGTGTGTGTAATGATCCTTAAACTTTAATATTATCATTAATACATGTCACAACTTGTGCACTTTGATTTACTGACAAAAACCATCACACAAAAAGTGAACGAGAAGTAGGGTACGTTGGGTTCGTCACGAGTGACATGTTATTAATGGATAAGCTGAGGAAGTATTTTTCCTTTCCATTTATGGAAGTTGATATCTAGATCCTTTGATTTAAATAGAACCGTTGCGCGAAATTCCATGTCCATGGTGTAACAACGAGTTTATTTTAGGTAGTTAAAGAATGACGTATCAAGCATAAAGGTTGATGAAACTATCTTGAAACTAGATTGATGAGATATTAAGACAAAGGGATTATATTACATAGTGAGCATTCATATGTGGATGTCATTGTTATGACTTTAAGTTCTTTCTCTTGGGTGCCTTGATCTATTGCTAGACAGTACTCTTGGACTTTAGGCAAGCTCGCCTAATGCCAACGAGAAATAATCCTAGAGGGTCACACACTAAGTGTTTCTGGTGGTCTTAGTTAAATTGTATTTGAATTTAATTGATGAAATAAATATTATTCTCAAGACCGTGGAGTAATTCTATTCAAGTTAAAATGATCACATTAATTAAATAAATATTTATTCACCGGATTGTGAGTAAAATATATTTATTTATTTTATTGAACATTTAATAAATATTTATTTACTAGTTTGTAAATAAAATATTTATTTATGAGAATAAATTATTTATTTATTTATTTGTGTGTTCAATAAATGTAAGTGGAGTTCGAACAGACCAAGACCGATCTGGTAGTAAAATAATTACTTGCAAGACGGTAAATAATTATTTAACTAGTTGGCACAAATTAAAATAATAATAATGCTACAATTATTTTGTGACATGGAATTTTATTTATAATTCCATTTTGTGCAAGTAAGATCTTTATAAATAATGACACGATATTATTATTAAAGTCATGAGTTTTATCTCAGGTTATGAATTTATTTAATTGCTATTATGCAATTAAATATTGTAACCAAAGGCCCATGTCGATAAATAGACACGTACGTCTATTGTGCCATGTACCAAACTACATGCCCGGTTAATTGAGAATTGTTGAGATAAACAATTTCCCTCTCTTGAATCCTCTTCCGACCCCTCTCAATAATGAGAGACGTTCTTCTAGTCCGAAGAACAAGCATTCAAGAACGACCGACATAAGACACTCGCTTCGCTGCACTAACACCTGGAAAATGAGTGGTGTCGATCGGAGGCCATCAGAGCATGTGTGGATCACCACTAGAGGGATTATAGTTTGGATCCTCACAAGCACAACAAGATAATCCAGAAGGGTCATTCCGGATGATAAACATCATCAATGAAGAAAATACCAAAGATCCAAGTATTCTTTTCTTTATGAAATTAATTAAATTAATTATAAACATGATGTGAAAGATCCTCTATAAAGGTTTTGAGACTCTTCCTTTATCTAAATATTTGATTCTATTCTGTGGAGGCTGGAATTCATCATCGTATTGATCCTGGAATAATCATTTATCATCGTAAAAATTAAATTTGGGTGCCGGCCCAACCGTGATTCCACTGTGCCTGGAACCTTCACAAATTATATTTATACACTATGTAATAATTGTTCATATATTTGTATATTCATGATCTTCAATTTTAGGTGAAAAACACAATCATCTTCCCAACTTATTAATCTGACATCAATGTCACTTGAGACTGCATATTCGAATCCACTAATATTTTATATCAAAAATTAGATGAGACTTGAGATCAGTAGATGTTTAGAGGTAACTAAAATCTTCATGAAGTTTTCAATTCTTACAAAAAATTCTCAGTCTATAATTGTTTCTATTTCCATTTTTAACAAATCTTAATTTCTATAACATCTTTCAAACTACATCAAAAGTGTTAACTGCTACAAGTTGGTGAAGTCTTAATATACGATTCCATTTCATGACTGCAAAAAATTGTTTCTCTATAATTATTTTGATACTAATTATTGATATATTTTATAGAAAAGTATGCATTTTATTTTTGACACTATATAAAGTATACAATTTATATTTATACGTGATTGTTTTTAAAATTTTTTTTTAATACCGTCACAATGTAGCTTAAATTTAAATTTTATTTAGATTTTATTTATACATGAAAATTTATGAATAACATCAACCTAAAATTTTAGGTATACAATAGCATGTTTCAATAATTGAAAACATATGTAGATGAAATATACAAATGAAACTTTTCAAAAATGAATCAATGTGATAAATTTTTTATTTTTTTATAAAATAATATCAATATACAACGTACCATTATTAAATTTATTGTATTTTTTATAAATTTTTCTAGTTTTAGTGAACCTATGATAATTCTTTATCTTAATTATGTTGTCTCACTATACAAAAATAAATTAGTTATGCAGTTTCATTATAAAAATAATTTTTTATTCCTTAAAAAATATGTAGACATGTAAAGGAGACTACATGTTTAAAAAAAATAACAAATTCTATTTATTCATTATATAATAACAAACCTGTAATAACTACCTTAAATCTTACAAGTATTGTAAATTCGCAAAGCTCAATCATGTATAGTTATGTAATCATATAGAATTAACCTTCAATATTACTAGTATTCTAATTGCATTTTTTTTGAAATTCTTATTTTATTTATTTATTTGTTTTAACTAAATCTAAATGTGTTTCAAATTTTAATTTGATCTTTATATTTTTTAATTACTATAAATCTATACATTAATACTGTATGTATTGATAAAATTTTAATTATTTTTTTAATAAATTATTTTTTCCTTGTATTTTATTTCATTTTTCACTATATTTCCCCATGTATATCATTTTATCACTACATTTACACCTGTATTTCCCTATATATTTTTACTCTATTTTTGGACCTTTCTATTTTTCTTTACTGCATTTCCCATAGCATGGTATCATTAAGTGTAAGTGTTTTTTAAATATAACAAATTCCACTTATCTAAAAGTTTTTGTAGGTTAGTAAGATTTGTGCCAGTATAAGGTAAAATGATAAGTGCTTGATAGACCGTAAGGTATTAATCCACACACACTAATACTTTCTCGATTTGGTTAGTGAGAGACAACTTCTCTCATTGAGTATGAAATATTTTTGGAATAATTTTATAGAATTGAACGTATCAAGATTGTTTTTGGATTCTATTAGACATGATTATATTTTTTCAAACATCTTTTAGATTGGTCGTCATACTATAATTTATGGGAAATGTATATCATTCAATGTTCCATTAAATTTATTTCTAATGAACCTATAAGATTCCATGACTTTTAACATTTGATGAATGAGTGGTTTATTTAAAAGTTTCTCATTAACATTATTGAGGAAGTGGATTTAATAGTGTAAATTTTATTTTTAATGTGAGGTAATATTGACATATATTGAATATTTTTTCATTTATAATATCCCATTATAAATCATTTTATTTTATTTATTGATGTATCAGTGTTTCTCATACTTTATATCAATGGCCCGTGACACTGTGGATTTTCTATTCATGATTATGGTTATAAACATGTGATTTTTATTACTTTCATGTGAGTACCTCCTGTACCAGTAAACCTATAAAGGTTATTTCATATGTTCACAACTGCTGTTCAGGTGAGGACCTCCTATACACCCCTTCATGGTTTTCAACTCACTACTATGAGTTCTTTACTATTTTTCAAAATTGAAATTACAGATTCAATTGAACATTTATTTTCTATTATAAACAGGTAGTTTTAAAAAATGATATCATGAAGACAAATGTGTTCTTCAAAACTAAAAGTTTATTAATACATTTTTAACATTTTAATATCCCATTTTATACATTTTTAATTCTAAATTATTTCTTCAAAAAATATATAGTATAATATTTTTTGATCACTCAATGTGTTGTTATGTGGCCAGATTTGTAATAGTTCATCCAAACTTTATGAAGATTACTTTTGAAATCATTCTCTTTATTTCATGCACACACCAGTGAGATTTATGAATACTTGAGTGGTTTTTGACTATAGTTTTAAAGTTTTTCAAATATCATATCATGAAAATCAGTCAAATGTTTGTTTATACAAATTTTATGTAGTTTGTTTTGAAATTTTTCTCAAAGACCGCAAATTAATTTACTAATTTGATATCATTTTTATATGAAATTTCATACATGATGAATTTTAAATTAAAGAATCTAAAACTGTTCATTATGCCATCACATATATAAACATACACTTTTCTAGGGGTACTATTATATCAAGTTCACATATTGAATGACATAAAATGTTGAATTTCAGTACTTTCAAATGTTCACATACTGTAATCATATTATATAACTCAGTTTTGTAGGAATTAAAGTACTTTAATTACTCAGTACCTTTAATAAAATTACTATAATGATAGTTTTTGAACTAGATATTATGATTATGGTCTGTGAACTTTGACATGTGGAGAGGAATCAAACTGGATAATATTATTAAAAAATAAGTGTGACATAACTACTATATTCTATATGTTTGGGAGTGTTTTTGTTGGTTTTTATTAGATTTTTTAAAATTAATAGCATTGTTAAACAATGTAAAGATAATGATTCTATATAAAAAAATAGCCATAACAACCAATTAATGTTCTTATAAGAATTTATCGTGTTATATGAATAATTATTAGATCCTGAATCTATTGATTCTTGCTATTTTTAGCTACTACATATTTTCTTCTCTATTTTTAAAACCGAAGTAAAATAAACTGGTTATTCCAATATGGGAATTAGAATAGTTTTTTATGAATAATTTGTGCTGACTGATCCCATCCTTGATATGGAAGGCTTTAATTCCTCAATGCCTTCACCACATATACCATTGAAGTTTGTGGAATAATAAAATTAATATATGTGTATCCTCTATGTTGATTAGATCCTATTGTTGGGAAAAAATCCCTCAAGGTTTCCTCTCAGTATTTTTTGGGTTTAATTGTGTTTGTTGAAAAATCCATATGACTGCAAATGAGTATGGTTGGTGTTTTTCAAAGATGGGTTTTTAAGGTGGTGCAGTTTCCTAGTGTTTGCCAAATTTTTGGACCTCAAAATTAGAAATTTGTATGAAAAACAATGAACGAAATTGGAAAAGGAAGAGAAACACAAAGCCCGGGACATGGACCATGTACCATGTTTGGGAAGGGTACGTAGCTGTGTACTAGGCAGCGAGAATGGTACGCGAGAGCGGTTTGTGAAACTAAAAATGGTTTGGAGTGGAAGGTGGAGAGATACACGGATGGATTATCATTGATAGAGGAGATTGACCACATAGGAGAAAAGGAAGTACGCAGACCACCATGGAAAAATGGTTCGTAGAATGGGTGTGGTTCGCAATAGGAGGATCAACATGCTGTAGAGGCTATACTGAATCAAAGATTTGGTAAATCTTCGATTAACAGATTTTGTGGATATATTTGCCTATATAAGGAGCACTAATCCCATCCATTGGTGGGGGGGGGGGAACTGAATATCATTATAGAACATAATATTTCTCTAGGAATTTGGAGAAGTCCTAAGGAAGTTTGCGAGGGAGAATTCTATGAAAGATGAAGTGGTTCATGTGAAAGAAATTCCACTAAAGGTTTTTGTGGGAAACTATATCCCGCAAAGGATGTGGTACAGGGATGAAGAAGGCATGGTACACAGGTGGTTTATGAAGGCAGTTCGCAAAAAAATAACAATTTGTGGATAGAGGTTGTTTTGTAGAGGAGTTTTTCAGAGGAGGTTCGCAGAGTCGGTATGCAGAGGTAGTATGTAATAATGAAGGTAGAGGTGGTATGCAGATGAAGGGAGGTTAATGGAAGCATAAGTAGTATGCAAAGGAGGTGTTCTATGTACCATACCCGGTATACAGTATGCGAAGGAACAAGGTGGTTCATGATTTGCACAAGGAATCTTGTAAAATATTTAAATTAGTTTGTGAAAGTATTCTCCGATATCTAACAGTACCCGAGAAAGTGGACTTCATCTATGGGTGAAAAAGGAACTTCAACAGAGCATCTACCTAAATTTGAGGATGCATGAATTCATGCAAATGAAGGGACCTACATGTCCATAAACTTTGTTTGACCTAAAAGTCTATAAACTATGAGTGGATTCCATTCCAAGAGCAGTGAGCAAAGGAAGAGGAAGACGATGACCCTTTACACCGATAATTATCTAGAGAAAGAGGCATAGGGAGTAACCCTTGGGAATGAAGTGAGAAGACCCTAAATCTTGTAAAGGCATTGATCCTGGGTATAGAAGATCTATCCCAAACATTTTAATCATTATTGGAAGTAAGCCTTAGTGAATTTGGTACATAGGCGCACCACCACTGTATGCTCCTTAGACATAGCCCAGTGAAGGTGAACCAAGTAAAAATTGTTGTGTCATGTGCGTGATTTCATATCTATTCATATATTGATATGGGATGAATAGAGAATTGAGTTTTGTTTAACAACAAAACAAGATCCTAAGGGGAAAAAGTTTTAATCTTCCATACCCTGATTTACCCCCCCTCTCAGGGTATTTGACTTAGTGGACCTAACAATTGGTATCAGAGCGAAAGGTTGAAAGTCAGTGTATCTCTCTCAGAATAAGAAATGGAGGTGGTAAATCATAGAGGAATTATAATATTTATCAGAAATAATTTTCAACTATGTAAGAATCGAATGCAGCATTACTTCCGATTAGTAGGGATGGATGTCTTCACAGCTGCTATGCATGGAATATCAGCTGACATCAATAATGGTGCTTTATCATAATCCAAAATAAGGGAATTGGATACTGATTCTAAAGGGATCAATTCTTTAGAGATATCACTATCAAATGAAATTTATACAAAGGTGATGTCCTGTGAAACATCACATGATATGTGGGAAAAATTGTTGAACATTTATGAGGGAAACAAAAAAGTACAAGAAGCAAAGCTATAGGTTTTGTTGAACAAGCATGAGGATCTCAAAATGAACTCCAATGAGACTGTTGATGCATTATTCAATAGGGTAAATTTTATTGTAGAAGATATGAGAGGTCTTGGAGAAATCATTTAAGATATAAATATTTTGAAACACATCTTAAGGAAACTTCCACCACGGTTTAATCTGAAAGTTTCAGTGTTGGAATACAAAGAACTGAAAGAGTTGAAACCGATTAACCTTCACAATACCCTTATATCATATGAAATGAGAAATGGTGATAATTATGCAGTGGAAAAGGGGAATTCTAAAGAAGTGGCATTTAAGGCCATGAAAAATTTCTCTGTTGAAGATAGCCCTGAGGAGGAAAATTTGGATGAAGTCATGTCATTTCTCTCTTCAAATCTGCAAAGGGGAAAAGGGAATTTCAAAGGTAAACTTACATTTGCGTGCTTTCGATGTGGAAAGATTGGTAATTTTTCAATAATGTGTCCTAATAATTTTGATGATGACAATGATGAAATTTCCCAAAATAAGTATTCATTAAATGTGAAAGGTAAGAGAAGTCTAAGAGAAAGTTATTCAAAAAGAAGAATCTTCTTTAAAAAAAAGATAAAAGTTTAGAAGAATTTGAGGTAGAATAATTGGAGGAATTCATGGATCATAAAGTATATGATTTGGTGGAAATTGTTAGAAATTCTTTAACTAGCAAAGAAAGTGATAATGAAGAAGGAGAAATTGAAGGAATAGTTGATCTTCAGGTTGAATTAGAAGCTTCCCTTGAATAGATAGATATTTTGAGAGCCAAAATAAAGAAATCTAACAAATTTTTTCATGATTCCAAACTCTATATGCAGTAGCATGAAGAAGAGAATTATAATATGAATACATAAATTGAAAATCCGAGGTCTTCAATTCCATAAAGCACATAAAAGGTGGTTGAGTACAAACTCAAAATTGAATAATCAGACATGGAAAATTGTTTAGAGACTATAAGAAAAGAATTTCATCAGGACAGAATGATTTTTTCACAACAAAATGAATGAATATGGTGTTGTGATTCGAAACAAAGCATGAATGGTGTGCAAAGGGTACTCCCAGATAGAGGGTATTGACGTTGATGAGACATTTTTACCTGTTGCAAGGATGGATACAATCAGATTATTCTTGGCCACAGTAGTGTAAAGAAAGTTTAAGGTTTTCCAAATAGATGTCAAGTCAACATTTCTGAATAGATTACTAGAAGAAGAAGTTTATATTAATCAACCAGATGGTTTTCTCATTCATGGAGATGAGACCATATTTTATCGGATTAAGAAGGCTTTATATGGTTTGAATCAAGCACCAAGAGCATGGTATTCAAGGCTTGATTAGTTTCTAAAGAAGCTTGGATTCCAATGTGGCAGAATTGATTACAATCTATATTTCAACAATGGAAATAGTCAAAGGATTATGGTGATAGTTTATGTTATTGAAATAATCTTTGGTGGATCAGATGAAGCACAATGCAGACAGTTTTTTGAATTCATGAAAAGTGAGTTCAAAATGTTGATGATTGGTGAGATGATGTTTTTCCTTGGCTTACATGTGACACAAAAAAGGAATGACACTTTTGTTTCTCAATCTAAATATACCAAGGAGGTTCTGAGAAGGTTTGTAATGGATAATTCAAAAGATATAAATAATTTTATTGCTACTTGGTCGAAATTGTCATGGGATAATGAAGGTAAAGAAGTTAATATCATAGAATATAAGAAAATCATTAGAAGTTTATTGTACCTAACCATGACAAGGCATAATATTGTATTTTCCACATTCCAAGTAGCAAGATATCAAAACAATCCCAAGGAGATCTACATGATCTCAGTGAAAAGAATACTTCGGTATATCAAGGGAACTATGAATTTTGGTACAATGTATAATGAAAAATATCAGCCAGAGTTATTGGGATATACAGATGCAGATTGGTCAGGATCCGCAGATGATAGGAAGTCAACATCCAGAGGTTCCTTTTATCTTGGAGGTTTGTGCATTTCTTGTTTGAGTAAGAAACAAGATTGCATTTCATTGAGCACCACAGAAGCAGAATATATTGTGGCCACTCAAGCTTACATGCAACTATTTTGGATGAAGCAACAACTTGAGGATATGGGAATTGAAGTGAAATATACGATCAGAATCCATTATGAAAATTCAAGTGCTATAAATTTGAGCAAAAATCTAGTCCATCCCTCAAGGAAAAAGCACATTGAAATAAAGTATCACTTTATCAAGGAGAAGGTAGAGCAGGGGCTTGTGAAGTTAGAGTATGTGCCTACAGAACAACAAGTTGAGAATATTCTTATGAATACCTTACCCAAAGAAGCATTTTAAATGTAATGTCTTAGAATTTTTGTGTATTTTTTAATTATATGGAATTATTTCAAGATTGTACGCTTTGACGACACATGATTCCTAGACCCGGAGTGCCCAGAATGTAATTTTGAACTTATTTTAAAGTACGTTCAATAAACGTAAGAGCGGGTTTTTATAACTTTTAAAACGGAACTCGGATAAAAAATCTGAGGGAACCGTTGAACTCAAAATTCCGGGATTCCCCTAAAAAGGACTTAACTTTGAGCAGAAATATTCGGACGAAAAAGTTAATTTTTGGGACTTTTTGAAAAAATAATAAAATAACTTTAAAAAGTTATTTTATTTTTCTTTGGAACCTTTGAGCAGCAGGCGACGATACTTTAGTGCAACGATGAGGTGAGGACAAGGCGCAATTAAGGAATACCATTAATGGCTCGTTGTGCAAGAATAACCGTTATGTTGTTTCATAAATGAAACAGCGTAACGACGCAACGTCGTAGCATAAGAGAAACACTGCGACATGTTTCTTTTTATTAAATAAACACGTTGGAGAGTGGAGAATTAAACTGTGGGAAAATCACTAACAAAACTCCATCTATATTTTCCTCCAATGAAGAATGATGAACACCAGCGGAACATCATCGACTTCGACGTACCTCAAAGGACAAATCCAGAAAGCAACAAACAATGTCGACCCCTTTAACCCTTGAGGATGGAACACTACAGCAACGAAAACCAAGCGAGGTAGGGATTTGAACCTTTTAAATTTTCCCCATTCTTATTCCAAATGATGAACACGGATTAACCCACGAACAGGTTAATCTAAGGGCCGCGTGTTATTGTGGGAGGGTGAATTCTCTTGGGATTCCTCTATCTGGGATTATATTATCACTTGTGTTGGTTGAATTAAAATCCCCCAACCTCCCCAAGTTTTTAAACTTCTAACATGGAGAGCGCGGGCCGACATGAACAAGGACCAAGACCCTCCGTATGTGCATTATTCATGGATGATTTATCAAAATAGCAACAAAGCAAGTTTGTGGCCATTGCAGTGAAGGTGGTGGCCTAAAGATTCCGTATTCGCAGACAGATCGAGAAATGGACCACCAGAGCAACTCCAATGGCCCACATAAGAAACCGTCGGCCTGCCGACACTGGCAGTGGCTGCAAGTAGAGGGAGGTGGTGCGCCCATTGGTGCACTATGATGGTAGAGGGGCACGACCAGCCGGTCGTAGTGGCGTAGAGATGGCGGCCCGCGTCCGGGCTTCCCGGGCGAATAACGGAGGCCGCGATCGCTCGACCACGGTGCTGGAGATCCGCGGTGCCATGTTGACCAAGTCAAATCATAGACTCAGTCTATGGGTGATGTGGAGAACTCATCCAATCATTCATTCCATATACCACGTGTGGTACGACATGTGGTGAGCTGCGATAATAGAGGAGTCACACACGGCTCTCGGCCACATCCTGGCCAAGCCGAAGGCTGGTCTACCTCTGGCGGACCGGGCGAACCCACGGGCCAAACCCGCGCTCCTGGGTCAGACCCCCGGACCAATGGTCTAGACCCATATCCTAATATGCCAGGCCTAGGCTAGACTGGATCGGGTCGGGTTGGTCCGACCTGGTTGGACTAGACACGGACCCAACCGACCTCGGACCCAATCGGCCCCCGTTTCACTAAAACACCTGTATCTCTCAAACCGGGCATTCGATTGACACAACATCGGTGGAATTGGGAACCTTGATATGGGGAGGTCCTACTGAGATACTCTACATGAGTTTTGGTGGAATTTGGCATATGGCCAGGTTGGATCGGACTTGAATCAAACCAGACCCTTTTTACAAAAATACCCATATCTTACAGACCGAGCATCTGTTTGACTCACTGTCTGTTGCATTGGGAACCTTACAATGAGACGGTAATTTGAGGTTACTCTATGTGGGAATTTCTGGTGTTTGAGGTACGACCAATGGATCAAGAATCAATTCCTATTAGAATCAAGCATTCTAAGTGAGAGAATCTAGTGGCTGGCTGTGATGTGAAGAATGAATAGAAATCTCATGTGGGTCAGAACCTAGATATCCTGTGTGGGTAAACACCTAGATATCTTGTGTGGGGCAGAACCTAGCAGTCTTTTATGGGCCAACACCTAGAGACCTTGTATGTATAAACAATAGAACATCTCAATAGAATAAGATGATCTAGATTTACGACTAATCATCTTTACTTCTATACTTAAGTTATACATGGTGTGAGCTATGTATTTTACTTTGTTCTATGTGTTTGAGATCTTTCTTGGTGGTATTACATCTCTGGTATTTCCTTTGTGGTGTTTTACTTTGTGGATTACTGAGAGACCTTCAGGGGTCTTGGGATCCCTACTAAGTATTATTATACTCACCCCTACATGGGCTTTTCCCACACCTGTTGTGTCTTGTGCAGATGATGGACAAATTTAACCAGGACTTTGAGGAGCCAAGACTAGACGGTGCTCAGAGGTGGATCGATAGACGTGGTGTGATATAGTGGCATTCGACAGAGATCTGTACCTACCCTTCAGGTAGGATCCTTGGTGGATGACCTCTGAAGCTTGTACTTCTTTTTTTGTACTTTACTTTTAGTTGGGATTGTATTTTGCCCCCTTTACTTTCATTTTACACATTTTAGTCTCATTAGTGACACTTTGTGGTGGTTGTACTACTTTCTTTCCTTTTTGTTTTTCTTTGTGCGGTATTCCCTATCTATGTGTGTACATGTTTAAAGGAAATGCCTTAAATTTTTGGGATATGTCTTTATGGTGCTAGTCACCAGCCCCTAGCCTATGGAAGGTAGGATTGGGGTAGTCGCATAACAGGCCCCAGGGGACAGGTCGTGACAAAGTGGCATCAGAGGGCGGTCGATTCTACTAGAATAACTAAGAGTACGTAATTTTCAATGGGGGAAATATTTTTAAGTGTCTTGAGTTTTAATTTCATTCTAGGGAGTCCAGTGTTGGTACGGTGGCCAACATATCCATACAACAGGACCCTAAATTCTGTTTCTGACTCGGTACACAAAAACACTATTTGCATGTGTTTTGGAAATGTTTTTCTCTTGATCTCTTTTGAGTCATATCACCAGGTATAAATTATGGATAATAGTGCATATATTTCCCTATAGGATGCCTCTATAAAGATAGCCATCCAGGATTCTAGTGAGAGATCACGACGATGGTCCACTAAGTGATGATGCGTCGGTGCAAGGACCACTTACAGCAATATCACCTTCAAGTGGTGTATCAGCAGCACCACCGCCTGGAGAGAAGCAGTTGCTACTAGCCCCACCAGTGAACTATATATGTCGATTGAGAACACTTCACGAGTTCCAGAGATAGAGGCCTCTGAGGTTTCGAGGTGAGACAGATCCTCAGGCAGCTGAGGATTGGATGGAGGTAATTACTCAGGTTTTTCACTTGGTAGAGACACCTACAGACTAGATGTTGGTTCTAGCCACTAGCCTTTTTCAGGGAACGATAGGGAGATAGTGGAACTTGATGCTCCAAACACACGAGGAGGTGACCCTTGTCTGGTAAGAACTTGAGAGCCTCTTCAGGGAGAAGTTCGTACCAGCGAAACTATGCTCAGTTCATATTCAGGAGTTACTGTACCTACACCAGGGAAGCCAGACTATGGACTAGTACTCAACGAGGTTTACTAACATCTCTATCTACTCCACAAACATGGTACACAACCCTTTCTTTAGGAACCAGACCTTTGAGCATGGACTCTGATGGGATATTAGGGCGCCAATGATTTTTCTCATCATCCCGACATAGGTTGGAGTGCTAGAGCAATCCCTACTGGTAGAGAGCTTCCTAGCCGAGAAGACACTGATGGTGAGAGCCACCAACAAGCAACAGGTGGACAAATCATCTATATAAGGTAGTAGAAAGATGAATTAGAGGCCCAAATAGGCCAGACCTTCTGTAGGACAACTCCAATATGTAGGGTTGGAGGTGCGGAGCTTGTGAGGCAGAGGAGGTCATTTGAGGGCTAGAGTTTTTTACTCTTGTGGAGAACATGGGAAGATGACTTGTGATTGTCCAACTACCCACATGGATGACCAGTAGGCAGTCGAGGGACCATTGAGACAATGACAAAGGTTTGATCTGGGAGGTCCGTAGGGTAGTGGAAGTGGTTGGGGAGAAGGCCGAGAAGCAGGCGGTGGACAACAGTTCAAGGTACCACCACCACCACCCCTAGAAGGTCCACAATGATCTCCGAGAGCAGGTGGACAGGGGTGGGGTCAACTTTAGGTGATGTAGGCCTATGAACATGATTCTATATAGATGATTATAGGTATAATTTGTGTCTACTTCACCTTAGATACAGTTCTTATAGATATAGGTGCCAATCACTCTTTCCTTTCCACATATCTCGTTTGAGGCTCAGAGATTCTGGTGGATCCGTTGGCTCGATATTTATGATTAAATATTCCCACGAGAGAGGATTCGATGATTACACACTGGTTCCGGAAGTGTGATATTACTCTAGGAGGCAAGAGCTTCAGCTGGGGTCTCACAGTAGCAGCATCAAATCCTTACGACGTCATCTTGGGTATGGACTGGTTATCTACAATCCATGCTCAGATCGACTATTTTAGGCACAATGTGTGGTGTTTCTACGAGTATGGGACCAGGTTTTTCTTCACCGGTGAGAAGGGAACCTTTGCAGCACAAGATGGAATTTCTTGGAGGAGGATATAGCCGATCAATCACCAGTTATATAGCCTCACCCTCAGTGGGGTGGACGAGAGGAGTCCGAGTTTTCCTGTAGTTATAGCTGAGTATGAGGATGTCTTTCCAAAAGATGTCCTAGGACTACCTTCTCGTAGAGAGGTAGAATTTTGCATTGGCTTGTACCTAGGGACGACACTGATACCTACATCTGCATATCATATAGCCCCCACAGAGCTCCAGGAGCTGAGGGTACAGTTGGAGGACTTAAAGAGGAAGGGATTTGTAAGGCCCAGTGTTTCTCTATGGGAAACCCCAGTGTTGTTTTCCAAGAAGGCAGATGAGAGCTTGAGGCTATGCATGAACTTTTGGTGCTTGAACTAGGTGGCCATGAAGAACAAGTATCCACTTCCAAGGATTGATGACCTCTTCGATTAGCTGAAGGGAGTGAGGTGGTACTTGAAGATTGACCTCAGATCAGGCTATCATAAGATTTAGGTATGGGATGAGGATGTACTGAAGAAAACCTTTAGATTCTAGTATGGACCCTATGAGTTTTTGGTGATGCCTTTCGGTGTGACCAATGCCCCAGTAGTGTTAACGAGACTCATTAATAGTATCTTCCAGCCTTACCTCAATCATTTCATGGTAGTATTCATTGATGACATCTTGGTGTACTCAGAGTCAGAGGAGGATCATGCTACACACTTATGGATAGTCCTAGATGCACTTTGAGAGCACAAAATTTATGGTAAGATCTCTAAGTGCCAGTTATGGATTTGGGAGGTCCACTTTCTAGGATACATCATCTTAGAGGTTGAAGTTGCAGTGGATCCAGTGAAGGTAGAGGTAGTGCTTACTTGGGAGCCACCCATAAGCGTGACTGAGGTGTGGAGTTTTTTTGGGATTGGTCGAATACTACGAGAGGTTTGTGTTTGAATTATACAAAGTATCAGCACCTATGAAAAATTTAATAAAGAAAGGAAAACCCTTTCACGTGGAAAGAGAAATTCCAGCAGAGCTTCCAGCTGCTGAGGTAGAGCTTGACCAATGCTCCCATATTGAGGTTGATAGAGGAGGGAATTGACTACGTGGTATACTGTGATGCATTAGAAACTTGTCTAGGTTTTATCTTGATGCACAAGCGAGCAGTGATCACCTACGGATCATGGAAGTTGAGGCAGCATGAACAGAACTACATGACCCATGACCTGGAGTTATTAGTAGTGGTATTTGCCTTGAATATGTGCTATAACTACTTGATGGGTGAACGATTTACCATCTACTCCGACTATAATAGTATCAGGTATATCTTCTCACAGAGGGACCTGAACTTGAGAAAACAACGATGGCTAGAGTTCCTCTAGGACTATGACTTTGAGATAGTATATACACCTGGGAAGGGGAATGTGGTGGCAAATGCCCTCAGCAGGAGGTCTGGTTTATAGGTATTGAGTGAGGTGGAAAAGTAGCTAGTTGCAATGAAGATATACTTTGTGGATAGTAATGTAGAATCTTACCTCTAGTCTATGACTGTCACTCCCCACTCTTACAACGAGTTAGGGAGTCACAACTTGTGGATATTGACTGCGAGGCCCAACAAGCTTCGATATCCTTAGGACACACTCCTGATAGATTTTTGATAGATGGGGAGCACGCCATCCTTTTCAGAGGAAACACCATAGTACCGGTGACATTACAAGATGAGGTGTTGATGGAGTTCCATTTATTCCCTTTGGCAGTACATCCTGGTGTGGAAAAGATATACCAGGACCTCTGATATCAGTACTGATGGCCAGGGATGAAGAAAGTGGTGGTAGAGTTTGTTTCATGATGCCTCACTTGTCAGCAAGTGAAGGATGAGCATCAGGTTCTGACAGGCTTGACACAACCACTTGAGGTACCAGAGTGGAAGTGGGATGTTATATCCATGGAATTCGTGATGGTGTTACCACGGACATCTAGGGGCCATGATTCTATCTGGGTGATTGTTGGCCAACTCATCAATTCGGATCACTTCCTACCCATCTGGGAGAAGGGATCAGTAGAGGGATTGGGATGACTCTACTTCCATGAGATAGTGCGGCTTCATGGGGTACCTTCAACAATCATCTCAGACCGTGATTCATGCTTTACATTTTGGTTTTGTAAGGGGTTGCAGGAGGTGTTCGGGACTCATCTGTGCTTGAGCACAGTTTTTTACCCCCAGATGGATGGTCATACAGAGTAGACCATATAGAAGTTGGAGGAAATGCTTCATGCTTGTGTCCTAGATTTTTTTCGTAGTTGGAAGGACCACCTACCACTAGTGGAGTTTGAGTACAACAACAACTATTGATCAACCATTGGCATGGCACTGCTTGAGGCCTTGTACGGGCGACCATACATATCACCTCTATGTTGGAAAAACCCAAGGGAGTTAGCACTCATGGGTCCAGAGTTGGTACAGGCTACCACCGAGAATGTATATATTATCTAGGAGCGGATGAGAACTATGTAGAGTAGGAAAAAGTCATATGATGATAGGAGACAAAGACCCTTAGAGTTCGAGGAGGGAGACCATGTTTTCCTTCAGGTCTCTCCCCAATAGGGATTTCTGAGAATTGGACAGGGTGAAAAGCTATATCTAAGGTTCATCAGACCTTTCCAAATCATCAGCAGAGTTTGTGAGGTGGATTACCACCTAGATCTTCCCCCATAGATGCTCCGGTTGCATGATGTTTTTCATGTGTTACAATTGAGGAGGTACGCGCATGATCCATCACACGTCATTGACTGAGGCGAGCTGGACATTGACGATGGGGAGATGTTTGTAGAGTTCCCAGTGGAGATAGAGGATCGACATGATTGAGTCCTTCTTGGATGATCTACTCCTTTAGTTCGCATTCGGTGGCAATGTGAGAACCTCCAAGAGAGCACATGGGAGCAGGAGGCTCAGATTCATGCTCAGTACCCCCACTTGTTTGATTATCCCTTGTCTTGTCTTTAAAGGATGTAAAGAACTAAGGTCGATAGAATGTAATGTCTCAGAATTTCAATGTAATTTTGTTTTAATTATATGGAATCATTTAGAGACCACACACTTTGATGACACGTGATTCCAAGGCCTGGAGTGCCCAAAATGTAATTTTGAACTTATTTTAAAGTACGTTCAGTAAACGTGCGAGCGTATTTTTCCAACTTTTGAACTGGTACTCGGATTGAAAATCCAAGGGCACCATTGAACTTAGAATGATTGGATTCACCTAGAAATTAATTAACTTTGACTAGAAATGGTCAGATGGAAATGTTAATTTTTGAGACTTTTTAGTAAAATAATAAAATAACTTTAAAAATTTATTTTATTTTTATTTCACACCTTTGAGTGGAAGACGACGACGCTATGGTGCGATGATGAGGCAATGACGACATGCAATTAAGGAATCCTCTTAATGATTGGTTGTTCAAGAGTAACTGTTATGATGTTTCATAAATGAAACAGTGTAATGACACAGTGTCGTAGCGTAATAGAAACCCTGCGACATGTTTCTTTTTATTAAACAAATGCGTTGTAGAGTAGAGAATTAAACTATTGGAAAATCTCTCATGAACCTTCGGTGAGATTTATCTCCAATAAAGAACGATGAACACCGACAGAACATCATCGACTTCAACGTACATCAAAGGATTAAGTCGGCAAGTGACGAACAACATCGAGCCCTTGAACCCTTGAGGAAAGAATGCTACAACAATGAACGTCAAGCAAGGCAGGGATTTGAACCTTTAAAAGTTTTCCCATTATTATTCCAAACAAGGAACATAGATTAAACCATGAATAGGTTAATATATGGAACATGTGTTCTTTCAGGAGGGTGACTTCTTTTGGGATTCCTCTATTCAGGATTATATTATCACTTGTATTGGTTGAATTAAAATCCCCGAACCTCCCCATGTTTTTAAACATTTAACGTAGAGAGAGTGGTCCAAAATGAACAAGGATTGATCCCCTCAGCATGTGCATTATTCATGGAAGATTTCTCAAAATGGAAGAAAAGAAAGTTTGAGGCTTTCATATTGAAGGTGGCAGCCTAAAAATTTCATAGACACAAACAGATTGAGAAACGGACCACCAGAGAAACTCCGATGGCCCGTAGAAGAAATCCTAGCTAGTTGGAACCAGCGGTGGCCCACGATGACAGCTGTAGTCAAAGGTAGGCTGCACAACCATCGGCACACCACAGAGAAAGAGGGCCACAACCAGCCGACCACAACAATGTGGAGATGGTGGCCCACGTCTGGGCCACCTGGGCGAATAATGGAGGTTGCGGTTGCTCAACCGTGGTGCTGGAGATCCGCGGAGCCATGCTAGCACCGCATTGACCGAGTAAACCCACGGAATCAGTCCATGAGTGATGTGGAGAATGTGGTTGATTGGCTGCATTGGAGACCGCGTGCGGCAAGGCAGATGACGGGCCTCAGTTGCTCGACTGCGGCAGTAGAGGAGCTGGACACGGCTCATAGCCGCGTCCCGACCAGGCCTAAGGCCGGTCCGCCAGAGAGTCGGACCTGTAGGCCAGACCCGCACTGCCAAGCGAGAACAACCCTATCAGGCCAGGCCGAACCCGCGGCCCAAAGGGCTAGGCCTAGGCCGGACCGGGTCGGACCAGACCCGGACCCAACCGACCCCCGTTTACTTAAACACCCGTATCTCTCAAATCGGGTGTTTGATTGATGCTTTGTCAGCAAATTTAGGACCCTTTCTATGGGTAGGTCCTTCTGAGATACTCTACATGAGTTTTTTAAGAAGATATCATATGGATGGGTTGGATCAGACTCGAATCCAACTAGGCCCTTTTTACAAAAATGCATATATCTTATAGACCGGGCGTCCATTCGACACATCATATGTTGCGTTAGGACCCTTACAACAAGATGATCCCTTGGGGTTAATCTATGTGGTACTTCTTGGTGGTTTAGGTACAGCCGATGGCTTGATGAACTGAACCTCCCGGAATCAAGCATGTTAAGTACAGAAATCCAGTGGCTGGCTGTGACGTGAAGAATAAATAACGATCCTGTGTGGGTCAGCACCTAGCGATCCTGTGTGTGTCAGCACCTAGTGATCTTATGTGGGTCAAAACCTAGTGATATTTTGTGGGTCAACACCTAGATACCATGTGTGGATGATCATTAGATCCTCTCAATAGAATAAGATGATCTATCTTTACGACTAATTATCTTTACTTCTGTACTTAAGTTATACCTGGTGTGTCCTGTGTGTTTTACTTTGTGCTATGTGTTTAAGATCTTTATTGGTGGTATTACCTATATGGTATTTACTTTGTGGTGTTTTCCTTTATGTATTACCGAGAGACCTTCAGGGGTCTCGGGGTCCCTACTGAGTATTGTTATACTCATCCCTGCAAAGGCTTCACCTGCACCTATTGTGTCTTGTGCAGATGATAGACATATTTGACTAGGACTTTGGGGATCCAGGACTAGATGGTTCTTGGAGGTGGATCGATAGAAGTGGTGTGCTGTAGTGACATCCGACCGAGAGTTTTACCTACCCTTCATGCAAGATCCCTGGTGGATGACCTCCAAAGCTTTTACTTCTTTCACTATACTTTCCTTTAAGTTGGGCTTGTATTCTGTCCCATTTACTTTTAGTTTATATAGTTTACTCTCAGTAGTGATTCTTTGTGGTGGTTTTACTACTTTATTTCCTTTGTGGTTTGCTTTGTGCGGTATGCCCTATTTGTATGTTTACAAGTTTAAAGGCAATGCCTTCCCTTTTTGGGATATGCCTTTCTAGTGCTAGTCATGAGCCCCTGGCCTATGGAAGGCGGGCTTGGGATAGTCACAACATGTGACATAGAGGAAGAGTCATGACATGAAAGGAATCTACTAGCTTTAGGAGTCCAGTTGAATCTCTGCACTTGAAAATGCGTGGATGTGGGACCCCCTCTCCCCGAGATATGATGTGTTTTTACCTAATGTACTGATATGTGTTCTTTACCCTATTGAAGACAACCTTGAAGTTCCCTTTGGGTTCATTGAAAAAGGGGGAGAAAGTGTGACTATTCAGGGGAAGAAAAGACACAAGAAGAATCTATTAAGTGGAGAAGCAAGATAGGGGGAGTTGAAGCTAAGATGAAGCTGGTTGGAGGAGCTATAACATATGGGGAGAATTAAATCTGACAATGCTAGAAGTGATCGATCAATGATTACATATCATGACAGCTGAGGTTCATGATGAAAGCAGGTGGTTGGTTTTAGGAGTCGATGTCAGGAATTAAGTGATTCATTGATGAACTTTTCATTATACTCTTGTTTCTCACACCGAGCATGGCTCATATGGGCTTAGAGTATGTGTTGAGTAAATCCTTTATTTCTATCTTAATCACATGAAGTAAATGGTAGTTAATGATGGAAGGAGTTTTAACAAGGTATCAAAATGCACATAATTTTTATGCGAAGAGTTGTCAACAAACCCAAAGGGGGGGATTTTTGGGAAAAAATATCTCAAGGTTCCCTCTCGTTATGTTTTGGGTGTAATTATGTTTGTTGAAAAATATATATGACCACAAATGAGTATGGTTGGTGTTTGCTGAAGAAAAGTTTTTAAGGTGGTGCAGTTTCCTAGTGTTTGCCAATTTTTTGGGCCTCAAAATCATAAATTTGTGTGAAAAATAGAGAACAAAATTGGAAAAGGAAGAGAAATGTGAAGCCTAGGACATGAACCACATACCATGTCTGGGAAGGGTATACAACCACATACCAGGTAGCAGGAACGGTACACAAGAGTGGTTCATGAAACTAAAAATGGTCCACGACGGAAGGTGGTTCGGTATGCAGATGACTTATCGTTGGTAGAGGATATCAACCATGTAGGAGCAAAGGAAGTACGAGGACTGCCATGGAAAAATGGTTTTCAAAATGGGTGTGGTTCATGACAGGAGGATCGATATGTGGTGGATGCTGTACCGAATCAAAGATTTGGTAAATCTTAGATTATAGGATTTTGTGGATAACTTTGCCTATATAAGGAGTGCTAATCCCACCGATGGGGGGGGGGAGACTAAATATCATTAGAGAACATCCTTTTGCTCTAAGAATTTAGCGAAATCCAAAGGAAGTTTTTGAGGGAGAATTCCGTGAAATCCGAAGTGGTTCACGTGGAAGAAATTATGCTGAAGGTTTTTGCAAGAAAATGTATCCCACAAAGGATGAAGTAGGTAGAGGAAGAAGGTGTGGTATGCAGGTGGTTTGCGAAGGCAGTCCACGAATAGAGAATAGTTCACAGACAGAGGGTGTTTTATAGAGGAGTTTTTCAGAGGAGTTTTGCAGAGTTGGTATATGGAGGTAGTACGTGATAGCGAAGGCGGAGGCAGTCCATGAACAAAGGGAGATTTACGGAAGCAGAAGAAGTACGTAGAGGAGGTGTTCTACATACCATACCTGGTACACAATACGTAGAGGAAGAATGTGGTTTGTTATTTGAACAAGGAATCTTGTAAAATCTTCAAATCAGTTTGAGAAAGTATTCTCCGATATCTAACAGTACCCGAGAAAGTGGATTTCATTTGCGAGCGAAAAAGGAACTTCAACAGAGCATCTATATAAAGTTGAGGTTGCAGAAATTCATGAAAATGAAGGGACCTTCATGTCCATAAACTGTGTTTGACCTAAAATTCTATAAAGTGTGAGTGGATTCCATTCCAAGAGAAGTGAGAAAAGGAAGAGGAAGACGATGACCCTTTCCACTAGTAGTGAGCCAGGGAAAGAGGCATAGGGAGTGACCCTTCAGAATGCAGTGAGAATACCCTAAATCTTGTAAAGGTAGTGATCCAGGGTATAGAATATCTAGCCCGAACATTGTACTCATTATTAGCAGTAATCCTTATTGAATTTGGTACATCGGCGCACCGCCGTTGTATACTCCTTGGACATAGCCCAGTGAGGGTGAACCAAGTAAAAATCACTATTTCCTATGCATGATTTCATATTTTTTCATATTTTTCTACGGGAGGAAGAGATAATTGAGTTTTGTTTAACAATGAAACAATATCTGAAGGGGAAAAATTTTTAATCTATCAAACCCTAATTCACCCCCCTCTCAGGGTATTTTACCTAGTAGACCTAACACCTATCAATGAATTGATTTCATCTTTGATAATATTTATATGATTGGAAATGAATTTATAGAATTAGGCTAGAGGCCCAGGATATATAGATAGTTAATTTTGGAGATGTTAGAAAGGATGATACTATGCGGAATCGTGTGGAAATGAAACCTAGGAACCTATGATGATTTTTGAGAGGGTATTCTCATTGATATATTTATTCTTTCTAATTATTTCTTGATTCCCATATGGCTAGATATAAATTTTACTATTTGATTTCATATATTTGATGAATTTTGACTCTATAAAAAACTATTACATTATTATTGTGGTGGTATAGAATGAATACTAAAAATAGATTGATTAAATGTGAAATGATAATAGAATTAGTAATTTTTTTTGGTCTTGGTGATTATAGATTATAAGGACATACTTGAGAATAAATATAATAGAAATTACAGTGCAGAAGGCACATGATAAAAATGACTAATGTATTGATCAATGAAATAGAAATGGAATAATATAATAATTTTTTTATTAATTAATTGATCAAGGTGAAAATTTGATACATGTATGCTTGAATGGGGCCAAGAACATAGTTGTGTTATTCAGGGGTCCCATGTGAAAAAAGTGGTTTATGAGTCTATGTCTATGCAGTTTCTCTTAATGATTTTTTGAGTTATATTACTAAAGGATGTGCTTTCTCCTTACATGTGGCATCACCACTTATTATCTATATAGATTCATATTTATATTTATTTTCTAGTATAGATATTCAGATATGAACTTATTTTCTAGTATGAATTACCGATTTTCACTTATATAGAAAATAAGTGTTACATGACTACTGTATGCATTCCTATATGCACTGATTTCCCACTATTCATTACCTATATACACTTATATAGAATATAAGTGCATTCATGCATGCACTTATTTTATAGGAATTCATATTGAAAAAAATAAAAATTATTTGTAAGTGAATGTGTAACTAAATGATCATGTCATGCAAATGCATGGGTTGAACTGTTTATATATACTATAGAACATGTCTTCCTACACACGTGGCTTCTCCAAAAACTTCCTCACATACGTGTCCGCCTCTCTAAGACTTCCTATTCAATTCCCCTATCCATCCCTACTATAAAATCCTCTTGAATTCCTCCCCCACACCTGAATCTCCTCCCCACAACCCCAACTCGGAATCCCCTCCTTAAGTTCTTCGTCCCCACCTCCACCTCCTACCCATCCCTCTTGCCTCCTCCCTCCATCCCATCCTCTTTCCCGTATCCACCTCTGAATCCTAATTGATATTTTCATCACATTTTCTCCCCCCCATCAGTTACCTCACAACCTCAACCCACCCCATCCACTATGATTATCGTCACATCATATTCATCCCTACTATTGCTGCATCCCTACACTCTGATCTCTTTCCTGGGTTTTCTCTCCTTTCTTCACCAGACAGTCTCTCTTGATTTCTAGCTCCACCGAGTAATTAGATATGTCCCCTAACTTGAAGCACATCCATCCCCTTCTACTAGTTCCAAGTCATCCCTTCCCAGATTTGAACTCGAATTTACATGTAAGAAACTAATCAATATATATTTGTTTTATTTTCATTCATGTAATTTTTGATTTCCATTTCAGTGTTTTATCTCGACACAATTGGAAATATACCCTATACCAATGGTTCAACACCGTTGGTATAGGTTTTATTAATGGTTTGTTAAACTTTTGGATAATATGGAATGGATATATCCCTATCCCAACAGTTTTCATGGAAGCATTGGGGTAGGTGATCTAGATTTATCATGCACCAATAGTTTATGTGAACCGTTGGGATAGATTCTATACTAATGGTTTAATCAAACCGTTGGTACATGCTGATATATTTAAGTTAAACCAATGGTTTAGTAAAAATGTTGGTATAGGTATCCTGAGTTTTATAATCCTATACCAATGGTTTTACAACCCGTTGGTATATCATTTCTTCACATTCTACAACCATTACATCCCTTGATAACCCAAAACCATCATTCATTCCCAAACAAGTAGCACCCAATACTGCCCTGTAAAAAAACAGTAGCACCCAATATAAAAAGTTCAAGAAAAAAGTTAATAAATAAACCCATTTGTAATATAAAATACATATACCTCATATTCAACATATACCTCATATAATATACAACACATATACCCATCAACACCAATAAAAAGACACACTGGTTGTTTAACATATACCTCATATTCATGTACTCATTTTAGAATCACTATCCTGATATCCATTTGGTAAATTATGAAATTTCATTTTATTATCACAACCGAAAAAATTCATTTTTAATCGTGTCTCTCCCCCAGTATGATGGATTAATCCACCTCAACAAAATCAACTTGTGTATATCTTTTCTACACTAATCTCCACTTATTTTAAATAACCTTTACATGCTTATCGTATTTTTATTTGAATACCCACATAGTTAAAATGATGTTATGATCAATTATAATTCTCACTAGATCATATATTTGATCCATTTCTATTTGGTCGAGCTCATTATCAATGGAATTTATATAAGGCTCACATATTACCACCTATACATGTAATGATTAATATACTTGAGATAATAAATCGACGTGCAAACAATTTCTCAATATCTCTATTTATGTTGAAGTATATTTTTCATTGATTATATTTGATTCATATATATTTATATATTGTGTTTTTAGAAGATTGACATTAGTAGACCACCCATCTATTGATTCAATGTAAAAATCATCTTCTCAAAAAAATGGTCTGAGTAACCAAATTTTGTAAATATTTCATCCTCTTCATCATATGATTCAATCAAATATGAAATTATAGATTTATTACATATTGTTTCCTTAATAATTTTTATTCCACAACATACCATGATAATGGGAGTCCTTATATAGAAATGAATTGGTCACCACATGCTAGATTTGTTCAATGTCCTTTTAGCCCAAAAGTTTACTGATTGAGTTTTCTATGTGAATTTTATATCAGTTGATTCTATATTAAATTAAACTGAGGAGATACACACAATTTATGGACAATTCTATAACATTATAATATCATATTAATTATTCCAACAACAAGATAGTGCTGTATTCATCAAAAGAACATGTACAACATCATACAGAACTAGAACTTATCAAAGAACACGTTTATAAGACCTCATTTAATGTAATATCTTAATGATATAAATTCTATAGAAATTTTCAAAACCAAATACTGATGGATTTAAAATAAATAAATTAGAATAGTAATTTGATATGTCTAAACATTTGTGGTGATATTTTCATATTTCTAGAGATTAATTTTATATGTTCTTAGATTTTTAGGATACTAATGAATTCGTAATGGATTTTGTATATAAGTTTTATTCTAAATATATATTATGCATATAAGTGTCTGTTTGAAATTATTCTATATAAGAAGGAGTCAAATTGACAGTATATAATATGTAAGAGTAACTTTATGACACAACACATGTAAAAATACAAAGCACCTATAAAAATACACAACACCTGTAAAAATAAATAGCACCATATAGAACTATCACCAGCAAAACCATATAAAACTAGCACCTACAAAGGGACAAGTTTTATAAGGCCTTATTTAAATTAATAGCTTAATGATATAAGGGTCTGTATTGATGTAAGAGCCTATTCCTTACAATGTTTGACTTTTTTCTGGTATAAGGATTTTATTATCACCATAAAATTACAATGATTATAAATGTTGTTTAATTCAAACACAATGGATTGGAAGGTACTATATAAATTATCTAAAGGAATTATAGTGTTATTTATACTTATAACACTTTCCTTTAGTGATATTTCTTTATAACCCTTGAATAAAATCATAAGATATCTCAAGGATTTCAGTAAATCAATTTGAATATGATATTCATTCTTAAATAAAATATCTTCAAATCAGAAAATATTATAAGCTTAAATTCTTTCATTTTGTTTCTTTTACATCAAATCAGATCAACTATTGGCCTTCAACTGCTATTATATGAATAATATCAATTGTTTATAAGTTTTCCTAGCACTCTTCATTAAAAACTAAAATATATGAATTATAATCCTATAAATTTTCAAGTGCATTGGGATGTTAATACTCTGAAAGTTCAGTTTCCTATACCCATCAATGATGGAAGAAATTATTAATTCAATGGAAAAAGGATTGTTCATGTTTCACTTCATCATGATCAGTATAAATATAGATATAAATCACCTCCTTATTCAATGATGATTGTATGGTGTTTTTATCCTTTTCCATAGTCACATGTATATAAAATGTGATTTTATAGAATTTTAGATTCTCTAAAACTATATTGGAATATCTAATTCTAACCAATACATATAACATATACATTTTTTTTATTTTTCAAATTGATTTACAATAACATGGATAATAGTTTAACGACTAAGATTTTTTTTTGTACAAATATGTTTAGTACAGATTAAAGTGAAGGGTTGACCTATTTCCCCTATAAATGATAAGGGTTTAGGTAACATGCACTACTCTCATTTTTAGGATAATTTGGAAATTTTTTGGAACATCTCCAATAACATTGTTGGCATCAAAATATGTGCAGAGGAAAATGACACAAAGAGAAAACCAATTCCAAAAAGGCTACCTCATGAAGCCCATTCGCAGAGCCCCTTAGCACCACACCATTTGCGAATCCCTATAGCACTATGACTGACATATAACTGATGCCCCCTTCATGGTCTCCGCGGAGTTAAGAGGCGGGAGTCTTCATGATTACGACGCAATTGACCGGAATCTTCGTGCCACTGAGGGATCCGAATCGACCTCTGCGAGCTTGTCAAACTTAATGGATGCCTCCACTAGCACTGCGCAGAGAACCCAGGAGATCTCCACGTCGAGGAGGGTATGAATATTGACTATATGGTTATGGAGATCTTGAAACAATTCGCAGCTGATCAAAGATCACCATGTGGATTCGCACCGAGATGTCCCTACTTCGTGCCGCCCCTCACCTATAAATATCGGGATCCCCTTGAGCCCAAAGAATAGATACCCCAACCTTTCACCTTCTCAGCTCTCAAATCATGAGTCACCTTCTACTTTGTGAAACCTCAAGAAAAATGACCTCTTCAAGGTACTTGAGCATTGCGAAGTACCCTTCCCTTAGCTCAAATACAACCCCTCTTCAAATAGGGGTGCCCTTCGTGGAGCCCACATGCCATCATAAAGGAAGGAGATCCCTAATGGGACTTAGGTATTTGGAAAGCACTCATGATTCGTGAAGTACCTTCCATGCACATGTGAACCACATGCTAAGGCAGGGTCACTGTGCTTCACGAAGCACATTGCTTCACAGTTCTATGCTTTGTAGGGTACCCTTGCTTGGAGAAGTCCTACTATGCGAAAGCCTTTCCACTTTGTGAATCACCCTTCATATGCACCTATACCCTATGCCTAGTCTAGAAAACTTCACTTCATGAAGCACACCCCTTCTCGAAGTCCATCCCCTACGCGGAGCACCAGATATTCACAAGGTCTTTACCTGTGAACCCATTTTCTTCGCAAACCCTACTCCCATATGACCCTACAGGTTCGTATGAAGTGATTTCAAGGTCCTTTGGGTGGTGCTTCATGTTGCATTGCTTAGATTCATGATTCTTTTCATAGTCACACTAATGGCTATTTCTTCTTCGTATAGACACACTAACATGGACCCTCAGTGGATCACTCCACAACACACCCTCACTACGACATTGTTGATGCTTTCCCTTCCCCAAGGGTGGGTAGGTATTAGTTATGAAAGTCCTAAGGGTGCAGAGTGAACCTTCCTCATCTGAGCTGCATGACATTAAACTACCAAGCACTATCATCCTCAGCACATGACGTTAAAATGTAACCTCGCCTCATGCAATACACACGGGGCACCCCGTCTTGAACATTCTCCATGCCCGCTCATCTCCACGGGAGTGAGATCTTCCTCACATGGAATGGGATCCTCTTTGTTGGATCGACGTCTATCTGCAGGGAAGGGAAACCATCTTGGTGTAATCCCCTATCCTTTATTGTGGGAGGTAGCACCCCTTCTCCTCCTCTCTTCTTCCATGCCAAAGACCAGAGGAGAGATGTGCATAGGGACCTTTGTTACCCCATCCCTCCCCCTCTGGGATTTGTCTCCATCAGGCCTCCATCCTGGAGTAAGTCTCAATATCTATCTCCTTGGGCCGCTAACCATGCATAAGCCCTTGTTTCCTCATTGGGCCGCTAACCACACATAATCCCCTATTTCTTCTTTGGACCGCTAACCACGTGTAAGCCCCACTCCACTTTCTATGGACACAACTTTCACGATGTGATTGTCAGGTGTTTGCTACCTCTGGTTTCACACACCAAGGATGAATCATGTGGGCTTAGATTAAGCATTGAATGCAACATCCTTACCCAGACCGCCTTAGCGTGTAAACCCCAAACCCATCCCAAACTATGTGGAATTTTATCCATGTCCCCCAGAAAAGGTATGTAGGAAGCCTCCCTGAGGTTCAAGCCCAACACCTACTTGTCCTGACTCCTTCACGTCGGTTCACCTTTGTCCCGTATGATGTTAAACTGCATCCCTCATTCCGAACTACATGGACTTTGATCCTTTCCCACTCCAAGAAAGGTACGTAGGAAGCCTCCTTGAGGTTCAAGCTCAACACCCATCGGTCCCAACCACTCCACACACTTCAATGGCCTGAAGGCCTTAGATTTTTTTTATTATATGATAAACACCCTTTTAAGGGAAGAAGGGGGAAACTCGAATAGACTTCATGGGAATAAACTGTATGCCCACTCTTTGTTCAACATGAGGCTAAACTGTATACTTTCGAACTGTGTGGGTTTGATCCCTGTCTCCTAGACAGGGTACGTAGGAAGCCTTACTGAGGTTCAATCCCAACCAGTGATAAGAATTTGTATCCCAACCAGTGATAAGCCATTTTATCCCAACCAGCGGTAAGCCATTGTATCCCAACTAGTAGTAATCCATTGTATCCCAACCAGTGGTAAACCATTGTATCCCAACCAGTGGTAAGCCGTTGTATCCCTAATCGATGGTAAACCATTGTGAACCCCAACCAGTAGTAAACCATTATAACCCAATCCAGTGGTAAGCTGTTGGAACCACAATAAAACATAATCCATTGTATTCCCCTTTGCTAGGACCCACATCTCTGGTCCTCCCCCCAGGTGTCATACCAAATTCTGGGATTTTAACCACGTGTAAGCCCCAACATGTCATCAGGTCACTGTCCTCTGCACACACCCCGATTCCCTGCCCCATCCTGAACTACATGAATTTTGATTCCCTACCACATGGATATGTATGAATCCTCCCTAAGATTCAATCCCATCACTCATGTACCATCATGGTATCTCTCTTGATCCTATGTGTTTTAAAAGGTCATGCCCCAACCCGGAGGTTCTACTTCCTCTAGGGCCCATCCATTCATCTATTCTCACAGGCTGCCTCCTCAGGTGTCCCCTCTCCCCACCGAACTACATTGAATTTGATTCCCTACCACAAGGATACGTAGGAAGTCTCTTTGAGGGTCAATCCCAATATCACCATCACCCTCACGTCAGTTCCATGTCATTCCCCATATTCTTTATTCAACCCTCCATAATTCATCCTGATTCTTACATGGGACTCTACATCTCGGTGAGATCATGTCACCTACTTTCTTGCTGATACTAGAAGCAATAAGGTAGATAAACATGTGTTAGCCCCAAAATCAGTGTTCCCTCATAGGGTCGCACCCATCTGATCCACTTTTATCAGTGTTTAGATCAATCCAATCAATCTCCTCCAGACATTAAACTCACAGCATACCCTGTGTTAAACATGGGAAACTGAGGAAAACCTCAAAGACATGATCATGGCATATAATTCCCCACACTCAATGTGGGATGCCTTAGGATTATGCACCCTTGAGAAACTATATCATAAGGGGAAGAAACCCAGATGCATCTGTGTTCCAGCGTCCAGACATGCCAACAATGTCCAATGTGATTACTCCCCCGACCAAAGGTTTCTACCCTGACTGGACCCTTTGGAATGTATTAACAAGAGTAGTGTAATTAAATATCATCCATGAATACATGGAACTAGGAAGATTTTCAAGAACAACGTATTAAGTCTATGAGGGAGACCCGGAATAGGAAACAAGTTTTGACTAGGAATCCATGGAAGTAGAAACCGACATCCCATCACCCCGTTTCGATCAAGGAGCAAACATCCCTGAATAAGAAACAGATGCCGCCCACCTTTGGAAAGTGAGAATGTGGGGCAAAAAACATATTATCCTCTAAGAGATGGATTAAAACCCTAGCGAAATCATCAGAAACATAAATGGTGAACTTGAAGTGAATTTATTCTCCTCAATGTGGAGAATAGTAGAGTTCAAGACATCAGTGGATTATCATGTCATCAGATATTGTCATCCAGTACCAGGTCCTGCCAAGAAAATAGTGGGTCTAGTGAGAAACTCACTAGAAATTGGGGCAGTGGAACGTTGGACATCCCGGTCTGTGATGTTGTTAGCATGGATCCTTCTTACCAACCATGGAAGATGGAATGGTGCTAGGGAATTGGTCATTGTTTTCATTCTTTCATCACTGATGGTTATATCTCCCAGCTTTTTAGGACCAAAGC
Source organism: Viscum album (assembly GCA_963277665.1). NCBI lineage: Eukaryota > Viridiplantae > Streptophyta > Magnoliopsida > Santalales > Viscaceae > Viscum > Viscum album. The sequence continues at coordinate 359,084,336 of OY728162.1, forward strand.
TGTCATGATATGAAAACAATCACCTCACACCCACCAACGCAGGGGCAGGGGAAACTTCAACATGGAAATCCCATGTGGGATCATATCTCCTATGACATACTCCACGTCCATGGCTACTGAGCTCCCACACCTCATCTCCCCATTTGAATTAACTTAGAGAAGGGTGATTAATGACCTCATTTGATGATACGAGGAGGAGGGGATTATCCCAACCTGGGATATAGCCCGATAAGACTTAGAGGCTTCTATACCTCGTCATTACCATCACCCCCAAGGGCCACGCAGGGAGACACTAATCCCCACTCCGACGTATAATCATTTTGGGAGCCTCTCCCTGGAATGCTTTGATGAATCCCTCTCCTACACCAATGAGGTGAGTGATGTTTGGGCCAGATCAGCCGGAATCCCATTCCAGGGTATCCCAAGGAGGGATCCTACAAGGCCATGTCAACATAACCACCCAACCCCAAGGTCTAAGGAGTAGGTGAGTCATGCACCTACGCCAATATCCCTAGTCTGGTTAACCCGATGCCAGCGTCAGGTGTAAGCTGAGGAGGACGCCTGTCGAGGGGCGTCGACATCAACAGATACCATGGACCATGCCACCACTGGCACATACCATCACTCCCCTATTTATTCCAAGCAGGGGCACTCATCCGTCTAAATCGAATCGAGTCCCCAACCACCCCACAGGTAGGCTGGGTTGACTCTCCTGGTTGCCGACACAGGTGGTGTCCATCACGGGCCAACCCATGACAATGACTTCCAGTATGGAGGTCCTCCCCGTACTATCACCAATGAGAGCGCAAGTCATAATCTCTCCTAATATCGGTGTGGAGGTCCTCCCCATGACACCATCAATCTGAGAAAAGTTCCTCCCCATTGCATTGACATCTAGTATAGAAGCCTCTTCCACACCCATGACCTCAGGTATGGAGCCGTTCCTCTTATCACAAGTCACTGATGTGTAGAAGCTACCTATTCGAACAACCATCGACGTGGGGGTCTTCCCCATGTACTTGGAGAAACTAAAGAAGGTCCTCATCCTCCTAGTAATCAGAGAAGCGGAGGTTTTCCTTGCTTCATTGGCACCCAACATGGAGGTCCTACCCATGTTCAACTCGACCAGTAAAAGGACCTTCTTCATACCAATGCTGCAAAAGGAAATAAGCATGGAGGTCCTGCCCATGATCCCACTAGCTATAGAGGAGGTCCTACCCACTCTAGAAATTCCTGTGGAAATTCCCTCCATGCGTCAGCCGGTGGACATGGAGGTCCTCCCCGTGTTCCCTTTTACATTTTTCTAGGTGCTCCTCGCACCCCAACTCATCTAGTAGAAAGTCCTCTCTAACCCCTCATTATTATGACCGAGGGTTCTTCTCAAGTCGAAAACCTACTATGTCCCTAAGAACCATCCAGAGGTAGGTTGGAGGGTCACCGATGCCATAAGAAGAACATTGAGAAGATTCAGACTGATATTAAACCTGTCTTATTCTCAGATTCCGATGCGGAATGCGATTCAGAAATGGATCCCTCACCTCGATCCTCTATGTCAAGGGATAGGGAAGGAACAAGGCATATCAACCTCATCCTTCCGGAATGTGAGGTCTACTAGATTCCTGCCTCCCTCCAAAGATACATCCAAGAGGAGGAAGATTTGGCCCCTTCCCAGAGCCTGGCTGTGCAACCCTCCCTATCATCAACATGGTCATTCTCGACCTCAACCAAAGATCAAATAGGGTTATTCTGGGGAATAATAGAGTATGAACAACAACATGACTGATGCACGCCTGTCGTAGGGCGTGGAAAAAGCAATTTAATTTTCCTAGTGCAACATAGAAGCTGACCAGGGTTGTCTCACTTAAAGAGATTTCTCAATCATTTACTTACTTAATCTAATTTAGCTAAACTACTTCTTTTTGGTGTTTTTATATTATCTATTAATGGAAAACAATTAAATTAAAATAAATGAAAAACTAACATGCAAGGACAAAATGAAATTAATTGAGAAAGAACTTGGCCTTTATGGGTTGGTATGTGGGTTTCATCATTCTCCTTGTTGATATTTAAATTAAGTTTGATAATTCAATTATGAAATCTCATTCATGAATTACTATTATTTTATTTATTGGTGTGAAATATTGAATGCATTTTGTAATCTTAACTTCACCTCCTCCTATAATCAAGGTTGATGGCACACCTCGATCGAGAGTGTGTCATCTTCCAAGACCTGGCTCCATCGTATGCCATTTCAACTACTGAATGGCTCAAATCCATCGTATGAAGAGCTTGTATCCCGTAGAAGGGAGGGAAAATATTTAATAAAATAATATAAATGAGTTTGAGATCAGTGTCGTGGTGGACGATCGCCACACCCGTGCACATCACTCTTACTCATCACAAACTTAATAAAACATAGGAATTTAAGCACCGAATAAATGAAATTTCCACATACCTCCCCCGGGCCAAGTCTCGAGTTAACCCCTCATATTTGAGGGTAAGAGGTCACAGTGGATAATATGAGAAGAATAAAAGAAGAAAAGAAGGATAAAAGATGAAGAAGAAAATCGGGTGGATGGGTGGACACACAAATAATTCATGAATTTTATTATAAATCTAAATTACAACTGAAAACTAAAAAAAAAATAAAGAAATGAAATGAAATGTGGAAGATTTGTGGCCATCCTCCCTCGGTGGAGATCTCCTCCTTGGTTCCTTGAAGGAATGGATGGAGAATGGGATGCTTTGAGGAGGAGGTGATGGCCTCCTTTTATAGGCAGAATTAGACCCCCTAAAGTTTTAGCGTTTTAGACCCCATTAATGACCTCTTAATGCGTTCCACCCTTCATGAATGATGTTCATAAATATCTTTTCCGTCTCCTTTCCAAATTTCAGATAATTTGGAAACCGTATGTAGGAGTTATGAATTTTTCATTCTCAGTTGCTGTTTCTGGACGAAGCATCCAGGAAGGTTCCTCCAAAATAATGTCATTCAATAGCCTCCTTAATGACCTCCAACATCCTCCCAAGTTATTTTATAGACGTAACTATCTGTCCTAGAGGTATCCCAGGTGGAAACACATCATTTGGATATGTGTAGGCCGCGTTTGATGTCCGTTACGTTGGGTGGGTCCATGCTGTCCGCCCGGAAAAATTCCAATCTTCAATGATTTGTTAGACCCTCTAGATGACCGAATCAGCTCCTGTTCCAGAAGACAAAAATGAAGGAAATAAAATAATTATTCTACAAAAATTTGAATCAGAAAATTTGGAATTTTATTTTTCCTGAAATGACCAAAATACCCCTGACGTAAAATTCTGTCAAAAATCCAGAATTAGTCGTTTTTCACATTTGGGTTCAAAATAACACTAAAACCTAAAAACATGATAATTACCCATTAAATAACACTTTTGTGGGATTATAAACAATTATTTATAGTATAAAATATAGGAAAATGTAAGCTTCATCACCCCCCATACTTAAACATTGCACTCCTGGGCAATCATCATACATCCAAATCAATTTCCACACAACAATCAAAAATGATAAAATATCAATGATTTTATCCAAAATAGAATTCCATCATGTCTCATATATGAAAAACAAGACTCTCTCATTTTCATTTCAATCATTAAAATTTGTTCAACTTCATAAATCAATCCACGGCCCAATCACAACCTACCTCACATTGAATTTTATGTCACTCTTCACTCAAGAGAAATTGAATCTAGAGTTATACTCATACTTGAAAATCGCATGTATCACCATAGGTTTGTGAAAATTATCATTTCTACACAGCGTGAAAAATGAAAATGAATTTAATCATGAGAGATTTAATTAAAGGTTCTAATGATTCCGTGGCTTAGGGTTGATGGTAAAATGATTGAAAAATGTTCCAAGCTAGAAAGAGGAGGTTGAACTTTTAAGTACAATGCATGATTAAAGCAAGTGAAAACACAGGAAATTCCTCACTCAATACTGCTTGTAAATGTGAAAAACAACCCCAACCCTATTTATGACATGGCACATGAGCCAATAAGTGATGATATCATCTAAGTTCTCCTCTTTTTTTTTTTCAAAGCTCCAGAGAGGCACAACTTTATTTTTTTCTTTTTTTATGGAGGATGAGCTGAAAATTGAATACAATGAATGAATGACAATTCATGCCCTTGATTTTTTTGAGAGGGACATGAGTCATAAAAGAATGTACAATGAGGAATTCAAGCTCATCTACATTTTTTTGTTTTCTTTTTTTTAGGAGAAATGGATGAAACAAATAAAGCACAATGAAATGACGAAACATGCCCAATTATCTTGTTATCCACTGCCCAAAGTATTGACACACACCTCGCATCACCCATAAATGATACACATCCCAATGAACGCACACGAAAGTCCCTTCCCCCACACTCAAACTTGAAATATCCATGCAAAAATACTAAAAGTGCGGGCAGGTAAGGAAAAAGTGGCTTGTAATGTGGCTTAAACCTATAAGGCAATTCATGGCATCTAAGGGCTTAAGAATGATAAATGTAAAGGGTGGTCTCAAGATAAAATGTGGCTAGCCAAAGATATGCCTCAATCATTTCAAATACATTTCATGAAATCCAAAGCTTCGAAAGAGAATATTCACAAATTCTGGTTCTCACACAAAATTCAAGTTTCCCTCAAGAAAGTGTGGGTATTAGAAAGAATATGTAAAAGTGGTTTAGAATACCTCACAAGATTGGAAAAATATTTTTAGTCAGTGTTTCATGGGCATGGATTTCAAAAATTAGTCAAACTCATTAAAATTCTTGAAAATCCATTTCAAGGGAAAATAATTCATATCAACAATCATTTAAAATCAATTATTTCAAAAATCATTTCAACTATTTAAAAATCAATTGATGTGTGAAAAGTGATAAGAATATTCATTAAATCACAAAATATGTTTTGGACCGAAAAAAAAATTAAAGGAGTTTAAAGGATAATCGTAAAAAGTTAACTCCCTTTTGAAATAATGATTCGGTCCTCTTCCTCTAATTCTCAGGGCTTCCTTCTGCCTTCATGATCCTACAAAAGAAAAATTACTAAATTAATCACAAGGATCATTTTATTTAATCTCAAAATGAAAAGAGTGAGGGGGCCACATGGTAGACTATTTCCTAATGCTAAATTTGAAATCTAAATTCCTAATATTGAAAATTAAATTACTATAAAGAAGGTAAAGGATAAATCTTGGTATGATCCCCCAATTGGGCCCTGGAATCTTTTACTGCCTCCAGAGGGCAGTACCAGCTTTTATCCATAATCTGTTGGTGGATGAAGCTTCTTTGATTTGAACCGCCACATATGGTTCTTCACATCTTAAAGATCTTTGTTCTTGTTGAGGAGGACTCCATAGGCAGAGTATACAAGATCCTCCCCCTTCGCAATTTGGTACAGCTTGCATGGAGGGGGTTGGAAGAAGTAGGGAACCTCCTCTTCATTTGTTTCTACTTGTGAAACATTCCCTTTCCCTTCTTGTGATATGCCTAGTAAATATTCAGTGTGTTCAGGGAGCTTTAAATGTTCCCCAAAAGGTGCAATTTCTTTTCCTTCATCATCCTCCAAGGCATAATGTGAGATGGCCGAATCTGAAAATTCAAAACTATTAGGGGTGATACTCAAATCATTTTCAATAAAATTAAAAGAGTTTGAGTTTAAGATTGTATCATCTCCCTGAGTCGGTTCGACTTTAATATCATCTTCAATTGAATGTGCCTCTTAGAGTTGATCTTCACTGGATGGAGGTAGGTAGTCGGGCTCCTCCACCTCAGGTTTGGATTCAACTTCATGGATGTCTTCAGTGAAATCAGGAAAGACTAGTGACACTTCCTTCTTGGCCTTGAATCTTTTTAAGTCAGCTTAGAGTTCATCGACCATGGCCATCAAATCTTCTAATGAGATCCATGTTGCTATGCCTCTTTCCACTTGCCTGATTGTTATCATCAGTGCATCGGCTCTTCGTTGGAGGGCCTCCTCAGTATAGTCTGTTTCTTCCTCCTGCACCTGTGAGTAATTGTTCCATGCAGAATAATTTGAATTTGAATGGATCATGAAAAAAAGTTTTTTTTTCAGTTTCTTTTTTAAAAAAAAAAAATAATAATAATAAAAGCTATCTAAAATTTAAAAATAGAAAAAGTAAAGTAAACAGCTGATTAGCTCCCTGGAAACGGTGCCAGTTTTGACGCACGCCTGTCGTAGGGCGTGACAAAAGCAATTTAATTTTCCTAGTGCAACATAGAATCTGACCAGGGTCGTCTCACTTAAGGAGCTTTCTCAATCATTTACTTACTTAATCTAATTTATCTAAACTACTTCTTTTTGGTGTTTTTATATTATCTATTAATGGAAAACAATTAAATTAAAATAAATGCAAAACTAACATGCAAGGACAAAATGCAATTAATTGAGAAAGAAATTGGCCTTTATGGGTTGGTATGTGGGTTTCATCATTCTCCTTGTTGATATTTAAATTAAGTTTGATAATTAAATTATGAGATCTCATTCATGAATTACTATTCTTTTATTTATTGGTGTGAAATATTGAATGCATTTTGCAATCTTAACTTCACCTCCTCCTATAATCAAGGTTGATGGCACACCTCGATCGAGAGTGTGTCATCTTCCAAGACCTGGCTCCATCGTATGCCATTTCAACTACTGAATGGCTCAACTCCATCGTATGAAGAGATTGTATCCAGTAGAAGGGAGGGAAAATATTTAATAAAATAATAGAAATGAGTTTGAGATCAGTGTCGTGGTGGACGATCGCCACACCCGTGCACATCACTCTTACTCATCACAAACTTAATAAAACATAGGAATTTAAGCACCGAATAAATGAAATTTCCACATACCTACCCCAGGGAAAGTCTCAGGTTAACCCCTAATATTTTAGGGTAAGAGGTCATAGTGGATAATATGAGAAGAATAAAAGAATAAAAGAATGAGAAAAGATGAAGAAGAAAACCGGGTGGATGGGTGGACACAAAAATAATTCATGAATTTTATTATAAATCCAAATTACAACTGAAAACTAAAAAAAAATGAAAGAAATGAAATGAAATGTGGAAGATTTGTGGCCAGCCTCCCTCGGTGGAGATCTCCTCCTTGGTGCCTTGAAGGAATGGATGGAGAATGGGATGCTTTGAGGAGGAGGTAATGGCCTCCTTTTATAGGCAGAATTAGACCCCCGAAAGTTTGAACGTTTTATACCCCATTAATGACCTCTTAACGCGTTCCACCCTTCATAAATGATGTTCATAAATATTTTTTCCATCTCCTCTCCAAATTTCATCTAATTTGGAAACCGTATGTAGGAGTTATGAATTTTTCATTCTCGGTTTCTGTTTCTGGACGAAGCATCTAGGAAGGTTCCTCCAAAATAATGTCATCCAATAGCCTCCTTAATGACCTCCAACATCCTCCAAAGTTATTTTAGAGACGTACCTATCTGTCCTCGAGGTATCCCAGGTGGAAACACATCATTTGGATATGTGTTGGCCACGTTTGATGTCCGTTACGTTGGGTGGTCCATGCTGTCCGCCCGGAAAAATTCCAATCTTCAATGATTTGTTAGACCCTCTAGATGACCGAATCAGCTCCTGGCCCAGAAGAAAAAAATGAAGGAAAAAAATAAGGATTCTACCAAAATTTGAATCAGAAAATTTGGAATTTTATTTTTCCTGAAATGACCAAAATACCCCTGACGTAAAATTCTGTCAAAAATCCAGAATTAGTCGTTTTTCACATTTGGGTTCAAAATAACACTAAAACCTAAAAACATGATAATTACCCATTCAGTAACACTTTTGTGGGATTATAAACAATGATTTACAGTATAAAATATAGGAAAATGTAAGCTTCATCAATGACCCACCACCAGTAACTGTACCCCTTGCACCAGAAGCTATGGTCGCCAGTCCATCTTACCGGGATGTAGTGGCTCATGCATTGTATTCATCGCAGGATAGCCTGAGGTGAGGTGGATTGTCATCTCATTCACCGTATTCTCCACCAACCAGTCTACCATCTCAACAGTCTTCTTCGGTGCCGTTATTGGTCCCGTAGCTGCCCCCAGTTGATGAGTGGGGCAACCAAGGGCCAGATCCTGAGTTTGAGTCAAGGAGCTTTTGGTACATCCTTACAGTGGATCATTTCCCAGATATGTTTTGGCCAATCACAGCCATGAAATTTAGTGCACTGGAATTGCTTACCCAGGAAGAGGTTGTGTTCTTTTTCCATACCCTCTAGGTGACGCACTTCCGTCTTTGTTATTAGTGAGTGGATTACCCCAAGAGTCAGGAACACTTTGAAGATATTTACCAAAAATGCCGTATGGTCGACTTGGATGCGCTCCCTATGGATCAGTGCCCTGATTCACCTAGTCGCCACTATACCCTCTAGAAATGATGCATTCAAAGCATTAAATTTCTTTGTAGAATTATCAAGGAGACTTCTCCCCACATTCATGTTCATGGTTGGGGCAGTATGCTGCCCTCCATTTCAGTATTATCCAGCGCCAGTCTGACTTTCTAGATGATATCGAGGATATGACTATAGGTAGAGTCACAATTAACATGGATGATATATTAGAGGAATATATAGAGACAAATCTCCTTTTATAGAACTTACCCCCCCCCCCCCCCGAGGGAGTGACACACTTATTTGATTCACTGGGAAGGGTTACTCCCCAATAGAGAAGTTTACTAGGTCTTCCAGTACCTACCGAGGCATTAGTCCTCAACTAAAATCCCAATAAGGGTAAGAAGCACCTTGGTAACATCAAACCATCTAACCCATATGGATCAGTGAAGAAGATGAAGGATGATCCCAAAAAATTTGTGCTGGGCCAACAGCTCGCGGAGCACAAGAAGATGGTTGATGAACTCCTTGCTAAATGTGTTGCGGAGCGGCAGCTAGACTATGGTGATCCTCGGCTAGGACAACAGGAGTAGGTATAACTTTCCCTCAGAGAGTTTCCCTTGGGTGACCCTGACCATCCTACCTACATAGAAAGGATAGAGTCTAGAACTTAAGGAAAGAGGGTGTAGTATGTGTCACCAAATCCACCTGAGCAGTGTGATAATCCTCGGGACCCAGCTTAGGTTCCCGCAGCCGCTCTGCAGATCATCCCTTTAGCCGATCCATGAGCCACTGGGCCTACTTATCATATTGAAGAACCTACTAACACACCGGTGGTTAGGGATCCTCGTCAAGATAGGAACCCCTGCCCAGATGACCTGATGGTGGTTCTTGAAGAGGTCTGCAATACTCATCTTCGGCACCCCCAGGTTTTGAAAACCCCACATTTTCCCCTTTTAATGGGATGGGAGACCCACTGCAACATCTATCCCACTTCATCTTAAGGTGTGGACTGATGATAGGAACTACGACACAGTAAGAGGCCGCCAAAATCCAGTGTTTCATACAGACATTGGAAGAGCCTGCATTTGTCTAGTACAAACAGTTACCCATTGGGTCAGTCGCCAGATGGGATGATCTTCGTAAACAGATTCTTTACCAGTTCATCTCTACCACCTAGAAGATGAGTATTGCAAACCTCTTCAAGTGCAAACAGAGGCCTGACGAGTGCATTGCAGACTTTGTTTCCTGGTGGAAAGGCCTCACTTACTCCTTAGATATGCCGCTAACTTAGGAAAAACTGCTAAAAATGTGTGTGGGGAATGTCAAAACCAAACTGGTCTCCTATCTCATTACTCAAAATTACCCCAAGGTATTATGAGACATCTATGATAAGGCCCAGTGTCTAGAGGAAGCCTTGAAGTAGGCCAAGCAAGCACTTCCATTTCCTCCTTCAATTTCTGCAAGAAGATCCGCTAAGGATGAGCCCGCCGTGGTGGCCTAAATAAAGGACCATAGGAAACTGGAGTTATTACCAGTAGAGCCACCCTCATAGCCTCACTAAGGCCCAACAACTTAGGCATAGCCTCCATCCCATTAGCGCCCACCTCAAAATCGGCAGGCACTCCCGCGTAACACGCCACCACCACCTAGGTGAGATAACTAGGTTCCACCTCCTTGACAGGTTCCTCCAGCCCCTCATAAGGGCCAAAATCCAAGAGACCCCTTCTCAGATAGGAGAAACCGAACCTAATCTTTCAACAAGTCTTAGGTCTCCAGTTATTTCTAAAGTTCCTTGGAACATGGACTTCTACGGTTGCCCGAATGTAGGAGTCCCGAAGAGGCGGATCTCACTGATCGCCCTAATTACCACCCCAATCATCAGATCCCAAGGAACACCCTCAAATAGTGATATGTGTATAAATATTGGATTCAAGACTAGGTTGATAAAAATATAGTCAGGTTAGACCTAGATCTAGCACAAGTGGAATGTGTATTCATGAATCCAGACAGTGACAGTGACAGCGAGGGTGCGTGACATCAGCTTCCCAACTACGAGTCTCAAAAGTATGATGACTGGATGGATTGTAAGGCAGTTGCTCATTCCCATGGTATTATCTGTGCATGTATGAATTGACCTAATACTTCAGAAGATATCACATTACCTTCAGTCACAACTTCCACATCGACGTCTTAGCCTCCCTCTTCTCAGAAGAGCAAGCATCAGTGACATAAGGGAAAAAAAGTCCCCCACCGATGCCACCACCATCCCATACTCTCGGAGACTTCATGCCCCTAGAGATGGAGATTCCCCCTAGAATTTTTCCAGTGGTGGATGATTATTCAAGTGATGATCAAGGGTATGCTTTAGTTAACACCGTGGATCTGGTAAACCCCTACATGATTCCTGATGATGAGGAGTGCCAAAAAGATTCTCCAAACATCCTTAGTCATCACCAGCATCAACAGAACCATGGATATATGGGCCGTTGGAGTGCCTCGGTCAATAATTATTTCCAGGCTATGTATGCCACTGAAACTAGACAGTAGGCCCAGTGCAAAGCTTTTCATGTGTAGCCTTCTCATCTAGTATCATCAGATCCTTCTTCGCCGCTGTTTGTGCTACTTGACCAGGAAGAGCCACCGTGACTACACCGTGATAAATTTTTTTTGTTATTCACTAGCCTTAGTCATCTATCCCAAATCCGATAGTTGCTCCACGAGCTTCTAATAGTGAGTAACAGGACATTCCCAGCACTAGTCAGCCTCCAGTTCAGTCTAAAGGGCCTTTCATACCCCTACCATAGAACAAACTCCTATAAGAAGAAGTTTATGCTTGGAACAGAAGTATGATATCCTTAAGAATATTTCCGTCATTATTTTGAGGCTATAAATCCTTGAGGATCTTCTCCTGTTAGCATATATACACGAATCCATCACCGAAGCTTTAAGAACCCCCTCCAGTTTGAGACGGAGGTAGAAGCTACAGAAGCCTTCCATGCTGAGGTAGTCGAGCATGATGAATGTCATTCCATTATCTCTTTCTCTGGAGAAGATGAAGGATATCCCATACAGGGGCATATATTACCAATGTACATCACTGTCCAATTAAATGGCATGGAGGTTCGTTGCTATCTTTTCGACACGGGCTCTGGGATCAACCTAATCTTGACCCAGACACTTCAAAAAATGGGGTTGTCTGAGGATGATATGAGTCCCTCCGACCTGAAAATTCAAGGTTATGACAGGACTGAACAAACAATGGTTGGAAAGATCTGCCTAAAGACCCAGTTCGGGGGTCTGGTATCCAGAACTGAGTTCATGGTTGTCTCATAGGACAATGCTTACAACGTGTTGATGGGTAGGTCATGGCTTCACCAGCATGCGTCAGTCCCTTCATCGTATCACCAGTGCCTTAAGTACTCCCTTAATGGTCGAGTGGGAATAATCCAAGGTGACACATCTACCATTAACTATTATGAAGCCCTCTACCTAGATACTGACTATTACAAGATCAAGGATAAGAAGATTCAGGCTAATGAGTTTGAACATACTACAGCTACGACCAACCCGTGGACAGACTTGGATAATGCCTACATTTTTCTGATCCACCGATTGGAGGATACGACCCCGGATCCAAGAGAAATGTTTTGTTGTTTCTAGAACAAGGGGGAAGAACATTCCCAATTCTAGGGGATGCAAGAATATCACCTCGTATTCCTACACGAATCAGGATTGGGTGATCCTAGAGCCTCCTACTCCCATAAGGTATTAGGATGTCCGCCCCATGGCAACGACAATACATCATACTTTCTTGTTTCACCGAGATGGGATAAACCATCTCAAGCCAATGTGCCACTATTAATTTGACATCATCAAGCATGGCCCCTTGGTATGAAGACCAAATGTGATTGAGTTGACAACCTTCATCGCTATGGTTTCGACAGCACAGGAGACCCCGATGTAGTGTTTACTGCCACTCAGGTAGATGAACCACCTCCCAATAAGGGTCCCTCCTTCAAAAGTGAAGGAGAGGATTTGGAAGATGCATCTCTTGTGTTCTAAGAGGGTGTATCCACCATGGTCAATGAATTGGTACAGGTGAACCTCAATGACGAGATGGATTCGAATCCCACATTGATCAGCGCTTCTATGCCTGTCAAAGAGAAACGACAATACATGGAATTACTAAAGCAACATTGTGATGTGTTTTCCGAGAGTTATGATGAAATTCTAGGACTATATCCTCAGGTATCTATCCACCACCTTGGTCTTCCAGTAAATCACTATAGGTTCAAACAACCTCCCAGAAAGATTCACCCTTCTCACGGTGCCATGGTCGAGGCCGAAGTTGATAAGCTCATCAAAGCCAATTTCATTAAGGAGGTACAATACCCTAGTTGGTTAGTCAACATTGTGCCCATCAGGAATAAGAATAGAAAAATCAGGGTCTGCATTGATTTTCGGGATCTCAACCATCACAGTCCGAAAGATGATTTCCCCCTTCCTATGATAGAACTGTTGATTGATTCTACCACTGGATTTCAAGCTCTCTCCTTCATGGATGGGTATTATGGGTATAACCAAATTCAAATGGCCCCCGAGGATAAAGAGTGTACAACCTTCAAGGCACCAAAAGGTACATTTTTATACCAGGTAATTCCCTTCAGTCTAAAGAATGTAGGTTCCATCTATCAGCATTCCATGCATTGTAAATTTAAGCTGATCCTCAAGACATTGGTGGAATGATATGTGGATGACCTGGTGGTCAAATCTCACCAGCATCAGGACCATCTCAAAGACCTTGGGAAAGTTTTAGGCTTCCTCCATTCTCTCCATCTGAAGATGAACCCATTTATTTGTGACTTCAGGGTAACCTCAAGAAAGTTTCTCAACTTTGTTGTCAGATATAGAGGTATCGAGATTGATTTGGAGAAGTTTAAGGCCATCAGACAGATGTCTCCTCCGAGCAACATTCGGGAGCTGCAAGTATTTCAAGGCCACTTGGACTACATACGCCAATTCATCATGAATTTTTCCGTAAAGTGTAGGCCCTTTTCTTGGCTCATGAAGAAAGGAAATCTCTATCAATGGGACGAAGAATGTCAGACTGCTTTTGAGAAAATCAAGTAGTACCTATTATAGCCTCCATTCCTGATGCCACCCATTTTCGGAAAGCCAATGGTCCTTTGTGTGACCATCCTGGAATGATCTCTCAGCATCCTTCTCACCCAGAAGAACAATGAGGGAATGAAGAATAATCTCTACTATCTGAGACACATGCTCCTCGATACGGAGACCAGATACTCCTCCATCGAGAAGATCTTCCTTGCACTGGTATTTATAGTACATAAATTGCGACATTACTTACAACACCATGAGATATATCTAGTGTCCTGAGTGGATACTCTAAAGTACATACTAAACCTCCCCATATTGATAGGCCACCTAGCTTGATGGGTAGTGATCCTCCAGTAGTTCAACATCAGGTTTTTTCCCTAGAAGGCCATCAAGGGGCAGGCGTTGGTAGACTACCTTTCCGCCCATCCCACTCCCGTAGACCAGTATCTGGATCTTGATTTTTCTGATGAGGAAATCCTCTCAGTAGACCAAGCCATTCCATGTTGGAAAATTCACTTTAATGGTGCTTTCCAAAGTCTTACCGATAGAAGAATCAATGATCCCAGACTCAACAGAGTGGGCCTAGGTATCATCTTCATCATGCCAACACTAGCCATTTTTCCATATTTATTCCTGCTGTCAGAAGGCTATACCAAAAATGAGGTAGAGTATCAAGCTCTAATTATTAGACTCGATTTGGACCTTGAGATAGATGTTCCCCACCTTCATGTGAAAGGGGACTTCGAACTAGTCATCAAGAAGATCAATGATGACTATGTTTTCAGGAATCCAGAGCTCGTACCACTTTTGGAATGTACCCACCAGTTGATGGCCCAGTTCCTATCTCGGACAAAAGTTACCCATGTCCCTTGATTCCAAAATGGTCGAGCCGATGCCTTGGCCAGCCCGACTGCATCTCTTTTGGAGCCTGATTAGAATGATTTGGTTATTTATATGGAACATTAGAGAGTCACCCCCCCATTACTCAGGACGATGAGGATATCCCACAGGCAAGACACCTTACCACTAGTGCCTCCACGTCAGGATTCCCTGGTCCCACTGATGTAGTGTTGGAAGTGACTCCCAACTAGAGGACCCCATTTATAGAGTACCTCCAGCATGATGATCTCTCAACAGATCGAGCCAAGAACAAGAGGATCTGACGTTGCGCGTTGTAATTCACACTCTAGAGTGACCCTGGTATTCAGCAGATCCTCTACAGATGCTGGTTTGATGGAGTCCTCCTCTATTTCATTCAATAAGGTGATATTTCTCAGGTCATGTAGGAGCTTCATGATAGTTCCTGCGAGGCTCATTAGACCGGGCCAAAGCTATGTCACCAGATCCGGAGACTGGGGTATTTTTGGCCCTCCATGATCGGGACTGTATCAAGTTTTCCAAGAGGTGTCATGCATGCCAAATCCATGATAATTTTTTGCATTGGACACCATAGCTTCTCCACACTACCAAGTAATCTTTTCCCTTTGTAGTATGGGGACTTGATGTCATGGGACCATATCCACTGGCGTCAGCTCGCCAGTGCAGGTTCATCCTGACCGCTACGGATTTCTTTTCCAAGTGGGAAGAGGTAGTTCCACTCAAGGAAGTCAAGTACCATTATATCATTGAATTTGTGAGATCCAACATCATCTACCGATTTGAATTCCCTTATACCATCCTCACTGATAATGGCACCAACTTCCGGGCAGCCGAGTTGAAGAAATTGTACGCCAAGTACAACATCCATTCTAACCATACCTCCCGCTATCATGCGCATACGAATGGAAATATTGAGGTGTTCAAAAAAACCCTCTCTAACATCCTTCAGAAAATGGTTGGTTAGAATAAAAAGAGTTGTCCAGACAAGCTCCTCAACGCCCTCTGGGCCTATCAGAAAATGACTTGAAATTACACACAAGTGAACCCATTCTCCCTGGTTATGGAATAGAGGACGTCCTACCCATCGAGATTCAGTTTCCTTCATTACACACAACTTTATATGATCAGAAAGCACTGTATAGGGCTGTTGAAGTCTATCTGTATGAATTGGAAGCACTCAATGAGAACATGATTTGTGAACTGCACAATCTAGAAAGGAATCAGAACAAGATAGCCAGATCTTTCAATAAGAAAGTTCACCTCCACTCTTTCTTTTAAGGTGACATGGTGTTGTCCCTGAGAACACAAATGATACCTGGTAGGAAACCACCCAAGATGGAGCCCAAATGGGAAGGAACTTACATAATTTAAAAGGTTTAACCTAATGGCGTGTACTCCCTGGTAACCATATGGAGAGCGTATAACTCCTCCCACCAATGCCAAATTTCTCACGCAATAATTTTCCTGAGTAAATGGTCCTGTATGACCTTAAAATATTTTGTCTTCTCCAAATGACGTTAAAATGCGTGATTCGTCCAAACTGAAGGACATAAAATTACTCAGCATTCGTCCTGCATGGCATTAAACTACGAGCGATAGATATACCGGTAAGGTCTGAGCTCTACGACCTTAAACTAAGATCTCTCCATACCCACATCCTCACCATACAATGTTAAACTACATGGAACCTTCAAGAACTATGTATGGCTTGATTCCCATCCTCATGGGATATGCAGGAACGTTTGGATGCCTCATCTTAGAGTCCATCCCCAATCTCTTCCCTTTGACTATCCCCCCTGGGTGTAGTTCTCTTGGAGGATACCGTATGGTGTAGTGTTGGATTCTTTGGCCCCCACTCGTGTCTGTATTATGATGGTCACACCATGTGCCCCTCCTCATTCTTATATCCTCTCACATCATCACTGCATGATGTTAAAATGCATATCCCCTTCAAAACTACGTAAGGATTGATTCCCATTCTCATGGGATACATAGTAACGCCCAGACATTTAGTCCGTAGGCCCAGCCCCAAACTTCAAGATCTCCCCTTGGGTCGAAACACATGGTGTGGTATAGTCTTTTTTCCTCATTCACGTCGATTTCATCATGACCGTACCATGTATCCCTCTCCCTAGATATCTCCACCTCTTTCGTCGTCCCGCATGACGTTAAACTGCACAGGCACATTCATGCTTCAGACATTCCCTTTGTTTAGATCTTCATCATCTTTCGCATCCAAAAGGACCCCAGAACGACATGGATTCTGGGACCTAGGGCTCTCCTACCATTTTGGGACAACACCCTCGGGGATTTTGGATGATAGTTTGGTACAAGTCCCATGTTGCGAATATAGTCAACGGTCGACGCTCATTTGTTGTTCCAGGTCACATAATGTGGATGCTACATTTCAAACTCAGTCAACAACCATCCTTCATCAGTGTCACCACTCTTATATGTCCCAAATATTGGGTGTAGTGATTAATTTTGTCTTTCTATCATTTCAAACATCAGTCTACCTTGTGATGGAGTGTTATTTTGGTCGGGGCCAACCCTACCTGATCTCCTTCCCTCATTTCTGTACCCTTATATGTTGGGGAGAGCCTGATCCTATTCCTTGTTTCCCACACCGAGCATTGATCACATGGGTTAGGAACTTTGGTAAGGTAATACCCGCATAAATGGTCATGTATCTATGGTTCGATAGCTATGACCTTAAAATAAGATCACTATCATCCTCACCACAAGGTATTAAACTACAGAATAGCTAGGACTTCCCATCTTAGATCCCTTGACCTTTTAGGCCCCCCTGGCCCAAGTTCTCATTTAGGATTATACTGTGTGGTGTGGGATGATGTCCTCATTCATGTCCGGTTACTCACCATGCCGTACACATTCCTCATTGAGATACCATAAACCTATCTATGTCCTTTCCGCATGACGTAAAAATGCACAACATCTTCCAGAACTATGTGTGGCTTGATTCCCATCCTCATGGGATACATAGGACTGCCTAGACATTTAGTCTTCGAGTCCAGCCTTATTTCTTAGAAACCTCCTCATCTTTTTGGCCCCTAGCCTGAATTACCCAAGAGAAGGTATGGGGTGTGGTATGGGCTTATATCCTCATTCACGTCAGGTTTGTAACAGCTATGCCACATACCTCTCCCTCCTGAGAGATCTTTATCCCCTAGTTTTACACTCATCTTTTTGAGTTAGCTGCCCTAGAGTTGGGCCCCTCGTCCCTCTTTGGCAGTTCACCAATGTGCCCAGGAGTAATTTGGTTCAGGACCTAGAGTGTTGGATTCTACATAAACATGTTATCACCCATTTTCAGGATTCATGTTCCCCTTCATTTGGGCTTTCATTATCTTTCACTTTTGAAAGGACCCCTGAATGACATGGATGCTAGGCCCCAATGCTCACCTACCACCTTGGGCTAATGTCCCCAAGAATTTCGAATGGAAAATTGATACAAGTCCCACATTGAGAATATGGTTAGCATTCGACACTCATTTTTTGTTCCCATTTTAGGTCACATGACGTGGATTCTATGTTTAGAACATGATCAACAGTTATCCTCTATCATCACACCACCCCCATCAAGCCTTGAATGTTTGTTTCATGATTCACATCCTTTTCCAATCCATCATGTCCAAGTGGAATCTCGACAATCTTGGTGCTATCCCTCAGTGCACGTTTATACGTTAGGAGGACAGAGCTACGGTAAGGCGTCATGAAGGGATCCACACCAATTTCCACTTTTCATGTATTCCATGTTTTGAAAAGACCTTTTTCGCCCTTGTTTCCCATATCGAGCGCAGCTCACGTGGAATTAGAGATTTGGTCGAGGTTTGCGCTCATTTAAAAGAGTCTCGCTTCTCTATGGTCCGAGTTCTAAGACCATAAAACTAAGATCTCTTCACATCCTTGTCGCAAGATGTAAAACTGCATGACACTCCTTTAACTACATACAACTTGATTCCCATTGTCATGGGATACGTAGGAATGCCCGAGAATTTCGTCTTCGGGTCCAGCTCAGGTTCCACTAATTACCTCTTCTATTCGGCCTTTTTGACTCTGACTTTCACAGGATTTTGTGGTGTAGAATGTGTGGGCTTATGTCCTCATTCACATCTGGTTTTCAGTAGCTTCACCATCTAATCCCCTTTCAGAAGCTAGTCCCTCTTGCATCTTGTCCTGCATGATGTTAAACTGTACCCTTAGAACTATGTGTGGCTTGATTCCCATCCTCATAGGATACATAGGAACACCTAGATGCATCATCCAAGGGTCCAACCCCATATTATTTTACCTTTTCTGGACCCTTGGCCCAAGGTTTCCTCCCCAGAATTGCGTGTGGTGTGCTGTGGACCTTGTCCTCATTCACGTTGGGTATGAATTATAATGCCATGTAAATTCCCCCATAAAACCTTGTTTCTTTTGTATGTTTCAATGCCATATAACTTTAAACTATTATTCCTAGTCCCACATGTCTTTAAACTGTTAAGTCTTTACTGCAAGAAGTTAAAACTAAGGGTTTGGTCCTATCATACAACCCTAAACTATGAAATTATCTTCATGGCCGCACGACGAAAAACGACACTACATTATGATGTTCTCACTCGAGGGGACATCATGTTTGGTAGTGGTTATCCACCATACTATTTTTCAATGCCTACATATGGATTTATTCCTGTATTAATGCCTAGATTCCCTGTCCTAGGTTTATCGCTTCACAAAAAAACACACATCCATCCTAAAAAACAAACAAGATCTATCAAATGCCGCTTCTTTTGGTGTGTGGGCCATACCTGCATGACATTATTATCCCTATAATTGGTACCCTACCATGAAACTTCTAGAAATATGTATGGATTGATCCCCATCATCATGGGGTACGTAGGAACACCCACACACTTTGCCTTGGGCCCAACCCAACTTTCATTTTCGATCCCTTGACCAAAAACCACCTCAGGGAGCACATGGTGTGATGTGGACTCCATGTCCTCATTCATGTCTAGTTTAATAATTACCACACCACATGTATCCCTCCCTACTTTCCATATATGGTATGAGCTCTAATACCTTAAAACTAATATCTCTCTGTATCCTTTCCGCAAGACGTAAAATAGTACGACATTTCTCAGAACTATGTGTGGCTTGATTCCCATCTTCACGGGATATGTAAAAATGCCTAAACATTTTGTCTGCAGGTCTAGCCCCAGGAATATTAAATCCCACCCCTTTTTTTCAGCCCCTTGGCCCAAACTCTTTTGGGAGCATGTGGTGTGGTGAGAAACTCTTGGACTCTCATTCAGGTCCACTCTTAATGGTCTACTCTATGACCTTAAGTTAGGAGCATGCAACCTCAAGACCCTTGTCCTTGGAAAGGTATTCGACTCCCTCTATCTGACACATCTCATTGGTGTACTCAAATGAATTGTGGTAAGGAGACCAAAGTGTAGAGTTTTCACATGGACATTCTCTCATTTCATTTCCAAACTTCATGATCCCTTTATTTAGATCTCCATCCTCTTCCTTTCTAAAGGGACCCCCTTTATGACCTGGTCTCATGCCACATGGGCTCACCTACCATATTGGGCCAATGCTTTGGAATACCACGGACGACATTTTGTGACAGGTCCCATTTTTTGAACATGGTCAGCAGTTGACCCTCATTTGTCTATCCCCATTCCAGGATAACACGAAACAGATGCTATGTTTCAAACATGGTCAGAAGCTATCCCTTCTCATCACACCACTATCATTGTGGTCCATATCTTGGGCATCATGATTCATATCTTTCCACTCCCTTATGTTCAAGTGTAATTCTAACACACTCAGTTTTATACCCCCACACATTAAGGAATGTCCTACTACTACTCCTTGTTTCCCACATAAAGCACGACTCATGTGGGATTAGTAGTTTTGGTGGGGTGTGTATTGGTGCAGCTGTGACACACAAGCTTTTCACCCCGCATGACGTTAAATTGTGATCCCAAAACTATGTGTAGCTTGATTACCATCATGATGGGATACATAGGAATGACTGACCACTTTTCCTTAGGCCCAACCTAACTTTCAATTTTGGTTCCTTGACCTAAAAAAATTAATCCAGGGATATGAAGTGTGGTGCAGACTCCTTATATCCTCATTCATGTCAGATTTATAGCTACCGCATCATGTAATCTCCTTTTGGGATCTGCCCTTTTACTCTATGTCCTACCATATGACGTTAAACTAAACGATTTCACATGTCCTTGATGCATGATATTAAACTGTAGTTCCACCCTGAACAATTTCAGGATGCCTCATGATAATTATGGGATGTGTCAACTTCCTCGCCAAAGAGGATTCCCCTTACCAGCATTGGTATCTGACCACGTTGTGCTCGAGAACTACATTTGGATTGATTCCCATCCTCATGGGATATATACCAATGCCCAGGAAATCTGTCTTGGGCCCAAACCTAGGTCCTTTAAACTATGTACACCATCCTCATCGTACAACATTTAAACTACATGTCTACCATCCTCATTGGTATGATGTAAAACTGCAAATCATTCTAGGTCCTTACCAGAGAGGTCCTTTTCAAAAGTAGGTATACTGATGCACCCACCTAATGTGTCTTAACCACAGTGGCATAATTTAAAGAGTGTTGGACTCCATTTGAACAACCCATCACTCCACCCTTCATGCTTTGCGTACCCTTTATTCGGACCCTCATCCTATTTCATGTCTAAAGAAACCCTATAATAGTATAGATGCTTGGCATATGGAGTGCATACTATTCTAGGCCAATGTTATGGAAGACTAATGGATAAAATTTTAAGTTAGTACCTGTGTTTCGAACATGGTAAGTGGTCGACCCTCATTTGTTCTCCCCTTTTTAGGATAATGCCATAGGGATACTGTGTTTTGAACACGGTCAAAAATTATCCTTCATTGTCATGTCATCCCTACTATGTTCTGAATTTTGGGTATCATGATTCACACCTTCCACTCCCCTCTATTCGGATTGATTCTAATGACCCTGGCATTACTCTACTCGTGCACTAGAGCACATTGGGAAAATGGTAATTTGAATGTTCTGAGAACTTCATCCTCTAGTCAGGCCCCCCTCTTTCTTCCCAAAAATCCAGATTGGTTGTTCAAACCCTGGATGCCCAAATCATGGTCAGCACTCTCATATTCGGATGGAATAATGAAGCATTCATCCCTTGTTTCTCACACCGGGCACGAACCATGTGAGCTTATGGATTAATCACTGGATATTTCAAGAATGTGATGGAAATGTAGTAAACCGAAACAAATAATATAACTCATGCATGAAACCATCATAAAAAATCAAAGCATGAAAGTATGTTTAAAAGTTTACACGCATTACAACACCCAAGGATCATCCCCTCCCATGTATGGTTTGACCTCTTCAATAGAGAATTCTAGCTCCTCCACTCTCTGGATTGTGGCGTTTAGGATCCGTTGTCGCCTGTTTAGCTCCCGATCCACCTCAATAGTGATGGGGCGTAGTTCATCAACTGTTTTCCAAGCCCACTCCTCATCGGTCCAGATAATAGCCATCTCTTCAGAGGCTCTCTTCATCTGTTCTTCAACCTCTGCCAGTTGGGACTTTAGGCGTGACACGAGCTCCAATTGCGCATTAAAGAAAGCAGAGTACTCATTCGCATGTGCCCACAACCGCTGAACCTCTCTTTTGGCCTCCTAGAGCCTCTTGATGTTCACTAATTTCCTCTACTATCATCCCATACCAAGTCCATGATCATGATATCGAATCTTCTTCTCCATGAAGTCTTGGATGAGAATATGAGGACGCTGGGCATCCACCCCTCCAGCACATAGTTCGCATAGCCGGGAACAAAGTCTCCCCATATGGTCTATCCATTGTGCTTGAGGGGTCTCCCCGATGAAGTGCTTGATCAGCTTCCATGACTAGAAACAGATGATTTTTCTATTCTCTTCATCAGAATCCATCTCGTCCAAGTCTGCGGGGTCGACGGGTTCATATGCAGGGAACACCTCTAAGAACTCATCAAAAAGATCTTTATCTAGTGTCTGGTCGGGTAGGTTAGGACCCATATCGGCTGGTTGATCCTCATCATCGGATTCCACCTCAATGATTTTAGGATCGGTCCTACTGACGGTCCCACCTGTGATCAGAAGCACAACAGATTGGTCACCTCAGGCATCTGATTCCACAACCATTGGCGTTCACCTAGGAAAGGCAGTGCCAGGAGCTCCAACCAATCTCACCAAGGTGGCCCATGCCATTTGAAGAACTATGAATGAAAAAGTGCACGGACATCAGTCAACCTAATAAATGAAGGAAAGTTACAAATTCTATAAAGGAGACTTATAGAGGTTGAACAGTCAGTCTTTCTCCTGAGTTATTGCTGTTGGGACTCTATGGCATGGCCCCCCATATATGGTCAGGAATTCTGAAGGTTCCAGGAGGACCACCCTAGGTGTTGTGGCCCTAATGGGCACGATAATCACCATAGCCGCGTGCACAGATCTCGAAGTTCTCGCAGCTGCATCCACTATTGGTAAGAAGTGGTTTTTTCATATGAGGCCCTCCTGTATAGGTCATATGTTAGTTGAGAAGTCCTAAACAATCCTAATGATGACTACGAGGAAGTGGTTTAGGGTTTACCTCAAGGGCCTCTACAAAATCTTCCAACTCTAGGTTTGAGTTGCTGACCTCACCCTCCTCCAGAGGGCTCCCTCCACCGACTCCCCGCAGGAGGACTCATTTGATTCTTCCGATAGAGGGAAGCACTCTCTCAATTAGGTGGCTAACAACTACATAGGGGACATTCGATTGAGCAGGACCTTCACTCGTTCTATCATTGGGCACAAATCACCCCAGAAGTGCACAAAGTCCTTTATCTCGGCAAGGTACTTCTCCCCCTTCTTCTGGGATACTGCAAAGCCATCCCTGATAGGACCGATCCCCAAAAAATCCATCCTGAGATGATTCATATGTTTCCACATCTCAAATGGGTTGAGGAATTGTATTTTAGCATCCTAGATGACCTAAGTCTCTAGAAATATAGCTTTCTCAGGCATGTTTATGTGGCACAACCACTTCCCCAGAGCCTAGGTGGGTATCCAATAGAACCCCCTAGGAAGACTCCCCTCTAGATAACGTTTCTCCTCTGGGACTGCCGATTCTGCCGCTACCACCTACCTATCAATCGGTGCGGGTCTCGACGCCACTATAGCCCCGCCACCACTGGATGTCCTCGCCACCTTCTAGCCCTGACCTCGAGGTTGGGGAGGCACCCTGTCACTAGTACGGATGGTTTGTTGCTTCAACATTTCCTCCGAGTAGGCTGCCTCCCAACTCTTGGTGTATTCCTTTACCATCCCATAGATAGATGTGGATAGAGGCAACTCATTTCAAATCTTCCCATCCTCCTATGTGAACATGAGCCACATCTACCTCATCACACATGGGTGATCTTTATGTCACACTCCTAAGTAGAACCGTGGGGTCAGCCACCACATGCCCCAGAACCGCCTCACGAAATGGTGCGGGGTGTACAGATCATAGAGAGGCTCGTGGTCGAACTACGCCACCAGGACTCCACCCAGAAAGGGAAAGAGGTAGGATCGATGCTCTTCAGTTCACTAGCCTTCATTAGTGAACGCACTTATTACTAGTGGGAATGGGTGGAAGTTGAACTCATCCTTCTTCCAGACCCAGTTCAACACCAACTGTAGGGCCATATTTGTTGGAAAACTCTACACCACATTCATAATGGATGATCAGTCATAGATACCCCTAACATGCACTGCTATCCACCCATACATAATATGGAATGACCCACATGTCCTCTGTGAATTCTTCCCTTCGCTGATGTGCCACAACAACTTATATAGCTTAACAAGCATTTGGATTCCCAGGTTGACCCGCTCCCCTGTCGCCAACATGGACGCCATGATAAACTTGCTCAGTCGCACACCCATGTTTGTGTCCCTCACTAGTAGAATCCATCCACAGATAAGCACCTAAATCACACAGCCACCCTTACCACCAGTTGCTGCTCAATATTGACACCGAATCCCCATGTCTTCTGCTGGTTTTCCTCCAGGAGTCGCCAATATGAGTGCTCCTTTCCATGATGAACACCCTTTGGATAGGATAGAGGGATCATGAAAAACTGTCTATATTTAGGGTAATTTAAGAAATACTTGAACCACTACTTAAAGTGGACATCCCTCACTGAATGCTTTTCCTTTCCGAGAACTAGGTCCGTTAATGCCTTTTCCAGTGGTAGGATCTGCTTAAGGTCCTGCCATGTGTTCATGGTAGGGAGGAACTCGTCATACATTACCACCATTATCGGGACCCCTGAGATTTGGTGAAAGTCCCAAAGGCTGATACCAACCTCCCCATGGTGAAGATGGAAGGTATTGGTCCTCAAAGACCACCTACTCAGTAACTCCATCATCAGATGCTTCGGCTGGTAGATGTGAAATTGGGAATCCCAAGCCACCTTATATAGGACCTCACATCAGCTCCACCCCTAACTCCTCACATGAAGAACATACCCAGTAGGACCATGCCCAATCTTCCATAAAGTTTCCAACCTGGCGCAAATCCCACTCATCAGTCCACCCCTTCTCTAGGTTCCCTAGGGATGCCTTCAGAATGTTGTGGTACAGTAGGGGGATGTCTCCGGCTGCAATGCCTTCCTGTCAACATTATTCATGTAGTTATACAAGCAATCAACATTAATGGGTGTGAAATCCTCCCAATTATGGCCATCAGCCACCCTGAACCATTGGCGTTGGCACGACATGCTCCTTAACTAGTAAGACGGATCGTCCTTGCTCGCTTCAGGAATGAATACGTCATCCTGTAAACCAAATCCATATATAGGCAACCTCTTGAATAGAGGTTAGTTCTTATAACTCTCTGATAGTAGCTCCACTAAGGACTCATGGTCTGAATGGATCTGCACATTCTCCCCAATTCCTAGGTTATTCGTTATTTCTTATCTCCAAGAAGCATCCGCAAGGACCACCCTGGCAGCTTCCTAACGAGCCATTCAATCTTTGAGTTTTTGAAATTTTGTCCTGGATTGAGGATCTTGATCAAGAAGCTCAATCATGAAGCTCGATCATAGAGATAGGTCATAGAGCCCTGCCACAGGCCTCACAGAAACAAGCTGTGAAGCACACACTCACCGAGCCGAAGGACTCGCTGTGCACCGTGGATCAAAAATGTCCGATTCACAAAGAGATACCATAGATCATGTAGAGATTTGTGAATCGAGATCTTAGGAACAAAAATGAAAAGTAAATAAAGGACAAAATATAGGCCAACCTTCCCCTTTTATAGGCGATGACCCCCTTGCTTCGTGGTGCATCTGGCTACAACGAGCTTCACGACACTCTCAACCCACGCGTCGCCTCTCCGCATCGCGAACCTACTTCGTGATCTTGCTTTGAGATTGGCCTATTTTTTTCTATTGACCCTCATACTTAGAACCTCATTTTCTCCTTGGCTCCAAGTCTATCGGGGGGAATTTTTAGGTGCCAGAATATGTGCAGAGAAAAAGGATGCAAAGAGAAAACCAATTCCAAAAAGGCTGCTTTGCAAAGCCCATTCGTAGAGCCTCTTAGAACTGTGCCATTCACAGAGCCCCATAGCACCGCATCTGACACACAACCGAATCCCCCTTCATGGTCATCACAAAGTAAAGAGGCAGGAGGCTCTGTGGTTATGACACAATTGACCGAAAGCTTCGCACCACAGAGGGAGATGAATCAAACTCCACGAGCTTGTTGAACTTGACAGAAGCCTCCGCAAGCGCAGTACAGAGAATCCAGGAGAGCTCTGCACCGAGGAGGGGATGATGGTTTAATCCCCAATTATGAAAAACTTGACGCAATCTGAGGCCGATCATGGAGCACATGTGGCTTCGCACCAAGCTGTCCCTGCTTTGTGCCACCCCTCACTTATAAATATCGGGCTCCCCTCGAGCCCAAAGGATGGATACCCTGACCTTTCGCCTTCTCCACTCTCAAATCATGAAGCACATTCTTCTCTGTGAAACCTATAGAAAAATTAACTCTTCAAGGTACTTGAGCATTGTGAAGTACCCTTACCTTAGCTCAAATACAACCCCTCTTCAATCAGAAATTCCCTTCATAGAGCCCATGGTCTATCGCAAAGGAAGGACATCCCTAAGGGGACTCGAGTCTTTACAAAGAACTCATGATTTGTGAAGTACCTTCCATGCACATGTGAGCCACATGCTTAGGAAGGGTCACTATACTTCGTGAAGCACATTTCTTCGTAGTTCTATGCTTTACGGTACCCTTTCTTTGTGAAGTCCAACTCCGCAAAAGCTTTTCCACTTCACAAAGCACCCTTTATATGCACCTATGCCATATGCCTAGGCTAGGCCACTTCACTTCGTGAAGCATACCCATTTTGAAATTCCCTCCCCTACGTGGAGAACTAGAGATTCACAAGTTATTTTCCTATGAACCCATTTTCTTCACAAACCATTCTACCATACAACCCTCAAGGTTTGTATGAAGTGATTTAAAGGTCCCATTGGGTGGTGCTTCATATTACATTTCTTATCCTCATGCTTCTTCGCATAGGCATGCTAATGGATATTACTTCTTTTCATAACCACGCTAATGTGGGAACCTCAATGGATCACTACAAAAAACCCATTCACTATGGAATTTATGATGCCTTACCTTCCCCAAGGGTGGGTAAGTATTAGTTATGTAAGTCCTATGGGTGCAGAGTGAACCCGCCTTGTCCAAGTTGTAGGACGTTAAACTGCCAAAAACCATCGTCCTCAACACATGACATTAAACTGTAGCCTCACCTCATTAAATACACATGGGGTGCCCCATCTCAGACATTCTCTATTCCCTCTCATCTCCATATGAGTGATATATTCCTCAAATGGAATGAGATCCTCTTTGTTGGAGCGGTGTCTGTCCGTAAGGAAGAGAAACCATCTTTGTGTAAGCCCTTAGACTTTCTTTAAAGAGGTAGCACCCATGCTCCTCCTCTTTTCTTCCGTGCCAAAGATCAGAGGATAGATGGGAATATGGACCTTCATTACCCCATCCCTCTCCCTCTGGGATTTGTCGCCATCAGGCCTCCATCCTGGAGTAAGTCCCAATCTCCATATCCTTGGGCCACTAACCACACATAAGTCTCTGTTTCCTCTTTGGGATGATAACCACACATAAGCCACTGTTTCCTCTTTGGGCTGCTAACCACGTGTAAGCCCCACTCCACTTTCCACAGATTCACCTTTCGCAACGTGATCGCCAGGTCTTTACTTCCTCTTATTTCTCACACTGAGCATGAATCAAGTGGGCTTAGATTAAGCATTGACCACAACATCCTTACCTAGGACTCCTTAGCATGTAAGCCCCAAAACCATCCCTAACTACATGGACTTTGATCCTTGTCTCCTAGGAAAGGTACATAGGAAGCCTCCCTGAGGTTCAAGCCCAACACCTACTTGTCCCAACTCCTTCACATTGGTTCACCTTCACCCCACATGATGTTAAACTGTATACCTCATTCCAAACTATGTGGACTTTGATCCTTGTCCTCTTCAAGAAAGGTACATGGGAAGCCTCCCTGAGGTTCAATCCCAACACCCATCAGTCCCGACCACTCCACGTCGATTCAATAATCCCATATGAAGTTAAACTGTATGCCCCCTTTTCATCCAGCATGACGCTAAACTGTATACTTTCAAACTTTGTGGGTTTGATCCCTGTATCCTAGGTAGGGTATATGGGAAGCCTTCCTGAGGTTCAATCCCAACTAGCGGTAAGCCGTTCTATCCCAACCAGTGGTAAGCCATTGTATACCAACCAGCGGTAAGCCATTGTATCCCAACTAGCGGTAATTCGTTGTATCCCAACCAGAAGTAAGCCAATGTATCCCAACCATCAATAAGCCGTAGTATCCCCAATCTACAGCAAGTCATTGTGAACCCCATCCAGTGGTAATCTATTATAGCTCTATCCAGCGGTAAGCCTTTGGAACCACAATCGACGGTAAGCCATTTTAGTCCCCTTCGTTGGGACCTATATCTCCAGTATGCCCCCGGCCTTTAGACCAACTTCTGGGCTTCTAACCATGCATAAGCCCCAGAATGTCATCGGGTCACTATCCTCTACGCACACCCCGATTCCATGCCCCATCCTGAACTACATGAACATTGATTCCCTACAACTGGGATACGTAGGAAGCCTCACTGACGTTAAAGCCCATCACTCATGTCCCATCATGGTCTCTCCCTCAATACTATCTGTTTCAGGGAAGGTCATGCACAAAACTAGAGGTTCTACTTCCTCTGGGCCCCATCCATGCATCCATTCTCACAGGACGCCTCCTTATGTGTCCCATAACCCCACCTAACTATGTGGAATCTGATTCCCTACCACAGGGATACGTAGGAAGTCTCTTTGAGTCTCAATCCCAACATCACCATCACCCTCACGTCAGTTCTATATCATTCCCCATTCACTTCATTAAACCCTCCATCATCCATCCTAATTATTACCTGGGTCTCCACATCCCGATGAGATCATTTCACCCACTTTCTCACTGCTCCTAGCTGTAATCGGGTAGCTAACCATGTGCTAGCCCTAGCATCAATGTTCCCTCATGTGGTTGCACCCATATGATCCACTTTTATCAGTGTTTCAATCAGTCTGATTTGTCTCCACCAGATGTTAAACTCACAACATACCCTATGTTAAACATGGGAAGTTGAGGAAAACCTCAGAGACACTCCCATGACATATAATTCCCCAAACTCGGCGTGGGATGCCTCGGGCTTCCGCACCCTCAAGAATCCCTATAATAAGGGGAAGAAACCCAAAAGTGTTAGTGTTCCAGTGTCCATACACGCCAGTGATTTCCAATGTGACTACTCCCCCGACCAAAGGTTTCTACACTGACTGGACCCTTTGGAGTGTTCTGAAAAGAGAAGTGTAATTAAACAACGTCCATGAACACATGGCACTGGGAAGAGTTTCACGAACAACGTCTTAAGTCTATGAGGGAGACCCAAACTAGGAAATGAGTTCCGAGGAGGAATACACAGAAGGAGGAACCAACATCCCATCATCTTATTTCGATCAAGGAGAAAATGTCCCTGAATAAGCGACAAATGCCGCCTACCTTTGGAAAGCGGGAATGCGGGGGAAAAACATCGCGTCCTCCAAGATACGAATGCAATCCTCAACGAAAGTGACATAAACAAACATATAATATAAGTTAAATTACATATTCATGTTTTATTTCATTATTTTGATGGACTAAGAGATAAAAAATTGTATTCACATCATGATTGGGGTTAATTGGTGTAATATATAATCCATTTTGTGTTTTCACTAATGTACCTAATTCATTTAAGATTTTCTATACACCATTTTGTAATTCTATAAGTCAATATAAAGGGATTTAGAGGAATTTGGGTGGGGGTATCACCATTGAGTACTCACACTCATTCACTAACAAAATATTTCACGAATTGCTATAATAATGGTATGATTCCATGTAAGTACAAACATGACCACTATAGTAGGGAATTAAATATAGCATTCTTATCTACCACCATGATAATGGTGTTAAATACCAAATCCATAAAGGTAGAATCGATAAATGTTATCCCAAAAGAAAACAATTATTAAAAGTTTCATTATTTTTATAGAGATATAAAGTGGATTAATAATTCTCAGAATGGATAATCATTCATATTTTCCCAAGGTTATTTATTTATGATACACCATATAACCCTTTCAATAGATTTATATGGATTACCTAAAACCACTTAATTTTTGAAATAATTAATATTTGATTATAGTTAAATGTGAACTTCCTTGAGTTATTTTGTAAAGTAGAAAAACCATTACCAATATCTATGAGTTAATATTGGAATGACAATAATTTATAGCACAATTTTTCTCCTTTTTTATCTATCATGCTTTGATGTCCTCCTATAGTTTGAGGCACAATAGTTTTAGGCATCAATTATGATAAATCCCTTGAGTATGTTATAGTTATATTACCATTGACTATGGTTTAGGGTAATTTGGTATTATAGTATACTGAAAATAGATTTTTTATTTAACTCATTCCAATTAATAGACTATCCATATTGGTTTATAGGAGCATTGAAAGATCCCATATCAAACTATCACTCTGATTGAGTTCTCATAATCTCTTAAATTCATATATATATATATATATATATGATATATGGTATGTTTAAGGAATCATACATTAAATATACGTCAAACCTCAAGTATTCTAACCTTTAACTAAAACTTTTCCATGTTTGATGATAAAGTATACTCTTCCTCTAAAACTATAATTTTTTTCTTCGTCAAACAAATATTTCCATGATCCAAATAGTTATGTGTTAATTTCTACACACATTTTATATATTACCCTATACTAGCTTTATAAATTGTAAGTCTTCATTGCCTCCGTTGTTCTTTAATGTCTTGAATTTTATAAAATTTTAGCAATTGTAAAAGTCATAGAGGTGTGTTCTTGATAAATAATATTCACTAAAATACCATTATTTTATATTAATTATATATTCAAGCAATCATGTTCTTGATAAAGTACTATGAGAAATGAAAAAAAGTAAATATTTTCTTGAAAAACTACTATTTTTATGTTATTTATATATTCAAGTAGGTGTGTTCTTGATAAAATACTATTATCGATGTGAGTAGGTATATATTCAAGCAGGTGTATATATTATTTTTTCAATATATGTCCTTTAATAGATACTACTTTTTAGCCATTGAAGATTTCATGTTCTTGATAAACCTTCATTTCCTATATGTTAGATAATCCCTAACATTTTACAATGATTGATGTCAAACATAGCCTAAAACCATAATTTTGGAGTTATGTTTTTAACACAAGAAAAGTAATTAGATTTTGAGTTTTTTGGATCATGTTTTAACAATGTTTTTAGAATAAAATTTATATATTCTTTTATAAACATTCACATTTTAATTAACATTGATAACAAAGTTACAATCAATTTTCATTATTAAATTTTTCATTAAATTCTTTGTGTACTTTTGTATTTTTTCACATGTTTTTAGTTTTTTTATTTTCATGTTACAATCTAATTATGTGTTGGTTTCCCATGTTTTTATTTGAGATAATCATTAAATTTAAAAAACCCAATGTATAAAAAAATTGTGAAATAATAAGTGATTAAGATTATTTTATTTTATTTTACTATATTTTTTCCTTTACAATAACAAATTATACTAATGTTAAATTCTTGATTTAAACTATACATAGATTCCAATGAGCATGCTCAATTTTTTATTTGCAATGTACTTAAATAGTCACATTAATATAATATTTTATCATGAAGATATGTATTTTCAATACATATTTTTGCATTTATATGATTTTATAGCTTTCTTTAAAGACCAAGTTATGAAAAATGGGTTTTCATTTCCTAAATTATAGATTACTATGAAAATGAATTTTTACTTATCATAAAGTTTTAACCATTCTACCTATTCCATTTTACTATTAATGAAAACATTTTCATTATATCCTAAATTTCTACATATTCTTTTAAATTCATATTTTCTATTAATTCTTTGTTGATTTTGAGAACTAACATGGTGGAATTAAAAGGATAAATATAGTAATTTTTAAAGAGATTAGGTTCCTTGTAATAAATTTCTAAAAAAATGGAGTATTTCCAAGAAAAAAATTAAGTCATTTAGTAACTGAACCTATCGAATCCATTAACTATCATCCATAACATATAAGCACACACACATACTAATTTTTTTTATTTATCAAATAATAGTGTTTATTATTAAGAGAATACATGAAAGGACACCTAGATAATTACTTTAATTTATCAAATAGAAATTTCTCTAATTTAAGAGTAATATATTTTAATTTTTTTAAATGTTAGATGATGGTTAACTTAAAATATAGGAAATATATAAAATATCTTCCATCCTTAAAAGTATATTCAATTTTCATCCAATTTTTCTACAGAATAATTAATCTATGGTGTTTAATTTATTTATCCAAATGTTTTTTCCATATTTAGATCATTAGTTTGGAAAAAGAATCAATGTTTATTATTAAAATCATAATTTCCAAAATATTATTTATATGTGGAAATATGGGAGTTGAGTGCCTAATTTTATTTGTAGACCAAGATGATGATAATGAAACAATCACTAAAGATGATCCATATGGGTGATGAGAAACATTGATTCACATGTATTTGTACTATATTGACACTAAAAAAATAGGTCTTAGCGGTGGTTTATTAGTGGTAATTCTTAAAATCACCATTTAAATAAATCGTATTTAAAAAAATTATAATGTAGAGGTGGTTTCATTGAACCGCCACTATATATATTTTTTATTTTAATATTTACCCTCTATTTTAATAAAACCACTACTAAATATTTTAATACACCAAAATTTCCACCTATCTCCCCTTCTCCCCAATCCCCCCCAATGCCCCTTCTCCTCGAGCATGCACTACCCCTTCCCCGAT
Organism: Viscum album; assembly: GCA_963277665.1. Taxonomy (NCBI): domain Eukaryota; kingdom Viridiplantae; phylum Streptophyta; class Magnoliopsida; order Santalales; family Viscaceae; genus Viscum; species Viscum album. Next base: position 359,117,324 of record OY728162.1, read on the forward strand.
CCGTTGCCGCTCCCGTCACTAATCGCCACCCCCTCACCATCCCTCACTGACCCTATCTTCCCTACTAACCTCCCCCCACTTCCCACCTTGCCTGCTCACCCCTCTCTCCCTCACTACCCCTCGTCATCCATAACAACCATTTTATCCCCCCTTTCGATTTGTCTTTGTCATCATTTGTTATTGATCATTTTTTCAACAATATTGGGGTGGAATCATTAAGTTATGTTGTTTTAATTCATGTTTAATAGAGGTATTTTATTTTTAGAATTCATAAATACCAACTAAGGACATTTCTTTGTTTCTCTGAGTGGAATAACAATAGGTGTTGTTGGATTCATCATCTCTGGTAGGTGGTTCAATATAACTATTTCAATTCCATAATCACGATTGATTGAATTAGTTTAATTATGTTTTTCATGAATATTAAATTGTGTTTATTATTGAGGATGAAATTTTGATAGTAATATAATGAGTTTTCTTTGGGTTTAATGTGATAAATTGTGGGTTTTCCTTTTAAATATAGTAAGCTAATTTTTAAAATAATTATGTGCATAAGTTGCTTGATGAAATGTAATTTTCTTATAAAATAATTGATTTTGTTACTATAAATTATTTATGGGGTGTTAAAAATATTGAGTTGCATGGTTTTAATTTTTTCCCCAAAATATCAAGATTTTGTTTATTAATATCAATATTGTGAGTGTCTGTTAATATCAAGAATTATTATGGGTTTTTTATTAATTTTATTTTCATGATATATTATCAAGAATTGATTAGATTAAAATAAATTTTAAGAGTTTTTTGTATATTTTAATAATTATTTAAGGGGATATATAAAAATTTAAATTTTGATTAATATCAAGAAGTGTTTTCAATAATATCAAGAATTATTTTATAGGGTGTTTATTAATTTTATTTTAATAGTGGATGGTTTTTTTAAATTTCATAGAGATGACCAATATTTATGATTGTAGAAATAATATTTTAGGGGATCATTTCCAATTTATAAAGTGACAAAAAATATATAAAAATTTTCACAAACCAAATCTATAACTACAAAAATTGGTCTTAATAGTGGTTTATTAGTGGCAGTTTTTAAAACCATAGCTAAATAAATCATTTAAAAAAAATTATAATATAAATATGGTTTTATTAAACCACATCTATATTTTAATCAATGGAATGTTGATAATATTAGTTATGATTTGGGTTTTATCCATGAATTTTAAATGAATTTACATTTACCATGAATATATTTTATATTTGATGAATGTAAGAATTTGCAAGATATACTAAAAGATGATATGTCATAAGATATCATAGTGCGATGTTCTTGTTTTTAGATACAACAAATATTGATTTTCATAATTATCAAAGCAAGATATAGATATAGATATGATCATGTTTCTACAATATAAAATAAAAATTGATAATATACAAAGAAGAAAAGTTAGAGATATTTTAACGTTGAATTAAATCATTTTGATATTGAATTTGTGCTATGTCGAATCAAGACCCTACCCTGGTCAATAATGAATATGGGTGATGTTTAATTTTGTTTATAATTGTTTAATTAACCATTTTTATCTTTATATCTAAATTTATAGGGAGAATAGTGAAAATCTAATACCTATGGATACAAGTTTGATTAATTTACCTCGAAACACACCTCTATATTCCAAGGGTTTGGAATAATTTTTAGATTATGAAATTGAAAACCTATCATTGGATTGTAGAATAAAATTTCCATGACTAGATTATAAATTTAAGCAATGGATTAATAAAAACAAAGTATATGATTTTTTTATATTGAAACAGATTACCACTCAATATGTATGTTGGAGTTGGAATGTTGAATCAAATGTTATGAAAAGTCAAAATAATGGAAATGCTATCAATGAAATATAAAGTAAGCCAATAGAGTATAATTAAGTTTAGAATTTATTAAATTACACATTTGGTTTTTTAGAATAAAATGTCCAAGATTTTAATAGATCAACTAAACCTTGAGTTGATCTTGAGCAGATTAATCTTGCTCAAAACTTTAATGATAAAAAAATGATTTTTATTAATTAGTTGAATATAGACAATAAGAAATTTATGAAGGGTGTTCCATGTATTCCAAGTTTTTTTTTATACTTATGTTGTACCATATAAAGTGTCTCTATGGAATTACTAACAAATAAATGTCCATGGTTTTATAGTTTATTCATGATGCATTTAGTAAAGATAACATACCTTAATCATTCATGAGATGAAGGAAGTCATCAACAAAATTTGAATTGATTATACAAAGATATATTCATATCCTAATTATTGCATTCTTTACTGGGGAGAAGAGTCTGATAAAGAAGAATGCATAATTTTTCATACAAGAATATGGAAGTCAATGAAAAACTGTTGGTCGGAGTGGATACTCAAGAGGGGTGGGGGGTGAATTGAGTTCTAATTAAAATTTATGTTAAAAACTTTAGAATAAAAATCCCCCAAATTAAAACAGCCCAGTTAATTAAGGCAGTAGAGATATAAATGATTTATTGTTCAATAGGTTTCTCACAGGTTGATTAATCCTCAATTGAATTAGTGTGAAAACTAATTCAACTTTTGAAACAAGTTTACTAAATTAATCACATATACACACTAACCAAAACTAACTATCAGAGTGATTATAAAAACAGATTTCTGTTTTTGAAAACATAAGCAGCAGATAAATGAAAAATAGAGTACTTAAAAGACAAGCACAACAATTTTAACAAGAGGTTCAGTCTTAAGTAAAGACCTAATCCTCTCCACTTGGTGATCACCTGACACCAAGCAGTTTATATAAAAACTTGATACATAGCCTGTATCGAGCAGTACAATAGTTTTCACAAACTGTATAGGTTTTTCAACCTCTACCATAGTTTTAAGTGGGAAAACAAATACCAAATACACACTAGGATTCTTCCACAGTTATGCATGGGAAACAAGAGTAGAGAGAGTTCGGTATGAGGATTTTCAGAATCCCCCAATTCAAGAACAAGAGACAGTGTGTGTAAAACAGACACACTACTCACAAATGTAAAATACTAAACACAATTAGAGCTAAAGATGTTAGGAAAGAGTTTATAATGGTCTATGTGTTGGCAGATCAGCTCTGGACTCCTTGGAATGAAGGAAATGAAGTTCTGTTCCTTCTCTGCTAGTTGCCTCTAAAACAGAGTGTCGTAACTTCCAGGTTCTGACTTCTAGGTGTAAAGATGATCAGATTATTGGATTATAAGCTCTTTGTAGAACAACACCACATCTTTGAATATGTTCTTCCAACAGATCTTTGTGAAGCTCTCAGATCTTCAGAATGAGTGCTTGAGTGTTGTTCTTCTTGCTTCATATATCAGGTACTGTATGTGTCTCCCTTATGTGTGTACCTCAATATCTTGATGACTACACCCATATATCTCTATATGTATGTATTTATATATATATATTCACCTTTTATTTGGGTATATATATATACTTTTTCCAGCTCAGCTTTCCCTTATTTAATTTAGTAGGGGCCGACAAGAAGAATGATCCACCCAAGTGTGGTCTTCCTCGTACCTCATACGGTTTCCTAATATGCCTGAAAATATCATTAAATAATGCCAGGTGCATTAAATTGTCCAAACATGCCATTATGATAATATTAAGAATATTAGTAAAGTAAAGAATAGGTTATCATAAGACTGGTAGCAGATGCTTGTCAAGCGGTGGACTTCAACAGTAAGCTCCTCAATAGTAGACTTCTTCAGTAGGCTCAAAAATAGACCTTTACAATGGTAGACGGTCTCAACAGTTGACTTCAACCATGGTGGAGTTGTCTAGAAGTAGACTTCCACTAGTGGTAGACTTGAATTGAGAACCATATAATAGTAGACCTTCGATGGTGAGTCTGATAGTAGACTTCTAACAGAAGTCTTGATAACAGTGACCTTGTCACAACAGTGACCTGTAATAGTGACTCTTCATCTATAAGCTTTGGTAAGTACTCCAATGGTAGACTTGTAACAGTGACCTTTGACAGACAGATTGCAACAGTAACTAGAGATCTTCAATGGTGACCTTTAGCAACCTTCAACAGAAGTGTTCTCAACGGTGAACTTTATCATGACAATGACTTTTAGCAACAGTGGCCTATAACGGTGACCTTGAATAGAAGGATTTTACCAGTAGCCTTTAACTATGAACTTTTACTTAGGGAAATGTAATCTGTAACCTGATGCAATAAAGTCATGAGACTAAAAATATAGATTTTTTAGGATAAATAATATAAAGATAGATTAAAAGGGATTATCAAATGACTTAATATATTATGATCAACATTAAACATGATTTGGGATTAACAAAATAGGTGAGTCCAAAAATCTCCCCTTTTTGATAATCATAAATTATGCTAGTATGTATTAATTATAGGTATCATAGATAAGCATATAATATAGTTATTAAATAGAGATCAAAGTGAACCTTAGTTCAGTTGTGGTTTCACAGGTATCAAAGATTAATAAGAGTGTAATATCAGAGGATATTGGTACATGGTATCAAAGGGAAAATCATAAAAGGTCCATTAGAGAGTAATGAAATCACATGATCATATTAGTGATCATATTTGCACAACATTTCTCCCCCTTTGTGATTAGCAAAAAGAAACACAAATAGAGATAACAGAGAAATCTTGTATTAATTGAATGACATTACATGAACAAAAAAGAATACAAATTACCTATCAAAAGACACAAAAAAAATCAATCCACATCAGCCTCAAGCAAGTTTTCTTTCCCTTTGGAACAAGAAGGTGGAGGATGAGCTATTGGATCAGCAGGTTTGGGAATTGCTACAAGGATAACTGGAGGGGTGGAAACAAAAGCTTCTGTGTTCCTGTAGTGAGTATCTCTATGAGGTATCAAGGGAGTGATGCTTCTGATTGCCTCAGTAGGAGTCATCCTGGAAGAAACACTGGTTTGGGATGCAGGTAAGGCAGGAGGGACTATAACAGGAGTACAATCCACATGGATAAAGGGTAGGAGAATATTTCTAAAATCCATAATAATACTTCCTCCTTTTTCCATAGTTGATATGAAATAATCCTTTTTATCCATGAATTTATCTAAGGTAGGAGTCAGCTGTCCCAACTTGCTGACTTGTTCCTTGAAGGCTCTGGCGACTGGTGGAATTTTGAGATTTTCCAACAGAAGCTTGAAGTGAGCATACATATGATGCTTAGAGTAAATCCTCTTGTAGTAATGATGAATCTTCCCCTTTATACTTTTCTGATCTTGGGAAGCCTCTCTCATGAAGTCACTGACTAATTTCTGCACATCCTTGGTGGTAGTGATAATCTGAGTCATATATTGAGAGTCAGGTGCACTGACACAAGAAAACTTAGCTAATTCTTCATTGACCACTACTCTGAATGCTAACAAGTCCACAGGTGGTGCGGTTGAGGTTTAAGTAGTATCAGAATCATCCAAATGTGTTATGGTGAAAGCAACCGTTTCTTTTAAGGACTTGGTTAACCCACTAATAAGATTCTTCACATCATCATCCTGATTCTACACATGAGTTTTCATTTGGTCCTTAAAGATTTCAAAAACAGTGACCATATGCTAGAAAACTCCTATGACATATTGAATGTCCTTATCTTCTTGAGTCCTAGAATCTATAAGATCATTCAAGCTCACCATAGATTGCGTTAGAAGCACCATAGACTAAGTCAACTCCCTGAGCTGATTCTGGCACTGTGAGATTTCCTGGGTTAGATTAGTTTGAATGGCACACTGAACTCTGGCCATCTCAGCTGCAGTTAGCTCTTGAATCAAGGATAATGTCTTCTCTATTTCAGAAGACCTATCATCAAAAATTCTTTGAAAATATGCCTTCATAGATTCAAGATCATCTTTTCTAACATAATATTTAGGAACTATAGTCACTGTAGGTACTGTAGTAGGCTCTGAAATAGTATGCACTGATTGACTTCTGTTGGTCATTTCATCATTAGAATCATCATAATCCATCCCTAACACTAGATACCCTGGGTCTTCAGACCACTCCCCAATGTCATGGATGAAAGATACAGATCCTCTTGCAACAGGATGCTCCCCCTCACTTGGAGCTACCTCCTGAGTAATCTCCTCTATTGGTTCTACTCTTGGAACTTCCACAACTGCTGCTTCAACTCTAGTAGCTACTATTACAACCTCTATCTGATCCATTGATTCACCAGTGGGGTGAGCTACTGCCTCCACAAAATCATCAATTACCTCTACTTCTATGGTAGCAGGTTCCATTTCTACTTCCTGGTCAGACACTGTCCTTTCAGATTCACCTATCAGAGGACTCAGACTGAGCTCCTCTTCTTCATTGTCCTCATCTTCAGCTTCCTCCTTCTCTTCATCTCCATCACCTGCCTCATGTTCCTCATGATCAGAATGATCTGACTCAGCAGTATCATTATCTTCCAAGGTGTCTCTGATAGTAGTCTGAGATAATTCTTCTTCTTCACTGGTCTCATTATCACTGTCCCTTATAACATGTTCTCTCTTGGGCAGTTTTGTTAGAGAACTAGGTTCTACAAAGGCTGTCCCTACAACTGGACTGGCTGGAAAATCACGATCACTCCCATCATCAATGGGGGTGCCCTCTCTTTCAGGCTCTACAATTCTTTCAACTTCTTAATCTGAATAGGTAGACTCTGGCTCATCAAGCTTTAAGCCTGGATCCCTCTGGTCTTTTTGCCTAGATGGATGAGTGATAAGATCAAAAGTTTCATATATTTTTCCTTCATCATTCACCCATTACTTCTTCCAAGGATTCTAGCTAATTTTCATAAACTTACAGATGACCTTGGAGATACAAATACTATTTTTGGCCACTATCATTTCTTCTTTTCCTCCATCCACACCCTTTACCTTTAGCATTACAGAAATTAACTTGGCATGAAAAAGGGCATTTGATTTTGAGTTGGGCTTGGTCATATCCTCCAACTGTGCCATCCATAGACTACATAAATTGATCTTCTCCCCATGCTTCAACAGGTACATCAGGAATATGTCCTGATACTTCAGTACTACAAAGTCCCCTCTCCTGGGACTGATCACATGCTGGATGAATTTAAATAATAGCCTATCTTCCCCATTCATCTCTGCAGCTATGATTTTCCTTTGAGTCTTATCTCCAGTTATCTCTTCTAGATCCCTATCATACCCAAAAATCTCACTATCTGGAGGAGCCACTCTAGAATAGTAGTTAAAAACTCTTTCATGAGGGACTCTCAGACAAGCATCCCATTCAACAGATATAAATCTAACTTCATTTACATTCACTCTAGACACCAGCCTGTGCACATCATCTTCCTTTTTGAACTTCAGGTATTCATAGAATTACTTCACACACTTTGGGTAGTATGGACCATTGTTGTTGGCGAATCATTCTATCCATCCTTGAACTTATAGTACTTCCAGTACTAAAGACTTGCTCGACATCAACCATTCTTAACTCAGTTCCTTCTCATCCACTATACTCCTCTTTGAGAGGTGCATATTAACATGCCTTTTTGGCGCACTACTACCACTACTGGGCTCGGCTCGGGTCCTCTTTGGCCTAGGCGTATCCTCATTGACAGTTGGGGGACGCTTGGTTATATCCATGGAGATCGAAATAGGTTCGAAGGTTCAATCAGAGAGTTAGGGTTTAGGGATTTCGAGAGCAAGGTTCGAGAGTGAGGGAGAGTGGATTGAGATATGTTCAAAGTATAATTTTTATCACTTAGGGATTGAAAATAATATGAATAGAATAATAAAAATGGTTCATATTCCCACATAAAATAAATGGTAAAATCCAACAGTGAGGTTCCAATGGTGAGGTTTCTAATGGTGAGGTTCCTAACGATGAGGTTCCTAACGGTGAGGTTCCTAACGGTGAGGTTCCTAACAGTGAGGTTCCTAATGGTGAGGTTCCTAACGGTGAGGTTCCTAACGGTGAGGTTCCTAATGGTGAGGTTCCTAACTGTGAGTTTCTTAACGATGAGGTTCCTAATGACGAGGTTCGACTGTGAGGTTTCCTATACTAAAGTTAATCATACCTAACTCATGTTTGATGTAATTTAATCTCTCATAATTCAAAGGATTTGTGAATATATCATCCAATTGATGTTCAGTGCCAATGAATTCAAGAGTGATATCACCTTTTTGATAATGATCCCTCAAAAAGAGATGTCTCACATCAATATGCTTTGTCCTATCATGAGATACTGGATTTTTGGAAATCTTAATAACACTTGTATTTTCACACTTTATAGAGACATGTTTGAATTGATATCCATAGTCTAGTAAAGTATGTTTCATCCATAGAATTTGGTCACAAAAACTACCAATAGCTATGTATTCAGCTTCAGAAGTAGATAATGCAACAAAATTCTGTTTCTTACTACACCATGATACTAGTGACTTGCCCAAAATGTGACATGTCCCAGAGGTGATTTTTCTATCTAACTTGCAACCAAAAAAATCAGCATTAGAATAACTCAACAAATCAAATGATTGTCATTTTGGATAAAATAGTCCTAAGTTGGGAGTGTATTTGAGATATTTTAAAATCCTTTTAACAGCAGTTAAATGAGACTCTATTGGATTGGCTTGAAAGCGAGCACACATACATACACTGAACATAATGTCAGGTCTACTAGCTGTAAGATAGAATAGACTCCCTATCATACCTCTGTAGTTGGTTTGATCCACTGGTTATCCAACTTCATTAGCATCCAACTTACAAGTGGTACTCATAGGTGTGTCACTACCTTTACTACCATCCAAATAAAAACGTTTTAAAAGATCCTTAATATATTTACTTTGATTCAAAACAATGCCATTTTTATTTTGAAAGATCTGAAATCCAAGGAAAAATTTGAGTTCTCCCATTAAACTCATTTCAAATTCATTTTGCATCATTTTTTAAAAATAAATACATTACGAATTTTTAGATTATTCAAAAATAACATCATCTACATAAATTTGTACTATCAAAACATCTTTGGAAATCCTTTTAATAAAAAGAGTAGGATCAACTATCCCTTTGGTAAAACTTTTTAAAATAAGAAAAGAGCTGAGCCTATCATACCATGTTCTTGGAGCTTGTTTTAAACCATATAAATATTTAGAAAGTTTAAAAACATGATTTGAAAAATGGGGATTTGTAAAGCCAGGGGGTTGTTCAACAAAAACATCCTCAACTATATACCCATTTAAAAAAGAACTTTTAACATCCATTTGATAGAGTTTAAAATTCAGATGAGTTGCATATGAAAGTAGTATTCTAATGGATTCTAATCTAGCTATAGGTGAAAAGGTCTCCTTATAGTCTATTCTTTCCTTTTTACTATATCCTTGTGCAACTAACCTAGCCTTATTTCTAACTATATTTCCATAATAATCAACTTTGTTTCTAAATACCCATTTTGTGCATATTGTTAAAGTGTCCTTAGGTCTCTCCACCAATTCCCAGACTTTGTTTATTTCAAACTGATTTAATTCTTCTTGCATATGCATTACCCAAAATTCATCATTGATAGCATCATTAATATTTTTGGGTTCAAGCTGTGAAAGAAAAGCTTGATGTTAAACCTGGTTTCTCAAGAAAGCTCTTGTTTGTGTTCCTCTATTTAAATCACCTACAACAACATCTATAGTATGATTATTAAGAGTCCTAATGCCTCTAGGAAGGGTTGAAATATCTTCCTCATGGTTGTCTATTGGTTCAGACTCAACAGGTGTAGATTTTGGAAAATTCCCAGAACTAGACACTTTTACAGGGGATTCACTATCTTTATCATTAAGGTCCAGAATTGATATATCTTCCTCAAGATGTTCAAGAGAGGTTTTAGGCTCATGTGGATCAGTCTCATCAAATTTCACATGAACTGATTCTTCCACACATTTGGTTTTCTTATTGAACACTCTATAGGCTTTTCTTGAGATAGAGTAACCTAGGAAAATTCCTTCATCACTTTTGGGAGAAAATTTGTCAATATTATCTTTAGTATTAAGGATAAAGACTTTGCAACCAAAAACTATAAAGTAATTATCCTTAGGCTTCCTATTGTTCTAAAGCTCATAATGGGTCTTCTTAAGAACAAGTCTGATCAAAACTCTATTGATGATATAACAAGCTGTATTTACAGCTTCAACCCAGAAATAGACTGGTAAATCATACTCATTGAGCATTGTTCTATAAATTTCTTGAAGGGTACTATTTCTTCTATCTACAAATCCATTTTTTTGAGGTGTTCTAGGAGTAGAGAAATTGTGAATATAGCCATTATGTGAGCAAAAAGATTCAAACTCATGATTTTCAAACTCACCGCCATGATCACTTCTCAAGGTCTTGATTCTAAGTCCACTAAGATTTTCTACAGATTTGGAATATTTTATAAAATAGAAACAAGATTCACTTTTGTGAGCTAGAAAGTATACCCAAGTATACCTAGAAAATTCATCTACAAGAACATTAACATAGTTCTTCCCATTTAAACTTGAAACTCTTGATGGTCCAAACAAATCCATGTGAACCAACTCAAGTGGTTGAGAAGTTGAAACTTATTTCTTTGGTTTGAAAGAAACTTTATGTTGTTTTACCTTTTGATAGGGATTACACACTTCGTCAAGTGGGAATTCTAATATAGGTATGTCTCTAACTAAAACTTTCTTAGATAGCTTCCCAAGTGAGTGCACATTGCAATGTCCTAACATTCTATGCCATAACCATGATTCCTTATGAAAATCATTTAAGCAAGAAACATTTTTCTTGGCTAAGGAATTTAGATCAATAGTATATACATTTTCATTTCTACATATAGTGAAAACTAAATCATTTTTAGAATTGAAAACATTGCATGCATCATTCTCAAATTTAACATTAAAACCATCATCACATAACTGAAAGATACTAAGTAAATTGTACTTTAGTCCATCAAAAAAAAGTACTTTAGAAATTAATATTGTATCATGGTTACCAATTTGGCCTAAGCCGACAATTTTTTCCTTTGCATTGTCACCAAAAGTGACATATCCACCATAAAATTTAATTAATATTTTGAAGCAAGAGTAGTCTCTTGTCATATGTCTTGAACATCCACTGTCTAGGTACCATAAGGTTTTATAGGAACTTTTGAAGCAACTTCCCTGCAAAGCAGATTAAACATGGGGTAATTTTGGTAGCCAGATTTTCTTGGGTTCAGAGAGGTTAGCAAGTAAAACTTTGGGAAACCATATTTGCTTTATATGTTTCATAAAATCATAAAATATATTTTGAGACATAAATATTTTGTTTGGTCCTTTAGAAAATTTTTTCTCAAACGATGGTCCAGAACTAGAACTAGCAGTGAGCTGTCCAGATTTTGGAACAAATTTGGTTTTGCTAAATTTTCTCTTTCTGGGTTGATATCCTAGCCCAGTTGTATATTTTGGAGCAATCTATTTTCCTAGAAACTGTGTTAGGGTATCCCTACCAGTAGTTAACTTCTCAATATCCTCTCTTAATTTCTCATTAGACAATTTTAACTCTGTATTTTCTTTTAGCAGCTTGGAAAATTTCTCTTTTTCAATATCTAGATTTGACTTGTAATTTTCATTTAAGGCATGCTGTCTTTTCAATGATTTATACTTATACTTGAGTTTATTAAAGGTATCCTCAAGCATCTCATAATATTCAAACATTTCATCTTTAGTCATATCTTTATCATTATGAGAGTCACTTTTATTCCCAGAATAATAAGTATTAAGCACAGGGGAATTAAGTGTTACCTCAGATGTTTCTTTCATGAAACATAAGTTAGCATGTTTGTTCTATTCACTATCAGAGACTTCAGATTCACTTGAGCTATATTATAAAGCACTCCAAGTATCTTTCATAGCCTTTTTGTAACCTTTTCCCTTATCCTCATATTTTCTCTTGAATTTCAGCTTGGGGCAGTCTGCCTTTACATGACCTTTTCATTTACATTCATAGCATACTATTTCACTTGTATTATCATTCCAATTCCTATATTTATTCCATTGTTCTTTATGATCATAATTTCCTTTGAAGTTTTACTTCCTAGAGAATTTCTTCTTTCAGTAGAACCTTTTTAATCTTCTGGAAAGTTGTGCCATCTCCTCATCACTGTTTGAATTTGAATCTTTACTTGTAGAACTATCTACAGGTACTTGAACTTTTTCTTTGTCTTTGCTCTTTGAGGCATAAGTCTTGAATGCTACTGACTTCTTCCTTGGTTCTTCTTATATTTCTTGATTCACCTTAAGATATTCTTCATACATCATTATCTTTCCAATTAGATCCTTTACTGGTAGCTTGCTGATGTCACATGATTCTCAGATTGATAAATAAGTGCCTCTCCATCTATCAGGTAGGCATCTAGGCAGCCTCATGATTTGGTCTTTGCTGTCCCCTGGTTTCCCAAGAAGACTAATGGTGTTCACTATTTCATTGAACCCGAGATACATTTCAGAGATTGGTTCATCAAGCTTCATCTTAAAATTATCATATTTAATAGTATAGGTATTTAATCTCTTTTCTTTAACATTGGTTTTTCCTTCATGAGAAACAACCAAAGTATCCCAAATTTCATAAGTAGTCTTACAGGAAGATATTCTATTGAATTCCTCATCACCTAAAGCACAATACAAGGCATTCATTTCTTTACAATTATTATTATAAGTAGCTTTAGTCAATTGAGACCATGTATCCCTAGCAGTAGCAGGTAATGCATGCTGTTATTCAATTGTGTCCCAGATCTCAGGACCTAGTCTTTCCAGATACATTTTCATTTTTAATTTCTACTGAACATAATTATTTCCATTAAAGAAAGGTGTCCTGTTAGTAGCAGCACCCTCAACTCTATTATCCATAGAAAACTAAAAGTTTAAAGAACTGAAAATTTAGATATAACAGAAATTTTAATATCTTTGAGGTGAAACTAAAATCACAGTGAAAAGAAATTGAAAAGCTTGAAACAATGGTTTGATAGTATGAATAAAAAACCCCTCTGATACCAAATGTTGGTCAGAGTGGATACTCAAGAGGGGGGGGTGAATTGAGTTCCAATTAAAATTTCTGTTAAAAACTTTAGAATAAAAATCCCCCATATTAAAAAAACCCAGTTAATTAAGGCAGTAGAGATATACATGATTTATTGTTCAATAGGTTTCTCATAGGCTGATTAATCCTCAGTTGAATAAGTGTGAAAACTAATTCAACTTTTGAAACAAGTTTACTAAATTAATCACACATACACACTAACCAAAACTAACTATCAGAGTGATTATAAAAACAAATTTCTATTTTTGAAAACATAAGCAGTAGATAAATGAAAAATAGAATACTTGAAAGATAAGCACAACAATTTAAACAAGAGGTTCAGTCTTAAGTCAAGACCTAATCCTCTCCACTTGGTGATCACTTGACACCAAGAATTTTATATAAAAACTTGATACACAGACTGTATCGGGCAGTACAATAGTTTTCACAAACTGTCCAGGTTTTCAACCTCTACCACAGTTTTACGTGGGAAAAAAACACCCAAAACACACTAGGCTTCTTCCACAGTTATGCGTGGGAAACAAGAGTAGATGGAGTTCGGTATGAGGATTTTCAGAATCTCCCAGTTCAAGCACAAGAGACAGTGTGTGTAAAACAGACACACTACTCAAAAATGTAAAATACTAAACACAGTTAGAGCTAAATATGTTAGTAAAGAGTTTATAATGATCTATGTGTTGGCAGATCAGTTCTGGACTCCTTGGAATGAAGGAAATGAAGTTCTGGTCCTTCTCTGCAAGTTACCTCTAAAACAGAGTGTCGCAACTTCTAGTTTATGACTTCCAGATGTAAAGATGATCAGCTTATTGGATCAGAAGCTCTTTGTAGCACATCACCACAGCCTTGAAGATGTTCTTCCAATAGATCTTTGTGAAGCTCTCAGATCTTCATAACAAGTTCTCGAGTGTTCTTCTTCTTTCTTCATATATCGGGTACTGTATGTTTCTCCCTTATGTGTGTACCTCAATATCTTGATGACTACACCCATATATCTCTATATATATGTATTTATATATCTATATTCACGTTTTCTTTGGGTATATATATATATATACTTTTTCCATCTCATCTTTCCCTTATTTAATTCAGCAGGGGTCGACAAGAGGAATGATCCACCCATGTGTGGTCTTCCTCGTACCTTGTACGGTTTCCTGATATGCCTGCAAATATCATTAAATAATTTCAGGTGCATTAAATTGTCTAAACATGATCGTTACGATAATATTAAGAATATTAGTAAAGTAAAGAATAGGTTATCATAAGACTGGTAGCAGATGCTTGTCAAGAGGTGGACTTCAACAATAAGCTCCTCAACAGTAGACTTCTTCAGTAGGCTCAACAGTAGACCTTTCTAGTGGTAGACTGTCTCAACAGTTGACTTCACCCATGGTAGAGTTGTTTAGAAGTAGACTTCCACTAGTGGCAGACTTGAACTGAGAACCATATAACATTAGACCTTCGATGGTGAGTCTGACAGTAGAATTATAACAGAAGTCTTGATAACAGTGACCTTGTCACAATAGTGATCTGTAATAGTGATTCTTCGTCTGTAAGCTTTGGTAAGTACTCCAACGGTAGACTTGTAATAGTGACCTTTGACAGACAGCTTCCAACAGTAACTAGAGATCTTAAATGATGACCATTAGAAACCTTTAATAGAAGTGTTCTCAATGGTGACCTTTATCATGATAGCGACTTTTAGAAACAATGACCTATAACGGTGACCTTGAATAGAAGGCTCTTACCAGTAGCCTTTAACTGTGTACTTTTAATTAGGGAAATATAAACTGTAAGCTGATGCAACAAAGTCATGAGACTAAAAATATAGATTGTTCAGGATAAATAATATAAATATATATTAAAAGGGATTATCAAATGACTTAATATATTATGATTAGTATTAAACATGATTTGGGATTATCAAAACTGGTGAGTCCAACAAAAACAAATAGAGTAAAATAAATGCAACCCTAGTAAGAAATAGACGAAGAAAACTCATGTAAAGGTATTTTGTTAATTTACTTTGAAACCACACTTGCAAAGATTATTCCTTTCATCTAAGACTATATACGACATGAAGTGGCATGCTCAAGATAGTAATGATGGCTTGATGGGACATCAAAAAGATTCAACATCATGGAAGATGTTTGATTCTCTATATCTAAATATTTTTTTAGATCCTATGAATGTATGTTTGGGATTATCTTCTGATGGTTTTAACCCTTTGGTACTTTAAGTACTGATTATAACATTTGGAAAGTTGTTTTGATCCCCTATAATCTATATCCATGGATGTGTATAAAGAAGACTTGTTTTATTATTTCGATGATTATTCCTAGAAAGTAAATGCTTGGAAATTTCATTAATGTATACCTTCAACCTCTAATAAAAAAATTGTGAGAATCATGGTATGATGGTGTAGAAACATTTGATGCTTCAACGAGACAACTATTCAAAATGAATACTGATTTCATGTGAAAAATTAGTGACTTTTTTGGACTAAGAAATATATCTGGTTGGAACACTCATGCTGGTTTGGTTTTTCCAATTTGTAATTTATATTTTGAACCTCAATGATTACCTTATAGAAGAAAATGACGTTTTATGTGTCCTTGTCGATTTCTTGATGCTTATCATAAATTCAGGTTTAAAAAGATCTGATTCAATAGAGATATTGAAATGAGAAAGTCACCGAAGGTGTTATATAGTTTAGAAATATTGGGACAATTAATGAATGTCACTAAGGAATTTGGAAAATGTAATCAGTTTAAAGAAGGGAGAAAAGGGTACGAGTTATAGTATCCGAAGAAGCTGGAATGCAATAATGGGAGAAAAAGAGAATATTTTTCAAACTTCCTTATTGGGAGTTTAATTTTATATGTCATTTTCTTGACGTAATTCATATTGAGAAGAACATTCATGATAATGTAATTTTTATATTTCTTAATGAGTAGGACAAATTGAAGGATCACCTTAATGTCTGTAAGGACTTGGAGTCAATGAATATAAATCATGGTTTGTGGGAAAATGAGAATGAAAATTATACTTTGGCTATTTTTATAGTGAAAAATAATGAGAAATATGTATTCTTTCAAACTTTAAATAATGTAAAAGTGCTAGATGGATATTAAAGTAACATATCAAGGTGCACTGACTAAAAAAATCGAATGTTATATGGATAGAAAAGTAACGAATCACATATTTTGATTAAGTATTTGTTTCCATTGGCATTTTGTAATACATTACTTGAAAAATTAATTGTGGTACCAGTTGAGTTTTGTACCCTTTTCAGAGAGATTTTTTGAAAAAATATAAATCCAACTAAGATTGATAAAGTTCAAGAAATAACTGTTTTAACAATTTTTCATTTGGAGATGTTATTTCCACCTACATTCTTCACAGTCATGATTTATTTGACTATTCATTTTGTTGAAGAAGCTAAAATTTGTGGATTGGTACACTATTGATGGATGCATACAATTAATAGGTATGTTGATATTTTTTTATTTTCATTGGTGAATTCTATTTTATTAAATCATTTCATATATATATTGTAATATGTTTTTTTTCATTAGGTACTTAGTTCATTTTAAATCATATGTAAGGAATAAAGCTCAACCATAAGGCTCTATTGCTAAATATTACATAGCAGAAGAGTGATTGACCTTATATTCTAGGTATCTATATGGGATTAAAACTAGATTCAATCCTGATTGATGTGCTGATGACATCTCCACTAATTCTCATCCTAAAAATTAGTCATTGGTATTTCCAACTATTGGACGACCAATTAGAAAGGTGTTAAATTTTACACTAACTGAATTTGAGTTTCTATAAGCACATAGATATGTGCTACTCGATAGTGTTATTTAAGAACCATTTATTAAAGAATTACAACTAAAAACAAAGAGGAAACTAAGGGGTCGAGCTCAAAATGAATTAGAATTAAAAAATCTATTAATAAATAGATTTTTGAATGGTTCACCTATTTTTGAAGTATATACTCATATTCATATTATTAACGTGAAGTTATACTTTCTATATTTAAAGTAACACCCTATATCTTTTTATTATAAATAATTAATGTTTATAATCGAGCCGAAATATCAAATGTTTTGAAGCTTTTGGATCAAGGTCCTCTAAGGAAGATAAGAGATTTAATCCTAAAATATTCATGGCTTTGAATTTCATATAATTTATTGTGAAGGATACATGAAAAAATCAAAATAGTGGTGTATTTACCCTTACATAGGTGGGATGATATGGGAAACTTAATGATATAATTAAATTAAACTATCATATCTATTTTTCAGTTTTCTTATTCAAATTCAAGTGGGTCAACATTGAAAGTGGTATAATTAAAGACCCATTACATTTTACTTCTTTCAACTTCTCTCATTTGATCCATACTGGTGAGAGTGCAGAGCATGATCCATTTATCTTGGATTCACAAGTGAAGATGGTTTATTATGTGGATGGTGAAATATATAAAGGTTGGAGTGTTGGTGTACACTTAAAGTGGAGTGACTTATATGATATGGTCAATGAAGATCAATTTGTTCTTTGTGATAGTGAACCTCATAAACCATGAATCATTGAATAGTTTTTTCCTGACAATATTGAAATAGAAGAACTATCAAGAGAGGGTGAAAATGAATGACTCGTCATAATAAAGGTTGATAACAATAATGATAATAAAGATGAAGATAATTTAATTTATAAATTGGTAATGAAAATATATTACAAATTTTCATTGATAAGTTCTTCATACATATATACATTATTCTAGTTTTTTATTTTTTTGTAAAAATCTTTTAGTTTTTCATTTTTTATACTTTGAATATACCTTAACCATTTTAATTGTAGGATTTCTGTGAACAAAAAAATTTTCAAGATCCTAACTGATCAGAATCTCAGAGCATGCCACCACTACTATAATCTTCTATGGATTTTAGTGATTCTATTGTACTCGAGAATACTAGTGAGCTAGCCATTTCCACATATGTCTTTAGTAACCCACTGCCTAATTTACCTTTAGTGATGAAGCAGTTGGTCACCCTTCCATATAGGGGATATTGGCGAGTTATTGTTACTAGTATGTATGTCATTTTTCAAAAAAAAACTATACATTTTATTAATTTCTTAATGCATTTATCAAACTGATAAAGACAACCATAAAAGGGATAAAAATATGAACACGATAGATTTATGAGAACTAAATAAATTCAATATTATTGTCCCATTTGATGAGTTCAGGGTGCCTACCGGTGACACTAACAGAATCTATGGGAAACTTGCTTGTGAGAAAAATGATATTTCCTATTAATTATAATGATTGTAGAAATATTACTATAGATTTTAAAAATGAGGTCTTTGATACTAAAGCAAAGGTAATATTAATTTAATATTTATTGATAACTAATTTAAAAGGATTGAGTAAAATTTTGTAATATACTTATAAAGTGTTATGTTTTTTTATTTCAAGACGTTTTTTTCATTTTGAAGTCCCTGACTTCATTTCTCGCCTATGGAATTTGAAAAATTTGGGAAATAAATGGAGAGATTTTAAATAGAGATTATGACATGAATTTAATTAAACTTATTTGAACTCACAATATATGTACGAGAAAGTTCCTGAAGGTATTTCTTGTGAGAAATGGAGATCTTTGTCGATATCAATAGAGATGCATCTCATGAGGTAATTGCATATTTTACAGTATGTTAATAACATAAACACATTAAAATTATAATTTTTATAAATGTTTCTATTTTTTGTAGGAATTATATAACATATACTATGAATTTTTAGAATAAAGTCATTCTTCACATCACTATTTCTTAGAGTTTTTTGAGAAAAATAAAAATTTCGGATTGTATTTTATTCATCATTATTTATATCATTTTATTATAACTCAAGGTTTTTTCTAACATGTTTATATTTTTTATAAAGGATAATTAATTAGGTCACTCTTTTGGCCAAACAAAGATGTGGTTTAAAGTGCATAGGAACCCCTATGACAGTTTTATAAATGACCCTACCAAATATGTTGGAGTAAGTACTTTTCATTACCATTTCATATTATTTCATCACTATAAAAAAATAATGAAAAATATATTATAACAACTAATAATACTTATACCCAATTAAATGGGACCGTCTCAAACGATGAAAATTTGGCATCATTTGATACATCTAGCCAGCCTCAATTAATTGGTCTTAAGGCTTGTTTGTTGTTATAATATATTTTTCATTATTATGTTTCTAAAGTAATGAAATAACAATAAATAGTAATGAAAAATTTATGAATTAGATAATATTATGAAGTTTAGATATTTTAAAAAATCATTATTAATATTTTATATTAACATGTTAAAATTCAAGAAGTCTAGGACGTGAACCCTTAACATTCATCATTGATTTCCTAGAACAACGCAGTTGGAATTAATTTAGGGAAGGAGCATCCCAAACATGTACGAGGGATAGGTTTTGGGCCTACCCAATCAGCTATCTCTAGAAAAGAGGCCTCATCCATTATTGATACACCCGGTGGGGGTTAGAGTTGTGCTGTTGATCAGGAATCAGAAAGAGAAATTGAAAGATTGAAATAAAAAGTGAAAGAACAAGACTATTATAGGAAAACACATGATTAGTGGCCTTCGGTAATGGAAAATGATTTAGTTTCTATATTTAAGAGGATGACCAGCATAATCCCTGGGGAAATGGTTAGCCTCATAGATCATCATACCGAGGTAAGTTCTAAATTCCATTGATCATTCAAACATTTGAAAAGAACTCATACAACATCCATAAATAAAACTATAATGACACTTTTATATAAAAAAAAATCATTCTAAGTCATACCAAACACATATTATTCTAGATTAACATGTGGTTGATTCTTACATGTCAAAAATAAATTATAGATCATTATTTATAAGTTTGAAAACAATCTGAGATTGTTTTCTCAGTTTTGACTCAGTAAAAATTTCTTAAAGGTATAATAACATTTAAAAATGTGTGTTGGGGGGGGGGGGTCAAAACTAGTCAAACAATGTTGTATTTCCATGAAATCAAAATAAAATGATTGTATATTAAGTTGAAAAATGTAGTAACTAACGAAATGTCATTATGAGTTATGGTTTGCTCGGGATGGCTATAATTGTGTTTTTATTGTTTTAAAACACTAAAATGTACATGGAATGATGAAAACCATAGAAATAGAACTTAGATTGATGTGTAATCATGTGAAACCACTAATGAGTTATTTTTGATATGTACGCATAGACAAAACATCAATCTGACGTGTGGTGTGGTCAGAATGACTTGGTAAACACTTCTTAAAGGTACAAAAGCCTTTAAAAAATTGTTTGGGGGGGGGGGGGTCAAAACAAAGAAAAAAAATTCATATTTCCCTAAAATTATAGGAAAATGGATGTATATTGAAATGTGAAATGCAGGAACTAACAACACATCATTCTGAATTATGATTTTCTTGGGATGTCTGTAAACACATTTTTAGTGTTTTAAAACACTAAAACATGCATGGAACACTGAAAACCATAGAAAAAAACCTTATATTGATATGGAATCATGAAAAAACCACTGATGAGTTATTATTTACATGTATGTATAGAAAAAATGTAAATCTAATGTGTAGTGTGGTCAAAATGACTCAGTAAACACTTCTTAAAGGTACATAAGCCTTTAAAAACATGTGTCGGGGAGTTAAAGCTAGAAAAATGATATTATACTGACTTTAAATCACAATAAAATGACTGCAGATTGAAATGTGTAATATAGTAACTGAAGAAACTTTATTCTGAATTATGGTTTGCCTGAGATGGTCGTAAATAAATTTTTAGTGTTTTAAAAGACTAAAAAATGTGTGGAATGATCAAAACCATTGGAAAAGAACTCAGATTGATGTGGAATCATGTTACAACCACCTGTGAGTTATTTTTTATGTTTTTTCAGAGAAAAAACATCAATATTACATACAATGTGGTC
Organism: Viscum album; assembly: GCA_963277665.1. Classification (NCBI taxonomy): domain Eukaryota; kingdom Viridiplantae; phylum Streptophyta; class Magnoliopsida; order Santalales; family Viscaceae; genus Viscum; species Viscum album. The sequence continues at coordinate 359,138,436 of OY728162.1, forward strand.
AAAATGACTCGATAAACACTTCTTAATGGTATAAAAACCTTTAAAAACATGTATTGAGGGTTCAAAATTAGGAAAATGATGTCATATTGCTTTGAAAATATTGGAAAACAACCATAGATTGAAATATAAAATGTAGAAATTGATAGAACATCATTTTGTATTATGGTTTTCCCAGGATAGTTGTAAATGTGTTTTTAGTGTTTTTAAACACTAAAATGTGCATGGAATGGTGAAAACAATATAAAATGAACTCAGATTGACATAAAATCATCGAAAAACCATCACTGAGTTATTTTCTGTATGTACGTGAATACAACATGTTAATCTGATGTTTGGTTTGGCCAGAATGACTTAGTAGACACTTCTTAAAGGTTTAAAAGCCTTTAAAAATGTGAATGGGGGTCAAAATCAAGAAAACAACATCAGATTGTACTAAAATCATTGTAAACCGACTTTAGATTGAAATTTGAAATTTAGGAACTGGACGTTTTTTAGTCCAAATTATAGTTGGTCCAAGATAGTTGTAAACACATTTTTATTGTTTTAAAACACTAAAACATGCATGGAATGGAGAAAAACATAAAAGGACCTCAGATTGATGTGGAATCATGGGAAAATACTATTGAGTTATTTTTGATGTGTACGCATAGAAAACACATCAATACAATGTGATATGTGGTCGAAATAACTTGATAAACACTTCTTAAAGGTACAAAAGCCTTTTAAAACATGTGTTGGGGGGTCAAAACTAAGAAAATGGTGTCATATTACCCTAAAATCACAGGAAAATGACTATAGTTTGAATTGTGAATTGTAGAACTGATAACATGTGATTCCAAATTATGGTTTTCCCAGGATGGCGATAAACACATTTTTAGTGTTTTAAAAAACTAAAATGTGTGTAGAATGGTCAAAACTAGAGAAAAAAACCTTATATTAATGTGAAATCATGGGAAAACCACTTATGAGTTATTTTTGATGTGTATGCATATACAAAACATCAATTGGATATACGGTGCGGTCAGAATGACTCAATAAACACTTCTTAAAGGTACAAAATCCTTTAAAAACATGTGTCGAGGGGTTTAAACCAAACAAATGACATCAGATTTATCTAATATTAGAGTACAACAACCATAAAATGAATTGTGAAATATAGGAACTGATGACATGTCATTCAGAATTACGGTTTTCCCAAGATGACCATAAACACATTTTTAATGTTTTAAAACACTAAAACGTGTGTAGAATGGTCTAAACCATATAAAACAACCACATATTGACATGAAATCATAGGAAAGCCAACATTGAGTTATTTGTGAAAAATATGACATGTTGTGATATCAATGTATTTAAAATTTGTTTATTAAGTAAATTTCAAGCAAACTTCATGTCTATTTAATAAATAATTAGAATATTTACATATCCCTTTCCAGTTTCAAGTGTTGAATCAAATCTTAAATAGGTAACTTTATATTTTCAAAGTGTTTTTGATTATATGTTTTTTGTTTTATGTTAAAATATATTCTATTTGATTAAAAAAATAATAGATTTTTTTGTAAAACATTCTGAATATATTCCATGACTTATCTCTTTCACATTTAATTTTCTTAAATGTTATGGTTTTCATTGTAGGTGATAGATACTGAAAGTTGGTAGGAGGTTGGATATTTTGATCCACAAAATTCTTTAGAAGGCAATTTTGACATTTCTTATTTTTTGTGGTATGTTAAAAATTTATCAATTATTCTACTGTAATTTTGATTTATTAAGTTTAGTTTTAATTTATGTTCTATTTTTTTTATAGTTGACGAGATGATGTGGTTGGTTTCAGTTGTTGAGATTATGTGGAGGTAGGAGGATGTAGTAGAGGTCTTGATGTGGATGTATATTGGGCATCGTTGTTGTTGGATGTATTTTATATGTATATATTGATGACTGAGGTATTGGTTGGCTAATTTATGGGTTGAATAAGACCTAGGTTATGATGACTGTAGTTGTTTTTATATATGACTATGGATGTATGAAATATGTATGATGAGTTTATCATACTTTTATGTTTTAGTTTATTTCATGTCAGTTTTTTTATATTTGTAGTTTTTTGTTAAATATTTTACAAAAAAATACATGATTTAGCGGTGTTTCTTAGTAACCACCACTAAGTATATTAATTAAAATATGTTTAGCGGTTTTTAAGCATAACCACCACTAAAAAAACCCACCACTAATATGTTTAGTGGAAGTTAGTTTCATTTTATTTATTTTCCCCCCAGGTATTTTTTTAAAAACTGATGCTAAATAAAAAGGAAATCACCGCTAAATGCTCAAAATATGACACATAAAAAAAATTGCCACAAAATTATAGAAACCACCGCCACATAACTAGAGACCATGAAATACTAGGTGGTTTTGGTAACCACCACTATATTATTGGGCGTTGGTTTGAATTGCCACTAGTTCACAAAATAACTATCGCTAATGCCCTTTTTTTATAGTGTGATTAGTAGGTGTTTTTACATCATGAAAAGGTGTTTATAAAATAGTATAACTTACTTATGTGTTTATTTAAATTAAAAGGTGTGTGGATTATATTATATCTTAATGTTCTATTTTAGATTAAAAAGTTCCACATTATAACTTAATTTTTTTGGTGTTTCTACTATATGGAAAGGCATTTGTACTGAATTGTTTCACAGATGTTTATCCTACACCATATCTTAAATTTTTGCATTGATTATTTAAATGTTTTTTATTTGGATGATGTTTGTGAATAATTCATTGTTTATGCATACAATTCCATGTATATGGATAAATTTCAATTCATGTTATGAAATCAGTAGTCATTTAGTAATCTTAAAATGTAATATATACACACAAAACAATTTTCACACACTTCAATATATAATATCATATAAGTATTGTATATGCATATCAATGATTTTCTGGTGAAGTGATCATATTATTATCTTAATAAATACATCTATTAAATATGCAGTCTTCATATTATGAATAAATATTAATATAATGTTATTATTGGTGAATACAGAATAGGTACTTTTGTCAAATAGTTTTCAAAATTTCTATAATACACCGTGCATTACAAATTTTAATAATACACTAGGCATAACTAATATGGTTTTCACAATATGTAATATGGTTTTCATAATTTTCATAATACACAAGGCATAAATAATATATAATATAAATTCTGTATATATATATATTTCATTACAAATTCATCATTGTGTTTTTTAAAATCTATGATTATATTATAGTATAAATTCATATTTCATCTAATAATTGTTGCCTTTTTCATGAAAAAAACTGTTTCCAAAATTCAATGATAAATATTTAAATAAAAATGGAAAACATGCACTTGACTTATTATGGTAAATAATATTCAATTTCATTTTTCATCTAATTTCATTCATAAGATAAAAAATGAGAGAATGGTTGAACTATATTTTCTTTTTTAAATTACATCCATCCATTTCTTTTTACGATGTACCAATGATATTTAAACTTATATTCCATTATTATCTTGAATTTATAATTATAATTTTCAAATATGCATATATATATATTTAATTTCAAAATTTTATTACTTTCAAATTATGGCATCTTTGATATAAATTTAAACATGCTTTAAATTTAATAATTTATTATCTTCCTATATTTCATATGTATAAATATTTTAATAACTTCAAATTATGAGTGTGTGTATTAAATTGTAATTAAATTATTATGTCATGGAAATGAATGGGTTGGGTACTAGTGTATCATAAAACTAAGGGAGAATGGAAACTAATTCAACTTAAGGTCTGGTTTACTTATAAACCCATTCAAAAAAAAACTGCAATGTTCCTTAACTGAAATAAATTTCAAGTTTTGATCCATACATTTCATTCTCCCTAAAAATAATATTTACACAAAACATAATTAAAGCATGTGATACTTAGCACATAGTACCCAACACAACATTGTTCAATGTCTCTACTCTATTCAAAATGTTAACACATGTTTCATAATTTATATTAGACACATTTCTTACAAAAATAACAATATTGTTTTTACTGGATGTATCAGCTAAGAACTGAAAAATAGAAACTTAACATATAGAGAAAGTTGTTAAACTTGATGAACTGAAAGTAATATTCATATTATCAAATAAATTAGACATATTAATTGGATCAATCATGGGTATTTTGAAAAGGAAAAATGTATGTGAGTTACTCTACTGGATATTTTTCTAAATATTTTATCAAAAGTTTTTCAAGAATTTTCCTAAATATCAGTTGAATATATGTATTATGGAAAAAATTGTTAGATAACATGGGATGCATGTCAAGAAATGAGTTTTTTATGGGATGTATCAGCCAAGAACTGGAAAATGTAAATAGGGAAAGTTGTTAAACTTGATGAATTGAAATTAATATTCATTTTATCAAATCAATTGAGCATATTAATTTGATTGATTTTTATTATTTTTCAAAGGAAAAATGTATATGAGTTTTCTATAGGATATTTTTCTATATATTTTGTTAATAATTTTCTTGAATATCTGCTTAATATATGAATTGTGGAAAAAATTGTTATAGAACATAAGATGCATGATAAGAAGTGAGTTTTTAGTAAATTACTGTGACACCTAAATTGAATATTTACGATCTTGATATGTTAAAATGAATAATCCTGGGTACTTCCCAAAAAAGTAAAAAGTGAATCAACTGATATCGATAAAAAAGGTTGATATATCCATGCAATATTGACTAGTTAAAAAATATTGAATACCCCATATGTCACTGGATGAATTCTTTGAAATAATGAATTGATTTATAGAAATGAGAATAATTTATGAAATTTTTAATAATATAATATAATTCAACATAATTATTAAAAATACATTATCGAGTATGGATTTTTAATGTGAGATAATATTGTCTGAGATATTATAAGACCTATTGGAAAAATATCAAGTGTCTCAACACAACCAAATGGAGGGAATTTTGTCAACTGATCAAGATATATTAAACACCATTATATATCTTCTTCACACCTTAGGTTTATTTTTATATAATTGAGTGATATTATTATGAAATAGTTTAGAGGCCCTTATATTAGGTCAATGATCATGCATTCTCAACTCTTGTAATACTTTTTTCATATTAAATGATTTTATGTGTTTTATAAAATACCAAACACACTAAATATGTGATCACCCACCTTGGGAGAAAACTCTGTAGATTTTGTATATTTTTTATTCATTTTTTCTATTTTAATACTTATTTAAAAATAAAGGGTGATTAGATTCAATACTTCTATAAGTAATAGAGGTTTGTCTTAAAATATTATAAAAATTGGTATCACTAGTTCATGCACTTTTAGTGATATATCTATTCATTCCTTGGGAACAATGTGTATTATTAGAGCATTGGGTTACCTTTATTAGATATCACAAGATATTATTTCAATATTTCATATGAGTATTCTCTCTACTGTTTTTATATTTTTTATTTTTTGATTAAATAAAAAGATTTTAAATTTTATAAATAGAAAAGGGGTTCATACCTTTGATGGAAATAACTCTCATAACTAAAATAAAATCATGCTTCCTTATTTGTTATCTCTTCGCTCAAAAATGGTTGACTATATTACTACCAATTTTATCTCTCTTGTGAAAGTAGTTTCAATGAATAGAAAAAATAAGAAGAATCTTGAAAGTGATTGTAAAGAACTGGATTTTTCCATGTAATTTTTTAATTATATAGAAATATTACTGGTTCACAAAAATTGACAGCATGTGATTCTGAGGCCTGATGTGCCCGGAATAAATTTCTAAACATTTTTTAGGTATGTTCTGTAAATGCATGAGAGAAATTTTGTAACTTTTTAACCGGTACTCGGAATTGAAATTCGAGGACACCGTTGAACTCACATCATTGATAGTCACTTAAGGAGACCTTCAACTCGACTGCAGTAGGTCGAGGGTGGAAGTTAGTTTTAAGAATTTTTGTGGGAGAATTGAAAAATAAAATAAATAACTTTTATTTTATTTTTCATGAATCCCCTCTTTTGAATCATAGAGGTGGGGACCGCATGAGGGTGGTCGGTCATTTAATGCCAGGCATTACATGAACGGTTACACAAAAATGTGTAACCACAATTACCTACAATTAATGGGATTCATTAATTTTAAAATCAATGAATCAACTTGTTAATTAAGAGTTTTATTAACACTTATTGAGGGTTTTTTTTCTATTGGAGAAAGGGAGAGTAGGCTTTTGCTAATGAATTATAGAAGGAAGAACATCCTCTAATGAAGAACATTCTTCGGATCAAGAATGAGGATGATGCTCAAGCTCGTAACAGGAGCATGTTGCGGGAGTGACGAACATCGACGTCTTCATCTTCTTCCCCATGACACCTCCAAAAAACGAATGAGGTAGGGGGTTTATTTTGAAATATGATAATTATCTTTTTGTTGATTCTTAATATTCTTGATTCTCAACGAAAATGGACAAACAAACACGACCATTAATCCACCCAAATACCATGATCTTTTCTATTCATCCTTCGCATGATCTTTGTGCATTCTTTGATGCCAAATAATTAAGCGCGCTAAAAACACAATGTTTTCTTAAGCGCGACATATGGACGCGGAGATCTCGACCCGAGGATCACAAATATGTGATCATCACATTTTTTGGGATTAGAATAAAGCAGTGGTGGACCATAGAAGAGGGTGCTGGCCGGCACACCGGCTGGTCGTGATGGTGGAGGTGACGCAACTGCGATGCCGGAGGAGGCCGTGGCCCGTCGGCCACAACAGAGGAGGACAGCGGCCGGCACACCGGCTGGCCATGTAGAGGCTGGGTGGAGTGTGTCTGCTCTGCTGATAGAGGAGGAGTCCGCGACTACTTCTCCATGGCGGTGCACCCGGAGGGCGGCCGACACCCGGCTGACCGTGGGAGGACAACGACGCCGTTGCACTGCTGGAAGGGGGGATCCAGATGAAACCTTCGACTGGCCGTGTCACGCCGATTAGGATGCGCTCCAGTGGTTCCTTCATGCCAGAAGATCGAACGGTCTGTTGGACCATTTGGAAAACCGGGAGGCACCTCTCCCTGGTGAAGCTAGGGCAGGCCCTACCACGACGGACTGCACCCAGCCGATCGGGTCACACCCAGTGGGCTATGCTGAGCGGGCTGCTCTGAACAGGCCACGCCCAGCTGGCCGGGCTAATCCCGGGTCGGGCCAGGTCGGTCCGACCGGGTCGGACCAGACCGGGGCCTATCTGGACCCAGATACGCCTTTTTGGCCATATCTTAAGAACTGGAAGTCCGTTTGATGAACCATCTGGAGTTCCAGAATCCTTAGAACGAGATGGTCTTTTTGGTATACTCCACTTGAGTTTTGGATAAAGTTAGAGTATGGTCCGGTTGGATCGAACCTAAATCCAACCGGGGCCTAGGGACTAAAAGTCTAATAACTTACAGACCGGGCATCCGATTGACGTGCTGTCTGTCACGTTGGGTCCCTTATGACATGAAGGAACTTCTTGATACTTATTTATGGGACTTCATGGTATTTAAAGTATTGACTGATGGATTGAGGAGCATAACCTCTTAGAATCAATCATGCTTAGTGCGGGAACCCTATGGATGGATGTACTTGAGGAGTCTTCAAATCCTTTGTGGGTCATCCTTGGATCCTATGTAGGTCATCATCTCCATATCCTGTGTGGGTCATCTCCTAATCCTGTGTGGGTCATCTTCAGATCCTGTATGGGTTATCTTCATATCCTGTATGGGTCATCTTCGATCCTGTGTGGGTCAACAGTAGAGATTATAGACGAAGTAAGATGATCTAGCAATATAGCTAATCATCTATACTCTCGTACTTAAGTTATACCTAGTGTGAGTTGAGTCCTTACCTTTGTGGTATTCTACTGTGTGGCATTACCTTTGTGGTACTTACCTTTATGGTACACTTCTGTGTGGTGATACCTTTGTGGTATTCTTCTGTGTGGTGTTACCTTTGTGGTACTTACCTTTGTGGTGTTACCTTCATGGTATTCATTCTTTCATGGAATAGTTTTTCTTTTGGATAACAAGTTGGGCTTTGTGTTTCCCTATGATCGAGGTGGGTATACTTGATAACTTAGGTATATGTATGGGCATATACCTAAGTAGGGTTGATTGTTGCTACGTGATTAGTTATTGTGGTCTTACTTGGTGGATTATCCTCTATGGATTCTATGAGACCCTAGGGGGTCTCGGAGTCCCTACAGAGTATCATTATACTCACCCCTGCACAGGCTATGTGATTTTATTAATATTTTCATGACTTATTATATTCCCCCTTTACTTATTTTATATGAAATGTGCATAATTTGTGTGAAATATTAATGTTTTAATATTAAGTATAATATTTGAGCATTTTTAGAAGTAGTCAAATTGAGTCAGTTTAATGTTTTAATTATAACTATCACTATACTGATCCAAATTGTGTGTTTCTTGTTTTGTAGGATTCTACTTTCAATATACAACATTTAATTAGAAGTCACCATGATCCAATTATGCCATTTGAAGGGTCATATGGTCCTCACAAACAAGACCAAAGAACCTGTGAACAAACTGGACCAGCCTTGAAGATTTATTTACTGGGATCAATAAAGAAGTACAAAAACCTTAACTCTCCACCATAATTCGGGGGACACTACATGTCATCTTGGATAAAAATTTCATGGCCCAAATCCAAGTACAAGGGGCCCAAATAAATCTTTGAAGTCCAGCCCACCATTCTGGCCGAGAATTAAAATCAGTATAGTATGCATGACATATCTCCTGATGTAAGCATCCAATCTATCTGATATTTTTCAGTGTGAAAGAGGAGATATATAAGGCCTACTTTGTTGAAGAAACAATTCGGATTTGAAGGCATCTTCATATTAAAAAACCCTTTCAAATTATGGACTTCAAAAAGACTGGATTGAAATGGACAGTTTAAGTTTGTTTAATAAACCGGCCATAACTTTTTATCCTTAAGTCCAAATGACTCAAAATTTTGAGAGTAGTCGGAAAACATTATTGTATAAAACTTTGAAGAAGGAGATATTTGAATATTAGGCTTTCTGAATAGCTCAATTGGCGATGCAAGTTGAGGAACAGATTGGGAAAGCAAACAGTCCACTCCTTGGGCTATAAATACTCTCTCCTTCTCTCCTTGAGAGGGGTTGGCATTTCAGAAGAGAGGAGATCACATTGGCACGACCAAAGCTTTGCCAAAGGCTTGGTAGGACCTGCCATACTCAAGTTTACACTTGAGAGACCTTTCCTCCTCTCTTTCTTTTCACTTACTTTTGTGTTCTTCATTTTTGTAATCTTGTAATTCTCTTTCTTTGTAATTCTGTTTTAATGCAAGTTACTTCTTAAATATCTCTTATTCTCTTCCACCTTCTGTATTTTAATATTAATGTTCTTAAAATAGTTTAAATTCAGTTCAATCCCCTTCCCTTCTTTAGCTTCCTCATTCAATCGAAAGTTCATTTTTAATTATCATCATTGTTCGTGTGTGTGTGTCGACGTACCACTCTTTTCTTATCCCTTTCTTTTTCTTCTCTTATTAATTTATAATCATAATCATTATAACCAGATTATTAATCACCCAAATGGCTGAGTAAATCTCTCATTGGGGTGAGTTATAATTTAGGTATGTTAAGTGATTGAGAGCTTCTGCTCGATGAATATTCTTTGAATTAACATTGTGTATGTTGGACTTAACATGTCATGGATTAATGACTTGTTTTGTTTAACATGTGGTTTCCATGGATTATTGGAACCATAAATACACAACCATAAATAAGATCTGATTGATATTATAACCTTAAGTTAAGTTAAGTCTTGGTTTAAAGCCTTAACACTTAAGAATTCTAATCAACATCATCTTGTGACATGGGTGTTAATTTAAATGCAATATAAAGCAAAGCTCGAGGATATCACAAGCTTAACTAACCTAATGATGAAATCACCCCAATCTTTATCAATTTGGTAAATCAAACATCATCCATAAATCATTTCAATTAAGCTCTGCAAACAAACCCCCCTAATCAAAATACAATCAACTAAAAACAAACGACTGCTACAAAGTATCATCGCCGAGGATTCGACCCGAGTGCTGCTATACACATTAGCAGAGCACCGAAACTTTGACCGGTCGATAGGCGACAATTGGCCGTGCGTTTCAAATGGCGCCGTTTCCGGGGATGGTGCTTTAAGTAGTCATTCGTTTCTGGTTATTGTAAAAAAAAACCCAAAAAAAAAACAAAAATTTAAAAAAAAATTGAAAAAAAACACAAAGAAAAACCCGTCTTCCTCTTTCTTCCAAAATCTCTCTGAATGCCCCGTAGCCTTCCAATCAATCCCTCAGATTTGTTTGACCCTGAAATTGATAGAACTCTTCATCGACTTAGGAGGACCATTAGGGATAACCAAATCACCCAAGAACCAATCATTTCCCTACCAATTGAAATTGAAATGGCCAATCCTAGGGAACAAACCCTAAAAGAACTCGCTGCCCCTGATATGAATTACCAACCTCTTGGTATTCAATATCCAAACATATAGGCTGACTTCGAACTCAAGTCGGGTTTGATTCATCTTCTTCCTCATTTCCATGGTCTAGCTGGTGAGGATCCTCATCTTCACCTCAAAGAGTTCCAAGTGGTATGCTCAACCATGAAACCTCAAGGGGTTTCTGAAGAACAAATAAAGATTAGAGCTTTCCCCTTTTCCCTAGAAGATTCTGCCAAGTCTTGGCTCTACTACCTCCCACCTGGTTCCATAAACTCATGGGTTGACATGAAGAGACTTTTCCTTGAGAAGTTCTTTCCCGCTTCCCAAACAACTTCTATCCGAAAGGAAATAAGAGGCATCCGTCAATTCCCTAATGAATCACTCCATGAGTATTGGGAGAGGTTCAAAAAGCTTGTGGCAACTTGTCCACACCATCAAATCCCTGACCAACTCCTGATCCAACACTTCTATGAGGGGTTATTGGCTATGGAGCGAACTCTCATTGATGCCGCAAGTGGCGGTGCTCTTGTTGACAAAACTCCTGCAGCTGCAAGAGATCTCATAAGTAACATGGCTGAAAACACGCAGCAATTCCATACTCGAGCACATGCTCAAGTGAAACAAGCCCAAGAGAATCAATCCATAGAGCCCAACAAGATGACTGAGTGGATGAGTGAACTTACAGGTCTTGTGCGTCAACTAGCGGTGGCTACCAAATCCCCAACCTCATCTTCTCCACAGTCACTATTCCCTGGACCTATCAAGAATTGTGGAATCTGCAACTCTCCATCTCATCTGACTGACACATGTCCACAACTTCAAGATGATCCATCTGATTCATCTAGTACAATGGAGCTCAATGCGGCATATGCTCAGCGAAACTTCAACCCTCAACAATCAGGTCAGTTTGTTAGAAACTTCAACCAACCCCACTCTGAGCCCTTCTCTTCTACCTTTAACCCACCTCTGAGGTATGGTAATCCCATTTCTCATCCTCCTCAGTTCCCTCATCAAAATCCAAACCAGTTCCAATATGGTCAAAGTGTTGGTAACATCCATCAACCTTATCCTTTTGTTCCTCAACCCCAAAGGAACAATCCTCCTCCTGGATTCCACTATCCGAACGAGCCTTCCCAATTCCCCACCCAATACAATCGCTTTCCTAAGAACCAAAATCAAGGCCAACCCAATTTGGGACAAGCCTCTTCTTCTAAACAACCATGGGAAAGTGCTGTAGAGGATCTTGCTTCCTTCACCCGTTCTAGCCTCAAGAACATTGAAACCCAAATAGGTCAACTTGCATCCCACCTGAGCCAGCAACAACCATCCAATTCATCCCAACTCCCAGCTCAACCATTACCCAACCCTAAGGGTAATGTAAGTGCAATTGCACTTAGATCGGGAAAGCAAATTGCTATGCCCCATGCTGATTCCTCTACCTCCCCTTTCGATGTAGAAAATGAAAAGAACAAAAATCTGGAAAAGGAACTTGAATCCACTCCTTCACCTCCTTCCATTCCTCTAAGGAACCCAATTCCTTTTCCTCAAGCCATCTCCAAGCCTAAGAAGTCCTTTGAACCTGATCCTGAAATGCTTGACATGTTTAGACGTGTTGAAGTGAACATCCCCCTCTTATATGCCATCAAACAAATCCCTAAGTATGCCAAGTTTCTTAAGGAATTGTGCACCCATAAGAGGCAACTTAGGAACATTGAAAATGTTTCAACCCAACAGTCCATTCCCATGAAGTTCAAAGATCCAGGGACCTTCACGGTTCCATTTCAAATAGGGAGTTCCAACTTTGATGATGCACTCATAGACCTTGGAGCATCAATAAATGTCATTCCCAAATCCATTTTCTCCAACCTTGGTCTAGGTCCCTTGCACCCAACGGGTGTTGTCATTCAATTAGCCAATCGAAGCACTGCCAGTCCTGAGGGGATAATTGAGGATGTTCTTGTTCGGGTCAATGATCTTATCTTCCCAGCTGATTTCTATGTCCTTGACATGGAAGGTGAGACGACCTCTTCTCGATCTCCCCTAATTCTAGGAAGACCATTCCTCATGACTGCGAGAACCAAGATTGATGTCCATTCAGGCATCTTATCCATGGAATTCGGTGACCAACTGGTCAAGTTCAACATTTTCCAAGCCATGCGATACCCATCTGAGGATCACTCTGCATTATCAATCCATTATTTTGAGGACACTTCTAAGATTCAATCGAACCCCAATCCACCATGTTCTTCATGTTATAATGATAAAGGATCTTGTGAAATCTGCACCATGATTAACAAAGTCATAAATGGTGAAGTTGATGTGGACCTCTCATTCATAGACTCCATCAATCTGGAGGAACTTGAAAACTATCTTGAATCCCACATCAACTATGATCTCTACTGCTCCACCTTGGACAGTGTTGAGGAAAATGATCCAAACCCATCTGGAATCCCTTCTCCTTCTCCTAACTTGTCTAGCTCTCAAATCAAGGCTGAAACTGATCTAAAACCACTTCCTTCACACCTAAAGTATGCATTCCTTTTCCATAATCCCTCCTACCCTGTCATTATCTCTGCTTCACTTTCTGAAACTGAGGAGTCCCAACTTGTTCAAGTGTTAGAAGAAAACAAAAATGCCTTAGGTTGGACCCTAGAGGATATTCCAGGAATCAACCCTGCCCTTTGCATGCATCACATCCATCTAGAGGAATCATCCAAACCAATTAGGCAACCTCAAAGAAGACTCAATACACTCATACTTGAGGTAGTTAGGGAAGAGATTACCAAGCTTCTTCAAGATGGTATTATCTACCCAATTTCTGATAGTTAATGGGTTAGTCCAATTCAAGTCATTCCTAAGAAGGGCGGGATAACAGTTGTCACAAATGAACATGGAGAAGTGTTCACAACTCGAGTGAAAAACAAATGGCGTGTGTGCATCGATTATCGCAAATTGAATGCTGAAACACGAAAAGATCACTACCCACTTCCTTTCCTTGACCAAATGATTGAGAGATTGTCCGAAAAGTCACACTATTGCTTTCTTGATGGTTACACTGGCTACTTCCAAATTCCAATCGCACCTCAAGACCAAGAAAAGACCACATTCAGTTGCCCCTTTGGAACCTATGCCTATAGGCGAATGCCTTTTGGCCTTTGTAATGCTCCTGCAACATTCCAGCGGTGTATGATGAGTATCTTTTCTGAATTCATTGAGAATTGCATGGAGGTCTTCATGGATGACTTTACCATTTATGGAGAGTCATTTGAATCTTGCTTACATTCACTCTCTTTGGTCCTTCAAAAGTGTGTCAAGTGCAACCTTGTGCTGAATTTTGAAAAATGTCACTTCATGGTTTCAAATGGGATTGTTCTAGGGCACATAATTTCTCAAGAGGGTATCCAAGTTGATCCAGCCAAAATTGAGGTGATCCAATCACTTCCTAAACCCAAATCAGTTCGAGACATTCGGTCCTTCCTTGGTCATGCCGATTTCTATCGGCGATTCATTCAGAACTTCAGCAAGATTTCCCTCCCACTCACTCGTTTACTTCAAAATGATGTCACATTAAATTTTGATGAGGCTTGCAAGAGAGCCTTCATTGAACTCAAATCTTCTCTCACATCTGCTCCAATAATCCAACCCCCAGATTGGTCCTTACCATTTGAATTGATGTGTGATGCTTCTGATAGGGCCGTTGGGGCTGTTCTTGGTCAAAGAAGAGAAAAAATTTCTCATGTCATCTTTTATGCCTCAAAAACATTGGATGAAACTCAATCACACTACACTGTGACTGAAAAAGAACTTTTAGCTGTGGTTTTTGCCTTGGATAAATTCCGGCCCTATCTCTTAGGTGCCAAAATCATCATCTTCACGGACCACTCAGCATTAAAGTTCTTACTTAAGAAAAGTGATTCCAAACCAAGGCTAATAAGATGGATTTTAATGCTCCAAGAGTTTGACCTTGTGATAAAAGATAAACCTGGAAAAGAAAACCCTGTGGCTGACCACCTGAGTAGAATTTCTAATTCTTCTCATTCTGAAATAATTGATCCTGAATTTCCAACTGAACACCTCTCCTCTCTCACTCCAAAGTTACCATGGTATGCCCCAATTGTCAATTACTTGGTTTCCGGTGTTTTCCCTGAATATTTTTCAAAAGAACAAAAAGAAAAGATGAAAAGTGATTCAAAGCATTATTTTTGGGAAGATAATAAACTTTGGAAAACCGGGGCTGACATGGTAATCAGGAGATGTGTTGATGAAACTGAACAATCCTCCATCTTGGAATTCTGCCACTCAATGCCTGGAGGTGGCCACTTTGGACCACAAAGGAATTCTCGAAAGGTCCTAGATTCTGGATTCTTTTGGCCTTCAGTCTTCAAGGACTCACATGAGTTCTGTCAATCATGTCCCACTTGCCAAAAGTTTGGCACAATTTCCAAAAGAAACGAAATGCCTCAAAAGCCATTAATCTTCTGTGAGCTTTTCGATGTTTGGGGCATCGATTTCATGGGACCATTTCCCCCTTCCAATGGATTCTCATACATTATTCTTGCGGTCGATTATGTTTCTAGGTGGGTCGAGGCCAAACCCACTAGGAAAGATGATGCTCAAACTGTGAGTGAGTTCCTCAAAACCCATATCTTCCATCGATTCGGAACACCACGTGCTTTGATAAGTGACTTAGGAACTCATTTCTATAATAGAACCATGGAGTCACTTTTGAAAAAGAATGGGGTTGTACATAAAACATCCACTGCATATCACCCTCAAACAAATGGAATGGCTGAACTTTCTAACAGAGAAGTGAAAAGAGTGCTTGAAAGAATTGTTAAGCCCACAAGAAAAGACTGGCCCGATAGACTTGGTGAAGCACTTTGGGCCTATCGAATAGCCTATAAGACACCCATTGGGATGTCTCCATTTAGGCTTGTTTTTGGTAAAGCCTGTCATTTACCAGTTGAAATCCAGCATAATTCATTTTGGGCTGTCAAAACTTGTAATTTTGATTGTGAAAAATCTGGTGAAGAAAGATTGTTGCAGTTGACTGAATTGGAGGAGCTTCGACTCGATTCGTATGAGAACTCCATTCTCTACAAAGAAAAGGCAAAGTCACTCCATGACAAGAACATTCTTCGAAAGGTATTTCATGAAGGTGAAAATGTAATGCTCTTCAATTCTCGATTTCGACTTCACCCAGGTAAGCTTAATTCTCGTTGGGAAGGTCCTTTTGTTATTACTAACGTTTACCCATTTGGTGCAGTGCAAGTCCAAGACCCTTCTTCAAAAAGAACATTCACGGTAAATGGACACCGGTTAAAGCATCACCATGAGAGGTCTCACAATCCAGGAACCACGTCGACTTCCATCGAAACCCCATCCACTTCAATAGAACCACCACTGGATGGAGACCCGCCAAATCCAAACCAGGGGGCACCTCTTTCCCTTTAACTCTATCTCTCCTCAATCTCTCTTCCCTTTCTTCTTCTCTCTATTTCTTCTTCTTCCGCTCTCCCTCTCATTTTTTTTACAACATTCTTCCACAACCTTTTTTCTATTTTCTCTTTTGTGTGGATGTGTCATTAAAAATAAAAAAATTTAAAAAAATTTAATTAAAAAAAATGAAAATTGAAAAAAAGGGGTGTCATAATTACTCATCATCCAATATTGAAATTCTGTCCAACCATTTTGGGGAGTCAAAAGGCTTGTTTTAAACTCAAATATATTGAATTTTTATCTCAAACTTGGGTAAACAATTTTGTGTCAATAACAAACATTTTGAATGAACAATTTTTGGTGGAAAATGATTCTCCCCTACCGTGAGGAATAACATTAGCCTTCATGCCAAGGTCATCTATGGCCATCTTTTTCATTGTGTGTCTTCACCACTGATTGTGAGTCTTGAGTTTGTGGACCTTCGAGCTGAATTTCCATCTTTTGTGTGCATTAATATGATAGAGGCATTTTCTAAGCCACATGAGAATCAGAATAGCCAAATAGCCTCCCGTTACCCTTACATTGATCCTACTTTTGAAAGCCCCTTTGAGCCTATGAAAACATTTCTTTTGATAGCCACATTACAAGCCTAATACCTTGTCCCACCCAACATCTTCATGGATTTTCATTGTACAATTTATTGAAATTTCAGTGTGGGGGGAATGGACTTCATTTTTGGGCGTACTTTCATTGATTTCCAATATGTCATCATATGCTTGAGGGCAAGAATCTATTAAAGTGTGGGGGAGAGGTTGTAATTCTGTGAGCTTTGGGGTGTATATGTGTAATTGTCATTTGTACAAAAGTCATTGAAAAGTGTTCAAAAAAATAAAAAATATTAAATAAAAAAAAAATGAAAAAAAATGAAAAAAAAGGAATGGGTTGTGTCTTGGGTGGGTCAAAAATCATTCATCATCAACCTTTGATCGTGTTATAACTACTAAAATTAGTTCCATGAGAAGATCAAACATGGGTTGGGAGATGACTGTGAGACTTGTTTGAAGCACAACTTTCGAAAAAAAAGCAAAAAAAGAAAAAAAAGAACACTTGAATCATCTTGTATTGTGTCATTATTGGAAGTCTTCCATGTTGTACATATTCCATCATCTCACCCTATTCCATTTTCTATCTCCATCACTTTTCATTCATCACACATTCATGCCCTTGTAAATATGTGTTTCTATTTCCTTTCAAATCAAATTTCAAAAAAAATGTGCATTGATTTTTCCATGTTGGTGTTTTTAACCCCTCTTTTCCTTTGGACATTATATACCTACTGTCCCATAGCCACTGAAAACCCCCTTAAAAGACATCTTGATTCTTGTACACATTAGATTTGGGAATTGAAGCTGAGAGCTCTTACAAACTCTTGATTTTCACTTTTTGTTGGTGAATGAGTGAACCTCCTAAAATACATTTTTATCATCTTGAGAGGAGTAAGTTTTGAGTGACTACATTTTCCAATTCAAACCTTGAACATGAAAAAATGAATTGTTTCTGATGCATTATTGTGAACCAAATTTGTGATGGAATTCAATATGGATGAGTGAAATAGTGTAAACCGTCCCTGATTGGAGAAAACAAAATTTTAATATTTGTTGGTGAGTGAAAATGATTTTGCGATGTTTTTATATTTGTTGCACATGAGGACACGCGCAAATATAAGTGTGGGGGAGTTGATGTTATTAATATTTTCATGACTTATTATATTCCCCCTTTACTTATTTTATATGAAATGTGCATAATTTGTGTGAAATATTAATGTTTTAATATTAAGTATAATATTTGAGCATTTTTAGAAGTAGTCAAATTGAGTCAGTTTAATGTTTTAATTATAACTATCACTATACTGATCCAAATTGTGTGGTTATTGTTTTGTAGGATTCTCCTTTAAATATACAACATTTCATTAGAAGTCACCATGATCCAATTATGCCATTTGAAGGGTCATATGGTCCTCACAAACAAGACCAAAGAACATGTGAACAAACTGGACCAGCCTTGAAGATTTATTTACTGGGATCAATACAGAAGTCCAAAAACCTCAACTCTCCACCATAATTCGGGGGACACTACATGTCATCTTGGATAAAAATTTCATGGCCCAAATCCAAGTACAAGGGGCCCAAATAAATCTTTGAAGTCCAGCCCACCATTCTGGCCGAGAATTAAAATCAGTATAGTATGCATGACATATCTCCTGATGTAAGCATCCAATCTATCTGAGATTTTTCAGTGTGAAAGAGGAGATATATACGGCCGACTTTGTTGAAGAAACAATTCGGATTTGAAGGAATATTCATATTCAAAAACCCTTTCACATTATGGACTTCAAAAAGACTGGATTGAAATGGACAGTTTAAGTTTGTTTAATCAACCGACAATAACTTTTTATCCTTAAGTACAAATGACTCCAAATTTTGAGATTAGTCGGCCAAAATTATTGTCTAAAACTTTTAAGAAGGAGATATTTGAATATTCGGCTGTCTGAATAGCTCAATTGGCGATGCAAGTGGAGGGACAGATTGGGAAAGCAAACAGTCCACTCCTTGGGATATAAATACTCTCTCCTTCTCTCCTTGAGAGGGGTTGGCATTTCAGAAGAGAGGAGATCACATTGGCACGACCAAAGCTTTGAAAAAGGCTTGGGAGGACCTTCCATACTCAAGTTTACACTTGAGAGACCTTTCCTCCTCTCTTTCTTTTCACTTACTTTTGTGTTCTTCATTTTTGTAATCTTGTAATTCTCTTTCTTTGTAATTCTGTTTTAATGCAAGTTACTTCTTCAATATCTCTTATTCTCTTCCACCTTCTGTATTTTAATATTAATGTTCTTAAAATAGTTTAAATTCAGTTCAATACCCTTCCCTTCTTTAGCTTCCTCATTCAATCGAAAGTTCGTTTTTAATTATCATCATTGTTCGTGTGTGTGTGTCGACGTACCACTCTTTTCTTATCCCTTTCTTTTTCTTCTCTTATTAATTTATAATCATAATCATTATAACCAGATTATTAATCACCCAAATAGATGAGTAAATCTCTCATTGGGGTGAGTTATAATTTAGGTATGTTAAGTGATTGAGAGCTTCTGCTCGATGAATATTCTTTGAATTAACATTGTGTATGTTGGACTTAACATGTCATGGATTAATGACTTGTTTTGTTTAACATGTGGTTTCCATGGATTATTGGAACCATAAATACACAACCATAAATAAGATCTTATTGAGATTATAACCTTAAGTTAAGTTAAGTCTTGGTTTAAAGCCTTAACACTTAAGAATTCTAATCAACATCATCTTGTGACATGGGTGTTAATTTAAATGCAATATAAAGCAAAGCTCAAGGATATCACAAGATTAACTAACCTAATGATGAACTCACCCCAATATTTATCAATTTGGTAAATCAAACATCATCCATAAATCATTTCAATTAAGCTCTGCAAACAAACCCCCCTAATCAAAATACAATCAACTAAAAACAAACGACTGCTACAAAGTATCATCGCCGAGGATTCGACCCGAGTGCTGCTATACACATTAGAAGAGCACCGGAACTTTGACCGGTCGATAGGCGACAATCGGCCATGCGTTTCACTATGCACGTACCTTGCTGTGTCTTATGCAGACGACAGACAATACTGATCGAGGTTGAGGGTAGCAGGACTAGAGGCTACTCAGAGGTGGACATTAGATGAGATGATCCGTAGAGACGGCCATTTGAGAGCTATACCTACCCTTTAGGTAGGATCCTTGGTAGGTGTTCATAGGGGATATTTTCAGTTTTACTTGGACTTTCCAGTTGGGCTTGTATTCTGGCCCCTTTACTTACTGTACACACCTAGTTTACTATATAGTTTACTTTGTACTTGTATCTTGTTGTGTGCTTAGTTTGTGTGAGTTTATAGGTTTAAAGGCAATGCCTTCCTAGTTTTAGGGATATGCCTTTCCGGTTCTAGTCCCCAGCCCCTGGCCTATGGAAGGTGGGCTTGGGGTAGTCAGGGCACGAGCCTCGGGGGATGGGTCGTGAAATATTGGTATTAGAGGAGTCGGTTCTACTGGAGAACTTGGACTCTGATATTTTAATTAGAAATAATGTTAAGTGTTATGAGTTTAGTTATCAGTTTGGGGAATCCAGTGTTGGTGCGGTGGCTGAAATATCTATACACCAAGACCCTGACTTATGATTTCTGACTCAATACATGAAAACACTGATTGCGTGTGTGTTTTTGAAAAGTATTATTTGTGATCTCTTTGAGTCAGCTCACTAGGTATAACTTAATGACCGTGGAACACCTGTTTATTTTTAGGATGCCTCCATGTAGACATCCAACCAGGGTTCTTGGTAGATTACGTGATGACAGGCCACCAAGCGATGAGGCTTCAGTGCAGGCCCCCCTTTCTGTAGTTTTACCATTGGGTGGTGTACCAAAAACACCACTACCCATTGGGTAGCCAATGACACCAACTCCAGCAGCAGAGGGTGCATTCCACTTGAGCGCATTGCATGAGTTTCAGCGCTAGAGGCCCCCAAGGTTCCAAGGTGAGATGGATCCACAGGCAGCTAAGGAATTTCTGGAGGCCGTGGTTAGAGTGTTTTGACTGGTAGGGACATCAGGTGATCTCATGGTGATCCTTGCCACTAGTCTTCTTTAGGAAGCAGCGGGAATATGGTGGAGTTTGATGCTCTAGGTTCATGATGAGGTGACTCTAATATGGGAAGACTTTGAGAGCCTTTTTAGGGAAGAGTTCGTCCCAACGACCTTACACTCAGTGTGTATATAAGAGATTCTCCACTTGTATCAGAGTAGCATGACCGTGGCTTAGTATTTAGAAAGGTTCACCAACATCTCTCTCTACTCCACTAACACGGTGCAAGACCCTTTCTTCGGGGACCTAACCTTCGAGTAGGGTCTCATACGAGAGATTATAGCTTCAATGATTTCTCTCAGCATCCTGACGTATGAGGGGGTGTTAGAGTGAACACTCTTGTGGAGAGTTTCCTTGCTGAGCAGTTACCGGTGGCGAGACCCACCACCGGACGTTATGTAGTAGAGTCATCTACAGCTGGCAGTAGACAGATGATGCAGAGGTCCAGGAAGACCAAACCTACAGGTGGATGACTGTAGGATACATGGTTGGTTGTGTGGGGCTGTCAAGACAGAGCAAGACATGAAAGGAGCAGACGATGTTACTCATGCAGCGGGCAGAGTTACATGGCTCGCGACTACCCGACCCACCATATGGACGAATAGCAGACGGTCAAAGGACCGCCTGGGCAAAGGCAAAGATTCGATCGAGGAGGACCACAGGTAGCATGTGGACGTGGTAGAGGAGCTGTCCATGTAGCAGGCAGTGGGTGGCAATTCAAGGTTCTATCACCACCACCTCTAGGTGGTCCACCCCGACCACAGAGAGTAGGTGGACAGGGACAAGCTCATCTCCTGGTAGCTGAGGCCAATGACCACGTAACTCCAAAGATGATATGAGGTACGATCTGTGTGTACTACACCTTAGCTACAGTACTCATTGACACAAGTTCCGGTCACTATTTTATTTCCATGTCCATCGTTCAAAGCTCGGAGATTCTGGTGGAGCTGTTGGCTCGATCCTTACGGTTATAGACACCTATGGGAGAGGGTTAGATAATTACACACTGGTCCTGGTAGTGTGAGATTACTCTAGGAGGTGAGGGATTCAGCTGGGATCTTCTAGTTGAGGCATCGAGGCTTTGCGACGTCATCTTGGGTATGGATTGGTTATCTATAGTCCATGCTCAAATCAACTGTATTAGGAACAAAGTGTGGTGTGTCTATGAGGATGGGACCATGTTTTCCTTCACTGACGAGAATGAAACCTTTGCATCATAGGATAGACTTACCCGGAGGAGGGTACGACCAATCACACATTAGTTGGAAAGCCTTACCCTCAGAGCGGTTGATGTTGAGAGTCCGAGCTATCGTGTAGTGGTGGAATAGTATGCTGATGTTTTCCATGATGATGTTCCGAGTCTAACTCATCGTAGAGATGCGGAATTTTATATTTACTTGTATCCCGGGATGAAACCGATATCTACACCAGCATATCAGATGGCTCCCATGGTGCTTCGAGAGCTATGAGTACAACTAGAGGACTTGCAGAGCAAGGGGTTCATTAGGCCCAATGTTTCTCCTTGGGCAGCCCTGATTTTGTTTTCCAAGAAGGAAGATGGGAGTTTTAGACTTTGTGTGGACTATCGGCACCTGAAACATGTGACCATGAAGAACAAGTACCCACTACTAAGGATTGATGATCTCTTTGATCAGTTGAAGGGAGAACGATGGTTTTCAAAGATAGACCTCATATCAGGCTATCACCAGCTCAGGGTACGAGATGAGGATGTATAGAAGATAGCCTTCAGATTTTGGTATGACCATTATGAGTTCTTGGTTATTCCATTCGGCATAACCAACTCCCCAGAAGTGTTCATGGGACTCATGAACAGGGTTTTCTAGCCATACCTCAATCACTTTGTGGTAGTCTTCATTGAAAAAATCCTGATATACTTTGCTATAGAGGAGGAGCATGCCTATCATCTATAGATAGTTCTGGACAAACTCTGAGAGCACCAAATTTATGGTAAGATCTCAAAGTTCCAGTTTTGGATCCGATAGGTTCACTTCCTAGGACACTTCATCTTAGAGGTTGGAGTTGTGGTGGATCCAGTGAAGATTGAGACTGTGCTTTCTTGGGAGCCACCCAAGAGTGTGACGAAAGTTTGGAGTTTCCTAGGTTTGGCCAGTTACTACTGGAGGTTTGTGCCTGACTTTTCCAAAGTTGCGTCAGCATTATCAGCATTGACCAATAAGGGGAAACCCTTTGTGTGGTTGGAGAGATTCAATCGGAGTTTCTAGGAGCTGAGGTAGAGATTGACGAGTGACACCATCTTGAGACTACCGGAGGAGGGCGTTTGATACGTAGTTTACTACGACGCATCAGGGACCAGGCTTGGATGTGTCCTGATACAGGAGAGAGAAATGATCACATATGGTTCTCTATAGCTGAGAAAACATGAGAAGAACTATGCTGCCAAAGACCTAGAGTTAGCAGTAGTGGTCTTCACCTTGAAGATGTGGTGACATTACTTGATGGGCGAATGTTTTACAGTCTACTCTAATCACAAGAGTATCAGGTATATATTCTCTCAGAATAACCTGAACCTAAGAGAGAGACACTGGCTTGAGTTCCTCCAGGACTATAACTTTGAGATAGTCTATACGCATGGGAAGGGGAATGTAGTAACAGATGCACTCAGCAGGAGATATGGTATACCGTTTCTAAGTGAGACAGTAAAGCAGCTAGCCACTTTGCAGATATCTTACATGGATTGAGATGGAGTAACTTATCTTCAGTCTCTGATAGTCACTCCCCCACTCCTTCAGGGATTTAGGGAGGCGCAACTTGGGGACACTGACTGCAAGGATCGACGTGCTCAGATATTCATAAGACAGACACCTAATAGATTTTCTGAAGGTGGGGAGCACGTCATCCTCTTCAGAGGAAATACTATGGTACCAGTGGTGCTATGGGAGTAAGTGTTGATGGAGTTACATACACCCCCTCTAGAGGTACATCCAGGAGTGGTGAAGATGTACCAAGACCTTTGGCATCAGCACTGGTGGTCAGGAATAAAGAAAGTAGTGGCAGAGTTTGTCTCACGGTGCCTCGCTTATCAGCAAGTGAAGGTAGAGCATTAGGTTACAACATGATTAGTTTATCCACTAGAGGTTACAGAGTAGAAGTGGGATGGAATTTCAATGTAATTCATGACAGGACTCCCACACACATCCAAAGGTCATGATTCTATCTGGATGATCGTTGACCGACTCACCAAGTCGGCCCACTTCCTACCTACCAGAGAGCAGGGACCAGTAGACGGATTAGGATGCATCTATGTGCAGGATATTGTGCGGCTTCATGGGGTGCCATCTACGATTGTCTCTAATCATTATGCACATTTTAATTCTCATCTATAGAATGGATTATAGGAGGAATTCAGGACTCAACTTCGATTGAGCACCGCTTTCCACCCTCAGACGGATGGTCAGACAGAGCGGACCATACAGACCCTTGAGGATATGTTGTGTGCTTGCATCCTTGATTTAGCCACAGCTGGGAGGATCACTTTACCTTGGTGGAGTTCGCGTACAACAACAACTATCACTCCACCATCAGTATGGCACCATTAAAGGCATTGTACGGTCGACCTTACTGATCACCTATATGCTAGACTGACCCATGGGAGTCAGAACTTATGGGACCAGAGATAGTAAGGACTACCACAAAGAAGGTGCAGATCATCCAGGAGTGGATGGAGACTGCACAGAGAAGGAATAAGTCTTATGCTGACAAGAGACAGAGACCTTTGGAGTTTGAGGATGGTGGCCATGTCTTCCTATGAGTCTCACTTTGACGAGGTTTACGAAGATTTGGCTGGGGTGGCATGTTATCTCCATGGTTCATCAGACCCTTTCAGGTTTTTAGTAGATTTGGCAAGGTGGCATACCGCTTAGCTCTTCCCCCTCAGTTGCACCAGGTTCATGACGTTTTCCACATATCCCAGCTGAAGAGATACGTACATGATCCTTCACACATCATTGACTGAGGCGAGCTGGACATCGATGATGTGGTGATGTTTTCGGAGGTTCTAGTAGAGATTGAGGATCGACAATAGAGAGTCCTTTGTGGGCGATCGATACCTCTAGTGAACGTACGTTGGCAGTACAAAAACCTCTAGGAGAGCACATGGGAGCAGGAGGTTCAGATCTGTGCTCAGTACCCCCACTTGTTTCCCTAGTTTGTGTTGTAGCTTTAGGGGACACAAAGCCCTGAGGTGGGGATAATGTAAAGGCCCGAATTTTTTCATGTAATTTTTTTAATTATATGAAAATATTATGAGTTATTTAAAATTGAAGGCACATGATACTGAGGCCGGGTCTTCCCGGAATAAATTTCTAAACTTTTTTAGGTATGTTCAGTAAACGCGCGAGCGGCATTTTGTGACTTTTGAACCTGTGCTTAGAATTGAAATCTGAGGACACCGTTGAACTCACAACACCAAAATTCACTTAAGGAGAACTTCACCTCGACCGTATTAGGTCAAGGGTCGAAGTTAGTTTTTCGGATTTTCATGGGAGAATTGAAAAATAAAATAAATAACTTTTATTTTATTTTTCTTGAAATTCATCTTTTGAATCTTAGAGGTGGGGACCACATGAGGGTGGTCGGGCATTTAATACTGGGCATTAAATGCCCAGTTACACAAAAATGTGTAACCACAATTACCTTCAATTAATGGGAGTCATTAATTCTAAAAATTAATGAACCAACTTTTTAATTAATAGTTTTATTAACTCTTCTTGAGGGTTGTTTTTCCGTTGGAGGAAAGGATAGGAGGATTTTTTTGGAGAATTATTGAAGGAAGAAAATCCTCCAACTAAAAAAATTCTCCAGATCAAGAAAGAGGATGATGCTCAAGCTTGGAATGGGAGCGTGTTGTGGGAGCGACGAACGTCGACGTCTTCATCTTCTTCCCCACGCCATCTCCAACAAATTAATGAGGTAGGGGGTTTATTTTGGAATATGATAATTATATTTTTGTTGATTCTTCATATTCTTGATTCTCAACAATGATGGCCAAACAAACACGACCATCGATCCACCCAAATACCATGATCTTTTCTATTCGTTCTTTACGCATTCTTTATGCATTCTTCGATGCAAAATAATTAAGCATGCTAAAACACAATGTTTTGTTGAGAGTGATGGACATGGAGATCTCAACCCGAGGATTGAGAATATGTGATCATCACATTTTTCAGGATAAGAATGAAACTACATTGGCCCATAGAATAGGGTGGTGGTTGGCACACCAGCCGACCGCGATGGAGGCGCTGACGCAACTGCGCCGCTGGAGGAGGCCATAGCCTGTCAGCTGTGGCGGAGGAGGACGACGGCCGACACGCCGGTCAGCTGCGTGGAGGTAGGTCATCACGCGTCTGTGTGGCCGGTATAGGAGGAGGCCATTTCTACTTAGCCGTGGTGGTTCACCTGTAGAGCGGCTGACACCCGACCGATCGTGGGAGGACAGTGGTGCTGTCGTGCCGCTGGAAGGGTGGAGCTGGCCGAAACCGCTGGCTGGCTGTATCACGTCGAGCAGGACCTGCTCCGGCAGGTCCTGCAAGCCAGAAGACCGAATGGTCTGTTGGACCATTCAGAAAACCCGGGGGTGCCTCCCCCCAGTACGGCTTTGACGGGCCCCACCATGGCGGACCGTACCCAGCCGGGCGGACCACACCCAGCCGGGCGGACCGCCCCCAGCTGAGCGGGCTGCGCCCAGCAGGCCAAGCCACCCCCTTTGTGGGCTGAGCCAGACCCGGGTTAGGCCTAGTCAACCCGAACTGGGTCTGGTTGTCCCAGGCCGGGTCGGACCGGGTCGGCCGACCGGGGCGAACTGGACCTGGGCCTATCTGGACCGAGATACGCCTTTTTGGCCATATCTTAAGAACCATGCATCTATTTGACGAACCGTCTATGGTTCCAGAATCCTTAGAACGAGATAGTATATTTGGTATACTCCACTTGAGTTTTGGATAAAGTTGGAGTATGGTTAGGTTGGATCGAACCCAAATCCAACCGGGGCCTTGGGACTAAAAGTATAATAACTTACAGACCGTGCGTCCGATTGACACGCCGTCTGTCGCGTTGGGTACCTTATGAAATTAAGGACCTTCATGATACTTCTTCATGGGAATTTGTGGCATTTGAAGTTTTGAATGATTTATTGAGAAGTGTAACCTCTCGGAATCAAGCGCGCTTATTGCGGGAACCCCGTGGCTGGCTGTACTTGAGGAGTATTCGGATCCTGTGTGGGTCATCTTTAGATCATGTGTGGGTCAGAATCTCTAGATCCTATGTGGGTCATATCTAGATTCTATGTGGGTCATCTTCAGATCCTGTGTGGGTCATCTTCAAATCCTGTGTGGGTCATCTTCGATCCTGTGTGGGTCAACAACAAAGCTTCTCGATGAAGTAATATGATATAGCAATACAACTAATCATATATACTTCCGTACTTAAGTTATACCTGGTGTGAGATTAGTCCTTACCTTTTTGTTATTCTACTATGTAGCATTAAATTTATGGTACTTACCTTTGTGGTACAATTTTGTGTGGTGATACCTTTGTGGTAGTCTTCTATGTGGTGTTACCTTTGTGGTACTTACCTTTGTGGTGTTACCTTCATGGTATTCATTCCTTCGTGGAACAATTTTTCTTTTGGATAAATAGTTGGGATTTGTGTTTCCCCATTATCGATATGGGTATACTTGAAAACTTTGGTATATGTATGGGCATATACCTAAGTAGGGTTGATTGTTGCTACGTGCTTAGTTATTGTGTTCTTTCTTTTTGGATTATCCTCTGCGGATTCTGAGAGACCTTAGGGGGTCTTGGGGTCCCTACTGAGTATCATTATACTCACCCCTGCATGGGCTATACCCGCACATTGTCGTGTCTTGTGCACACGACAGACAACGCTGATCGAGGTTGAGGGTACCATGACTGGAGGCTGCTCAGAGGTGGACATTAGATGAGACGATCTATAGAGATGACTGTTCAAGAGCTATACCTACCCTTCAGGTAGGATCCTTGGTGGGTGTTCATAGGGGTTGTTTTTAGTTTTACTTGTACTTTCCAATTTCACCCTTATTATTGCCCCTTTACTTGCTTTACAAACCCAATTTACTATACAGTTTACTTTGCGCTTGTATCTTGGTGTGTGCTTGGTTTGTGTGAGTTTACAGGTTTAAAGGCAATGCCTTCCCAATTTTAGGGATATGGCTTTCCAGTGCTAGTCACCAGCCCTTAGCCTATGGAAGGAAGGCTTGGGGAAGTCACGACATGAGCCTCGGGGGATGGGTCGTGACAGTGATGAAAAAGAAAAAAATGCAATCCTTAAATATTTATCTAAGATTTATTTTATCAAACATAGTAAAAAAAATTTATGAATGCAATGAGTTTCATAAAGTAAAGTTGGAGTTTTATATAAGAAGTGGATATTAAAAAAAGTATCATCTATGTTAAATGAAGGTGGCGTCAATATAGAGTTGTAATAAGTTATTCTAGACATAGGTAAATTGGTTGAATACATCATGTAAAAGATATAAATGATTCAGTGAATAAGTGAAACTATTAGGAATATTGATGAATTGAACCATCAGAAACAATTGCAAAAACAAACACAAATTTTAGGAATGAGGTTTATACTTTATATTGATAATGTAGATCCAATTGGGAATGCTTTTATTTGACACAATTTCACCATATTTTTACTTAACACATTGTATATAAAATCTACCTGATAAAATATTAAGGTTGTAACACCCTAAGAATTTAGAATAAGAACATTCTTTTTTATAGCATATTAAACACAAAAGACTAAGATTAGATTAGTATATAAAACCTTGAGACTTTATGATATAATTATTTTTAAATAAAATATTCATCTTCAATAGCTTGTAGAACACGAAACCCCAAGTCTAAATGAACTGTAATATAATATACTATTATAACTTAGCCGTTAAATTGTAGGGTATGAATAATATTAACTAAATTATGAAAATTATATGGTTTACAAATGTATAAAAAAATTCATTAGTTCTATATTTATTAGGAGTGAAATATCAATCATTTGAATGAAAAATAAATGTTTTCTGAAATACTATATTTTTTTCTAAAAGAAGGTTTTATTACACTTCGCGAACATAATTTAAAATTATTTTTTTTACCACTTTTAGAAAATTTATTTGATAAAATGAACTTCATTTTTTCGGGCCTTGTGCCTTGGGACTATGGGTCTTGTACGGGTTCTCCTTCATCCCTTAAAAGGGAGATTATCCATAATAAAATAAAAAGTAAGCCTTCGGGCCATTCAGGAAAAAGTGGTATTTATAGAGTATAAAGAGGAATGTGACTATTGGGATTCGACCGTTATATAACCATTGGTCAAATATGACCGTTGGTCAATATGACCATTGGAAACTGTACTCTTGGTAATAATTTTACCATTATAATTAAGTGTTTATAAGTAATAATGATAAAGGACAATTGATATAGAAAGAAGAATTGATGGACTCAACTAGTAGAGTCATGCCGTTTGAAGCTCATACGTCAGAACTTGGGAGAGAGGTATCATCATTGGGGGTTCACACTTGAACAATCCCAAAATGAGCTTCATCAAGTGAATCTTGAATGAATTTTTCTATGGGATAAATTCAAGTTAATGGAAATTACCACTCGAGCGATGTTAGCCGAGCCATCCCATGAATCTATCACTATCGCACACCTTAACCTTATATTGTATCTGGGTTCTATAAGGGGTTAGATTTCCAGAAATTAGTTACTTAAATTGTAATTCCATTGTATAAATAAAATTTTTATTCCCTCAATTCTATTTAGGAATAGTTTTACTTAAATATAACGAATTTGATAAATTGATTTTTTAGACACAAATTTTACTTTTCATAAAGGATGTAAAGATTTTATAATAAACTAAGGCATTATGAATAATACTTATTTTAATGAAATTATATGACAAAAACTCTTATTTAAATATAAATAATAAAATAATTTTATTATGTAATTGTAAATTTTTAAGTGTCATAAAATTTACTATGCCTTTTCAAACCATTATTTTTTAATAAATAAGGATTTTTATATTTAAAAGTTAATATTATCATACATAGAAAATTATTATGATAAAATAAACATCAGTTTTAAAATCATCACATAAAAATTAGGTTAGGGTAAATTTTTGAGAATTTTCAAAATACTTTTATTTTTCTTTGAATAGTAAAAATACAATTTGAGTTTTTCGGTATGTTTAATGAATTAATAATTATTTGATGATGATGTAATAATTAATTAACCACAATCCATGACCTAAAATGTGTTATTTTTTTAATATAAATCATTTTAATATATTTTAGTCAATTTCCAAACCTATAAGTTACTTTCCAAAATCTAAAATGGAATCTTTAACATTAAAAATATTATTTTGTGGAATCTTTACTTTTCCATGAAAAATGAAATATAAAATTAATCTCAGTTATTTTGGATTAAAATAATCTAAAATATGTCCCAAATTTCCAAAATAATGGGCAAGCCCATGGTTTTTAATTTTTCACAACCTAGATTTCAAAGGCATATATTTGGAAATTATTAAACAAATCCTCAATTTTTTCTTTAAATACCAACCCATTTATCCATTTACTTTCACTCCCAATCCATCCTCCACAAATTTATGGTAATTTTACCTCCCAAGGAGTCCCCCAAGGTTTTTTAAATCCTATAATGTCCCAATCCTCAAGTTTTAGGAGTAACTCTTCAAGGTATGGGAAATATTCATTTATCTTTTCCATTCAAGTCATTTTCTTATGGTATGTATTCTAATTTCAAAAACTAAGTTATTTTTTTCACTTCATATTATAAAATTACTAAAATTATATTCTTTTATGAATGAGATACTATTTTCCTCTCTCATTTTACTATTTTCTAAAACCATGTTTTATACCCGTCATGTTGCTGATTTTACTTCTCAAATTTCCCTCTTTTACATGAGAAATTATCTTTTACTTTTTATTTGAAGACCCAAACCTCTTTTATATGAAATGGGTATTCAAATAGATTTAAAAATAAATTTTTGATTTAGGTATTTAAATGTATAAAACCCATATTTCCTTTTTTGGGTTAAAAATGATGTTACGATCATGTCTTTAAAATCTTTTGTATTCCAAGATTTTGATAAGAAACCCATTCTTCATCCTCTATGGGTTATTAATGAAATGATTTATTTTTATCTATGTGTATCACATGAAATTAATACATATTAAGGGTGCGCCCTAATAGTTCTATAATGCATTGGGTAAATAATTTAATCTCTAGAGATGCCATGTTTTACGATACCTTGCTGAATAACCTGTGTAATTTTCATTTACAACACCTTGGTGATTAACCTTGGTGATATACTTATGAATGTATAAGTTAAATTTTGTAGCCACATTTCCATGTTACGATTCATGTTATTATTATTAATATGATATGCCTCATGATATATTCTTTAAACAATATTGTTATGCCTCATGTTCTTATTGATATTCCTAAAGATCACATGTAAACTAATTCTCTTTCTTTTTCCCTTACTTGGCCCCATGATCACCCTTTACTTTTATGTATATCCCCTTGTTATGAGATGCAGTAAATTTACTTAGGATGAGCCTTTGAATAATCCTATCAAGTATATTAAAATACCTTTTGAAGTTTTCTTGCATTATACACCTCCAATGGCCCGAAGACCTTTATTTTTTATTGATTTTGATAATACACCTTTCAAGGGGTGAGGTGGAACCCTTTCAAGGCCCATAGGTATAAGTATTACATGTCCTATAGGCCTTAGAGGAATTCATTTCCTATAGGATTCAAACATTACATACAACCCATACTAACTACTTGGAACTGCCCCTCCCCATCATCTTCATTGAGAAATCAGCTCTTCACCTTTGCATGGATGTTCGGATAGGCTTTCCTGTGCATGCACAGTCTTGTCCCAATGGAAGGTTCCATACCCTCTCATTATTTCATTATACACCTTATTTTCAAGAAACTAAAATTTAAGAGATCATTTTTTTGTACAATGTAATGAAATATTTTGTAATAAAAAGGCTAGATGCACTACAAAAAAAAAACAATACATTATAGGGGGTTATTTAAAGGGGGTTAAGCATAACCCTTTCTAAATTCATTTTCTGTAACATTAGAGGGGGTTGTGAAAACCCCCCTCCAATCATCAAATTTAGAGGGGGTTCACAACCCCCTCTAAATTTTTTAGCATTTTTTAATATGTAGTTGGATTTTAGAGACAATTATGTTAAAACCATCACTAATTTAATAATTAGTGGCGTTATATATTTAGTTACATGCACTATATATTTGGTTAGAGGCACTATATATATATATTCAGTTGGGTTTTAGAGGTGTTGTTTATGTTTGTGTGTGTGTGTGTGTTATACAAAATTTGTTTTTTTAGAAAATAATGGGGGTTCACAACCCCCTCTAATATAAGACATTAGTGGGGGTTCACAACCCCCCTCTAATTTAAGAGATCATAGGGGTTGTGAATCCCTACTATTTTCTTAAAAAAATCATAATATATATATAGAATATATTGTATACATATATGAATGTATTTATAATATGTATAATATATTATATTCATATAAATATGTAATTTTTATATATATATTTTAATTGTGTACGTATAAGTATAATATGTATATATATTTGCATAATATATTTGGGTAATATATATATATATATAATATATACGTGTATTCAAATAAATATAAACAATTACAAATAAATATATAAATACACATTTGCGTTTGTGTGTGTTTGATATACATGTATTTATAAATACATACATACATAATTTTATTTAAATATATGCAAAAATATATAATTTATAGAGGTGTGCAGAATATATATATATATACATATATATTTAAATTTATGTAAATATAGATACATGTTATTTATTTAATTTATTTAAATAGATTGTGAAAATAATTTTTATCTTAATAAACTTATTAATATATATAAATAAAATAATATATAAATTATATGTGTAAATTTGTTAATATATATATTTTTATTAATATATATGCTTATTTTAATATACTTATTATATATATTTAAATATATTATTTTAATAATGTTTATTTTAATAAACTTATTAATATATATAAATACAATAATTTATAAATTATATGTGTAAATGTGTAAATATATATATGTTTATTAATATATATGCATATTTTAATAAACTTATTATATGTATTTAAATATATTATGCAAATAATTTATATTTTAATAAAATTATCAATATATATAAATAATATAATATATGTAATATGAAGCAAAAATAGATTTATTGTAGTGGTTTAGGAGCATCATATATAACTGGTAGAAGCGTGGTTCGAATCCCACTAGATCTTTATTTTGGAAGTGCTCGGAATTCTCAGATCGAGAGGAGATTGAGGTCTGCACTGGGACGGGACGCACAAGCAGGGACTCACACTGAAGACCGGGGAGACTGAGACACTAGGCTGGACAATGGAGACTGGGGGATGGGACACAAACATAGACAGGAGGACCTGGGGATAGACACTGTGACACACAAGGGACACATAGGGGACATACATGGGACAGGAGGACCGACACCGGACAGGAGGACTGTGACAGACACTGGGACACACACCACGACCTGGGGATAGACACCGGGACACACAGGGGACAGACACGATACATGAGGACCGACACCAGAAAGGAGGACCGTGACAGACACTGGGACACACACCACGACCTGGGGACAGACACTGGGACATACAGGGGACAGACACGAGATAGGAGGACCGACACTGGACAATAGGACCATGATAGACACCGGGACACACACCACGCAAAGGGAAGACACAGACATGAGGGGGAATGGAGAACATGACAGGCGTAGGGGACATGTACTGGGAGGACTAAGACACACATGGGATAGGCGCAGGGGACATGCATGGGGAGGACCAGGACACATAGGGGACATGCAAGGTGGACCACACACAACAGGTGATTTTTAAGAAAGAGATGCATTAGGGGCAGTTGTGTAAAACCACCTTTAATACAATCAAAAATTAGGGGCAGTTTAAAACTTCCCCGAATCCCTCTATTATAGGCGGTTGGAGTTATAACTGCCTTTAAGGACAACCATTTTTGGTAAATTTTAGATAACATTGGGGGGGGGGGGGTTAAACCCCCTCTAATGTAACAACCACTAAATTCCCCAGACATTTACCAACGCTTCCTCAAACCTATCTCTACTAATAGTAGGCGGGCACATTAGCGACGATTCCTTATAACTACCACTAATGTATTTATAAGGGGTTATAACCCCTTTTAAAGTAAAAAATAACCCCTTCTACAATGGTCACTTTTTTTTAGTGATGACACAGTTGGTATCAAAAGAAAGTTTAGTTATTTATGAAAATTAGGATTTGAGAAATTTAGGAATAACCATATAGAAATGTTTAAATATAGTAAAACATCATGGTATTTTTTTGAAATATTAATAAGTGGTTTCTGAGCAATGGAATACTTTTCTGGATATGAACAAGTAGATTTGGATCAAGCACATATGTATCCAGGGGTAAAACCTAAAAAAACCACTTTGAGCTAGACTCAAATGAAAATTGGTGCATGACAAAGGTCCTTTCTGCACTTCTAGTTTGACACTCTTGGTAGATATGTTCAGTTAATCATAAGCTTTTTATGAACCATTATAAAGGATTTACAGAGAATGTATTTTTTTGTTAAGAATAACATATTTAAGCATTACGTTTTAAGACATAAAATTCCTTTTGAATTATAAGATTCTTAAAAAAACACATTTCTCACTAAGGTGTTCTTATTTTAGAAAATGGAAGGAAATAAGAGGAACCATGTAAATGATGATCCCAACAGACCATGTGCTGACAACCCATCCAATGGAATCCAAAATGAAAAACTTCATGAAAATGATGAAACAACTAACTTGAGTTATGAACAATAACTTGAATTAAGCCGAGATACTGAATTCACCTCAAAGGGAAAAAGTTTATGCTGAGCCCTTTATGCTTCAAAGACCACCTTTTTTTAGTGGATCTACCAACCCATTGATTGTTAAAATAAATGATATGCTCTATAGAAAAGAAACTTTCTGTACTTTGTTGTTTGGAATAAGAGAAAGTCACTTTGGCTGTATACCTCTTAGAGGGAGAAGCTTACCAGTGGTGGTAACTGATTAAAAACATGAATCCAAGAAGGGAGATTGATGCTATGGGTGGGAAGAGTTCATGGGAATATTTTTGGATAAATAGTTCCCCCATTATATGAGAACAAAAATGGATAAGAAATTTGTAGAGCTAAAGAATAAGGAAAACCAGTCAATGGGAAGCTATGACATAAACATTACAATAATTTCTCGATACACCTATAACTTTGTTATGGATCCTAATGTAAAGGTAGATAAATTCTTTGGTAGAATAAGGCTCTATATATGAAGGAATATAACCAATCTAGACTATGATAGATATGAGGAGATAATTAAGAGTTCTATAAAGGTTGAACTAGAGTTCGCTGAGACGTAGTGGCCACACAAATCAAATTAAAAGAAGAGATATTTGGAGACAAACTTAGGGAGAAAATTTGATCAAAGAAGAGGATTAAAGAAAGTGAAACTTAATATATGAAACAAATGTGTGAATAAGTATTCATGGAATTACTTTATAGGGTGTGGAAATTGTTACAAGTGTAGAAGAGATGGACATATAGCTTGGAACTATTATGGTGAGGTGAAGCCTCAACTTCTATACACTAATGAAAAAGTAAAGATGGTGCAGACCTAGCCTGAAGTACAATACTTCAATTATGGATAGATTGGCCACTTTTCCAATCACTATCCAAATTAGAAGACAGTGGAGGAAAATCACTATTAACCTCAACATAGTCCAAGGGAGAAAGGTAGAGAATTTACTATCACGACGACTGAAGTGGAAGCTCCAAATGATGTGGTGGATGGTACTCTCATTGTTCTCTCAAAGATAGAAAGTACTTTGTGTGATTTTGGTTCTATTAATTCCCTTATTTAATCCAAGTTTAAAAAGAATATAGAATCAATCTATGAAATACTAGAAGAAGATTTATCATTCAAGACTCCTAGAGGGATTATCCAAGCATCAATAATGTATATAAACCATAGTATTGACTTTGGTGAGAACAATCTCATCGCAAATATAGTAGTCATTTACATGGTGGAATTCAACATTATAATATGGATAGACTAGATCTCAAAGTATAATTATAATATAAATTGTTGAAGCAAGGAAATATCAGTAGTCTTTAATGGAAAAACTATAGACATTTTCAAAGGAGAGATATTGCAACCTGGTCATTTTCTATAAGAAACTCCCATATAATTCTTTATAGAGATGTTTGGTAAATAGGAAGAAGGAAATGAAAGTATAAGAATATAAAATGTTCCCATTGTTTAGTAATACATTGATGTATTTCCTAAATAGTTACCTGGTCCTCCCCCAAAAATTGAGGTAGAGTTCTCCATTGAACTCATACCTAGATACGATATGATATTAAAGACCTTGTATAGAATAGAAAATCTAGAGTTGGAGGAGTCAAAGAAAAAAATTCAAGATATTTTGGAGAATGGGTTTATCCGACCAAGCGTGTCTCCTTGGGGAGCACCTGTTCACTTTTTGACGAAGAAGGATGGATCAATGTGGCTATGCATTGATTATAGAGAACTTAATAGGATCACAGTGAAGAACAATTACCCTCTCTCAAGAATTTATGATTTATTTGATCAGATTCATGGGGATAAATTCTTCTCCAAGATTGATCTTCAATCTGGTTATCTTCAGTTGAGGGTGAAGAATGAATACATTCTAAATACCACCTTCCAATCAATATATGAGAATTATGAGTTTTTATGAAATTCAACTTGACTAATTCTCTTTCTATATTTATGTATTTGATGAATAGAGTCTTTAAGGACTACCTTGATAAATTTATGATAGTTTTTATCAAGGATATTCTAATATATTTTAAAATTATCAAGGAGTATGAGGACCATATAAGGGTTATATTGAGGACTTTGAGAAAGGATAGACTATTTGAAAAATTTAGAAAATGTTAATTTTGGTTACAACAAGTTGCTTTCTTGGAGAAAATTATAACCATTAAAGGAATCTAAGTTGACCCTACCAAGAAAAAGGTTGTGGAGGAGTGGCCTCATCCTATAAAAGTAATTGAGTTTCATAGTTTTCTTGGTTTAGAAAGATATTATAAGAGGTTTGTGAAAAAAAATTCATGATTTTCTAATACACTAACCTAGTTAACTCAAAAAGTGGCTCAGTTCATTTGGACAAAGGATTGTGAATAAAGTTTCCAAGAGCTGAAGAAGATATTGGTTATTGCACACATGTTAACTCTACCCTCTATTAGAGAAGGATTATTTATTTTTAGAAATGAATCTTTGAAAGGGATTGGGTGAATCCTCATACAAAATGAAAATGTGATTGCTTATTTATCTCAATAGTTAAATCCTGATGAGTAGAATTAACCAACGAAATACTTAGAACTATCAGTGGTAGTTTTTACTCTAAAAATATGGAGGCACTATCTTTATGGTGATAAATGTTATATATACATAGACCGCCAAAGTTTTAAGTACATATTCACACAAAAGGAATTAAACATGAGACAAATAAGATGGTTGTAACTTCTTAAAGACTATGACTATTGAATTCGTTATCACCCTAGAAGAGAAAACAAGGTCACTAACTCATTAAATAGAAAATAACCTGTTGTTTTGGAAATGATGAGGATTTAAGGAGATCCTTTGATCAAATACCTAGTAAATTTGGACATGGGAATCATAAGGGAAGGGAAATCATAAACCCCTTCACAAATGATTTCTCAAAAATTATTAATAGAGAAGATCAAGAAATATCAAGGAAAAAATCCATTGTTACAAAATAA
Organism: Viscum album; assembly: GCA_963277665.1. Taxonomy (NCBI): domain Eukaryota; kingdom Viridiplantae; phylum Streptophyta; class Magnoliopsida; order Santalales; family Viscaceae; genus Viscum; species Viscum album. Next base: position 359,176,186 of record OY728162.1, read on the forward strand.
GATAGAGGATTTGAAGAATAGAAAGTTTCCTAATTTGAATATTGATCAAGAAGGTGCACTAAAATTTTGTACAAAACTATGTGTTCTATATATTATAGAGATAAAGAAAGAAATAATGGATGAATCTCATATATCTACATTTTATATATATCCTGGAAGTACTAAAATGTATAGGGACCTTCGTGATCATTATTTTTGGGATAATATGAAAAGTGAGATTGCCGACCACACTGAAAGGTGTTTTTTGTGTCAACAAGTGAAGGTGGGGAGACAAGTTACTAAAGGGGTATTATAACCACTACCCATACCAACATGGAAGTGGGAAAATATCACCATGGAATTTGTCATTGGTCTCCTAAGAACATCCAAAGTAAACAATTCAATATGGGTTATAGTAGACCGAATCACCAATACTACCCATTTTATCATGATTCAGGAAGATTTATCCATTGACTAACTTTAAAAGATTTACATATATAAAGGAAGTGGTGAGGTTGTATGGGGTGACAATTTCTATAGTTTCTAATCATAATTCAAGGTTCAAATATAAATTCTAGATAAGTCTTCAATAGGTTCTGAATATTGAATTAAATTTTGGTATGACCTATCACCTCTAAACTGATGGCTAATCTGAATAGAATATTCAGACACTCAAGTAAATTCTGGGAACCTGATCAATGGAATCAAAAAGTGGACGGAATCAACACATCCCATTAATTGAGTTCCCACACAACAAAAGTTTCCACTCAAGTATTAAAACTTTACCCTATGAAACTCTATATGGTATGTGATGTAGAAATCATACTTATTGGGATAAAGTTGGTGAGAGAAAGCTATTTGGTCCTAATATTGTGCAAGAGATGATATAAAAGGTTCATGACATCTAAAAACACATAAAGGATTCTTATAGTCAGAAAAAGAGCTATGATTACAACATTTTAAGGGGCTTGGAGTTTGATGATAGTGATAACATTTTAATGGGAATATCACCATGGAAGAGAGTCATGCAGTTTTGGAAGAAAAGGAAGCTTATCCCCAAGTACATTGTCCCCTATGAAATCCTTGATCACATAGAATCAGTGGAATATCAGCTTGAACTTTCACCAAACATAGCTCAATTTTAGGATGTATTCCATATATCTATCTTTAGGTAGTATAAACATGACCCTTTACATGTACTGAATCTGGAGGTGGTACAACTGGAATATGACCTCTTTTATAAGGAGTAACTGGTGGAGGTCTTGGATCATAAATACAAGTTTATATGCAATAATACTACCCACCTCATCAAAGCATTGTGAAGGAACCATAAATATGAATAAGTGATATGGGAACTAGAGGAAACAATGAGACAGAAGTTCCCACACCTTTTCTTAATTGAGAGAATGATTTTAAATTTTGGGGATGAAATTTATTAAGGGGGAAGAATGTAATGACTCATATTTTTAAATGATATTTTTTTCCTGAAAATTTGTGTCAAATTATATTATATAAAATAAAACTATTTCTATTTAATAATGAGGTGATATTTACATAGTATAAAGGGAAATGTGATCATCAGGATTCAACTATTATACAAACATTGGTCAAATATGACCATTGGAAAATATGACTATTGGAAACTATACCCTTGGTAATAATTTTACCATTATAATTAAGTGTTTATAAGTAATAATGACAATGGATAATTGATACAGAAAGAAGAATCAGTGACCTAAACCAGTAGAGCCATGTAATTTGAAGCCCATCTATCATAACTTGTGAGGGAGGTATCATCTTTGGGGTTCTCCCTTGACCAAGACCAAGCTAAGCCTTATCAAGTAAAGGTTGAACAAAATTTTCTACAGGAGAAGTTAAAGTTAGTGGAAATTACCACTCAGGTGATGTTAGCCAAGCCACCCCATGAATATATCACTATCGCACACCTTACACTTCGGTCTTGTACTGGTGTTATAAGGGGTTACATGTCCAGGACTTAGTTACTTGAAGTGTAATTTCATTTTAAAAATAAATTTTTTATTCCATCAATTATGTTTTAAGAACAATTTTTTTAAATATGATGAATTTGATAAATTGATTTTCCAGACACAAATTGTAATTTTCAGAAAGGATGTAAATATTTTATAATAAACTAAGGTATTATGAATAATGTTTATTTTAATTAAATATTATGATAAAAATAGTCTTTTTAAATATAAATGATAAAATAATGTTACCATGTCATTGAAAATTTTTAAGTGTTAGAAATTTTAGTAATCATTTTCAACCCACTATTTTCTTTAATAAATAAGGATTTTTATATTTAAAAGTTAATATTATCATACTTAGAGAGTTATTAAGATAAAATAAAGAACAGTTTTCAAATCAACACATCAAAATTAGGTTAGAGTGAATTAATGACAATGTTCTAAAATACTTTTTTTAATGAATAGTAAAAATCTAGTTTGGGTTTTTTTTCGATATGTTTAATGACTTAATAATTATGTCATAATGATTTAATAATTAATTAAATAAAATAAATGACATAAAATGTTTTATTTTATTAATATTAAGTATTTTAATATATTTTAATCAATTTACAATCCTATAAGTTACTTTCAAAATTCTAAAATGGAAACTTTTAACATTAAAAATCTTATTTTGTGGAAACTTTACTTTTCCATCACAAAAAAAGTAATATAAAATGATGCTCGGTTATTTTGGGTTAAAATGACATAAAATATTTCCCAAATTTATAAACCCATGGGTAAAAACCATGGGCAAGTCCATGGTTTTTCATTTTCTAAAACCTAGATTTTAAAGACCTATATTTGGAAATTATTAAACAAACCCTCCACTTTTTCTATAAATACCCACCCATTTATCCATTTAATTTCACTTGTAATCAATAATTCATGAATATATGGTAGTTTTACATTCCAAAGAGTCCCCCCTAAGGTGTCCTAAAGTCCCCAAGGTCCCAATCCTTAATTTTTAGGAGTAGCTCTTCAAGGTAATGGAAATATTCATTTCTGTTCTCTATTCAAGTTTCATTTTCACGTAGTATGTCTTCTAATTTCTAAAAAAAGCTATTTTGTACACTTTATGTTATAATATTACTATAATAAGATCATTTTATGAATTATAGACCCTTTTCACCACTCATTTTACCATTTTATAAAACCATGTTTCATACTCGTCATGTTGCTGATTTTACTTCTCAAATTTCCCTCTTTTACACGAGAAATTCTATTTTCCTTTTTATTTGAATAACTAAACATATTTTATTTTAAACATGTATTAAAATAGATTTAAAAATTATTTTTTTATTCATGGATTTACATATAAGAAACCCATATTTATTTTTTTGGCTAAAAATTATGTAACAATCATGTCTTTAAGCTCTTTTATTTGCCAAGATTTTAATAAGAAACCTGTCCTTCATCCCCTACGAGTAATTAATGAAATGATTTATTTTGATCTATGGGGATCACATGAAATTAATAAATATGAAGGGTGTTCCCTGATATCACTCCAATTCATTGGGTAAATAATTTAATCTCTATATAATACATTTTTTATGATACCTTGGTGAATAACCTTGGTAATTTTCATTTACAACACGTTGGTGATTAACTTTGGTGATATGCTTATGAATGTCTAAGTTAAATGTTGTATCCAAATTTACATGTCATGAATAATTTTCTTATTATTAATATAGTATGCCTCATGACCTCTTATTCAATATATATTTTTATGCCTCATGTTCTTATTGATATTCCTCAAAATCAAATGTAAACTGTTTCCCTTGCCTTTTCATTTATTGGGCCTCATGCTCACCCCTTTCTTTTGATATATGTACCCAGGTTATAAGATACAATAAATCAATATAAGATGAATCTTTTAATAATACTTTCAAGTGGATTAGAATAATGTTTTAATTTTTCTTGTATTATGTACCTTATTTCAAAGAAACTAAACTTTAAAAGATCCACTATTTGTACAATATAATGAAAAGTTATGTAATAAAGGCAAGATTCCATAAAAAATGCCTTTTTCATTTAAATTTTTATAAGGTTAAATTATATTATAAATTGGGTTTAAAGTAAAATTAGTAAAATTATATTAAAATTTAACTAATTTTGGTCATTCGAATCAATTTCATATTGAATTTTGATATTAAAAGATTCCATACTTATGAATATTTTCACTACAAAAAAACAACCTACCATTAGAGACTACCAAAAGTGATCTCTAATGGTCTTTATCGACTGCCATATGACCACTTTTGGTGGTCATGGTTATCCCATTGTTAAAGGAATATAGCGACGGCCAACAACAGTCACTATTGAGTTTCTCCATATGACCGTAGTAGTGGTTGTTGGGAAGATCATTTGCAACCACCACAAAGTGGTTGAAACATGTATATATATAGAAATAACCAAAAGCGGTATCTAATTCTCCCAAAAAATAAAAGAATTAGTGATTTAATTGGGAGGTTTCTAACCTGAAGGATTTTTTAAAAAAATTATTTAGTTTTAAAGCATCCAAATTACCAAAACAAAAATCAACCAGCAAAGAAAAAAACCAATAAATATAAGACATACATGTTGACAAAACTGATGACCCAAAAAGGTACAGATCCTTCCGATATTCTTTCTCAATCAACCTAATGATAAGATACTAAAAAAATTTAAACAAAAAAAAATACAAATTAATATATTGAACATTTATCAAATTTATTCAGTTAATATATATATATATATAAATATAAATAATAATAAAAACAGTTTATATAGTGTTATGTATAAAAATCATCATAAAAATAGAAACAATGAAAAGCTAATATGAAATTTCTATTTACAATAATAATCAATTAATAAATGACTATTAAAAGTTAAAAACCAAGTTTACCATATACTGATCAATTTGAGCATTAGATTAATGTACAATTGATTCCAATGGATCACATATGATTCAAGGAATGTTCTCTTAACTTTTCACATCAATTAGAAGTTGTTTGTATTTTTTTGACCCCCTAAGGGGATATATGTCATGTTAATAACACTAGATGATGTTATCCATTGCTTTCCATCATACTGGGTGACCCGAGCATCCTATGGATGTGACATTGATTCATACAGATCAAAAATGGTTGGATTAGTGATCATTCACACATGATTTCATGTCAATACAAGTGTGTTTTATTAGTATTGGCCCCTTTTGAATTATTTTTCACTTAAATATAAATCTAATGGAAAAAGTCACTTTTGATCATAATGATAAATTTAGGTATCTAATCAACGTGCCAATGGTTCCTATATATTTTAAATGAATTAAATATCATTTTCCTAAAATTTTAGGTCAATCAGAGATCGTTTGTTATTTTTTGACCCCTACACACATGATTTTATCATTATTATAAAAATGATAATTAATATAAAAATGAACTTTTAATTTTACTAACCAATATAGAGATCATATTTAAGTATAGTTAATTCCAATAGATGACATATTATTAGAATAACGTTATCCTATATTTTTATATCAATCAATTTTTTTTCTTGTTTTTGGACCCCTGAAAGAAAATATGTCATTTTGACAATTTTATCTATTGTTTTCCATCATACCGTCCGACAGGAGAATTCGATGGATGTGGAGTTGATTATTACAGATTAAAAATGACATAGTGATTATTTTACCCTGATTTCAGGTCAATCCAAGTTTTTTTTCTTAGTATTGGACCTTTTATGTGATTTTTCACTTAACACCAAATCTGATGGACACACACCACTTTTGATCGTACCATGAAATTAATGTATGAAATACACTTATCAATAATGATAATAAATGTAGAAATTAACTTTTAATTGTACTGACCATCCATGGGTAGGATTGAAATACAATTTATTCTAATAGATCTCATATTATTTGAGGATTTTTTCTAGATTTTCATGTCAATTGGAATTTTTTTTCTCATTTTTAACCCCTTAATGGGAGGTATGTCACTTTAATAACACTAAACAACATTATCCATCATTTTCCATCATACTGGGAAACACAAACATCTGATGGATACAATGTTGATTCCTATAGATAATAAATGACTTGATGATAATTTTCTCATGATTTTATATCAATCCAAATGCGTTTTATTGGTATTGTCACCTTTTACATGTTTTTTCACTTAACTCCAAATATGAGGGGAAAATTCCACTTTCAATCATATCGAGTAAATCAGGTATCTGATCCACATTATGATACTTAATACATATTTTAAATGACTTAAAAGATCATTTTCCTAATATTTAATGTCAATGAGATCTCATTTGGTTGGTTTTGACCCCTCCACACATGATTTTACCATTATTAAAAAAATTATAATAAATATAAAAAATGAACTTTTAATTGTACTGACCAATCGAGAGATCATATTGATGTGCAATTTATTCCAATTGATCACATACGATTCTAGTAATTTTCTCATATATTTTCATGTCTATTAGAATTAATTTGTATATTTATACCCCATAATGGGAGATATTTCATTTTAATAACACTATACAATGTTATCGGTTGTTTTCCATCATATTGGGAAACACGAGCATCCAATGGATGAATTATTTAGTCCTATAAATAAAAAATGGATTGTTAATCATTATCCCATGATTTAATGTCAATCAAAATATATTTTCTTGGTATTTTACCCTTTTACGTGATTTGGCAGTTAACTTTAAATTTGAGGGACAAACAAAAATTTCAATAATACCGAGAAATTCAGGTATCCGATCCATATACCAATAATTTCTATAGATAGTAAATGAATTTAAGATATTTTCACTAATATTTAATTTCAATCAGAGCTATTTTGGTGGGTTTTGACCCCTATACACATGATTTTACTATTATTAAAAAAATGATAATAAATGTGAAAATGAACTTTTAACTATACCGACCAATCCAAGGATTGTATTGATGTGTGGTTAATTACAATAGATCACATATGATTCAAGTAATTTTATCCTATATTTTTACATCGAGATATGTCATTTTAATAACACTGGACTACATTATCCATAATTTTCTATCGTACCAAGTGACACAAGAATTAGATGGATTCAACATTAATTCCTAGAGATAAAAAATGGTACAACGATCATTTTAACATGATTTAATTTCAATCCATGTTCATTTTCTTGGTATTTTCCCATTTTATGAAAATTTTCACTTATCTTTAAATCCGAGGTATAAATTCCAATTTCAATTTTACTGAGAAATTAAGGTATCCACTCCATGTACCGATGCTTAATAAATATTTTAAATGACTTAAATATAATTTTTCTAATCATGTCAATTGGAGATCGTTTGGTTAGTTTTTACCCCTATACACATGATTTAACCATTTAAAAAAAATGATAATAAAAGTGAAAATGAACTTTTAATTGTACCGACCATCTAGGGATGGATTGACGCGTGGTTGATTCCAATAGATCACATATGATTCAAAGAATGTTATCCTATATTTTAAAATCAATCATAATTTTTTTGTTTTTTTGACCCCCTGATGGGAGATATGTTATTTTAATAACACTAGACAATGTTATCTATTATTTCCCATCATATCGGGTGACACGAGCTTTCAATTGATGCGACGTTGATTCATACATATAAAAAATAAATCATTGATATTTTTTCAATGATTTCATGTCAATAAAAGTGTATTTACTTAGTATTGTACCCCTTTACATGATTTTTCATATAACTACAAATTTGAGGGATAAACACCATTTTCGATCATATGAAGAAATTCAGGTATGTGATCCATAAAAAATTACTTCTTATAAATTTTAAATGACTTCAAAAAATAATTTTAATAAGATTTCATATTAATCAGAGCTCGTTTGGTCAGTTTTAAACCATAAAAACATGATCTTCCCATTATTATAAAAATTATTATAAATGTGAAAATGAACTTTTAGTTGTACTAACCAATCCATGGATCATATTGATGTGTGATTGATTCTAATAGATCAAATATGATTCAAGGAATTTCCTCCTATATTTTTACATCAACGAAAATTAGTTTTCTCATTTTGAGCCCCTAATAGGAGATATGTCATCTTAATAATACCAGACAACGTTATCCATCATTTTTAATCATACCGGGCGACTTGAGAATCTAATTGATGCAGCATTGATTCCTACAGATCAAGAAAAAATCAGTGATCACTCTATCATGATTTTATATCAATATAAGTGAGTTTTCTTTATATTGTTATCTTTTACATGAATTTTCACTTAACTTCATATCTAAGGGACAAAGGACACTTTTGATTATACTAAAAAATTTAGGTATCCGATCCATGTGTTGATGATTCCTATAGATTTTAAAGGGCTCAAAGATCATTATACTAAGATTTAATGTCAATCAGAGCTTGTTTGATCAATTTTTATACATACACATATGATTTTCCCATTATTACAAAAATGAAAATAAATGTGAAAAGGAAATTTTAATTGTACTGACCATCTTGATATGGATTGATGTATAATTGATTATAATAGATCACACATTATTAGAGGAATGTTATCCTAGGTTTTCAAATAAATCATAATTCTTTTTCTCATTTTTGACCCCCTCATGGGAGATATGTTATTTTAATAACACTATACAATGCTATCCATCATTTTTTATCATACTGGGAGATACAAGCATTTGATGGACACGATGCTTATTCTTACAGATCAAAAAATAGCTTGGTGATATCTTAATTTGGGAAGAACACTAATAGAGTGAATGAATATTCCTTGAAAATTAGGATTTTTATCTTTATTATGGAGTTGAGTTTAGTATGTAATGAAATTTTTATAATTTATAACTTTTTGGATTCTTTACATGTGATTCATGGTTGAAATTTAAAGATAAAAAAATCATGTATTGATTATTTTTGTAAGTTTTCTCATCAATATTAATGTATTTAGTTCATTTTGAAACACCATGTGATCAAATTTCATTTTAATGAAAATGTAAATGTGATTTGTGACTTTACTAAAAATATAAAAACAAAATTAGATAGTTAATTTGAATGAGAAACCAGAAATATAAAACAAAAAACAACTCTTGAATCTGATGCATCATGAAGGACCATGGATGCTACCTATGTATGGTATGGTAGGAAACTATAAAAATTAAAAATTATGAAGATAATAGTAATAAATTTAATAAAAATAAATAAATAAATTCTATATAATCCTGTGTTTTAGGATCCCCTGCACTATCAACCTAGTGCATATACTCCCATCATGCTATGAAATCAGATAACAGATGCACATTTACCTCCTTGGAAGCACGCATCTGTGCATTTAAATATGTCACCCGCTATGTCATCCAAACAATATCTGGAGACACAATTTTAATGTCTAAAAATATAGAATGAGGAATCCCTGTTACATATGTCAAGTTGTATCCATGTCAATCACGACCAATAATGTGATGAAATATCTCATCCCTTAACATGGAAAGTTATCATTGGTCCTCTGGCAGTTTTTCTAACTCAATCGAAAATTGATCTTGTGTAATATATAAGTATAAATATATATATTTATATACACATTTATTTAATTATTGATAATTATTACAAGAACTTACTATAAGATTTGAAACCTAAAAATCATTTCAATCATGAGTCACCATCTACAGCGACATTTTAATAGTTAGTACACCTTGATCTCATTAATATATACTAATAAAATATAAATATAGAACAAAAAACCATTTTAAATAATAAATTTAAAAAGTTAATACTAAATACATCATGTTGAATCAGGTACACGTGATGAGTGCCAAGCATGTGAGGTGGTACATGTAATGAATGATTCTTGGAATGACGTGCTGCCACCTCATACATTAAATTAATTAAAATTTCAAACATATAAAATGCTACACATTATTTGAAAAATATAAACCAAAATAAATAGACTCATAATTTCAGGCTTTGTGGACCAATATAAAACTAACTCATGCCACTAACATGGGAGAACACCTATTAAGATTCTTTTCAGAATGTCTCGGGAACCCACATTTGGTGCCTAGTGCTTCCTCTTGACTCCACCTTTATAATATTTCCACATTTTATCAAAATTTTCCATACACACTGGACGAAACTCAATGGGGGAACACTCTTAGATTATTCTATTTAAGAAAAAAATTACCAAAAATGTAAGTATTTCTTCAACATAGCTAAGAAACTAAAATTATTCTCATACCTGAACTTCCATCTATAGTAAATATAATGTATCGTAGGGGAATGAAGCTCAGTTATGTGTATTAAATGAAAATAGTCGTGTGTTGTGTATGATATTACCCAACTGGAAACAAAATGCAGGGGAACCCACTCTCACGTGATGGTATGTCCCATCAAATGATACGTTAAGGGTTGTGTCAGAATTCCATGATGAAATAACATGACTATGACCTCTTCTATGAGAGGAAGAAGAGACCAAATCTGATCATATTGAAAAAAATTTCATACATGATTATAAATATATAAATATATATTTTTAATGTTTAATTAAAAAATAAAAAAACATTTATAATCATACACACCTCGACCCTTAGGCATAGATGGATCTACATAATGATTTGGATTAGGTTCCTAATACCCAAACATGTATGTAGTCATAGAAATAATTTTTAAGAAAATAATTCATTGCCTATTACAACACCATATAATGAAAACTAAAAAGGATTCATGTACTTTTTTTTTATTTCACACATATTTCATCAAATATAACGGAGTGGTTGGATCAAACACATATCTAGAACAATCGATGATATTTTATTATTTCATAACCTTGAAATTCCATTGAAAGGCTAAATATCCAATACCCATTCATTTGATTCATCAATAATGATAAATTCATAATGGCCGAGTTTCTCAACACTAGGAAATAAAAGGTGTTTAATGTTTATTTACACTACCAATAATTAAATATAATCACTATCATATATTAGATAAGATGAATTTACATACATGAATATAAAATATAATTACATTTATCATAAAGAGTGGCATAAAAATTTTACAGGTAAAATATTATAAAAAAATATATAAAGTCTATTACAAGGGGAAGACTCTAGTTGAACTAGATCCATTAATTTCATCTGAATTACATGGTGGTAGCATGATAATACAATGAATATTTATATAAATATTTCCCCCAATTTAGTTATGGTTATTATAAGGGACACAAAAATGTAGAATGTGAGAAGAGAGAGAAATTAAAGGTGGAGGTTGAATCATACTTATTCTCTCTCAACAATTTTTTTTAAATAACCTCATAGAATAATATAGAACTATATGGGGAGTGTGTCACATGAAATTAATCAAGTGAAAGAAGAAAATTCTCATGTATTCATATTGGAAGGTTGAGAAATATAAAGGAGATACTTTAGGTCTAAGTTCCATTGAATAATGGGTGGTTTATTCTATCTAACCATTCAGATTCATTAATATTCAATCCCATTCATATTTATTCACTGTCTATTCATTCCACTTCATCCATCCATCCATTTTTAGGAGGATTTTTAGACTATAGAAGAAGAGGGGGTTTATATTCATAATAAATAATATTTTTTACTCTATATTTACACATTTTTAGTATTCTATACTGGGAACTCTTGTGGGGGTAAATAAGATTTATTTCAATTATTGCTTAATGTTAATTGACATCTGTAAATATGTGATTTAGGATATTTTTCTTAAAAATATATATGATTTATTACTAGTTAATAGATTTTAAGTTGAGGGTCATGTAGAGAGAGTGGAAGACTAAATCTTGGGATAGAGTTGTGATCAGTGTATTTTTTGAAAGTAATTTTAAGGAATATAGTGTATATTAATTTATTCATTGAAAAAAATAACATTTGATCATTTAAAATAGTCAAGTAAATAAAAAATTATATCAAAATTATGCTGAAAAAAAAATTTAAATACATTAAATATTTTGTTAGACTCAATGATAAAGCAATCGTAAAATTTTTTACAATGTGATAGTCAATAAAAATTAAAGTACAAGTTAAAAAAGAAACACCTTAATAACTAAAACATAAGGAAAATCAAAAATTACCGTAAAGATGATCACATCCCACACACCTAGTTTGCACTATTTATTTATTTCACTTTAGTAGAATATTCCATATTAAATTTAAAATAGTGAAAAATAAAAATATATATAATAGATAAAGATATAAACTATCTAAGATGGATTGAATCAACCATATAGATTTTATTAGGTTTAAAAACAACTATCCATTTTACATGAAAAATAATAATTAGTAAGATTATTATTATAATAAAAAGGGTAACAAAAACTAAATAAAATATTAAATAGAAAATGGGTTTAAATCTCCATTTGGAGATGTGTTTTTATATACCCCCATAGCCTTGATAGTATTATAAATTCAATCCCATTTTTTATAGGTTATAGATTATGAATTATGAACCATTTCATCTTACATTCTCCAGTTTGCAACCTAGCACATTTCAACCTCAACTGAACTACCTCAAACATGCATTCTTCTTATCAGGATTCCCCAAAACAACATAGTTCATTATTAATTTTCATTATTTTTACAAAATAAAATTAGTGATCTAATCAATATCCAAACCTCATGGAGATTGTCCGAGGCTTACCATTTATTGTTTTATTAATACCTTATACAATAGTAAGAGTTTTTTAGTTTACAATTACATGAATACCTAAAGAAAAAATTGTCACTATATATAGGGATAGGAGGGGTAAAAAATAGTTTCAAAGCAATATTTTAATGAAACAAGGGAGTAAAAGAAACTTAGATCAAGCTATAATTTTGGGATTTCATGGGTAATTCCAATAATGATATCCAAGTGTATTGGAAAATGGGATTCATGTGTATCAAAAAACCATTCAGACTATAGAAGAAACAAATGTAATGATTTTTGAGAAATTTTCATAAAATTAAATATAAATTATCCTAGAATAAAGAAAGAATATAAGTATTCATTAAAATAAATCTAACCCACATCTAGTATACTAAAGGAAAATTTTCTTGAATAGATAAATGGATTGACTAATTTTCTAAAAATACACATGAATTATATGATAAATAGATGCACATGGATAGTTATGAAAAGCATTTTCTAGATGTTTAAGAATTTGAGTTTAACGAAGATAAAAGTAAATTGGTGAGACCTTGGTATAGTGGTAAACAAGAAAGAATAATAAATCATATAGAAACTATAAAACCCAAGGCACCATTCCTACTAGATTAATGGATCCTTCACAACTAAAAGAACTATGAAAAAACTTTTAAAATCTAAAAACCATGCTAGAATTTAATAAATCTAGGAGAATAAAGTTTATTAGCCTTGTGTGATGATACTATCAGAAGGAAAATTTTCAATGTACTAGATGCAAAGAAATAGGATGTGTGTAACATTTATCAGAATGACACTTGGTGAATGGAAGATGAAAACTTGAGTTTTTATGAAGAAATGAGTTCACTAAATATAAAATTGTGGGATGTAAATATTCTTTGAAGAATGATAATTGGAAGAAATATTATCTGAAGATAAGATACTATGAGAAAAAAGTGTAATTAACATAATAACATATACCCTAAACTTTGAAATTAAAGTAGAGAACATGACTAGATAAAATAGTGTGAGGGATAAAGGAATAATGATTATTAGTTATAAATTTAATCCAATGTAGCATTTTATAGAAATTATAATATTTAATAGTAGTGATATGGAAGAATAAGGTCCAAAAAATTTAAATAAAAAGTTAATGAATGATAAATGAGATATACTAAAATTTAATAAATGAAGAAACCTTCGATAGGAATAGTAGTTAAGGAATACAACTATTCATTAAGTAAAGGGAAAATATGAATGAATTTGGATACATTTATTTATGATGGGAATGAAAAATATGGACATACAACACCATTCAAAAAGGGAGAAATGAAAATAAACTAATGAAGGAACATCACTCTTACATGAAAAGCTCTATTTCATATGAGAAATTGGAAATTTAAATTTCAAATAGGAGAAAATAGAAAGGAGAAATGTTTTTTTAAATATGTCAAAATGGAATGGAAAATAGAAGACAACCACAAGGTTGACATCATAATCTAGAAAAACATTTGTGTATAAGATACAAAATTCCTCATGGATTTGTTATCAAAGGAAGATATGTATTTTAAAAGAATAAAAAATTATATAATAAAAAATAAGTGCGGAGGGAGTACATATAGTGTGTTTTGTGAATGAATAATATATTTTAGAGAACCTTGACTATCAAAATCTAAGAGACAATATCACATGGAAATCATTGAGTTGCATGTTCTTAGTACACAAGGATTAAAATTAGTTGAATATAATTTAAGTGAATCAAAATTTATCTCAAATGAACTAGATTAATAAAGTCAACCTAGAGTTACTTGAGTGTTTTGAATGAGTATCACATCAACGATTCATTCTAACCAACCAATTAGATAAATTCATTTTAATTGGATTAAAAGGATCATTTTGGAACATAACATTATGTTTATTTTGAAATCATTGCCCTGTGTGTGTGGGTGTGAAAAAGTAAAGCCATGAATAAATCTAAGATATAGTTATCATGTATATATTATATTCCCTAGTTAACAAAATTAATATCCAGGGATATTTTTTGTTTGGAATAGTTTAGTTCTATATTTTAATATACTAATTACATGAATAACTTGATGACCCAAGCCTTGTAAATTTGATGAAATGAATTCTCAATGAAACTTTTTATTGAAATAAATTACTTGAAGTGAATTAGTATCTGAATTATGGGGGTATATACTTCACATATATTATTATTATTATTTTCTTATCATAGTTTACATATATTTTATGGTTTTTGTGTTTTCTATATAAATATTATAAGATTTTATTTATATTTTTCTGAAAAAATTGATTTAATTATTTTTAATCTTATTTGTGTCATTTTTCATGCATGTATATATCAAAAATAGAGACAATAAATACACAAAAAGTTAAACAATTCATAAAAAGTTAATCAATTTTAAAAGAGGTTTTAGACCAAAGATCAAGAAAATAATCGTACCTTTCATTAAACATGAGAATCAATTGTTTATCCTTTAATAGAATCTCTAAAACAATGAATATATTATCTACATTGAACTAAAATGTGTTGATCAAGATATTGTGAAACAAAAGAAACAGTCTCAGGATCATATCACTTAATTAAAAAAACTTCTTTCCTTGACATTTTCAAAGAAACTTTCCAATTCAGAATAGATGGCAAGGTAATGAAGAAAACTTGTTCTTCTTTTGTTTCCAAAATGAAAGGTTCATTACTAACTTGTTCATCTCTATAAAACATACTATTAAAATTGACCAATGTAAACTGATATTGATTGAATTTGCTTCCACTGAATGGATCAACCCAATTACATTTTAACAATATGGACAACTAATGCCATTATTTTGTGTTTCTCATTTTTCATGGACATATTTAATGTAAAACCAAAATCCATTAGTATCTAAAGATTTGTAACAATGAGATGTTATAGATGTAACCTTATATAGTTGGTAAAATGTTTCAGTTAGTACTAGGTCACCTAACTGTCAAAGGTTATGGACATATATATATCATAGAATTCAATAAAAATTTAGGTATAAAGAAATTAATACTATAATTCAATCATAATGAAATTCTATTTATACATAAAAAATACTTGAACAATCATGAAATGATACATAATGTGACTGTTGAATTTAATAATCACTCACATGATACACCTCTTCTATTAGCTCATTAACATGTTTCCTGTAAATGATAACACCATGGTTAAATGATCAAATTATATATACAAACAGAACATGTGATAGTTAAACAATATAAGTGAGAAGACACTTACTACATATATGGTGTAACTTATGGAGTATTAAATAATATATATCAATGATCTTGTAACCACTCAATGTTGTCCATATCAAATATAGTTCCTTCTCTAACTGGAACATCATAAATCTAAGAGGGATTATCTATTTTTTTCAACATCTATAAGATATCATGAAAAAATTGTAAACTCATCCATAAAATAACCATTAGATATTGATTCCTCTAGATGGTCTCTATTACGTAAGAATCATTTCAATGTATCGAAATACTGCTTATTAGGAAACATTCAACTAAATTTCACTGGAATAGTATCCATAACTTTATTAGTTAGGTGTACTTTTAAGTGAACTAATGAATTGAAAAATTAGGGTGGAAATAGTTTCTCCACGTGAAAAAGTGTAATTAAAATTCTATCATGATTTTTTTTTAAAAACCCATTAATTGATTTCTTAAACAAATATATCTGACAAAATTACCCATATTAATCAATGTTTGAAAAATATTGGGAAAAAAAATCAAGAATTATGACTGGAATCAACTAATGAAGTAGTATTTGATTGTCCTAACTCTTCAACCATTTAAATGTACTACTCGTAATGGATGAGCCACTAAATCTTGAAAATCATATACTATATGGATGTTTTCTTCCTAAATATGTGGTAATATTTCTACTCCTATCATGATCTTTAGTACTGGTGGGAATTTTATAGAACCATCAAATGCCACTCAGTCCTTTCTGAACCTATACTGAGGGGGAAGAAAATGTCTATAACCTATGTATTCCCATTTTTTACAACATTTAAACCATGTATTATTTTTAATTTTATTTCAAAAAGGGAAATAAAATTCCCCTTTCGTACTCCAACCTAATAAATTTTCATAATCTGAAAAGTCATTGATTGCACACAATAAAGTAGTCTAAAGTTTGAACATTTCATTCATTTCACAATCATAAGTCATCACACCATCACCCCAAAATTCATTAAACTCACCATTCAATGATTGAAGGTAAACATAAATCTTACACCCCAGACTTCTATGTCCATCAATAAGAGTGGAAAGTAATAGAAATTATTGTTTCATAGAAATCCACAGAGGAAGATTATATTGAACCAACAATATGTGCTATGTAATATGAGTTTCAGTAACCATAGACCTGAATGTATTGAAACTATCTAATTCCAACCCCAATCATACATTATGAATATCTTTAGAAAATTAAAGGTGTCTCTAGTCAAAATACTTCCATGCAAGAGAGTATTCTAAGTGGGTTAATATATCAATTTCCTTATTTATTTCCACATTCCATGTCATTAATTTAGAAACTTTAGAGAACATAAATAATCTTTTCAACCTCATCTTTAGTATAAATTATCACCTTTGATTTATGGCAATTAGTTTTCCCTGTTTCATAGTCTAACTTTTATGAGTTTGATTTCCCCCATTATCTTTCCACATGGAAGAGTCACAAACCATAAAATTATCTAAATGGGAAGTTTCCTTTCTAAATAGTATAAATTTGTTTTCACATGCATCTATAGTCTCATATATGAAAGATAAGTTCTCTATAAACTTATGAGCATGGTAATATGACTCAAAAATATCAGCATTAACAAGAATCAATATTTTCAATAACACCATCAGCATGTCGAACGCTATATCTGACCACTGATTCAAAGTCTTCAAGTGAAAAAACTCTATGAAAAATGAAAATTTACTATAAATAGTACACCTAGAATATAATTCAGTTTTTGCGTCATCAAGTATTTTATAAAACCTCACTGAATAACAATCTGTACCAAAGTGCAGATTGATCTCACCAGTCTCAATATTCCAGATGTTAATGCCTTCTCGAGCCAACCAACACACTATTTTAGTAAGAATTTCGTGCATAAGATCAGTTGTACTTGTATCAACATCCATCTGAACTATTTCTATATGATGAAAAAGAATATATTATTCCCTAGGATGAGTATAACTATTATAATTTTTTAGAAACCCATTCAATGATAGGTTCTTCCTTATGATATCTTGTATGAATTGATATCTATTTTCACATTTTCTACATGGATAACTAAAATAGTCACTTCGAAATACTATAGTAATATCAATAAAATACATAATGCCCTCGAAATATTCTCTATACATTCTATTTGGAATAAAAATCCAACTCTTATCCATATTTTTATTTGTACAACAAGTAGGAAAATTTACACAAGACTTCATATTGCATGAATATTTAGAATTTCAGATCAAAAAATATATTTAAAATAAATAATAACCAATTCTATGTGGACTTAAATTCATACTAATCCAAAATAGGAAAATAATTCACAAATGAAATAATCATACTATTTTAAGTTATATTTAATTATTTATACATTTTTAAATTATTCTTTTGTATATGACTAAATATTTTTAATAGAGAAAATTATAAAACATGTCTGGATAAAACAAATATTTTTAAGAGAAATAAAATTTTGATAAAAAGAATATATAAAATAAAACTCAACTAATATGTACTTTTATTATGAAATGAGATTTTTTTACTAAAATTTTTAATAGATAAAGAAATTAGAATAGACTCTTAAAGTAAAAGTAAATATAAATATAACATTTAGTCTCAATTATAATATATCAATAAGTTTTCAAAATCAATATTTTTTTAATAATATAGGAATTGAAAATAAATATATTGTGGTGGGGACTTTGTTAGGTCCAAATCAATCAAGCAATCCTTATAACCCATAAATTAAACCTAATATGGGCCATCCATTTATAAAATAAATAATTCAAGGTATCATCCTCATCATCCCACTCCTTCATTATAAACTCATTTCTTATTTTTTTAAACATTAATGTACTACAGAATTATCAATCATTATATATATTTTTTGATGTAATATTAATTAATTTTCACAAAATTATAAATATATAAACTAATATATATTTATGAATAAAAATATTATCTATTCGATGGTCCAAAATAAAATTAAGTCCCACTGGTTGAAATTTATATTTTCATGATAAAAAAATTATCACAATAAGTAAAAAATAATTTACTCATTCAAATTGAGAGAGTTATGATAGAAAATAATACTTATAGATCAGACCTAATTAATTAAATATAAGATATAATATTATAATATGTTAATAAATTGAAAATAGTATACAGAAAAATAATGTAAAACTCATTTTTTTCAAATCAATGATTCTTTTTCTTCAAAAACAGGTTGATCAAAACTCATAAGAGAAGGAAAAATGAAGGAGTATTAATCTCTTTATTTTAAGTATTAGACCAAATAATATATCACTTGATGATGAAATAGTTTATATAACTACTCAAGATAAGATTATGGATTGTTCATCGACTAAAATAGATGATTCAACCCATCACAATCATTCAAATCAAATACACTATTTAATTTCATTAATTTTCATTATATAAAGAATCAATGAATCAATCCATATGCGGGATAACCATTGATACATTAAGGCGTAAAATTGATGCATTTAATTGATAAATTAATTTTTTTTATCTAATCAATATATTAATGGAAATAAATAAATTATATTTTTCATTCTTCAACATGGATTTCATTAATAAATTAATGAATCAATTTAGAAAAACAAAATCTTTTTAATTAATTATAAATTAATGTTTGTAAATGACATATTAATTCATTAATATATATAACTAAAACATTGGTGTATTTAATTTATGAAATGAATATTAAATGTTCAATCAAAAATAAGAATTTAACTTTCTCCCACATGGATTACATTAATTAATTTATAAATACATTAAGTATAAAAAAATTATTAAATTAAAGCACAATATATACCAAAATATGACATATTAACACGATATATATAATATTTGATAGGAATATAATTCATACATATGAAAATTTCATATAAAAAATAATTAAAAAAAGTTAAATAATTATTTAAATTAAATATGTAATTATTAGAATGGTTACAAAATCACAAAATTCATTAAGTGATAAAATTTTTCAAACTTACATCATTATAAAAAAAAATATCATTAATAACAAATTCCTTGACAAAGTTTCTAGACCTTAGTAACCCAATACATAAAAATAATTAACCAATAATATATAGATTTAATAATGAATAATTAATTTAAATGGTTAGTAAATTATGTATCAAATGTAGAACCAAAATAATCTATACAAGAATCACATGGTTTACCTCAAATAACGTGATGAATTCAGGATGAAAGTGAGATCACCGATAGTGGTAGAGAGGGGGAAATGGAAATGACCATGATAAAACATAGTGGTGGAAATAGTTCTCTAATGGATGTAGTTAGGGTAATAGAAATGATAGGGAAGTCATATGGGTGGAAAAGGAATCCTGACTGGGGATGCAATGAGGCTTAGGTAAGTGGGGGCGGTGATGGAGGACAAGCAGTGTCAGATTTTGGTGTGGCGAAAACAACAACATGCACATCAGAGAGGGGTTAGAAGGAGAACATGTGGTTATGGTTCTAGTTTGGAAGGTTGAGGGGTGTGAGTGAGGGGGATAGTTTTCCTCTAGAGGGTAGAGGGTGGACATGAAGTGGTGGTTGTTAGTGCGGTGGTAGCAGTGAGGGGTAGGTGTGGCAGTGGCAGTAATGAGGGATAGGGTTTGAGCAGGCATCGAGGGCTATGAAAGGGAGAAAGTTCACAAGGGGGTGGTAATAGGTAGTACATTTTTTATGGCTAGTGGCTTACATTGGTGGTTTCCTATTTCAGGGGGAATAGATGCACCAAATTTTATTAGTGTTTCTCTTTCGAAACCCGCTTTTTTGTCGTGTCAGTGGGTATAATTTTAAATTGGATTCTACCAATTATGTGAATTAAATTTTAAAAAATGTATTTACTACTTAGAATTATAATAATTTATATTATCTAATAATTTCAACTTAATTTTTTAGCATTATGAATCGTAAAAGTTGTACAAATTAATTATAACATTTAAGGTAAAAATTGATTTACTAGGGGGGTTAAACTAAAAACATAAGGGATAAAATGACCTACCAACTTGTAAAAAACCCATCATATGACCATATTTAGATCTTATCACCTCAAAGGTTTGATAATTGTAACACCCCGAACTTCCATGAGACGCTTCTCATTTAATAATGCAATAGCTTGCATGGTACGCAAGTTCGAGTTCTAACACACCGCGACTAATCAAAGTAGCCATTATGAATAGTAATAACCACTTTTTAAAATTATAGAAATTTTATATTTCAAAATGGAATTCATTTTTGTATTCGTAATATCGAAATTATCCTAAGTTTAATTTTTTGCAACTTTCTGAGAACTTCCAATATTTTATGAATAGTGATAAATACTTAAAACAACTTTTTTAATCAAAATAATTTATTGTGATAAATTATACTATTTAGTGGTTTCAAAGTATAATTAGAATATATTTTTACCATTTTATCCAATGGTGGTCATTAGAATTAATTTAACAATGAAATTGGACATAAACAATTGCCAATCTTTTGATATAAATTGTTTCTTAAAAACACGCTATTTGTTGTGACAGCGGGAATTGATTATAAAATTAATTAATGCAACTTATATGTTTTGAATTTTGTAAAATAGACATCATTTTTGAATTCGGAATATCAATTATAGCTTAGGGTGAAATTTTGGCATTGTTCAGAAAAACTTCAATTTTTGATGAATAGTGAAACCACTAAGTGGTAGTTAAATAACTGATTTTTCGTTTAAATGAAATATTACCACTTCTGTGATTTTATTTTCAAAAATCCAACATACATGGTTGTAATTAAGAAGTAAAATGTGGTTCAATGAGATTAAAATAATTTTTTGGTGAATAGTAACTTTTAAGTTCTTAATCGCGATTAGAGGTAATTAGTGTAGTTTAAGGTAAAAATAATGTTTTAATAATATGAGATGAGCTTGACACTTGTCCTACTTCTATTGGATGAGTCATGGCCGACCAAGACAACCCATGGGTAAACTTGGGGACCCCATGGAGCCACTTTAGTTAGAAAATGACATAAATACCTTTTATTTAATGTTAAAGTAAAAAAATGACACAAACATAAAATGTTTTACTAGAACAATTTTTACATGGGGTTATACAAGTCATATTTTTGACTATAAATATTCATTGGAAAGATAAAAAGATTTCCTACATCATAGTAGTTTTTTTATAATTTTTATACATTAAATAAATTAAATTATTTATGACATCATGATGATGCAGCGATGACATCATTATTTAATGATTTAAATAAAATGAGAAGATAATGTAAAATCCAAGGCTTACACTTGTCCAAATCCTATTGTATGGGTAGATTTAGAACCCTTATCACCTTATCCACGAATTACATAAGTGTGGGACCTTTAGAATCCGAAAATCATTGTGTAATAATGTAACATTTCAATCTTTCCAAAAGAGCCCCTCCTCTCCACTTATAAAAGGCCCCCACCACTCCCACCTTATTCACACCTTCAAGCCATTTGGCTAGGCCAACCTCTGTCCAAATACTCTCCCAACTTCCCCCTATTACTCCTAGAAGCCTCACTTTGGGCAGAACTCTTCCCAAGGAAGCCTTTGGCTCAAATCAAAAAGAGTTACCCGATTTTGAGGTAATGTCTTCTCTAATGTTGTTTTGTTTTATTTTTCTTCTCAAACCCACTAAACTCTTTTTATTCATTTCTTTTGTAACAACACCAGTATCCCCAATATACTAGGATGTTGTTATAAGAAGTATTCGAGATACACATACACACACCTACATCTAATGGTTAAAGAACATACGGTTTCTGTGGATGGAGAATTTCTGCCTCACGAAACGATGATTGTTCAACACTCATATAACACCTTCAGAGGTAACCATTAAGATGTAACTATTTTTATATATGATATATAATATGTTTATGTTTTACTTATGCTTCTGTATTTCTCATTTATGGCATACTTTATGATTTCCATTATGGGTAAAACGCGATAATTTCATTTTAGGAAGTGCGGACTACCGCCCCCTCAAAGTGATTTGAATCGTTAATGCCATATGTGGGATGTATAAAGGATGGAGTAAATAGTATTATACACTATACTGGAATTATATTATAAATTTATATCATTATGATTTCATTCCATTAAATATGAAATTGAAATGAAAGTAGCGTTCATGCGTACGTACGTCTTACCGTCTCCATGAACGGTGCATTTCATTTTTTACCTCTAAATGTTACGTAATATTATAAATGTATATACTGGATATATATGATATATATGACATCTAAATCATGAATATAATTCTGGATATAATGGATATTCTACCACATAAACAACTTGTAATTATAAGAAGTTTATTGTTGACTCAAGTACCAAAGATCGACAAAATGACCGTTATTAACTTAAATAATTACATAATGTTCATAACATTGTAATAAGTGATATAAAAAGGATAATGAAATTGAAAATGGTTCTTAATAAGTTATATATTAACTCTAGTTTATTATTCAGGAGGTTAAAGAAGGGTTGAGTCAAGTCAGACACGAGGTAAGGGAACTTCTTAACCCAACTTCCATTCTTTGGGTTAATCTCCTACTTTCAAATTATGTCATGATATTATTATGTCCTATCTTGTATTTGTACTTTCTTTATGTGTACTTATATTGAATACACATAATAGATCTATTTTATTTTAAAAATGATCTTTTTAAGGACTTTGTCTCAATCTCCTTTCATTGAGACATATTTGGTTTTATACACAACTTTCTTTTATACGGTGTATAAACCCCTTTGACTTTTACATTTATTCAAAAGGAATCTTTTTTATACGAAGCATTTTACTAAACGACAAAAATAGAATGTTTTCCTTTCTGTACTTATGCGGCGACAACGACTTCTCCGCCGCCGTGACCATTATTTGAGTTTCGGCTTCCTCTACAAGCCATCACTTTTTTTTAATGAAAAATAAATACAAAGTTTTAACTTGCTTTTATTTTGGTATTGAAAATGGTTTTGAAAGCGTTTTTATTATATCAATGTGTTGTATTGACATCTTGTGATTGAAATGTGGAAATTTTATGTTTCCTTTACGCATGTTTTATGTGATACGATTATGTTATGGTTTATGATATGTTTAAACCTATTCATATGAGGAATGCATTGGACTTAATAAGTGACGGGTGGAGCCCGCTATAGCTCCTCGATGCATCGGCAGGTCTCATGAGACAAACTAGTGTCTTGGCACAAGGCCTTGACAAAATCTTATTTGTGGTCTTGGCATGAGGCCTTGGCTACGTGGTTATGATAGTCTGGCATTATGCATTCCATCATTATGAAAGTGGTTATTGATATTGCATGTGATTATTCGACCAGTAGAATATCCATGTGAAGAAGTATATGGCATTATCTCATTTTACTTTTGCCATATTATGTTGAAGTTCAAGTTTAAAAGGCTTTTTTTTAGTTATACATTGCCTTAAATGTTAATGTTTATTTATGAAAGCTTCCGCAATATTGTTATCCTTACTGAGCATCTGAGCTCACCCCTTTCAATGTTTTAATATTTTCCAGGATGTGAAGAAGTATTTTAGGAATGACCTGCAGGGATAGTCAGAAGAGGATATGAGTGTGGACTATGAAGACCATGTTATTGTAGTTTGTTTACTTTTTGATGTAATGAAAGACTTATGAATATATCTAGTGTTTCCAAGGCTACTAAACTAATCGGTCTTTCGAGACTTGATCTTTTGTGATCATGCCAATGTTACGAAGTAATGCACCGACTCTGGGTAGCTGGGGTCGGGGCGTTACAGTTGGTATCAGAGGTAGTTTAGTACTAACCTTGGAAGCTAGATTTAGATAAACTCTGATTAGAGCACATAGCCCAAGGATAGACTTTGAGGATTAGTATAGAAGAACTTCCTAGAATTTTGGTATTATAGAGATTTTGTGAGTTTTCCGAGCAATACATCCCTGTCTGGATACGAGGAGGTAGAGGCGGCTCTGGCACATATGTACCTAGGGGTAAAACCCGAAAACACCGCTTTAATCTAGACTCGAACGGGAACTGGTGCACGACAACGGGCCTTGCTGCACTCTTGGTTACGACACTCCCGGGGGATATGCTTAGGATAATTCTCGTTTTCTTTACAAACCACTATGAACGGTTATGAGTATATACTTCCTCAAAGAAAAACTTTTTATGATTATGGATTATATCCATAAATAGTTCAATTTATGTTAAGTGTTTTATAAGTATGGGATTATGTATTTTGATTCATAAACTAACCTAGTTTATGCCATTTTATAGAAATGGTGCCTAGTAGAAGGAATGTGAACTCCAGAAATATGTATGATCCAAAGAGTAAGAAGGATCGTATCTTTCACGGTATTAAGCCAACATTTCGAAGGGAAATAGTCTCCCATGTGTTCTCAACATATGAAGAAATAGTATCATGTGTTAATAAGATAAGTAAAGAATTCTCTGAGTCCTATGGTTTTGAAGCGAAGCAAGAGATGAAAGGGATGGAAGAGAGAATGATGGATAAAGGGATGAGGGGAAAGAAGAATTTTCCAATATGTGGTAATTGTGGGAAGAAACATCATGGAACTTGCCTAAAGGGAATGGGAGTTTGTTATAAGTGTAGAGAAAAAGGACACAAAGTGCGTGACTGCAAGGGTAAGAAAATGGTTTCAAATGTACAATGCTTCTTTTGCAAGGATTGGGGACACTACGCAAACCAATGTCCAAATCATCAGAGTATGCCCCAAATGATGTTATTGGATAATAATAAAGTTATGATACTACCACAAATGAGGAGTAATGATTAGAGTTCTTATGTTGTTATTAATGAATTTTGTAATTTGAGTGTTGTATCAATGATGTACTGGTTATAATAATTATGGAGTATATAAGGATTGTACTGCAGTACTATTTCATCAAGGACTTGAGATTGTGTGGAACCAAGAAAAGTGACTCCACAGTAGGTTAAATTTTTGGAAAATATATGGTTGAGAGAAAGATAAACCATAATATGGTTCTGATACCGAGATAGTGATTTTGGAATAAGACGTGATTGATTTGGATAAATTATATTGGATATTCTTAACTTCCTTGAAACTGATTGATGATTTGTATACATTTTTTTGATAGGAGGAGTATATCTAGTATTCTATAAGGAATAAGGGATCATGGTAATTCAGTATGTTTAAAAAGAATACATGATGAAGGTGTTCACATGTTGTTACATGGAAAAAAGGATCTTCATTATGTTTACCTTCCTTATAAAATTTGGACTGTGAGCTGGACAGAAGTATTTTGGATAACTATAAAGGTTGGAATGGATTAAGTTGATCTTTGGATAGTATTGTTTAAGGTTAAAAAAAAATTATGAAGATTATTTTTGGAATATTATAATACTATAGTTTTAGGAAAAGGACAACCTGCAGGGTGGGGCATAACCTGACGCGTCGGACAAAGCTGCAGGAATTGAACCCACAACCACACTAGCCTACAGGAAGTCCCTGGTTATTACAAAATAATTTTACTAATCTAAATGGTATGTGTTAACATTTGGAACCTTATACAATTAGGATAAGTATAATATTTTTGGGTTTCATTATCTTTTGAGTGAAAGGTTAGTTGAAGGTTGAAACTCTAATTGTCAAGCATAAATATATATATATACCTATCTGTTATTCAATGAATAAATTAATTCTTAAACTTTATTAAAGGGATATTAAAACAAAAAATGTGTTACCCTAATACCTTATGTCTTGTTGAACTGATGATATTTTAAATCAACATAGATTGAAGGCTTTGAGGCCCTCAATTTGACAGTTGATTGTGATTGATGACCTCAATCACTCCCTACAAATATTTACGTTTTTCCTCCAATTATATGTCTCTAATTTCCACCAATGTTCTCCTTATCGAGATCATAATTTGGTGGTGACTTTCTTATTTCCATTTCCCTCTTATTAAGGATAAATTTTATTAACCTTATTTCCGATGTGGGTTTTCCACAAAGGTATTTTATCTTTTCAACCTTTTATTTTCAAAGAAAAATTTCAAATTGCGAGGACGCAATTTATTGAAGGAGGGGAGAATGTAACACCCCGAGCTTCCATGATACGCTTTTCATTTAATAATGCAATAGCTTGCATGGTACGCAAGTTCGAGTTCTAACACACCGCGACTAATCAAAGTAGCCGTTATGAATAGTAATAACCACTTTTTAAAATTATAGAAATTTTATATTTCAAAATGGACTTCATTTTTGTATTCGTAATATCGAAATTATCCTAAGTTTAATTTTTTGCAACTTTCTGAGAACTTCCAATATTTTATGAATAGTGATAAATACTTAAAACAACTTTTTTAATAAAAATAATTTATTGTGATAAATTATACTATTTAGTGGTTTCAAAGTATAATTAGAATATATTTTTACCATTTTATCCAATGGTGGTCATTAGAATTAATTTAACATTGAAATTGGACATAAACAATTGCCTATCTTTTGATATAAATTGTTTCTTAAAAACACGCTATTTGTTGTGACAGCGGGAATTGATTATAAAATTTATTAATGAAACTTATATGTTTGGAATTTTGTAAAATAGACATCATTTTTGAATTCGGAATATCAATTATAGCTTAGGGTGAAATTTTGGCATTGTTCAGAAAAACTTCAATTTTTGATGAATAGTGAAACCACTAAGTGGTAGTTAAATAACTGATTTTTTGTTTAAATGAAATATTACCACTTCTGTGATTTGATTTTCAAAAATCCGACATACATGGTTGTCATTAAGAAGTAAAATGTGGTTCAATGAGATTAAAATAATTTTTTGGTGAATAGTAACTTTTAAGTTCTTAATCGCGATTAGAGGTAATTAGTGTAGTTTAAGGTAAAAATAATGTTTTAATAATATGAGATGAGCTTGACACTTGTCCTACTCCTATTGGATGAGTCATGGCCGACCAAGACAACCCATGAGTCAACTTGGGGACCCCATGGAGCCACTTTAGTTAGAAAATGACATAAATACCTTTTATTTAATGTTAAAGTAAAAAAATGACACAAACATAAAATGTTTTACTAGAACAATTTTTACATGGGGTTATACAAGTCATATTTTTGACTATAAATATTCATTGGAAAGATAAAAAGATTTCCTACATCATAGTAGTTTTTTTATAATTTTTAGACATTAAATAAATTAAATTATTTATGACATCATGATGATGCAGCGATGACATCATTATTTAACGATTTAAATAAAATGAGAAGATAATGTAAAATCCAAGGATTACACTTGTACAAAGCCTATTGGATGGGTAGATTTCGAACCCTTATCACCTTAGCCACGAATTATATAAGTGTGGGACCTTTAGAATCCGAAAAGCATTGTGTAATAATGTAACATTTCAATCTTTCCAAAAGAGCCCCTCCTCTCCACTTATAAAAGGCCCCCACCACTCCCACCTTATTCACACCTTCAAGACATTTGGCTCGGCCAACCTCTGACCAAATACTCTCCCAACTTCCCCCTCTTACTCCTAGAAGCCTCACTTTGGGCAGAACTCTTCCCAAGGAAGCCTTTGGCTCAAATCAAAAAGAGTTACCCGATTTTGAGGTAATGTCTTCTCTAATGTTGTTTTGTTTTATTTTTCTTCTCAAACCCCCTAAACTCTTTTTATTCATTTCTTTTGTAACAACACCAGTATCCTAAATATACTAGGATGTTGTTATAAGAAGGATTCGAGCTACACATACACACACCTACATCTAATGGTTAAAGAACATACGGTTTCTGTAGATGGTGAATTTCTGCCTCACGAAACGATGATTGTTCAACACTCATATAACACCTTCAAAGGTGGCCATTAAGATGTCACTATTTTTATATATGATATATAATATGTTTATGTTTTACTTATGCTTCTGTATTTCTCATTTATGGCATACTTTATGATTTCCATTATGGGTAAAACGCGATAATTTCATTTTAGGAAGTGCGGACTACCGCCCCCTCAAAGTGATTTGAATCGTTAATGCCATATGTGGGATGTATAAAGGATGGAGTAAATAGTATTATACACTATACTGGAATTATATTATACATTTATATCCTTATTATTTCGTTCCATTAAATATGAAATTGAAATGAAAGTAGCGTTCATGCGTACGTACGGCTTACCGTCTCCATGAACGGTGCATTTCATTTCTTACCTCTAAATGTTACGTAATATTATAAATGTATATACTGGATATATATGATATATATGACATATAAATCATGAATATAATTATAGAGATAATGGATATTCTACCACATAAACAACTTGTAATTATAAGAAGTTTATTGTTGACTCAAGTACCAAAGATCGACAAAACGACCGTTATTAACTTAAATAATTACATAATGTTCATAACATTGTAATAAGTGATATAAAAAGGATAATGAAATTGAAAATGGTTCTTAATAAGGTATATATTAACTCTAGTTTATTATTCAGGAGGTTAAAGAACGGTTGAGTCAAGTCAGACACGAGGTAAGGGAACTTCTTAACCCAACTTCCATTCTTTGGGTTAATCTCCTACTTTCAAATTATGTCATGATATTATTATGTCCTATCTTGTATTTGTACTTTCTTTATGTGTACTTATATTGAATACACATAATAGATCTATTTTATTTTAAAAATGATCTTTTTAAGGACTTTGTCTCAATCTCCTTTCATTGAGGCATATTTGGTTTTATACACAACTTTCTTTTATACGGTGTATAAACCCCTTTGACTTTTACATTTATTCAAAAGGAATCTTTTTTATACGAAGCATTTTACTGAACGACAAAAAGGGAATGTTTTCCTTTCCGTACTTATGCGGCGACAACGACTTCTCCGCCGCCGTGACCATTATTTGAGTTTCGGCTTCCTCTACAAGCCATCACTTTTTTTTAATGAAAAATAAATACAAAGTTTTAACTTTCTATTATTTTGGTATTGAAAATGGTTTTGAAAGCGTTTTTATTATATCAATGTGTTGTATTGACATCTTGTGATTGAAATGTGGAAATGTTATGTTTCCTTTACACATGTTTTATGTGATACGATTATGTTATGGTTTATGATATGTTTAAACCTATTCATATGAGGAATGCATTGGACTTAATAAGTGACGGGTGGAGCCCGCTATAGCTCCTCGATGCATCGGAAGGTCTCATGAGACAAAGTAGTGTCTTGGCACAAGGCCTTGACAAAATCTTATTTGTGGTCTTGGCACGAGGCCTTGGCTACGTGGTTATGATAGTCTGGCATTATGCATTCCATCATTATGAAAGTGGTTATTGATATTGCATGTGATTATTCGACCAGTAGAATATCCATGTGAAGAAGTATATGGCATTATCTCATTTTACTTTTTCCATATTATGTTGAAGTTCAAGTTTAAAAGGCTTTTTTTAGTTATACATTGCCTTAAATGTTAATGTTTATTTATGAAAGCTTCCGCAATATTGTTATCCTTACTGAGCATCTGAGCTCACCCCTTTCAATGTTTTAATATTTTCCAGGATGTGAAGAAGTATTTTAGGAATGACCTGCAGGGATAGTCAGAAGAGGATATGAGTGTGGACTATGAAGACCATGTTATTGTAGTTTGTTTACTTTTTGATGTAATGAAAGACTTATGAATATATCTAGTGTTTCAAAGGCTACTAAACAAATCGGTCTTTCGAGACTTGATCTTTTGTGATCATGCCAATGTTATGAAGTAATGCACCGACTCTGGGTAGCTGGGGTCGGGGCGTTACAATAATGACCCATTTTGGGTTCTTTTTTCAAGATAAAAACATGGGTGTAATTGATTATTTTCAAAATATTCTATGTGTGTCCTCTCCCCCAATTATTAAAGGACACCCATTATATTCTCCTATTAAAACATAAAATTAAAATTGGTTTAGCCAATACCTAAACAAATCACTTACTTAATCCCCTCCCAACATCCTATATCCATTGTTTTGATCATAAATCCAACATAGGATGGCTTTTTGTGCAAACCTAAAGAATATGTCTTAAGAAGAGGTAATATTCTTAAACAATAATTTTCATTTTGTTTCTTCTTACACCTCATTAAAATTTTATTAAACCATAATCATATAATAACATCAGTATATTCCATATACTATTATGTTATTATGTTAAGGGCATATCCTCTATTTATCTCATCTTCCATCAAATGGGAAATGAAATCGTTGATCGGGTGTACGACGAACTATCACCTCGTAAAAGGATGTAATTCATTTTTCATCACCACCTTTATAGAATAAATATAATGATGGATTTAATATATGTTTATAATATTTATAATATTATTATACTTTTTTAATTTTAATATCACATATGCCTTCTTATGTTACATTTCGTTTAAAATACAATAACATCACTCTTGTGTATGAGAGACTACCGCCCCGCAAAATGATGTGATTAATTTTTCACTTGCACTTTACACGGAAGGTAATAAGAAAAAATTTAGTGAATATATGTCATGACCCGCCCTCGGGGCCCGTGCCGTGACTACCCAAAGCCCGCCTTCCAAAGGCCAGGGGCTGGCGACTAGCACCAAGGCGTAAATCCTGGTAAAAAGGGGAAGGCATTGCCTTTGTAAAGTAAACAAGCACCACAGAGTAAGCAAGTGGAAAAGTAAACACTAAGTAAGAACAGAGTACAACTGAAAGTGCGGAAAAGTAAATGGGCCAGTATACAAACCCAAACTGAAAGTAAAGTACAACTCGAAAGGGAAAACAACAACTGTAAAGTAAAAACCGCTACACCGAGCTGTCCACTGGAAATCCCACCTGAAGGGTGGGTACAGATAGCTCCACTTCTCCTCGGGTCCCACCGTCCGCTCCGAGCACGTCCCGCCCAGTGGTCCACCTCCAGGTACCGTCCTGCTCTGCAAGCCTCAACCACGATCAACGCTGTCCCTCGTCTGCAACCAACACAACATAGTGCGGGCATAGCCTGTGTAGGGGTGAGTATAAGCTACTTAGTAGGGACGCCGAGACCCCTGCAGGTCTCCCAAAATCCAAAAAGGATAAACCACAAAGGAAAGATACAATCACGAAGTAATAACCGACACTGCTTAGGTATATGCCCACACATATACCTAAGTCATCAATTCCAATATGCTCCAACCTCCGAGCCCAAGTAAAACTCAGTCCACACAGGAAAGTATACATATTCCACACAGGAAAGCAAAACGAAATCCACACAGGAGAGAACAACACAATCCACACAAGAAAGCAACAGGATTCAGCTCACACAAGTATACTTCTTCGAAAGATGATAGAGATGATCACTGATCCATCTAATTCGTCGGACCCACGAAGGATCAAAAGGTACTAACCCCCGTAAAGACCCACACAGGATCGGACCCACACAGGATCTGTAGGCCCTGGTTCACACAGGACCGCTGAGCGCAGACCCACACAGGATCAGACCCACACAGGATCGGTAGCACTGATCCACACAGGATCGCTGAGTGCTGTAGTCGTCGTCGTCGAATCCACTAAGGATCTCTGAACAGTCGTCGTCGCAGTCACAGTAGCAGTCGCAGCCAGCTCTAGGGTTCCCGCACACAGCAAGCTCATTCGGGAGGGTCCGCTCTACGAGCTGAGAGGCTGATACATCAACTGTCACAAAGTCCAGAGTTGATGTATCCAAAAGTTCCGTATCGTCAACAGGAACTCAATGCAACAGACGGCGCATCGATCGGACGCCCGGTATGAGAGTTATTTGATTTTTCGTCCCAGGGGCCCGGTTGGTTTTTAAGGTAAAACCAACCCGACCGTACTCCACCTGAGTCCAAACCTCGGGCGGAGAGTGCTAAAAGATCAGTCTCACTAAGAGGAACTCAACAAAGCTGACGGCACGTCAATCGGACGTCCGTAGCTCAAGATATGAGCGTTTCCGCTCCGAGGGCCCGGTTGGTTTCGTAAACGAACCAACCCGGCTGAACTCAAAGTATTCCGAAACTTTTAGTGCGATATACCAAAACGTTCGTCTCGACCCAAGGATCGCATCGCCACTGACGGCGCGTCGTTTGGAAGTCCGTAGCTCGAGTTATGGGCATTTGAATCCAAACCGCTCGGTAAAAGGGGTTTTGGGCCCGGGCCGTCCCGGCCCGAGACCCCCCGGTTGGGCCGAACCGGGTTGACCCGCCCCGGACAGGGTCGACCCGGCGCGGCCCAGCCCGACGCGGCCCGGCTCGGCCCGACCCGGCCTGGCCTGGCGGACCGGCCAGGCGCGCCGTTTCGGCGCAAGGCAGCGCGCTGCCAGCTCGGCCGAAGGCCGAGCTGATTGGAAAACGTGGGGGCCGCCTGCCCCCTTTGTGAAACCGCCCCCCCTCATTATGGGGGGCCGTTTATTTGCTGGTCAGGGGATTAATTCCCCCCGGTTTGCCTCCCTTCTGGCCGGCCCGACCTGGCCGACCGGTTCTTCCTCAACGGGATCGGCAAAGGCCGGTCCCCCTTCCGTCTTCCGACACCGGAGGCCCGGCTAGCCGCCGGTCTTCTCGTTCCGCTGCGGCCCGGAACCGGCCGCGACCTTCGTCGTCCGGCGCGGTGCGACGACACCGCGCCCCTCCGCCGCGGCCCCGCTCCAGCCGCGGCGCCTTCGACTTTCTTCGACGCGGCGCGACGGCGTCGCGTCCTTGCATTATTTTACAACGCGGTGCGACGGCGCCACGCGTTTCTTGCCGTATGATCCTGCGTGGTGTGACGGCACCGCACCACACCCGATTCAGTCCACAACAGAATCAACATAAAAAGGAGGAGGGTCGGCCGTGTTCGTGCGGTCCGGCCCCCTCGCGTTATTCGCTAACAATTGGACAAATTTCACGAAGAAATAAACATGGGTATAAATCATGATCAAAGAATAATGAAATAAACCCCTACCTCGATTTCAAGTGCGGAGCACATCAACAAGCTACGGAAGACAAGCGTCGTGGAGGTCGGGCTTCGCGGAAACTGGATGTCGTTTCCGTTGACGTCGAGGTGCGTCCGAAGAGGTACGTCGTTGGAGAGGCTTCGTAAGCTGACAGAGATAATCCGAAGAGGAAACGGCGTCTCCTTCCGTTGACATGGGAAGAAGATCGAAGAAGCGGCGTCGTCGATCTTCGGAAACACACCGGCTACGAAGAAGAGAGAAGCGGCGTTTTTCGTCGGAGCTTAAGTGTTCTTCGTGTTCTTCGTCAAGGTTGAAGAAGATGGAGAGAACTTTTCAAAACCTCTCAAGAAGGCAAAGAAGACCAACCAAAATAAAATAAGCTTAAGGCTTATTTTATTAACACAACTAAACACTTGAATTTCAAAAGTTTGAAATTAAAACAACTGAACTCAATTAATAACCTAAGTTGTCTAGATTAATTAAAGAGGAGTTATAGGGAGTTTAAAAGGGATATGAAGTGTTAGGGTTCGTGTGGGGCCCACCACACTTAATCCTCTCAAGGGAGGTTAAGTGGATGTGGGTCCCACCCCTAACTCCCTTTGGGAGGTTATAACCAACTTGGGTAAAAATAAAATGTGATTCCACATTTTATTTAACTTCATTTTAAATTCCCAAAAACTAACTCCCAACCCGCATAAAACGCAACCTCAGAAAAGGTCTCTTTAAGCGAATATCGGCGCTGCGAGTTCATCGGTGCCCTCAGAATTCGATTCCAGGCACCGGTTCAAAAGTTAGAAATTCCCGCTCATTCGTTCACTGAACGTACCCGAGCCAAACTTCGGAAATTGATTCCGGGCACTCCGGGCCTCGGAATCAGGTGCCGTCAGAAACCACGTTCTTGTAAAATTCCAAAGAAAATTAAGAAAAAAATTTCCCTTGAATTTTATGGGTCTTTACATTACTCCCACCTCAGGGCTTTACGTCCCCGTAAAGATACATCAAAACCAGGGAAACAAATGAGGGTATTGAGCACGCATCTGAGACTCCCGCTCCCAAGTGCTCTCCTGGAGATTCCTGTGCTGCCATCTGATGCGCACTAGAGGAATCGACCGTCCACGTAGGACCCGCTCCTGTCGATCCTCGATCTCCACCGGGACCTCCGTAAAAGTCGCCCCATCGTCAACGTCAAGCTCCCCATGGTCAATGATGTGCGTCGGGTCGTGCACGTATCTCCTCAGCTGAGACACGTGGAAGACGTCGTGCACCCGGTGCAACTGAGGTGGTAGATCCAGGCGATAAGACACCTCGCCAATCCTGCTGAGGACCTGGAAGGGTCTGATGAAGCACGGTGATAACTTGCCGCCTCGGCCAAATCTCCGTATTCCACGTCGAGGTGAGACCCGCAAGAAGACGTGGTCGCCATCCTCGAACTATAGTGGCCTCCGCCTCCTGTCAGCGTATGACTTCTGCCGGCTCTGAGCTATCCTCATCCGCTCCTGGATGACCTGGACCTTCTTTGTCATGGCCTGGACCATCTCCGGTCCCACAAGTGCTGACTCCCCAGGGTCTGTCCATCACAAAGAAGATCTACAAGGTCGACCGTACAATGCCTCGTATGGTGCCATCCCGATGGCGGAGTGGTAGCTGTTATTGTACGCAAACTCCACCAAGGGTAGGTGGTCCTCCCAGCTACGACCAAAGTCGAGGACACATGCACGGAGCATGTCCTTGAGAGTCTGAATGGTCCTCTCCGTCTGACCATCCATCTGAGGGTGAAAGGATGTGCTCAAATGTAGCTGCGTCCCGAACGCCTCCTGCAACCCCTTCCAAAGCCGGGAAGTAAAGCGAGCATCTCGATCGGAGACGATAGATGATGGCACACCGTGGAGCCGCACAATCTTCTGAACGTAGAGACGTCCCAAGCTCTCCACAGAGCCCTGCTCTCTGATGGGTAAGAAGTGTGACGACTTGGTGAGTCGGTCAACAATCACCCAAATGGAGTCGTGACCTCTGGAAGTGCGTGGAAGTCCAGTCACGAAGTCCATAGATATCCCGTCCCACTTCTACTCTGGGATCTCCAAAGGCTGTACCAAGCCTGCTGGTACCTGATGCTCTGCCTTCACCTGCTGGCAGGTGAGGCATCGAGAAACAAACTCTGCCACAACCTTCTTCATGCCTGGCCACCAGTGCTGTCATCTGAGATCCTGGTACATCTTCGCCACTCCAGGATGTACCGCCAAAGGAGAAGTGTGAAACTCTCTCAGCACCTCCTCTCGCAAAGCGACTGGTAGCATGGTACGTCCTCTAAAAAGGATGTCGTGCTCTGCTCCAAGGGAGAAACCATTTAGTTCCTGTCCCGAGGATATCTGTGCACGCCGTGTCTCACAGTCAGTGTCCTCACGCTGTGCCTCTCTGACCCGCTGCAGTAGTGGAGGAGTGACTGTGAGAGACTGAAGGAAGGCTATTCCATCTCTATCCACGAAGGATATCTGCAAAGAGGCTAGCTGCTCTGTCGCCTCCTCAAGTAGCTAAATTCCCGTCCTCCTGCTGAGGGCATCGACTACTACGTTCCCCTTTCCAGGTGTATAGACTATCTCAAAGTCATAGTCCTGGAGGAACTCGAGCCATCGCCGCTGTCTCAGGTTCAGGTCCTTCTGCGAGAAGATATACCTGAGACTCTGATGATCAGAAAAGACTGTAAAGTGCTCGCCCATCAGATAGTGTCGCCATGTCTTCAGAGCGAAGACCACTACTGCTAAATCCAGGTCATGGGTAGCGTAGTTCTGCTCATGCGGCCTCAATTGTCGTGATCCATAGGCGATCACTGCCCGCTCCTGCATCAGAACACATCCGAGTCCGGTCCCTGATGCATTGCAGTAGACTACGTACCCTACTCCCTCCTCAGGCAACCTCAAGATAGGTGCGATGGTCAACCTCTGTCTCAGCTCCTGGAAGCTCTGCTGACACCTGTCTGACCACACGAAGGGTTTCCCCTTCTTCGTCAAAGCTGAGAGTGGTGCCGCAACTCTAGAGAAGTCTGACACGAATCTCCGGTAGTATCCAGCTAGTCCCAAGAAACTCCGATCCTCCGTCACGCTCCTGGGTGGCTCCCAAGCTAACACAGCCTCGATATTCGCAGGATCCACTGCAACTCCCGCCTCAAAGATGACGTGTCCCAAGAAGTGGACCTCACGTATCTAGAACTGGCACTTCAAGAGCTTACCATAAATCAAGTGCTCTCGGAGTGTGTCTAGTACAACCCGTAAGTGGTAGGCGTGCTCCTCCTTAGTCGTCGAGTAAATCAAATTGTCGTCGATGAAGACCACGACAAATCAATCGAGGTATGGCTGAAAGATCCTGTTCATGAGGGCCGTGAACACTGCTGGAGCATTGGTTACGCCGAAAGGCATAACCAAGAACTCATAGTGGCCATACCGACATCTGAAGGCCGTCTTCTGCACGTCCTCGTCTCTAACTCTGAGCTGATGATAGCCTGACCTGAGGTCTATCTTCGATAACCACTGTGCTCCATTGAGCTGATCAAAGAGGTCATCAATCCTCGGTAGCGGATACTTGTTCCTCACTATCACCTGGTTCAGGCAACAATAGTCAACACCAAGTCACAAGCTCCCGTCTGCCTTCTTGGCGAACAAAATCGGGGAAGCCCAGGGTGAAACACTGGGTCAGATGAACCCCTTGCCCTGCAAGTCCTCCAACTGTACCCGTAGCTCTCGAAGCTCGGCGAGGGCCATCTGATATTCTGGAGTCGATATTGGGGCTGTCTCGGGGTACAGGTCAATATAAAAGTCTACCTCTCTACGAGGAGGTAGCCCTGGAACGTCTTCGGGAAAAACATCCACAAATTGATCCACCACTGCAGGAAAACCAGGACTCCGCACGTCAACTTTTCCTAGGATGAGGCTAGCCAACTGATGAGTGATGGGCTGTACTCTCCTCCGCGGAAGTCCATCCTATGCTGCAAAGGCTCCCTTCTTGCCGGTGAAGGTGAACCTGCTCCCGTCGGTGCGTACACATTACACCTTGCGCCTAAAACAGTCAATCTGTGCATGGACCATAGATAACCAATCCATGCCCAAGATGACGTCGTAAGGCCTCGACGCTGCTACAAGAAGATCCCAGCCGAAGCTCTCGCCTCCTAGAGTAAGCTCACACTACCGGCACCAGTGCGTAATCGTCGAGTCTGCTCCCGTAGGAGTCTCTAGCCGTAAGGATCGAGCCAACGGCTCTGTCGGAATCTCCGAGCTCCGAACAAGGGAAACGGCTATGAAAGAGTGACTCGCTCCTGTGTCTATAAGTACTATAGAAAGGGTGGAATAGACACAGATAGTACCTTGAATCATCTCGGGTGCGCCGTGGTCGTAGGCCTCTGCTGCCTGGAGCTGTGCCTGTCTCTGCCCGCCAGCTCCCTGTGGTCGGGGTGGACCTCCTGGTGGTGGTGGTGGTAGAGTCTCAAAGCGTCGCCCACCACCTGCTACTCGGCTAGCTCCTCTACCTCATCCGCCTCCTCCCTAAGGACTGCCACGGTCGGCCCTCTGCCTCTGCCTCAGTGGTCCCTCAACCGTCTTCTGCTCCTTGGCACGGCGGGTCGGGCAATCACGAGCCATGTGGCCCTACCCGCCGCACGAGTAGCACTGTCTGCCTCTCGAAAGACTGGCTCCATGCTGTGTGCCCCGCACTACTGAGCCAGTGTCCTGAGGTCGTCTGCCTAAAGGTCTGGTCTGCCTGGACCCATGATTCATCCGTCGACTGCCTGCTGCAGAAGACTCTGCTACGTGCCGCCCTGCGGTGGGTCTCGGCACTTGTGTAGACTCATCAAGGAAGCTCTCGATCAAAAGGGCCCGCTCCAGTACTCCCGTCTGAGTCGGAATGCTGAGGGAGATCAGCGATGCCCTGATCTCGTGTCTCAATCCCTGCTCGAAGGTCCGGGCCTGGAAGAATGGGTCCCGTACCATGTTGGTCGAGTAGCGCGAGAGATTAGTAAATCTCACTGAGTACTGAGCGACCGTCATACTGCTCTGCCGCAGCTGAAGAAGCTCCTGGATGCACACCGCACGAAGGGTGGCTGGGATGAACTCCGAGTGGAAGAGTCTCTCAAAGTCCGTCCATAGTAGAGATGCCTCATCGTGCACCTAGAGCATCAAACTCCACCATCGTCCTGCTGCTGCGTGCAGTAGGCTCGCAGCGAGGATCACCATGAGGTCTGCAGGTGTCCTCACTAGCCTAAAAACTCGTACCACTGCCTCCAGCCAGTCCTCTACTGCCTGGGGGTCCGTCTCCCCACGGAACCTAGGCGGTCACTGGCACTGAAACTCATGCAGTGCACTGAGGTGACGTGCATCGTCAGCGACTGGTGATGGAAGCATCGGTGGCTCGGCGGGTAGTGCTACCGCCGGTGCCACTGCGGACAAAGGGCCCTACACCGAGGCCTCGTCGCTCGGTGGGCTGTCGTCACGCTCGACTCTCGTAACCCTAGCTGGCTGCCGTCGTGGGGCCATCCTAAAAAGGAAACAGGTGCGCCACAGTCAGAATAGTATACCTGGTGAGCTGATATAAAGTAATCACAAAGAAAACTTTGAAACACACATGCAATCAATGTTTTCGTGCATTAAGTCAGAAATCAGAAGTCAGGGTCCTGGTGTATGGATACGTCGGCCGCCGCACCAACACTGAACTCCCTGGACTGATAACCACTCTCAATACGCTAAACATTATTGCTTCACATAGAAAAGATCAGAGTTCGCGGTAGAACCAAACTTCTCTGATACCAATTTGTCACGACCCGCCCTCGGGGCCCGTGCCGTGACTACCCCAAGCCCGCCTTCCATAGGCCAGGGGCTGGCGACTAGCACCAAGGCGTAAATCCTGGTAAAAAGGGGAAGACATTGACTTTTTAAAGTAAACAAGCACCACAGAGTAAGCAAGCGGAAAAGTAAACACTAAGTAAGAACAGATTACAACTGAAAGTGTGGAAAAGTAAATGGGCCAGTATACAAACCCAAACTGAAAGTAAAGTACAACTCGAAAGGGAAAACAGCAACTGTAAAGTAAAAACCGCTACACCGAGATGTCCACTGGAAATCCCACCTAAAGGGTGGGTAAAGATAGCTCCACTGCTCCTCGGGTCCCGCCGTCCGCTCCGAGAACGTCCCGCCCAGTGGTCCACCTCCAGGTACCGTCCTGCTCTGCAAGCCTCAACCACGATCAACGCTGTCCGTCGTCTTCAACCAACACAACGTAGTGCGGGCATAGCCCGTGCAGGGGTGAGTATAAGCTAATCAGTAGGGACCCCGAGACCCCTGAAGGTCTCCCAAAATCCACAAAGGATAAACCACAAAGGAAAGATACAATCACGAAGTAATAACCGACACTGCTTAGGTATATGCCCATACATATACCTAAGTCATCAATTCCAATACGCTCCAACCTCCGAGCCCAAGTACAACTCAGTCCATATAGGAAAGTATACATATTCCACACAGGAAAGCAAAACGAAATCCACACAGGATAGCACAACACAATCCACACAGGAAAGAAACAGGATTCAGCTCACACAGGTATACTTCTTCGAAAGACGATAGAGATGATCACTGATCCATCTAAGTCGTCGGACCCACGAAGGATCAAAAGGTACTAACCCCCGCAAAGACCCACACAGGATCGGACCCACACAGGATCTGTAGGCGCTGGTTCACACAGGACCGCTGAGCGCAGACCCACACAGGATCATACCCACACAGGATCGGTAGCACTG
Organism: Viscum album; assembly: GCA_963277665.1. Taxonomy (NCBI): domain Eukaryota; kingdom Viridiplantae; phylum Streptophyta; class Magnoliopsida; order Santalales; family Viscaceae; genus Viscum; species Viscum album. The sequence goes on from OY728162.1 coordinate 359,216,850, forward strand.
ATCCACACAGGATCGCTGAGTGCTGTAGTCGTCGTCGTCGAATCCACTAAGGATCTCTGCACAGTCGTCGTCGCAGTCACAGTAGCAGTCGCAACCAGCTCTAGGGTTCCCGCACACAGCAAGCTCGTTCGGGAGGGTCCGCTCCACGGGCCGAGAGGCTGATACATCAACTGTCACAAAGTCCAGAGTTGATGTATCCAAAAGTTCTGTATCGTCAACAGGAACTCAACGCAACAGACGATACGTCGATCGGACGCCCGGTCTGAGAGTTATTGTCTTTTTCATCCCAGGGGCCCGGTTGGTTTTTAAGGAAAAACCAACCCGAACGTACTCTACCTGCATCCAAACCTCAGGCAGAGAGTGCCAAAAGATCCATCTCACTAAGAGGAACTCAACAAAGCTGACAGCACGTCAATCGGACGTCCGTAGCTCAAGATATGAGCGTTTCCGCTCCGAGGCCTCGGTTGGTTTCGTATACGAACCAACCCGGCCGAACTCAATGTATTCCGAAACTTTGAGTGCGATATACTGAAACGTCCATCTCGATCCAAGGATCGCATCTCCGCTGACAGCGCGTCGTTTGGAAGTCCGTAGCCCGAGTTATGGGCATTTGAATCCAAACCGCTCGGTAACAGGGGTTTCGGGCCCGGGTCGTCCCGGCCCGAGACCCCCCGGTTGGCCCGAACAGGGTCGACCCAACCCAGACAGGGTCGACCCGGACTGGCCCGGCGCGGCCCGGTGCAGACCGTCGCGGCGCGGCGAGGCGCGGTCTGGCCTGGCGGACCGGCCAGGCGCGCCGGTTCGGCGCAAGGCAGCGCGCTGGGTGCGCTGCCAGCTCGGCCGAAGGCCGAGCTGATTGGAAAACGGGGGGGGGGGGGGGGCCTGCCCCCCTTTGTGAAACCGGTCCCCCTCATTATGGGGGGCCGTTTATTTGCTGGCCGTGGGATTAATTCCCCCCCGGTTTGCCTCCCTTCCGGCCGGCCCGACCTGGCCGACCGGTTCTTCCTCAACGGGACCGGCAAAGGCCGGTCCCCCTTCCGGCTTCCGACACCGGCGGCCCGGCTGGCCGCCGGTCTTCTCGTTCCGCCACGGCCCGGAACCAGCCGCGGCCTTCTTCGTCCGGCGCGGTGTGACGACACCGCGCCCCTCCACCGCGGCCCCACTCCGGCCGCGGCGCCTTCGACTTTCTTCGACGCGGTGCGACGACGTCGCGTCCTTGCATTATTTTACGACGCGGCACGACGACACCACACGTTTCTTGCCGTATGATCCTGCGCGGTGCGACGACACCGCGCCACACCCGATTCAGTCCACAACAGAATCAACATAAAAAGGAGGAGGGTCGGCCGTGTTCATGCGGTCCGGCCCCCTCGCGTTATTCGCTAATAATTGGACAAATTTCACGAAGAAATAAACATGGGTATAAATCATGATCAAAGAATAATGAAATAAACCCCTACCTCGGTTTCAAGTGCAGAGCACGTCAACAAGCCGCGGAAGACAAGCGTCGCGGAGGTCGGGCTTCGCGGAAACCGAACGTCGTTTCCGTTGACGTCGAGGTGCGTCCGAAGAGGTACGTCATTGGAGAAGATTCGTAAGATGACATAGATAATCCGAGGAGGAAACTGCATCTCCTTCCGTTGACACGGGAAGAAGATCGAAGAAGCGGCGTCATCGATCTTCGGAAACACACCGGCTACGAAGAAGAGAGAAGCGGCGTTCTTCGTCGGAGCTTAAGTGTTCTTCCTGTTCTTCGTCAAGGTTGAAGAAGATGAAGAGAACTTTTCAAAACCTCTCAAGAAGGCAAAGGAGACCAACCAAAATAAAATAAGCTTAAGGCTTATTTTATTAACACAACTAAACACTTGAATTTCAAAAGTTTGAAATTAAAACAACTCAACTCAATTAATAACCTAAGTTGTCAAGATTAATTAAAGAGGAGTTATAGGGAGTTTAAAAGGGAGATGAAGTGTTAGGGTTCTTGTGGGGCCCACCACACTTAATCCTCTCAAGGGAGGTTAAGTGGATGTGGGTCCCACCCCTAACTCCTTTTGGGAGGTTATAACCAACTTGGGTAAAAATAAAATGTGTTTCCACATTTTATTTAACTTCATTTTAAATTCCCAAAAACTAACTCCCAACCCGCATAAAACGCAACCTCGGAAAAGGTCTCCTTAAGCGAATATCGGCGCTGTGAGTTCATCGGTGCCCTCGGAATTCGATTCTGGGCACCAGTTCAAAAGTTAGAAATTCCCGCTCGTTCGTTCACTGAACATACCCGAGCCAAACTTCGGAAATTGATTCCGGGCACTCCGGGCCTCGGAATCAGGTTCCGTCATAAACCGCATTCTTGTAAAATTAAAAAGAAAATTAAGAAAAAAATTTCCCTTGAATTTTACGGGTCTTTACAATATATGTGATATATATGAAATTATATTTATTCTATAAAATTAATATACCACTCAATTCCTTACCCTTTTACTCATTAAGGAAATGATAACATCACTCATGCGTACGTATGACCTACCATCTCCACGAAGCAATCTGATCCATTCTCAATGTTCAAATTTCAATAATGATTATAAAATTTATATAATAAAAAAATTATATTTATAAAATTCTTATCATTTTGGATATGTTGTAACAATATAATACATGCAATAACCAAAACATTATAAAAACCATTATAAGGTATCATATATGGTGTTATAAGGGGATCATATATGATGTTATAAATATATATATAGTTATATAATAAATTAATAACATTATAAAAACCATTATACATGAGGTTAAATCATGTTCAACCAAAAGGAAGTGTGGGGTAAGAGACTTTATCTCAAATTTCATTCATTGAGACATATTGAAATGTTATGCACCTAATTTCTTTAATATGGTGTATATACAACCGCTTTGAATTATAATATAAAGTTTCATTAAAAATTCATGGTATTTCCATTTTCAATTTGAATTATTTCATACAAGGTGATTTGAATTAAAATTTACCAAGTGGTAATGAACTTCATACCTCAATTTCCTTTCATTGGGTTATATCACTTCTTTTCTGTCTTTTATATTCTATGTGTGTAATGACTTTTTATTATCTTATATTGTATCTACACCAGTTTTATTTGGTTTTTTAGTTAATAAAAATAATCAACTCAATTATTAATTTTCACTTTAATTTTAGGATCATTGTGATAGTTTCTTTCATAATCTCATTTTAATCAGGATTGTCTATATTTGAATTTCCATTGAAGAAAATTATTTGATCATTGTAAAATATAACACTTTAATTTTCTTATAATTTAGTTATTCATGAATTTTTAAGTAATAGTACCATTTTCCCACTCTTTTTTTACTTAAAATGAATGAGAAAATATTTTTAATAAAATTCGACTATATTTTTCTCTTCGGTCAAAAATCATTTTTCATCAAAATCCATGTTCTCTAAAAATGTTATAAAAAGTGTTATTAACCTTTAAAAAATGATTTATTAAAGTAATGGTTACCCATTTTTAATTTTTACACATTTTTTTAATGAAATATTTATGTCATTTTCAAAATAAGCCCTACTTAGATTTTACCAAAAAAGTAAAAGGAATATTTTTTTAACATATATGACATGAATACAATTTCCAACTATTAGGAGAATTTGATTTTTTTAAAGATTATTTTATAATATTAGAAGGTTATTTTCAATTTTTTTTGCGAACCTTTAGTTTTAAAATTTTTGTTTCATGATGTAAAGGATATTTTCCTCAATAATGTTTCTAAATATATTTTTATTATATTTCTATTAATCAATTACAACAACAATTTTTTACTTAAAATATACTAAGAATATGTTGTATTGATACCATAATTATTCTTTATAAGTATGGGTTATGATCATTTTTTCTAAGTAAAGTATTAACATTCACTTACTTGATTCATTTTTATGCGCATTAACTTTTACTTGAGATATTAACTTTCCTTCAACCTTTAGACATTAAATTTACCCTAAGCATCCTTATTATTTATCATGGATATTTTTATTTCTTAAAACATATAGCATTTATACATATGGTTTTCTATATTGAAAGTTATTTTTTTATATGAGGAAATATTGATAAATATTCATTCTTTACTCAATATGAATATTTGATGATAAGACACATTGTTCATAAATTAAATCGATTATTAGATATATGAGTAATGATTTGAATATGAAGTGATGGGTGGGGCCCTAAATTATATATCCCCTCAATGAATCAATAGTTTCATGTGGTGAATTAGTAATCTATCATTAAATGGGTTTCAACCTGATGTTTTAAACCACCTTATGGAAGGTCTTGATAGCAGAGGTATCATAATGGATAAGATCATGAAATATAATAATTAATCATTTACTTAATTAAGAACTTATTTATTACTATATATGATATTTATATAATGATATTATATCCAAATGCATTTAATTCTCATTTTATTGATTAAATGGAATGTTTTTTCATTTATTTAACATGATATTCAAGTTATTTAAATGACACATGTGTTATGTTATACACATTTCCATATTTATCTTTCCTTATCTATTCATGGCAATGAAGTTATTTAAATCAAATATGTGTTAAATTATTTAGCTTTCCATATTTATTATTCATTATTTAATAATGATAGTCAAATTATTTATTAAATGTAATATGTGTTCAAATATTTACCTTTCCATGTTGATTATTCCATATTTATTATTATTCACTTACTCATGATAGCTTCTGATTTATGTAACTCTTAATGATTATCTGAGCTCACCATTATTTTTTTCCTTTCCTAGGAATTGTATTCTTAATGATATGAAAGGATTTTCTAGAGGGAATAATTATATTATTGAAAAAAAATTATGTTGTAATTTGTGTATTTCAATGTAATACAAGGCTCAAGTATGAATCTATTTTAATAAGACTACTAAACTATTTAGTCCTTTGGGATGCGATTCCTTATATCTAGTATCAATGTTATAAAGCAGAAACTGGCTTTAGGATACTAAGGTTGAGGTAATTATAGTTAGTATCAAAGGGAGGTTTAGTAGAAACCTTGGCAACTAGATTAAGAAAAACATAGATTAGGGGGTGTATCCCTATGATAAACTTTGAGGATACGTATATAATAACATCCTAATGTTTTTAAAATTTAAGGATTATGTGGTTTTTTCTAGAAATAAATCCATATCTAGATTCTACAAGTGTACATGATTCTAGAATATATGTAACTATGGGTAATAACCAAAAAAAGGTGTGTTGGTATTGACTCGAGCATTACATGGTATATGATAGTGGACCTTACTATGCACCTGGATTGACACTCATGGGTGATTTTCATTAGATAATTCAAATTTTATATACAAACTAATATGAAGGATTTGAATATATGGTGACAATTAATGACCTAAGTTTAACCTAAGGTGTCTTATATTAAAAAGAAGGTGTCTCAAAGAAATGATAAAATGTTTTATTTGTGTAAAAGAAGGTAATAATGTAATGATTTTCTAAGAAAAAATGATGAGTATAATAGAAAGAAATAAATTTCATCCTAGGGACCCATTTATAGTTCTTTGTATTAAATTTGGGGAACCTATAAATTATCCAAGTCAATGACCAATTCTTATGATTAACCCTTAGACCAAGGAAGTACCTATATTGAAATAAAATGGTTGAAGTATTTATGTATTGGTATTATATAATTATATTATAGAATTAATTTTACCATTGGTATTTTGGTTATAAGAATCATGAAACATTTAATGATTGTGTTAAATTTTAGAAGCATATATGTCTCCATAAACTTAAGAGTTATGGATACCATCATGGGTTTACAAGTTTAAGGTTGATCATAAGTTCAAATTTATAAAATAAACAATTGATTTTTTTGGTAGGAATATAACATGACTGAGAATATTTTTAGAAATAATTTATGAGAATACAATCTATTTATTTAGTATATGAAAAAATTATTTGAGGAAGGATGTATATACTTTTTTTTGGACTTAAGTTTAAAGGTATTGGTAACCTTTAGGGTTTATCATATATTTGATATTGTGGTAATTATAGGTTATTAAACTTTGGTAAATTTATAGGAATTATATTAATATGGTTTTATAAAAATGACAACCTGAATGTTGGGTGAAAACCAAGCACATCTGGAAAGGTTGCATGGATTGAACCCACAACCTAAGGTAAATAAGGGTGTTGCACCTACCAATGGAATATATGATGTTCTAGTTAATATGTCATTGTTTTTACTTAAATTATTTGATTGATAAATATTAATAACAAAATAGTGGTGTTTCTATTGAGGTTTATTCTCTAACCATATTGGTTTCAAATAATATTTAGATATAGACAAAAAGACTTTCCACTCTTTTATGGATCTTACAATACAATAAAAGTGAATTTTAGTGTTTCAGGCATAAAAAAAATTAATTTTTATATATTATTTTCTTAGAGTAAGAGATGAATTGGAAATTTACTAAGGCGAAAAAAATGATGAAATTGGGATTATGAAATAGTAATATATCAAGTAAGTATATTTCCTAATATTCTTAATCAATAAAATAATTCCATAACTTTTGGAAAAGGATCATGAAACATAAATGTTATCCTATTATAATTATATCATATGAATCAAATGGTCTTTTAAATCATCACATATTTATGGTTTTTAGTTTCTTAACTTCACATTGATCATTAAATTTATTGTGATAAATGATTCCTATAACTCTATAATTATTTATACTTTTCTTCCAAGTCTATATATTCACTTGCCACCAATATTATCCTACTTGGAAACATAGTTATGTGTTATTATAGATGAACTTCATATTTACCTTTATATATTATAAATAGGAAGTTTTATTAAACCTTTTACAATGTTATATTTTCAATATTTTTTTTTCAAATATCAAACCATTGATTACCGAGATCATGTTTAAATTGACAAGATGCAATTTATTGAAGGTGGGGAGAATATAACTCCCCAAGATTTAAAAAAGAATATTGTATTAGATAACATATTTGACACACAACAACAATATTATATGATAATTTAACATCCTAATACTTTATGATATATTTATTTTAAAATAATTTCATCCTCTTTGATTGCTTGCAGAACACGCAACCCCAAGTCTAAATGAACCGTAATATAGTATACCGTTATAACCCATCCATTAAATTAGTATTTATAAATATTAATTAATAAATTATGAAAATTAAAATTTTCAAACATTTATAAACAAATTAAATGGTTATCTATTTATTAGGAATAAAATAATAATTATTTTAAAGAAAAAGAAATGTTTTCTGAAAAATTGTATTTTTCTAAAAAAGAGTTTTATCGCGCATTGTGCACATAATTTAAAATTATTTTTATAAAATTTATATAAAAAATTTGATAAAATTAACTGAATTTTTAAAATAATAATATTAAAAGTATCTTAGGGTAATTTTTTGGGTTTTTTCTTAAATGTTTCATTTTTTTATAAATAGTGAAAATACTGATTTTTATTGAATATTACCTCTTCGTTTAAATTATTTATAGGGATAAATTATATTATAAAGTGAGTTTTAAATAATATTATTTAAATTATATTACAATTTAACTAATTTATTTCATTTTAATCATTTTAATAATTAATTTGGATATTAAAACAATATATACTTATGAGAATCTTCTTTTTGGAAATCTGCCTTTTCGTTGCATCTGTGAGTATAATTTTAAATTAGATCCTACCTATTATGTGAATTGAATTTTAAAAAACATATTCTATATTTTCAATTAGAATAATTTATATTATATAATAATTCCAACTTATATTTTGATAATTTAGAATAGTAAAAGCAGTAAAAAATAATTACCTCGGTTAAGGTAAAAATTGATTTACCGGGGGGGGGGGTTAAACTAAAAATATAAGAGTTAAAATGACCTATTTTTTTTTTTAAAAAACCCATTTTATGAAAATATTTATACCTTATCACATTTAAGTTCCTATAATGGATCATTTTGGAGGCATGTGATTTGATACCAATGTGGGTTTAATTGATTCTTTTAAAAAATTCTACGTGTGTTCTCTCCCCCACTTAACCCCACCTCTCCTACCCTATTCACACTTGTAAATACATTTGTTTCAGAAAATAACTACCAAAATAAATTCATTACCCCCCTAACACCATACTAGAGCCTTTTTTTGACTATAAATCCAACCTAGTTTGGATTTTGGTGCAAACCAAAAACATTTGTCCAAAGAAGTGGTAAGGTTCTAAAACAAGCATTTTTATTTTTTTTCTTCTTCCACCTCCATAAAATATTATTAAACCATGATCATATAATAAACTTAGTATATTAAATATATGGATATTTTATAATGTTATGGTGATTTCATATATATATATCTCCTCTTCCATAAAATGGGAAACATAATCATCAATCACGTGTACGACAAATTATTACCTTGCGAACCGATGTAATTCATTTCCATCACCACATTTAAAGGAAGGATATAATAATGGATTTAACATTATTATATTATATTTATTATATTATTATACTTATTTAATTTTAGTATCACATATACCTTCTTACATTATATTCTGTTTAAAATACAATAACATCACTTGTGTGTGCGGAGGACTACTGTCTTGTGAATCAATGTGATTCATTTTTCACTTACACTTTACATGGAAGGTAATACGGATAAACTTAGTGAATATATGTGATATATATGACATTATATTGATTTTTTAAAATTAATATATCTCATAATTCCTTACCCTTTCACCCATTAAATAAAATGACAACATCGCTCATGCGTACGTATGACCTACCGTCTTCATGAAGTGATATGATACATTCTCCATGTTCAAATTTAAATAATGATCATAAATATGTATATATTGAAAAAATTATATTTATAATATTAATATTATTATGGATATTATTGAACTATATAATAATTTCAAGAACCAAAACTCTCATGACAAAACACATATGATAAAACAAGATAATTAACACCCGAAACAATGAAAATAATGAAATATTATTAATAAACATGAAGTAAAATGTCACAAGAGGATAATATATGATATTATAAATATTAATATGGTTATAGGATAAATTAATAACATTCTTATAACCATTATACATGAGTTTAAATCATGTTCAACCAAAAGTAAGTGTGAGGTAATGGACTTTATCTCAATTTCCTTTCATTGAGACACATTGAAATGTTATGAACTTAAATTCTTTTATATGGTGTAAATAATACCCCTTTTACTTGTAATATCAAAATTAATTAATAATTAAAGTTATTTTACTTTTCAATTTGAATTATTTTATTCAAGGGGATTTGAATTAAAAGTTATCAAGTGGTAAATAATTACTTACCTAAATTTCCTTTCATTGGGTTATATTATTTCTTCGTTGTCATTGATGTTTTAAGATTATGTGTGTAATGAATTTTGATTATATTATATTATATTCATATTTTTTATGTGGTTTTATATTTTATAAAAATAATCTATTAATTGATTAATTCTCTCTTTAATGTTACCATCTTTATGAGGGTTTATTTCATAATCTCATTTTAATCGGGATTGTTTATACTTAAATTTCCATTGAAGAAAATTATCTGATCATTATCTAACAAACCAATTAAATTTTATTATCCTTTGGTTATTAATTATGTTTTAATGTAATAGTAATATTTTTATACTCTTTGTAACTTAAAAAGAATGATAAAATGTTTTTAATAAAATCAGACCTTGTTTCTCTATTCGGTCAAAAATCCATTTTCTTCAAAATCCACGTTTTCTAAAAATGTTTTGAAAAATGTTATTATCCTTTTAAAAATGATTTATTAAAATATTTTTTTACCCATTTTGGATTTTTAATTTTTTTTAAATAAATCTTCATGTCATTTAGAAAACAAGGCCCATTTGGATTTTACCGAAATAGTGAAAGGAATATTTTTTTAACATGTACAACATGCACAGAATTTCTAGCCATAATGACCAATAAATGTTTTAAATATTTTTTTATAAGATTAAAATGTTATTTTAAAAAAAATTATTTTAAATTTTTTTTTTGAACCTTTATCTTTAAAATTTAATTTTAAGATGAAAATGTTATTTTCCTCAATAAATTTTTAAAGATATTTTTATGCTATTTAAATTCATCAACAACAGAAACACTTTATTTTTCTTATTCTCCACTAGGAATATGTTTTATTGATACCATCCTTTTTATTTATAATAATGATTTATGATCATTTTGACCAAGGAAATTATTAACATTAACTTCCTCGATTCATTTTTGTAGTCATTAACTTTACCTTAAAATATTCGCTTTCCTATGATCAATGGAAATAAAATTTACCCTAAATATCCTTATTATGTTTCATGGATATGTTTATATCTTAAAACATATATAATTTTTACATACTATGTCCTAAATTAAAAGTTATTTGTTTATCTGGGTAAATATGGATAAATCTGTATTCTTTACTAAATTTAGATATTTGATAAGAAGACACATTGTTCATGAATTAAAAAAATTATTAGATATATAAGGAATGATTTGGACATGCAGTGATGAGTGGGGACCCAGAATTATATATCCCCTAAATGCATTGGTGGTCTAATGAGGTGAATCAATAAGCTAACATTAAATGTCTATAGTTTTAAACCATTTTATAAAAGGAATTTATGGTAGAAGTAACATGATTTCTGAGATTATAACATCCAATAATTAAGCATTTACTTTATTAAGAATTATGTTTTTGATATACATGATATTTTTGCAATTATATTATCTATAGATGCATTTAATTTTTAGTTTATTAATTAAATGGAATGCGTTTTTAGTTATTTACCTTTCCATATTGATTAATATATATTTATTCATGATGTTCAAGTTATTTAAATGAAATATGTCTTTAGTTATTTTCCTTTCCTTATTAATTATTACTTATTTATTCATGATAATCAAGTTATTTAAATGGAAAATTTGTTCATTTATTTAACTTTTTATATTGATTATTTCTTATCTAATCATGACCGCAAAGTTATTGATTAAATTTTATGTTTGTTTATATATTTACCTTTCCATATTAATTATTTAATATTGATAATTAGTCATTAAATCATGATAGCTTCTGATTTATGTAACTCTTATTGAGCATATAAGATCACCGTTATTTTGTTTCCTTTCCCTAGAATCTAATAAGTGTAATATGAATGATATTCAAGGAAATGATATATGAAATAATTATATTCTTGAAAAAAAATTATGCTGTAATTTTTGTGTTCAAATGTAATACAAGACTCAAGTATACATGAAGTTTACCAAGACCACTAAACTATTTGGTCATTCAGGATTCTATTCCTTATATCTAGTGTAAGTGTAATAAAGAAGACACCAAATATAGGATATTAGGGGAAAGGTTGTTATAATTGTTATTAGAAAGAGGTTTAATAGAAACCTTGGGAAATAGATTAAGGAAAAAATATTTTAGGGAATATAAACCTTTGATAAAATTTGAGGATAAGTATATAAGAATATCCTAAAGTATTGATAAGTTAGAGATTATGTGGGTTTTCATTGGAATACATATTTTTTTGGATACTACATGTATATGTGGTTCTGGAACAAATGTACCTAGCGGTAATAACTCTAAAAAAGGTGCATCGAGATTAACTAAAGCATTACTTGGCATATAATAATGATCCTTACTTTTCACCTGGTTTGAAACTCTTATGGGATATGCTTTATATAATTCACATTTTATTTATAAACCATTATGAATATTTGAATAGATGATAGTAATGAATAACCTAAGTTAAACCTAAGTTTTCTTAGATTAAAAAGAATGTGTCTCAATAGAAGAGTAAAATGTTTTATGTGTGGAAAATAAGGGAATAAATAAATCAATTTCCAAAAAAATGAAGAGTATAATGGAAGGATATAAATTTCATCATAGAGACCCATTTATAGCTCACTATATTAAATGTGGGGAACCTGGGCATTATCTAAGTCAATTCCCTCTTCTAAAGGTTAACCCCCAATCCAAGGAACGACCTATGATGAAATAAAATGGTTGACATATTTATGTATTGGAATTATCGAATTATATTATAGAATTAATTTTAACAATGTTATTTTGGTTATAAGAATCATGAAACATATAAGGATTGTTTTAAATTTTAGAAGCTTATATGTCTTCATTAACTTAAGAGTTATGGATACCATCATAGGTTCTTGATTTTAATGTTGATCATAAGTTAAAAGTATTAAATTCCCATTTTGAAAATTTGTGCGATAGAAATATAACATGATTAAAGATATTATTGGAAAAAATTTATGGGAATACAACATATTGGTTCATTATATAAAAAATATATTTGAGGAAGAATAAACTTAATTTTTTTGAACTTAAGTTTAATGTTATTAGTAACCTTTAGGGTTTATCTTATCTTTGATGTTGATGAAATTATAGGTTATTAAACTTTTGGAATGTTATTGTAATTATATTAATATGGTTTTAGAAAAAGAACGACGCAGATACTGAGTGACAACCCATTGCATCTGGAGAGGTCGCTCAGCTTGAACCCATAACTGAAGGGGGACAAGGGTGTTTCCCCTACCAATTTCCTACATGATGTTCTTATTAATATGTCATTATTTTTACTTAAACAATTGTATGAATAAATATTAATGATGATCCAGTGGTGTTATTGTTTAGGTTTAGAGATTACTGTATTACATTGGATAACTTATGCTAACGATATTGTCTTTGGAAAATATTTATAGACAAACAGAAATAATTTCCACTATTTTATGGATTTTATGATTAGTTAAAAGTGAATTTTAGTGATTTATGCATAAAAAATTCATTTTTGGATATTAATTTCATAGAGTAAGAGATGAATTAAAAATTAACCTAGGTACAACCAAAGAATGAAGTCATTATTATGAAATAAAAATATATCAAGTAAGTATATTTCCTTATATTCTTAGACCGTAAAATAATTACTGAACATTAGAAAAAGGATCCTGAAAAAATTATTTTATCCTATTACCTTCATATTATATGAATAAATTGGTCTTTAAAATCATCATAGATTTATGGTTTTTAGGTCCTTAACTATCCATTGATCATTCAGTTTCTTATGATCACTGATCTCTATCACTCTCTATAATTATTTATACTTTTCTTTTATGTTTATATATTCACTTTCCAAAAATTTTATCCTAATTAGAAACCTAGTTTTGTGTTATTACTTATAACATTTATATTTACCTTTATCTCTTATCAAGATGCAGTTTTATTAACCCTTCCCTTGATTACCATGATCAAGTTTAAATTGTGAGAAAACAATTTATTAAAGGTGGGGAGAATATAACACCCTAATATTTTTAAATGATAACATTTTATTCAACACAAAACACCAATATTAGATGATATTATAACACCATAATACTTTATAATATATTTCTTTTTAAATAAATTCGTTCTCTTTGATAGCTTACGAAACATGTAACTCCGATTCTAAATAAACCGTAATATACTATACCATTATAATATAGATGTTAAATTAGTGGGTATGAATATTAGTAGCTAAATTATGAAAATTATATAGTTTAAACATGTATAAAAAAATTAATTGGTGATATATTTATTATAAATAATATAATAATCATTTTAAAGAAAAAGAAAAGCCTTTTGAAAAAATATATTTTTCTAAAAGACAGTTTAGTCATGCTTTGAAAAAATAATTTAAAATTAATATTTACCAATTTTAGAAAATTTATTTGATAAAATAAACTTAGTTTTTTAAATCATAATATTAAAATTATCATACGGTGAAATTTTTGGATATTTCTGAAATGTTTTATTCTTCAATAAATAATTAAAAATACCGTTTTTTATTGAAAACTGCCTTTTCATTTCAATTATTTACATGGTTAAATTATATTATAATTTTTTAAAGTAAAATAGTAAAATTATATTAAAATTTAACTAATTTAGGTCTTTTGAATCAGTTTCATATTGAATTTTGATATTAAAACATTCAGTACTTGTGATAGATTCTTCTTTTGAAATCCAATTTTTCATCACGTTTGTGGGTATAATTTAAAATTGGATTCCTGAACTTCTGTGAATTGAATTTGTAAAAATGAATATAATATATTAAATAATAATAATTTATATTATCTAATAAGTTCAACTTAATTTTTGAACATTATGAATAGTAAAAGCAGTAAAAAGTTATTGCAACGATTAAGGTAAAAACTAATTTACCAAGGGGTTAAACTAAAAATACAAGGGTTAAAATGATCCAAAAACATGGAAAAAACCCATTTTATAAACATATTTAGATATTATAACCTCTAATTTTAGATAATGACTAATTTTTTAGTCTTTTTTCATGATAACAGCATGGGTGTAATTGATTATTTTCAAAAATTCCTTGCTTTTCCTCTCCCCACCCCTATTCACACTTCCAAATCCATTTGTTTTGGAAAATACCAACTGAAATCACTTAATTACTCCTGTAAAAACATATTAGATTAATTTTTATCATAAATCTAACCTAGGAATTATTTTGGTGCAAACCTAAATAATTGTTTTGAAGGAGAGGTAATTTTCTTGAAGGAACATTTTTATTTTGTTTCTTCTTCCAACTCCTTTAAATATTATTTAAATAAGATCATATAAAAAAATCATTATCTTACATATAATGATATGTTATTATTTTAAAATAATTAACTATATACATATACTCTTCCATGAAATGGGAAATGAAACTGTCGATCGTGTGTATGACAGACTACCGCCTCACAAACCGATGTAATTCGTTTTCCATCACCACCTTTAAAGATGGATATAATGATGGATTTAACACGTGTATATGATTTTTTTATATTATTATAATTATTTTTTTTAATATCTTATACAACTTTTTACCTTCCATTATGTTTAAAATTTGAAAATGTCACTCGTGTGTATTGAGGACTACTGCCTCGTGAAATGATGTGATTTGTTTTTCACTGAATATTTACTTGGAAGGTAATATAGATAAATTTAGTGAATATATGTGATAAATATGAAATTATATTTATTATATAAAATTAAAATATCACAAAATTTCATACCCTTTCAACCATTAAGGAAATGATAACATCACTCATGCGTAAGTACAACCTACCATTTCCATGAAGCGATGTGATCCATTCTCCATGTCCAAATTCCAAGAAAGATTAAAAAAATGTATGTAATGAAAAAATGAAATTTATAAAATTAATATCATTATGGATATTATGTAACTCTATAATATACTTAATAACTAAAACTTTTATGACAAAACACACATGATAAAAAAGGTAATTGGCACCTGGAATAACGAAAATAATGAAATATTATTAACAAATGGGTGATAAAATGTTATAAGGGGATCATATATGATATTAAAAATATTGATATAGTTATAGTATAAATTAAAAACATGATTAAAACCATTATAAAAGAGTTTAATTCATGTTTAACTAAAAGTAAGTGGGAGGTAGGGGACTTCATCTCAATTTCCCTTTATTGAGGTATATTGAAATGTTATGCACCTAATTTATTTTATAAGATATATATAACTACCATTTGAGATGTAATATCATGATTAATTAATAATTCATGGTATTTTAAGTTTCAATTTTAATTAATTTATCCAAAATGATTTGTATTAAAGGTTACCAAGTGTTAAATAATTTTATAACTCAATTTTCTTTTTATTAGGCTATATTACTTCTTCATTTTCTTTAATATTATAAGATTATGTGTGTAATGAATTTTGATTATATTATTTTTTTAAAATTGTTTTATATGGATTTATAGTTGATACTAATATTTTATTCATTAATTTATTTTCACTTCAATGTTACAGTATTTTTGAGGGTTTATTTCACAATCTCATTTTAATATAAATTATTCATACTTGAATTTCCATTGAAGGAAATTATTTGATAATTATATAATAAACCCATTAAATTTCATTCTCCTATATTTATTCATCATTTTTAAATAAATACTACCATGTTTTACACTCTTTGGTACTTAAAATGAATGATAAAATGTTTTTAATAAAACCTGACTTTATTTATCACTTCTGTCTTAAATTCCTTTTTATAAAAATCTATGTTTTCTAAAAATGTTTTCAAAATTGTTTTAAACAATTTAAAAAAGATTTATTAAATAAATTTGTACCCATTTTTACTTTTTATAAAATATTTTTAAAGTAATACTCATGTATTTTCAAAACAAGTCTCGTTTGAATTTTACTGAAAAGTGAAATGAATATTTGTTTTAACACGCACGACATGAATGGAATTTCCGATCATCATGAACAGTCAATGTTTTTAAGATTCTTTTATAAAATTCAAAGGTTATTTCCTAATAAAATTATTTACAAAATTTTTTATGAACTATTAGTTTAAAAATTATATTTTCAAGATGAAAATTATATTTTCCTCATAATTTTTTTAATTATATTTTTATGGTATTTCTTTTCATCAACCACAAAAATATTTTATTTTACTTATACTCCACTGGGAATATGTTTTATTTATACTATACTTATTTATACCATAGTTTATTCATTTTTGTAGTTATTAACTCTCCCTTGAAATATTCACTTTCTTATGATCATTGGAATTTAAATTTCACCTAAATATTCATAATATTTATCATGGATATTTTTTATTGATTAAACCATATATAATTTATATAAATAGTGTTTTACATTGAATTTTTTTATCTTGGGGAATATTGATAAATCCTTATTATTTACTCAATTCAGATATTTGATGATAATAAACATTGTTCCTAAATTAAATTTATTATCCGATATAGGAGGAATGCTTTGGACATGTAGTGATTAGTGGGGATCATAATTATATAGTTCCTTGATGCATTAGTAGTCTCATCAAGGGAAATTAGTAAGATAGAATTAAATTGGATTCTACCTATATTTTTAAACCATATTTTGAAAATTATTTAGGGTAGAGGTATCATGATTCCCAAGACAATGAAATCTAATAATTAAACATTTTCTTTATTAAGAATTCAGTTATTATCATCCATGATATTTTCACAATGATATTATCTCTAGATGTATTTCATTCTCACTTTATTGATCAAATTACATGTTTTTTTAGTTATTTACCATTATATATTGATTAGTACTTATATATTAATGATAGTAAAGTTATTATTTTTAAAAAAGTTGGGGTCAATCTACTTGAATTGAGAAAAATAACTCTTAAAAATGGGAAAGAGGAACCCATTACAAGATTGGAAAAAGAAAAAATGCACATGTCAAAATGATCCTACAAGACCAAAAAAAGAAACATCCATGAAGGTGCAATAAAATATCATATCCCCCTTCATGAGACAAAAAATCTATGAGATCAGTCAAAAAAGTGTGTCACCCCCTCTATCAAGAAGTTACACTGTGCTGACAATACAACGAGGCATAGCACCTCTCCAACCAACATGAAAATACTGAGGAGATCCAGATGAAAGGTAACAACACACCTTTCTCTATTTCAAGCCACCCACCCAACAAAGAATGAGAAGAATCTCCACAGTTTAAACCTAATGTAACACAAGTAATGACTTAAACCCACTGAGAAAATTTCTAAGCAAAGAACCCATAAGTCTACCACAAGATGACCCCTGGAAGTTGATGGGTTTCAACACACCCATCCCTCAAATGAAGACTACCACCAAATGGTACCAAATACATTACACTATAAAAATACAATGAGAGAATCAAGTATTCGTAAAGAGATCCTATCCATATCAAACATCCCAAGCAATCCAATGATACCAAACCAGAAACTCCCTCAACATGCAGATCTGAGGAGGCTCAAAACCCCGAGTCCCTCATGTACTCAACCAGATTGGATAAAATTTATACTCCCTGGATAATGCTCCACATCAATATGAATAGGCTGAACCTTAACCCGCACGAGATCCTCACTGGAGCAAGTTTTCGTTGAAATCACGAGTCAAGGCAGCTCATCTTCCACCTGAAGAAGACCACCAGCATCGTCGACCCACGAAACTTGGCCGCACAATCCCAAAAGGCATAAAAAAACATCCCCATATGAGTCAATCTCCCATCAAGGTTGATACAAATTACCTCCTAAGAAGCTGGGAACTCTGCCGATTCCATCCTCATCTGTCACCTCTCAAATCAGTGGTAACCGCATAGGGAGGGCTAGATTAGAGAAGGTCCGGAAGAGGGGGGGGGGGTCACGCAACCGAGAAAGAGGGCCACTGGATATGTCAAGGCTATCACATGAGGGAGAAGTAGAGCGAGATCAAGGGAGGAAAAAACCAAAGAAGATCTAGGAATGAAGGAGATCAAACTAGGTGACATCGCAAGATCAGTCCTGAGTAGATGAGAAGGAGTGAGATGCAACAAAAAATCTATAGTGAATACAAGGCACAAATTAACGCTGATAGAACATGCTGATGCTGAAGTGAGAGCCTGTGATCAGATATGGGCCCCATAGAAATGTGGAACCCTATAATCGATTCTCTCCAGGGGAGTACAGCAACATTTTTTTTCTCAAGGGATGAATTTGTAACCTTATTTTACTTATCCTTACTGTCGGGTTATTTAAACTGTAGGTGTGTTCAGTTATTTACCTTTATATATTGATTATTACTTATGTATTTATGATAGTTAAGTTATTTAAATGGAATGTTTGTTCAATTATTTTCCTTTCCATATTGACTATTCCTTATCTAATCATGATAGTTAAGTTATTGATCAAATGTAATGTGTGTTCATATATTTTCCGTTCCATATTGATTATTCTTCATTTACTCATGATTGATTCCTCTTTACATAACTCTTACCGAGCATCTGATCTCACCCTTATTTTGTTTCCTTTCCCAAGGATCTATAAAGTGTACTATAAATGATATGAAAGTATATTATAGAGGGAATAATGATATACTTAAAAAAAATTATGTTGTAATTTTTGTATTCAAATGTAATGTAAGACTCAATTATGTATCTAGTTTACCAAGAATACTAAACTATTTAGTCATTTGAGACGAAATTTATAATAATTACTGTCAATGAAATAAGTAAGACATAAAATATAGGCTACTAGGATAGGGATCATTACAAAGTTATGGTCTATCCAATTGAGTTACACAATGAAACACTATTCAATGTTTCTACCATATATATATTATAAACATAAGGTGCGATAGTTTCTATTGGACATGTATTTTTCAAATATGACTATTATTTTTTTATTGATGTATCAGCTAAAAAGTGAAAAAATAAAAAAGAAAAGGGAGATATATTATGTTGTTAAACTTGGATGATTTACAGTAATATTCCTATTATAAAATTATCTACGAAGATGATCTATATTAGAAATGAGTGTTTTTCAAATTAAAAATGGTTGTGAGTTTCACTATAAGATATTTTTAAAGAAAATTTTATAAAATGTTTTTTTGAGATTGTTTATAAAAATAAATTGAATATTTGGATTATAGAAAACTATTATATAATATGGGATGCATGGTAATAAGTGAGTTATTAATACATTATTTTAATGCATAAATTGAATATTGAAATGTTTCACACCCATACTTGATACCGCCCATCAATTTCTGGACCAATGGAATCATATGTCCTTAAGCCCCCCATACACTGGAGGCTATCGACTAGTGGTTATGGCCTAAATCATACACTGGGAATAATATGTCCTCAAATTAGAGTGAAAAAAATATAAATAACCAAGAATAATCCATAATAATAATCAAAGTATGCATAAATAAATAACACAATATGATATATCAAATGAATATAGAAGCATATAATCATATAACCCAATGATCTCCCACTGAGATGATGACATATAAAAAATAAAAAAATATACACAAGTGGATCTAATGACACCCCCAAGCCACACCACAACATAGTCACCAATTCCATTGAGCTTCCTCAACTTGATACACTACACAACCTGTGCTAATCCTATAAAATAGATGTAAGGTTTTCATGCACACTAGGGTTCCTGTGTAGGGTGTGTGAAATAATTATCAGTAGTGTATCACTAAGTGAACCTAATATAAACCATTAAATATTCATGTATCCATAAGGAAAATAAATAACATAAAATAAGCATCCACATCACTTTGTTGTGAGCTAACCGGACTACCATGACACTTAACCATAATTTCTTTGGCCTATGTAGGAATTTTCCATCTTCCACTGCACACTCACACATGTCGGGTCATCATGTATTAACTAGTCCACTATGAAACTTGAATATACCTACTTTGTCCCTTAGTGAAATCAAATCATTCGTGTCACAAACCCCAAACCATACTTGAAGATATAGGGTAGAGTGACACACAATGCCCGACCACTACCCAAATATATAGGGTAGGGTACTGTATCCAAGTATTGAAACATACCTTATCACTAAATGGTAGTCACCTATGAAGTCTTGAACTCTACCATATCACTCATGGTAGGGTGTTGTATCATATCCTGAGTACTACCTTATCACTCAATATAAGGACTACCATTATCCCCATGAACAAGCTACTCACTCTAGGAGGTCCATTTCATTATATTATCACTCAAGATGAGGTCATTATACTAACCACTACCATATCAATCAATTTAGGATCTAATATCACATCGTAACCTTGGATAACCTTCTCACTCAATAGAGCCAATTCTAATACCTTCTTAGTCAAGGTAAGGAAATTATCCTAACAACTATCTTATCACTCAAGGTAGGATCTTTTCAATACCTTATCACTCAAGGTGATTCTAAGCCTCAAGGTTCATTATAATTCATGATAAGATCCATCACCTATCTCATGATCATAGTAAACACATGCACAAAATAATATGAATGACACAAAACTCATCCCACAAGCTCACCAGCTTGTCACTTGGGAACCAGTCAATTGAAACTTAGACCCACATAAAAATAATAATTTCAGTCCTCTTGGAATTCAAATCATACCCATAATGGTATCCAATAGGGTTTTACTAACTCATATAGGTATCTTCTCACCAACACCAATATGTACACAACACCCCATGGCGTTCTCACATCCCATAGGCTCTTTCTGACCTAATCCTCAAGGCCCATACCAAAACCACTTCCAATTCCCATATCTCAATCTGGCCCTATTACCCAAGGACCATCATGATATAATTCACTCTAAGTCCCTTGTAAACTTAATTCCAATCCTCAAAAATTCCCATGACCCATGATCAGGTTTAAATCACATTTACCTTATTATCGATTTCAAACCATCACTTGGAGGAAATTTCTCTCTAACACACCTCATCTTTCCCTGAAGGAATTATCCCACCCACATTACTCTCGAAGGAACCCTCAACCCTTTAATGGGTGTTCCTTAATATGCATGAGATGTATGAGAATCTTTTCTATCACCACTAGGCTTAAGTTTCTCATTCTTACCCAACATGACTAAGAAAATTGACCTAGGATATCTATTTCATATCTCAAAATCCTCTGACCTACCTGAGGTCTCTTTATAACTCAACCAACATCATTTACCCATAGAGACATAGTTTTTGGGTGTTCTTAATTTACCAAGAGTGCAAGGGTTCACTTGTACCAACTTAATGAGGATAAAAGGCATCCTCTCTTTACCAAGGGAACTCCCAATCTTTATTAATTTACACAGCCCTATGAAAAAAGGTAGGCACAAACACTCATGCATAAAAAATCATATGGTTTTGAATTAAATGGTCTACCAATATCAATCATGGATTTACCATCGTCATGATTCTTTTCTCATCCCAGACCTAGCTCGTTCACGGCTCACTCAAGCTTTCACCACCACCCTAGCTCATATATCACACCATAACATCCAAATAATTAATTATTTAATTAAATCCAAAGATACATAAATTCCTAAGAAATCTTCTATAAATATCACCACATAAAAAACATGACCAACCACAACCGAAAGGTCCTTATCATTCCCCCTCTACTATCACAAAAGATAAACCTATCACCGAAACTTGGTAAATTTCTAATTTTTCTCAAATTAATAAAAAGTACTAAATAATTTTGAGATGTGAGATTTCTCAACCAAAATGGTGATAGAAAACATGAGTTCCTCCTCTTGGGATATCATATCTTTAGAAACGCAAGATATCCATAATTCCTATCCAATTATACAATACTTAAACAAGATAAAATTCCAAAACCTAGTCCACAAATCATCACAAAAAGAGGGATAAAAATGTTCTATAATAAAGGAAGAGAGAGATAGATCATACCTGAAATCCACTATGGTATTATCCAAAAATCATCCCTCACTAAGGGGGATAGATCAGGGGAGGAGGGGAAGATCTATCTAAAATGGATCTCTCCTGCACACCCCCTCAACCTAAATCACGAAGGGGGAAAATGATAAATGATTCATTGAACCCTGTTAAAAACCAAGACTGCAAACTGATCACAACATGTCCATGAGAATAATGGCATGATGATTCCTATCCAACATAGGTCACAAAATGACCACTATTAGTAGACGAGCCACCCCTTTCCCATCACCATCATGACATAACCCCTATGAATCGTAGCATGACTACCCATATACGAGCTGTCAAAGAGAAACACATATTACATGGGAAAGTTTATAGCCTCCAAGGAAAAAACTACCCTCTCAAGGCATGGAAAATTATTTTACCTACCACAACACCCCTCATGCTAGGCCATCACTATGCAGCCAAAGGGGTCGAGACAAGACTGTCAGCCTGCAACAAAAATAAAAAAAGGGATAGATCACCCCAATACAACTCCATCATCAACATGAGCACCCAAAACATATCCCATGCCTTAATCAACATCCAAAAACTTCCTCCAAAGATTTCCAAACCCTCAAAAATACAATTCAAGTCCCAATTCTTGAAACTTATTCTATTACAAGACAAAAAATTCAAATTCCTTATGAATTTAATGATATAAAAATCCATGGGTCGTTACAAACTCTCCACCATAATTCTTCTTATCCTTTAGAATATATTTTTATCCTCCATATATCACTCTTAAACTACCTTGGTTGACTAATCACAACTAACTCATCACGTTCCATCCTCAAATGTTTAATAAGCTTCCATTGTGTAACTCTAAACACCATGGTGCACTATTAATTAAAAGCCGAGATAATTTCTCGACACCATAACCAATATATATATATATATATATATATATATGAAAATCAACAACACATAATTATATTGATACATTGAAGCATCATTTAATGGTTCATCTCTAGGATTATGGTGCTCTTCACTATAATATTCTACTCATAAAGGGTGATTATAGACAATAGTCCTCCCCACTATAGGAATTGCCTATCGAAAACACACTTCTACTGGTCCATCAACACGATCAATGTGGTTTCCACATAACATCACCCAATTACATTTAAAAATACCCACCAATCCTCCTTTAGCCGACCTATTCTTAAAATTATTGGCCACACCCACCGACTCATCATCACATTACCTCACCTGATCACGATGCCTTAATTACCAGAGGTATTGTAGAATCAAACAAACACCCATACTAAAATAAAAACTTGTAACATGGTGTATTTACATGGTTGGGTCCTCAAAAACCCACAATATTTATCATAATCTCTCCATGATCATAAATATACCTCTGATCCAACTCACCATTAGATCACACCAAACTCTATCTTGTGCCTGATGCTAATACTCAAACTCCATCTGGAACCACATCCATATCCCAAATCTGTTATTTACTAAGGAAAAAAATTACATCATATATTTATGCACATCAATATAATAATGTCTTCTCAACAATCCTCTACCCACTCTAACCACATCCAAAGGTTCTGGGGCACAACGAAAATAGTTGATCCCATGCATAATAATGGGTTTTCATCATGTTCTTTAGATAATTCCTGATAATTGGATGATAGAAACATCAGAATATTTAAAGAAATAATGTTTTCAAATATAATTTATATTTAATTTATAAACAATAATTTACCTAGTTAGAAATTCATTTTTTAATTGATGAATCTAATCGAACTTCTTATTGTATTGTCATTATGATGAATATTCCAAAGAAGAACTCCTATTACGGTATCCACATGTCCTCCACAAACCTTGAAATGTTGTCGTAGTAATTTTAGGTGTTAACATGGACGATCTTAACATATTTTATCCTTTACTATTGATTGAAATAATAATCCCTTAGATATTCAAGGATTCTCTCTAGTAATCTTAGTCTTGAGAGAGAGGAGGAGGATCATCATCTCTCATTCTTGAGAGCATTCTTGAGAGATTTATCTTTACTAATTAGAGAATTATCTCAATAGAATATGTTGTTCACAAAAAATCCTTAACCCTAGAAATGATATAAATTGGTTTATATACTTAGTCAAGACAATTCATTATATCACAAATCCTATTATATAATTTCTTAATTCTTTATAAACCCCACATCTATTAATAATAATAATAATAATAATAATAATAATAATAATAATAATATTATTATTATTTCCATAGAATTAGAAAAACCACATATTTTCAAATATAATTTCCTCAATAAATAAATTAATATTTCTTTAAATGACATTAAATAAAATATATCATTTCCATTCAGACCATTTACTCGGCCCATCAATCCTCTACTACAATTATCGAACCTTGAATAATATTTATTTATTTAAATAAATAAATATCATAATATTATAAATTTAATAAAAAAATAAATGATATATTTACTAACATAAGAATATATATTTATTTAATAATAAACTTACATGTTTTTAAATTGAAATAACAATTGATTGAAGCTATTAAATCAAC
Source organism: Viscum album (assembly GCA_963277665.1). NCBI lineage: Eukaryota > Viridiplantae > Streptophyta > Magnoliopsida > Santalales > Viscaceae > Viscum > Viscum album. Next base: position 359,241,812 of record OY728162.1, read on the forward strand.
ACAACTTGAATAATTATTATTTATCTGTTTTGAAAATAATATTTATTCTATATTTTATTCTAATATAATTTAATTGTGATTATTGATACACTTATTATGTGATCCACTAGGCCTCTATCTCAGTGGCCTTATAATATTTTCTAAAGTCTAAGATTGGTGTCTAGCTACATGTCAAGATACCCATAGAGAAATATGTTAATGTTGAACTAATAATAACCCCATATAGAAACTTAATATGTAATATAATCCACTTTATCTCTAAATATTATTAATAATGTTTCATAATAGTATCATCAACCTATATGCTTGAATAAATTTCTTTGACTCTCTAAAAAGAACATGTCAATAAACCACTTTGAATGTGGTATTAATCGGGAAATTTTATTTTATTTAAAGGGATTGAGATATCACATTTTAGTTTTGGAAGGTATAATTATTTTGTTTACTTATCTATCAAGGTTATATTACTTATGAAACACCAAACATGTCCTACTTTTCCATGAGCATATGTCATAGAGGTTTTCAAAAATACATCAAAGTAGGCAATTCATGATATACATTAATAATAATCTCAAGTATAATGTCCAATACACAAATCCATAAATAGGAATATTCAATGACACATATAACATGTGGAATTACTATTGGTGGATCTATCATCACTACCTCCTATCATGGATATTACAAAGTGAAAAAATTCATGAGAATAATTCTCACCCGATTACAAGCATTCAATACTTGATAGTCAAAACATCATCTCTATTTCCTATAAAAATATTTCATTTATGCCGTAGGAAATAAGTTTTAGAATATTGTCCAAGAAATTTAATATTCTAATAAGTGGGGAACTACTATGAAATTTTGATTCAAAAAATACTCTACAGACATTATCAAAGTAATGTTATGATGATGAACAGACATCATGTGACAAAATATTTTTTAGTATTCATGTTGTTGAATATATATGTAATATAAGGTACAAAGTTAGTTAGTTCTAGAAAACTAACTCCAATAGAATCCCACTTTCAATAGATCCAATTTTTAAGGACTTTGAGTCTGCTATCTATCACATGATATTCATGCTTATTATAAGATAAGGATTTAGTCAATGGGTCCACCATATTTTCTTCCATTGAAAATATAATTATTGTGACCTCACCCCTCTAATAAAAATACCATAAGAGGTGATACTTTTGTGGTATGTGCTTCTTCCATTTTTGTGTCTTTGGATCCTTATCTAAGACCACCTATGTAGTATTATAATAATACAATGTGGTAACATTTTTATTATAAGGAATCAAACTAAAATCACATATTAAGTTTCATATCCAAAATGATTCTTAAGTTATATTAGAATCTATAATATACTCATATTCTACTATAGAATCTAAAATCACTGACTTATTTGAACTCTTACTATTTATATATCCTCCATTAAAGAAAAAGGAATATCCCTACTATGATTTCATATCATTCTATCCAGTCTAGAAACTAGATTATTCATATACCCTAATTACTAGTTCCTTATCTCATCCATAAACTAGGAACATATCCTCAGTACACCTCAAATAATTTTGGATAGTTTTTATATTAGTCCATTGCTATTTTTCTAGATTTACCCAATATCTTCCTAATGTACTCAAGGCATAAGAAACATCAATAATTGATTATATCATGACATATATGATATATTCCACCACAAATGTGTAAGGAATCCTACTCATTCTCAGTCTCTCCTTTTGTGCTTGTGGACACATTTTCTTGGAAATATGTATACTATGGGACATTGGAAATAATCCTATCTTAGAAGACTATATATTTAATATATTGAGAATATTATTAATGTATATAATCAGACTTAATCCAAGAAGAAAATTGAATCTATCATAATGTATCTTGATCTCAAGAATCTAAGCGATTTCACCTAATTCATTCATGGAAAACCATTTTTTTAACCATGTATTAATAGACTGTAAGAATGATATCTCATTTCCCATTAGTAATATATCATCAACATTTACTATAATGAAAAAAACTAAACTCCCAATAAACCTATTTTAGACACACGTATTAGATTAAATCTTTATAAAACTAAATTATCTTATGGATTTATAAAAATGAATATTCCATGAACATGATGCTTTCTTCAACCTATAAATGGACCTCTACTACTTTCATATCTTATTGGTATCCTTTAGATTCATAGAACGTTTTGGTTTCTTTATATAGACATATTATACAAGATTCCTATTAAGGAAGTCTATTTTAAAATCCATTTTACAAATTTCATAACAATGGTAAGTTACTATATCAAGAAGAATTCTAATGGATTTCAACATAGAAGCCACTGACACGTTTTTTTTCATAGTTTATTCCTTGATGCTGTATAAACTATTTAGAAACATACCTTTCATTTTAAGTGATTATTTACCATATATGTCTCGTTTATTCTCCATATCCATTTTCTTTCAGTAGGATTTACATATATTAGAGGATCTACCAAAATCCATACTTTTTTGGTACATGGAATCTATCTTAAAATACATGGATTCTTTACACATTGAAATTTTTGATACAATTACTATTTTTGTGACAGAGGTTTATCATTATCAAATAATAATGATTCACCAACCTCAATGACATGAAAAATACGATTTTCTACTTTTTATCCTCTCTAATTCTAATATGTAGTACTTATGCCTCTAAAACAACCTCTTACATGGGGCCTTGAAAAATTTATTCCTTAAAAAACTCTAGTGTATCTTAAGTTTCAAATTTATCAAATTCAATCTTGATCCCACTATCTCTTTTTAATATGAACTCCCTCTTAAGAATGGTGGTATGTTTCCCAACCAAAATATTTTTATCTAAGGGTTTGAATAGATAATATCCTTTATTTTCCTTACGATATCTTATAATGATACACTTAGTTCCTCAAGGTGAAAATTTATTTCTAGAGATAACCTTAACAAAATATTTTCATCCGCACACTCATATATGTAACAAAACATACTTATTACTATACCAAAGCTTGTATGGAATACCATTTCTACTTTAATTGGAACACAATTTATTATGTGTGTAGTGGTATGTAATTAATATCCCAAAAAGGATAATTAAAGACTTATATAACTCATTATAAAACTCACAATGTCCAACAAGGTATGATTACTCCTTTCACTAACCCCATTCCACTACTGTATATAAGTAGGTGTGAGTTGTGTAGTATCCTAAACTCCCTTAAATAATTGATTAAATTATGGTTAAGATATTTTATGCCTCAGTTTGAGTATATTTTATATATCTTTTTAACATGTTGAATCTGTATTTCATTATTTAACTCTTTAAATTTTGTAAGGGATTTAGCATATATCTCATCAAGTAGAAAAATACATATCTAAAAAATACATTAGTAAAAGTTATGAATTAATAGTATCCACCCCGAACTTCTTTTAGAGTTGGTGTCCTTGAACCAACTATTTGTAATTTGATTACATGAATATTTAATGTATTAAATATTAAATTAAACATCTTATTACACATTGGTCATTGTTCTGCATGACCATAATGTAATAACGTCCTAGAGTATTTGTTGCATTGAGAAGGTCATTGTGGTTCCCTACTATGATGAGAAATTTGATGTGATATGAAAATATTATTAATATAGTTCTATGGTTGGATAACATAATATTATGGGAAATATGGTATATAGATTTTCAGGAGTGAATGATCATAAGCAGACGAGACTTATTCTCATGAAGTTCAAACTTGGTAATCTCTAAGATATGAGATTATGAGAATATACCTGCTAGTAGGAATTCTGTATGTTTTAGTGTCTTCAGACATTTCTATCTATGAACATGTGTAATTTTCCTTAGACTTTTTTATTTTCATTGATGCATGTCCTGACTCACATACATAGATTTTCTGATAAAAATCGTCACACCATATATTAGCGAGAAGCAGGGTACGTTAGGTGTGTCATGAATAAAATGTTATTAGTGGATAATTCAAGAAAGGATTTGTACCTTCCATATTTATGGATGATGATATCTCATACCTCTAATTGAAATAGAACTGTCTCCCTAAATTCTATGGCCATGGTGTAATGACGAGTTTTTTTAGATAGTCAAAGAATGATGTATCAATCATATAGGTTGATGAAACTATCATGCAACCTACTTTATGAGATTACGCAACAAAGGGATTATATTACATAGTGAGTTTTTGTATGTGTTTGTTTTCATTACGAATTTAAGTTCTTTCTCTTGGGTAACATGACCCATTTCTAGATAGTAATCTTGGACTTTAGGCAAGGCCACCTAATGCCAATGAGAAAGGGTCCTAAAGGGTCACACAGTAAGTGTTTTTGGTGGTCTCAATTAATATCTATTTGAATTTGATTAATAGAATAAATATTATTCTCAAGACTAAGGAATAATTTTAATTAAGTAATATTGATCCCATAAATTAAATAAATATTTACTCACCAGATTGTGAATAAAATATATTTATTTATTTTATTGAATATTTAATAAATATTTATTTAATAGTTTGTGAATAAAATATTTATTTAATAGAATAAAATATTTATTTGGGTGTTCAATAAATACAACAGGAGTTTGAATGGACCATGACCACGATCGGTGAAAAAATAGTTATTTATGAGTCGTTAAATATTATTATCCATTTTGCACAAGCTGGCGCACCACAAAATAATAATACTGTTATTATTATTATGTGGCATGAGATTTCATTTATGGTTATAATTATATCTAATGGCTATTATGAAATTAAATTTTGTAACTGAAATCCCAGCCCTATAAATAGATGGCTATATCTATAGTGTAATTCATTCAAAACCGATTCCAAGTTTGGGAATAAGGATTTTTTTGTCATAATGAATCCACTATAGAATCCTTCTCCTCTCTCCCTTTCATTAATGAGTAAACCAAGAGATAATTTCTTCAAGATTGAAGAATGAGTGATCAAGAACGAACAATTCAAGAAATTTGATTCGCCGCTCTAGTACTCAGAGAATGAGTACCGTTGCTCGATGATCATTCAAAGCATGTGTGGATCACAACTAGAGGGATTAAACCACTAGATCCTCACAGGCGTAGCAAAGGCAATCTGGAAGTTCCATTTTGGATGATAAAAAAACATCAATGAAGAAATTTTTTAAGCCCAAGTATTTATTTCTTCAGATATTAAATAAATTAATTATAAATTTAACGTGAAAGATCCTTTCCCTTTGTTTCGAGTAATGATTATTAAAAGAAATTTTAATATATCCCCCACTACCACACACTTCTGCCATGCCTGAAACCAACAAGTGGTATCATAGGGATCATATTTAAATTTACGACTATTTATTTGATTTTTGACCTATGCACAATTATGGTTAGATTTTAATTCATATTATTTGTTATTTAATACGATTTTAATTAACATGTTATCAAAATATTAATCATGCTCGTTCAATGTTTCATTTTCTTAAATGTTTAAGAAAAAAAGGAAGAATGACTGGAGATTCCATCATGAAGTGCCAAATCATTGACCAGTAAAACTGGGTTACATGGTGTGCCAATGGAGAACATGATGTATACCCATGAAAAATGTATCTAGATATGCCGAGTAATTAATTACATGCAGTGATTTTATTGCACACCACATATTTACTGGGCCAACTCGGCACACGACAAGCAGAAACAGGGTGTGTAATTGGCATGTACACACCATGTAGTTTGTTCGATTCAATACACCAAAGCCCTAGGTGCATGGCTTGGACATACAAAAACTGAGGTATATGACATATAGATACATGTACACGTCATGTAGTCTCCCATTAATGAAAAACATTAAAATTACATTAAAGTTGAAATTATAGCATTAAAACCTTATTTTATTATTTAGCACACCATTGCATGTTTGACAATTTAATAATGGTTTTAAATAATTTTAAATCACCAATTACTTTATTGTAATTAATATTTAATTATTGTTTCTACAATTAATTTTCGAGGAATTTCATTAATAATGGTTATCTTAAAATAATATTGTATTATCATTAAGATGAAATAAAATTAATTAATTAATCAATTAAAGAACATTTATCTTAAATAATAAAAGAAAGAATAATGAAATGAATGATAGCTATTTAATTTTGTGTATTCGTTGAATGTGTGACTGTTCATGAGATTGACCAAGTCCTATGTTTGTGTTGGAATTTATTTAATTAAATTTATTTCTTGGTTTTTCAATTGTTTAATATTAAATTAAAATATGGCCTGCGAGTCATCCCTCCCTCCATTATTATGTAGGACATGCATGTCCAAGGATATTTATGTAATTCCCTTTAACTAATCCTTTTTTTACCCTCACCTACATGCGAGTAATAAATATTTTTAATTAATATATCATCCCAAGGCACATGGGGACAATTTAATACAGAACCATAAAGATGCCAACTTAGTGATAAATAGCTGGACACGTGGAATGATATAGCTCATGCCAAGTCCTGTATAAGGAGTTATTTTCCCCAGTTCATAGATTGATTTAATGTCTACTCATTAAATAAACTATTAGATAAGCTCATGATCAGGTCATTTAATTAATTATTTTCTTTTCTAATTCATTAAAATTATATTTATTGATGAATTAATATGAAAAGATAGAATTTGAATAAAATGACCATGCATAAATGTTTTATCTAAACATGGTTAATTAATTAAGTAAAAATACACTTAAATATTAACAATACATGTAAAGGATAAAACAAGATACAAATTTATTCATAATGAAATAAAATCTCTCAATCTAATATTAAGTCAGACTAAGCCTTCCACTACTTGATTATGAACAAAAATCTTTAGAACTATGTGTTTGACCAACCCTTTTTGGGACACTTACTTTTATAAGGGGAGTTCTTATGATTGTTTTGGGTTGAATTAACCATTTTACATCAATAGGAGTATCCCTTTCTAGATTTGGTGTGATTTAGAAGAAAGTGTTGAGAAAATCCAAGTTAGAATTTTTGGATTGGGGAGTCCACTCAACAGATCAAGGAGCTACATGCCTGCAGTTGGCAAAGACTTTCCTACCTAAATAACTTCAAAATAGATTGACCAACCCTTGTTGGGGGTTATGTGAATGGAGATATATATCATTTCCACTATAATGTCCAAGAAACTAGACATTCCAAGTTCAATGGTTAGGGATATTGGGACTTATTAAAATAGTAGGAGATTTAATAAAATCAATTACTTATTTCACACAAAATCTATAATCAAGCACAATAATAATAATATTATCTTTTAATTGTATAATAAAATGAAAACCACACTATCCCTATGATCAATATTAGATAAAGATAATCTCCTCATTGGTAGTAAATTCTAGGAGTGGTTTAGACGCCTCCGGGTTGTTCTATGCCATGAATGAAAATATTACATTATAGAATCCTCAATTCCGGATCCACCTACTCAAGAGGCAAGTGATAAAGGATTCCTAGTATAAAAAAATATATGAATGATGTGGTTTATGTTCAATTTTTGATGCTTTCATCTATGTATAGTGAACTCATGAAGTCTCATGAAAACATGGATGTGTATAACATGCTTGATCACCTCTGTGGTCTTTACTAGGAGGGAGATATACATGAATGATTTGATATTTTCAAGGTTCTATTTTAGAGTAATCTTGGAGATGGTTCCATCTCTGGGCCTCACATATTCAAGCTCATTGGATACATTGAGATCCTAGAGGTTCTAGGGTTTAAACTCCTCGAAGAACTGGGCACCAATATCATTCTAGCATCACTCCCTTAGAGATTCTCTAGTTTTTTTTTTGTGAATTTTAATATGAACCAAATTGAAAAGTCTCTTATAGATATTCTTATCCTAATTATCCAAGTAGATAAATATATGAAGCACAAAAATCCTTATATCCTTATGGTAAACAAATGGAAAGTAAAGAAAATATCTTTAAGCCCAAATCTTCTTCATGACCTTCCAAGAAGAATAAGATCAAAGGGAAGTAAGGAGAAAAGATACTATCTATTTCACATGCAGCAAGAAGGGCCACTAGAATAAAAAATGTACCCATCTAAAGAAGAAAGGGGAAGCTTCAGGCTCATTTGTTATTGAGTGTAACTTATCTATTTCAATAAATTGGGTATTAGATATAGGTTGTGGAACTCACATATGTATTCAAATACAGGAACCACGTAGATTTAGAAAATTTTACCTAGGGGAGGTAAATCTATGATTAGTCAATAGAACTAAACTTACTATTGTAGCTATTGGGGACTACTACCTCACATTGATGACCATAATGATCTTGGTTTTAAAGGGTTGTTATTATGTGCCTTAATTTACCAAAAATAATATTTCTATATCTAGACTAGATATAGATAGATTCATTTTAAAAATTTGAAATAAATGTTTCTTCTTTTATAAAGATATCATTTTTATAGTAAGTCACATTTACATAACAATATTTATGTGTTCTATTACACGAACCAATTAATGGAAATTGATAATGAAGTTACGTCACATGAATCATACCACAAAAAAATTTGGCATCACCAGATAGGTCATGTAAATGAAAAATGCTTGACAAAATTACATCAACATGAATATTTAGATTATTTTGAACTAAAACCACTTGGTGTATGTCACACATGTTCATAAGGAAAAATGAACAAATCCTCATTTAGTGGGAATGGTTAAAAGGTTAAAGAGATTATTAAATTAGTTCATACCAATGTGTGTGGACCATTTTCTGTTGAAGCTAGGGGTGGGTAATCATACTTCATAACTTTAACTAATGATTTTAGTAAATATGGATATATTTACTGTAATGACCCAAACATTCATTAATAAAAATTCCTCTTGATCTAATTAAACGTCTTATTATGGAAAATTTCTATATAACATATTCAATTCTTTGGTTTTAGGTTTTTGGATTGTAAAATACCATTAAGAATTGTTTCTGTCGCTAATACATCCATTGAAAAGTGATCAAATGATTAGCATAATTATAGAGTTTAAAAAATCCAATTTACTCAGATAAAGGAAGAGATGACCTCATCTAATATAATTTCCCTATACAAATCCCACTTATCAGAGCTTGGAAAGGAGGTGGCGTCATTGAGGTTCAATCTTGACCAATCCCAGCCTAACTTCAACACATTAAGCTCGAAGTTGATAGAGATTACCACTCGAGCGATATTATCCAACCCACCCCCCGAGTATGTCTACATCACACACCTTACCCTTAGGTATTATGTGGGTGTTAAAAGGGGTTATGTAATAAGATCCCATCACTATGATTATGTACATTATTTTTTTATAGATAATATACATTCATTTTATTGTTGTTACTTTGTAAATAATTTTTTAAAGAAAAAATAGCATTTTTAGTTAATATTCAATTAAGAAATATATTTCTATGAATTAATGGATTTTTCTAAATTAAATAATATTTTAATGAAATATTATTACTAAATTACTTTTTATTAAATATAAATGATCATATAAATTTTATGAATACAATTTAAATTTTTATTAAGGTTTGAAAACTGTTTTTGTCAAAACCCATGAATTTTTGATAAATGTTGGTTTTTATTTAAAAGAAAAATTCATATATTTAGAAAATTATTTAGATAAAAATAATATTATTTTTGGAATCAGGATGTCGAAATTATTCAATAGTGATTTTTTCATAATTTTCTATGACAGTCGAATGTTTGGGTAAAAATTAAATAACGTTTAAATATATAACGTGTTTTATGACATCATAATGAAAAAATAGTGATGTAATAAAATACTATAAACATTATTATTGTCCAATATATGTTTTAAAATTAAAATAATTTGATTTTAGGTTTGTTTGATTTATTTTACAAAGCTTTAGTGGACCCTCTAGGACTTATAAAACATTTTGTTTTTTTAAATGACTTCCTTGAGAGTGTTACTAACCTCCACATAATAAAGCATACTATTTTAAGAAGTTAGGACATTGGAATTATAATATAATTTTTTCCACTCCCCTTTGGAAAAAACCTTGGGCAAAAACCAAGTGTTGGTTTTTGGTTTTGATTATTTTAATGTGTAGGGTCCAAAACCAAAATAATAAATAATTCCTTCCATTTTACTATATAAACCCACACAAGATCCCAATTAATCTTCACTAAAATACTTTAGAGCTCTACCAAACTCTTACCTCCTCTCTATAGAATCCTCCCAAGGCTCCCCAAGCTCCTAAGAATCCAATCTCAAGCCTCTCCCAATCCTTTGGGATCACACTTCCATGTAAGGGATTTATTCCTTTCTCATTTTTGTCCAAATTTCATTATGTTGTTATGCCATTTTATTTTCAATTTAAAATGTTGGGTTATGATTTATCACCTCTCTGATACTTCCCTCTTTATGTTTAAATTATTAGATACCCCTTTCTCTCTCATTAATTCCTTCTATATACACCCATTGCTATTCCGAAATTTAGTAAGAAATATCTCTTTTCTCATTTACATTCAAGAACTTATTTTGTAATATGGATCTAAATTCCATTTCATATATTGGGACATTTATCTATATGACCCCTTTATGGTCCATTTCATGTACATATGATGAGACACACCTTTCTCTCTCATCAACCATTTTTATGAATTCTTATGTCATGACATTATGCTGCCAAAATTGCACCATAGTTTTTGAAGCCAAAATCATTGTGTCGTGAATACCATGACCATTTCACTATCAAGGGTATTCACCTTTATAAATGATTACTTATTGATTATAGAGTTTCATGTATTAATTAATCAATACTTTATCATAGAATAAATGATAATCTTTAATGATTCCATTTTGTATGATCCATGTGGCACACTTATGCATGTAATGAAATGTTTAAGAAGGGTGCACCCTTATAGTGCTCCAATGCATTGGGTAAAGATTAGTATCATGATACATCGAGTGAAATGAGGGTTTAGTGATGCTAATTCACGTGAAATTATGTTTTACTCATTATCCATGTGCAATGAGCCTTGTCTCATGCTAATACCATGTTAATTGTTGTTTCCACATTTCCATGTTATGATAATCATGCTATATCTTGCCTTTATGTTCTTTTTTATTTTATACTCCATTGATATGACTATTTCCTAAAATGTATTGTATTCTTCATGTTATGCCTTGTTTACTCCCTTACTGGGTTTTATATATCACCCTTTTCTTATGCATGTCCTTAGGTTATCCCATGCAATGCTAAGTACGAGGGAATGTAGTGGTCATGTAAAGGAAGTTTTCAATAAAGATTTTGTGTTTCATGTTTTAAGTTGTTATGTAATATTCCTAATCCCCAAAGACACTATACATCTCAAATTTCCATGTTGTATCAAGTAAATAATTTATGTAATAAATCATGTTTAAGTGTATAATAATAAGTAGGGTTGTTATAGTTGGTATCAGAGGATAGGTTTAATTATTTTTGGGATTAAGATTATAAAACCCTAGTGAAGCCTTAGATATAATACTAAGTATAATGAAGACATCCCTAAATTTTGGTGAGTATTGAGTAAGTGGTTTATGTAACACCCCGAGATTTTATGAGATATATTATTTTTAATTTCTTTGATGTCTTCTATTATACACTACACCAAGATTATCCTATACTATATGCAACACCGTATTAGCTTGCAGTATACACAACACTATTCTTAGCTCGTGTTACACATAATTTCAAGTTCTTTTTGTGGAAATTATTCTATGCAACATTAATTATAGATTTTGTTTAATGTATAAATGTAATAAGTTTTGATTATGTTATACGCAACACAAAACAGAGCTTTCACTACACACAACCCTAACTTGTCTTGCATTACACGCAATCAAGACCTTCTTTGATTGCGTGTGTAGTATGCAATTCCGAGTTTCACTAAATGAGATTTTATTATAATATTATTATGAACTAGTTGTTATGAATAGTAATACACACTTTTTGAAATTTTATAAATTTTATCTTTCAAAATGGACATCATTTTTGGATTCGGAATATCGAAATTAGCCTAGGGTGAATTTTTGGTATTTTTTGGAAAATTTTCAATTTTTGATGAATAGTGAAAACACTGGGTTACTATTTAAAAACCGACTTCTTATTTAAATAATTATTTATTTTATTTAAATTTATTTTAGGTCAAAATTGATACATAATACCTATATAAGTTCAATGTAATTCATCGGAGTCATTTTATAATAATTTTAGATATATAAAAATTTTATTGAACTTTTTACCGTCTTTTACCCACCTCCTAGGAGCATTTGCAATTGTACATAAAACTTAATTTTACCGCTTCTGTGAGTTGAATTTTGAAAATATGAGAGACACGGTTAATATCAAGGAGTAAAATGTGATTCAATAAGATAAAAATATTTTTTGGTGAATAGTAACTTTTTACTTTTATTTACCACGGTTAAAAGTAAATAGGGTAATTTATGGTAAAAATGATATTATTATTACCCTAACACATGTCCTAATTCTATTGGATAAGTGTAGTTCAACCAAAAACAACCTTAGGAATAAAATATTACCCTTTAGGTCCACTTGGATTAGATTAGTACACTTATTATTATTTTATTTAAAGAAGAGTTAAAAGAGTTAAAATCAAAGTTTAATAAATAAAACATTTTTAATATTGGGTTATACATAAGATAAATTCGATGTAGCTATTTTTTCCCTTTTCTTTAGTTGTATTGTTTCACAATTGTACTTGTACATTCTAGATGGGATTCTATTATAGCCCCTTTTTTCTTACTGCACTCACTTAGTTTACTGTTCAGTTTACTTGTGTTCCTATCTTGCAGTGTGCTTGGTTACGTGTGCTTATAGGGTATAAAGGCAATGCCTTCCCAGTTTTAGGGAATATTCCTTCGGTGAAAGTATCCATCCCCTGAACTATGGAAGGAGGGATTGGGGTTGTCAGGGCATGGGACCCGGGGGATGGGTCGTGACAAATTGGTATCAGAGGAGTCGGTTCTACCACAGAACTTAGGACCCGGGCCCACTACGACCCATTTACTTTATTTTGGCCATAACTTTAGCACCAGACGTTCGTTAGACAAACCGTCAGTGGCATTGGAAACCATGAAGCGATTCAGTACCTTTGAGTGATAACCCATAGTGTTTTGGATTAAGATGGGGAATGTTCAGGTTAGAATGAGCACGAATCCAACCAGGCCCCCGAGACTAAAAGTCTAACAACTCACAGATCGAGTGTCTAATTGACGTGACGTCTGTTGTGTAGAGACCACTATGAAATAGCGGAACTTTGAGGAACATGTTCGTGGGACTTCATGGAAGTTTGAGTATCAACCCGTATCTTGTGGAGTGGATTCTACCAGAGAGAAGCGAGCATAGTGCGAGAACCTAGTGGCTGGCTGAGACTTGACGACAGCTGACCGTTTCGACTCAGAGTGACTTGACAGGACCAGTGGGGAGCACCTTGGTGATGCGGCAGACCCATGGTGGGGAGCACCTTGTTGACGAAGCATACCCATGGTACTTTATAGGAAGAGTACCTCAGCATGCCATGAGGGGAAGCTCCTTGGTGACGTGGATGTCCTACAGTGGGGAGTGCCTTGGTGATGCGGCAGACCCACGGTACTCGACACGAGGAGTACCTCAGCAGTCCAAGGTCAGTGGGAAGCACCTCTATGTAATGTGACAGACCCACTGTACTCGATATAGGAGGATTTCTCCAACAGCCGAGGTGTTCGACATTGTGACTGGGAATGTTACTTAATAGTACCCCTAGAATAAATCCTAGTGTGAGCTGAGTCAGTACCTTTGTGTCTTCGTCATTGTAGAGATGTATTACTTGATAACTAAGGTATAGGTATGGGAATATACCTAAGTAAGGTTATTTGTTGATTTCATTCTTTTTGTTTTATCCTAGATGGATTTTTTGAGACCTACAGGGTCTCGGGGTCCCTACCGAGTATTGTTATACTCACCCCTGCACGAGCTATGCCCACACCTTGTTGTGTTAGATGTAGAAGACGGAAAACTCTGATTGAGGATGAGAGTACCAGGACTGGGTGGTACATGGAGGTGGAATAGATAACGTGTCAGTATGCAGAGGATATTGGTGGATGTGGAGTTCTGAGGATGCGATCTGTTCCTACCCTTGAGGTAGGAACCTCAGAGGACAATCCAGTAGCTGTTTTTCCCTTTTCTTCAGTAGCATTGTATCACAGTTGTTATTGTACTTTCCAGTTGGGATTGTATTCTGGCCCCCTTTTCATACTACACTCACTCAGTTAACAGTTCAGTTTACTTGTATTCCTATCTTGCTGTGTGCTTGGTTACATGTGCTTACATGTTATAAAGGAGATGCCTTCCCTGTCTTAGGGAATATGCATTCAATGCTAGTCGCCAGCCACTGGCCTATGGAAGGCAGGCTTGGGGTAGTCACAGAACAGGCCCCAGGGGACGGTTCATGACAAATTGGTATCATAGGTGTCCGTTCTACCATAGAACTTGGTACTCTGATCATTCTTTTTAACGACAATAGTGTTAAGTGTTGTGAGTGTGGTTATCAGTTCAGAGAATCCAGTGTTGGTGTGGTGGCCGACGAATCCATACACCAGGACCCTGACTACTGATTTCTGACTTATTACATGAAAAAATTGATTTCATGTGTGTTTTTAAGATTTTTCTTTGTTTTATCTTGAGTTAGCTCACCAGGTATAACTTATTAACTGTGACACACCTGTTTCTTTCCAGGATGCCTCCACGCAGACAACCATCAAGGGTTCCTAGAGTTGTACACACTGATAGCCCACCGAGAAACGAGGCCTCGGGGTAGGGACATTTTCCAGTAGAGGCACCAGTGGAGGAATCAGTGGTACCACTCCCCGTTGGGCCACCGATGCTACCAGCCCCGACAGCAGACGGTGCAAGCCGATTGAGCGCGTTGCATGAGTTCTAATGCTAGAGGCCACCCATGTTCAGGGGAGAGACGGACCCAAAGGCAGATGAGGATTGTCCAGAGGCTATGGTGAGAGTCATTCGACTCATAGGGACACCAGCCGATCTCATTGTGATCCTTGCCGCTAGCCTTCTACAGGATGTAGCAGGCAGATGGTGGAGGTTGATGCTCTAGGTTCACGATGAGGTGACGCTTCTCTGAGCAAACTTTGAGAGCTGGTTTCGGGCAGAGTTTGTCCCATCGACTCTTCGTGCATTGCGCATATAAGAGCTTCTTCATCTACATCAGGGTATCATAACTATGGCTCAGTACTCAGCAAGGTTCACTGACCTCTCATGCTACTCCATATATATAGTATGAGACCCATTCTTTAGGGCCTAGAACATTGAGAAGGGGATTATGTGGGAGATCAAGGCTTTGATGATCTCACTCAGCATCATGAAACAGGTGGGGTGTTAGAGAGATCCCTCTTGGTGGAGATTTTCCTTGCTAAGCAGCCACGAGTAGTGAGACCCACTACCAGTCATCACATAGCGGATTATTCTATAGCTGGCAGCAGACAGACGTCACAGAGGTCCAAGAGGACCAGACCTACAGGTGTACAACTGCATGACTCAGAATTAGTTATGCGGGGAACCCGAGGCATAGCCATTTATATGAGGAGCGGGCAGTGTTTCACGTGTGGAGGGTAGGGCCAAATGGCTCGTGACTGTCCGACCTATTGTACGGATGATCAGAAGAGGGTCGAAGGACCACCCAGGTAGAGACAGAGGTTCGACCGAGGCGGTCCGCAGGGAGCATGCAGATATGGCATGGGAGCTGGCCATGCAGCTGGCGGTGGGCGACGATTTCATATGTTACTGCAACCACCACCATGAGGTCCATTCCAACCACAAGGAGTAGGTTGATAGGGGAGAGCTCAGCTCCAGGCAGCTGAGGCCTACGATCACGCTGCTCTGGAGATGATATGAGGTATGATCTGTGTCTACTCCACCATAGATTTAGTTGTTATAGACACAGGTACCAGTCATTCTTTTATTTCCACTACCCTCGTTCGGAGCTCACAAGTTCCAATGGAGCCATTGGCTAGATCCTTACAGCTAGAGACTCCTACGGGAGCGGATTCGTCGATTACGCACTGGTTCCGGTAGTGTGAGATTACTCTAGGAGGTGTGAGATTCGGCTAGGATCTCCTAGTAGTGGCGTTGAGGCCTTATAACGTCATCTTGGGTATGGACTGGTTATCTAGATTCCATGCTCAGATTGACTGTGTTAGGCGCAAGGTGCGGTGTGTCTGCACGAATGGGACTGGGTTTACCGTCACCAGCAAGAAGGGAGCCTTTGCAGCGTAGGATGGACTTACCCGAAGGAGAGTGCAGCCGATCACTCATCAGTTGGTTTGGATTACCCTCAGAGCTATTGATGTGGAGAGTTCGAGCTATCCTATAGTGGTGGACTAGTACGCGGATGTTTTCCCTGATGATGTTCTGGGTCTACCTCCTCATAGAGAGGTGGAATTTTACATTTACTTTTACCCCGGGACGACACTAATATCTACACCAGCATATCAGATGGCTCCCGCGGAGCTTCTTGAGATGCAGGTATAGTTAGAAGACTTACAGGGGTAGAAATTCATATGTCCCAGTGTTTCTCCTTGAACAACCCTGATTCAATTCTCCAAGAAGGTGGATGGGATCTTGAGGCTTTGTGTTGACTATGTTCTCCTGAGCCAGGTGACCGTGAAGAACAGGTACCCACTCTCGAGGATTGATGACCTCTTTGATCAGCTGATGGGAGCACAGTGGTTCACGAAGATATACCTAAGATCAGGCTATCACCAGCTCAGAGTACGAGACGAGGATGTGCAGAAGACAATTTTTAGTGGTCAGTACAACCATTACAAGTTCTTGGTTATGCCATTCGGCATGACCAATTCTCCAACAGTGTTCATGGTACTCATGAACATGATCTTTCAGCCATACCTTGATTTCTTTGTAGTAGTCGTCATCGACGACATTCTGATCTACTCGACTACTGAGGAGGATCATGCCTATCATTTTCATGTAGTATTGGACATACTCCAAGAGAACTAGATTTATGGTAAGATCTCGAAGTTCCAGTTCTGGATCCGAGAGGTTCACTTTCTTGGACATATCATATCAGAGGGTGGAGTTGCAGTGGATCCAGTGAAGATTGAGGTGGTACTTTCTTGGGAGCCACCTAGGTGTGTGAAGGAGGTATAAAGTTTCCTGGGTTTTCTTGGATATTACCGGAGGTTTCTTCCATACTTATCCAGAGTTGAATCACCACTATCGGCATTGACGAAGAAGGGGAAACCCTTCGTGTGGTCATAGAGATGCCAACAGAGTTTTCAGAAGCAGAGGTAGAGGCTGACTAGTGCCCCCATCTTAAGGATTCCATAGGATGGCGTAGGGTACGTAGTTTTCTACAATGCATCAGGCATAGGACTCAGATGTGTCCTAATGCAGGAGTGAGAAATAATCACATATGGTTCTTTATAGCTAAGACAACATGAGAAGAACTACCCCACCCATGGCCTGGAGTTAGCAGCAGTGGTCTTCTACTTGAAGATGTGGTGACACTACCTGATGGGCGAGCATTTTACTATGTAATCTAATCACAAGAGTCTCAGGTATATCTTCTCCCAGAAGGACATGGACCTGAGATAGCGACGTTGTCTTGAATTAATCTAGGAATATGACTTCGAGAAAGTATATACTCCTGGGAAAGGGAACGTTGTAGCAGATGCACTCAACATGAGGCCTGGAATACAAATGCTAGGCAAGGTGATGGAGCAGATGGGTGCTTTACAAATATCCTTTGTGGATAAAGATGGAGCATCTTTTCTACCGTCTCTTACTGTCACTCCCCCACTTCATTATCCTGTCAGGGAGGCACAGTGTGGGGACGCTGACTGCAAGAGACAATGTGCTCAGATATCCACATGATAGGCACCTGATGAATTTTCTGAAGGTGGGGAGGACGTCATCCTCTTTAGAGGACGTACCATGGTACCATTTTAACTTCAAGAGGAAGTGTTGAAGAAGTTCCACACATCCCCTCTATTAGTACATCAAGGAGTGGTGAAGATATACCGGGATCTGCAAAGACAACACTGGTGGCCAAGAATGAAGAAAGCAGTATCAGAATTTGTCTATTGGTGCCTCACATATCAGCAAGTGAAGGCAGAGCATCAGGTACCAGCAGGCTTGGTTCATCCTTTAGAGGTCCCAGAGTGGATGTATAATAGGATATCCATAGACTTCGTGATAGGACTTCCACGTACATCCAGGGGACATGAACCGATTTGGGTGATCGCTGATCGACTCACCAATTCATCCCAATTCGTACCGATCAGAGTGAAGGTTTCAGTAGAGAGATTGGGATGACACTATGTGCAGGAGATTGTGCGGTAACATGGAGTACCCTCGACGACTATCACCGATCATGATGCATGTTTTACTTCTTAGCTATGGAAGGGTTTAAAGAGGCTTTTAGGACACAACTACGTTTGAGCACCACCTTCCATCCTCTAAAGGATTGTCAGACTGAGTGGAATATTCAGACCCTCGAGGGTATGTTGTGTGTTTTTCTCCCCAACTTCGTTCCTAGCTGGGATGATCACTTACCTTTGGTGGAGTTTTCATAATACAATAGATATCACTAAACCATTGTGATGGTACATTTTGAGGTGTTGTACAAACGACCCTACAGATCACCATTGAGCTGGACTGACCTAGGAGAGTCAGCACTAGTGGGACCAGAGATGGTACGAGCTACCATAGAGAAGGTGCAGATCATCTAGGAGTGGATGAGGACTACACATAGTAGGTAGAAGTCATATGACAACAGGTGACAGAGACCTCTGCAGTTCAAGGATGGTGACTATTTCTTTCTATGGGTCTCACCCCGACAAGGTCTACGGAGATTTGGCCGAGGTGGAAAGTTATCTCCAAGGTTCATAGAACCGTTTTAGGTCCTCAATAGAGTTGGTGAGGTGGATTACCACTTAACTCTCCCACCTCAGTTACATCGGGTGAATGATGTCTTCCATGTGTCCCGGCTGAGGAGATACGTGCACGACCCTTATCACATCATCGACCATGGAGAGATGTACATCGATGATGGGGAGACTTTTATAGAGGTTCCAGTAGAGATTGAGGATCAAAAGGAGTGGGTACTTCATGGATGATAAATTCCTCTGGTGCACGTTCACTAGTAGCATGTGAACCTCCATTAGATCACATGGGAGCGGGAGGCTCAAATGCATGCTCTGTACCCCAACTTTTTTTACCTAGTTTCAGTTGTGGCTTACATGGACATAGAGCCCTGAGGTGGGGAGAATGTAAAGACTTGGAATTTCCATGTATTTTTTTTAAATAAATGGGAATTTTATGAGTCTGCGATCATTTACGATGCGTGATTCCAAGGCCCGGAGTTCCCTGAATGAATTTATGAAATTTTGTTCGGGTAAGTTTAGTAAACGTGCGAGCGGGTTTTTCAGAATTTTGAACCGGTGATCAGAATTGAAATATGAGGGCACCATTGAACTCACATCACCAATATTCGCTTATGGATACTTTTACCTCGATGGAAGTTGGTCGAGGGTGGAAGTTTGTTTTTGGGTTTTTCGTGAATGAATAAAATAAAAATAAATTTGGGTAGCTTTTATTTTAATTTTATTTTTTAAAAACCTCCATGTGAAAGTTGAGAAGTTGGGACCACCATACCTTAACCTCCCATGATAGGTTATAGTGGTGAGGACCACCCGAGTCTATCCTCCCATGAGAGGTTATGGTGGTGGAGACCACCCGAGGCCTAAACTTCTTGATCTCCCCTTTTAAAGAGGGAGAAACCACTCAACCCCCTCATTAATGTGGAGGAGCCTTTTGAGCTTCCTCCAACCTTAATTGTGCCAACCCATAAATAAATTAATTATGCCAAACTATGTGATTAATTATACCAATTCGAATTATGCCAACATATTTTATAATGTTGGCTAATTCATTTTGGTGGAATTGGGGGAAACTAGTGGCAAAAGGGAGAGCTCTTGGAGAAAGCTCGCCAATGAAGAACTTCTTATCTGAAAAAAGAACGTCAACCTCAACTTAGAACTTCTTCCTCGAGATATCCTCCAACGGTGGAAATATTCAACAAAGAAGACTCACCTTCATCAAATAACGTTAATCTGATGAACAAGCTTGGAATCAGAGGCGTGTGATGGGCGCGACGAACGCCGACTTCAACATCTCTCTTCGTCATCAACAAATGAACAACCCAAGGTAGGGGTTTATTTATATTTGATTATCACTTCCCATGTACACACCCTTATATTTCTTTTGCAGGTTGGGAACAACCATTGTGGGAGGATAGGATTTTGACGTTCATGTTCATGTTTTTGATGAGCCATATGCTACCACCCTAACGCAGAGGGTACGAGCCAAACCAACATGGCCCGACCCTTCAGAAAATCTTGTGGGGTTCTTTGCAAAGGAGGAGCACCGCAACCAACCATGGTTGGGGCACGAGAACGGCTGCCGGAACCACCATCGGCCGTGACGAAGGTGACGGTGCAACGACGCCGCCTCGAGGCCCCCGCCGCCGCTCTGTGGGCTCCACGCTGACTGAGGCTGCACCGCCGACCACAGCCCCACACCGCCCCGCGGCCGAGGCGCCGCCCCATGGCCAAGGTTCCCCCCTTGTGGATGGACCACCCTCATGCAACCAAACTGCCCCCAAGGCCGGATCACTGCCCCACGACCGGATCGCCGCCCCATGGCTGTACCACCTCCCCACTACCGGACTGCCCCTGCACGACCAGACCACCGCCCCGTGACCAAACTGCCACCCCGCGGACGGACCGCCACCCCACGGACGATCCTCCTCCCTACGGCCGGACCACCGCCTCATGGCCCGAACACCCCCACATGGCCCAACTACCTTCCCACGGGTGGATCGCCACCCCGTGCGGCCGGACCGCCGCCCCGTGACAAGACTTCCAGCCCGCGCGGCCGGACTGCCGCCCCGCGGCTGAACCGCCATCCCCGGACGAGCCACCCCACAACCTCGTACCCTCGTAGAACTCTCCGCGGCCTTTCATGGCCCAATGGGCTGGGCTGCACTGTGGGATGGTCTGACCCAAACCGGGTCAGCCCAAGCCGGGTCGGACCGAACCTAGACCCCCTACGAACCATTTACTTTCTTTTGGCCATAACATTGGCACTGGAAATACGTTAGAAGAACCGTCAGTAGCATTTGGAACCTTGGAGTGAGTTGGTCCTTTTGAGTGATACCCCACTGTTTTTTGGTTTAAGATAGGGAACAGTCAGGTTGGATCGATCACGAATCCAACCGGGCCCCCGGGACTAAAATCCTAATAACTCACAGATTGGACGTCCGATTGACGCGTCATCTGTTGCATAGATACCCCTATGACATGGAAGACCTTTAAGACACTTCTTCATGGGACTTCGTGGTAGTTGGAGTATCAACCTGTAGCTTGTGGAGAGTATTCTCCTGGAGACGAGCAAGCATAGTTTGGGAACCCAGTGGCTGGCTGAGACTTGAAGGTTGCTGACAATTTCGACTTGGAGTGACTTGATTGGCCCAGTGGGGAGTGATTCGGTGACGTGAAAGACACATAGCGGGGAGCGCCTTTGTGACACGGCAGACCCATGGTACTTGACAAGAGGAGTATCTCAATAGGCCATGAGGGGGAGCACCTTGGTGATGTGGTAGATTCATGGTACTTGACAGAAGGAGTACCTCAACAGTCCAAGGTTAGTGGGAAGCGCCTCTGTGTGACGCATCAGGACCACTGTACTCGATAGAGGAGTTCTCCAGCAGCCGAGTTGTTCGACGTTGTGACTAGGAATGATACTTGATACTACCCCTAGAATTAATTCTGGTGTGAGAAGAGTCAATACCTTTATGTTTTCCTCATGATTGAGATAGATTATTTGATATCTTATGTATATGTATGGGAATATACCTAAGGGTATCTATAGATTTCATACTTTTTGTTTTATCCTAGATGGATATTGTGAGACCTAGAGGGTCTTGGGGTCCTAACTGAGTATCATTATACTCACCCCTACACGGGCTATGCCCACACCATATTGTGTAGGATGCAGACGACGAACAATGCTGTCTGAGGTTGAGAGTACCAGGACTAGACGGTACCTAGAGGTAGACCTTATGACATGTCGATACATAGAGGAGATGGGTGAACATAGAGTTATAAGGAGGCGATTAGTACATACCCTTCAGGTAGGAACAGTAGAGGATGATCCAGTAGCTGTTTTCCCTTTCTTCAGTTGTATTGTATAACTCTTGTACTTGTACTTTTCTGTTGGGCTTGTATTCGGGCCCCTTTTTCTTACTGCACTGACTCATTTTTCAGTTCAGTTTACATGTGTTCTTATCTTACTGTGTGCTTGGTTATGTGTGATTATAGGTTATAAAGGCAATGCCTTCCCAGTTTTAGGGAATACGCCTTCGGTGCTAGTTGCCAGCCCCTGTCCTATAGAAGGTGGGCTTGGGGTAGTCACAGTACGGGCCCCGAGGGATGGGTCGTGACATTTATGGTTTTATATATATATAAATGGTTATTTAAATTATTTATAATTAATTTTTATATTTTATACAGGAGGTTTAAATGAGCATGGTGAGATTAAAGACACAAGGTAAGGGGATTTCATCTCACTTTTCATTTTCGTGAGATACATGCTTCATTCATCACCAATTTCATTTGTGTGGTGTGTGTACTGCCTATGGATGTATTCAATTATTATTATAATTATATTATTTTGTATTTAAATATATATTCCATTATTTTAATTTCATTGGTTTTATGATTAAAATGATACCAAATTGGTAAAATAGTTTGGTCTCAATTTTCTTTGTTTTAGACTCCAGTCTGGTTATGAACCTAAATTAATTCTTGAGGTGTATGTAGTTACATTTTACATGTTATATCAGTAATCACATAATTTTAATGACATTTTATGATTCATGTAATATTCTTTTTCTTACCTGTATTTTATGATCCCATGTTTCCAATTTATATGAGCATATTGAAACAATCTCATTGGTTTTCAGGATTATTTAGGATTATGATTTATTTGACGAAATAATATGATAAATTTGTTATAAAAAATGATGAATTTTATTATAATCTAAATATTAATAATATAATAATTTATTGGTACAATTTTTAACTAATTTTTAAATAATATAGTTGGGGAAGTGTTTTGAGGAAATCCCAACTGTAACCTCTCTTCGATCGAAAATTTATGTTATTTCAAAACCATGTTTTCTAAAAGGTTATACAATGGTATTCTAATAATATTATATGATAATTTAAAGACATTTTTAATGTATTTTATTTTACCAGTTCTCACTGGAATCTTCTTGTTTCATTCTGAACATGGTATTTTTCTATCATTTTTACCATGGAAAACGAATATTCGTTTTACCTCGTATAGTATGTATGGACATAACCATCATCATTTCAGTGAATATTACACTTCATGTTTAAAGGGTAAAATTCTGTGAATTTTTTTAATGTATTTTCAATAAACCGGTATCTAAATTTTTTGAAGATCAAATTATATGCTTTCTATAAAAAATTTTTTCAAAAAATTTTGGAGATTCATTTATGAGTTTTGAATGAAAATGGGTTTCAAAAAAATATTAATCTATATTTATTTTCTTTCAAGGTATTTTTATGGATTTTTTTTAATTTTTTTTAATATTTATTAATATGTTTTCAATTAAATTTCTAATAAATGGGTTTTAAAACGTTTTCAATATATCCTTATATGTTTTTTAAGTGTCTTCAAATTAAAAATTATAAAAACGTATTGACGATTATTTTATAAAATTTTAAAGTAAAATGTTTTCAAATGATGTCACGTATTCTTTATTTTTTTAAATGTATTTTCTATGAAAATTATTTCCAAATGGTTTAATGTATTCATAATAAATTTTCAAATAAGAAAGGAAATTGTCCTCAGGATTTTTTTTAAAGATATATGAAAAATATATTACATTTATGATAACATTTTTTGATGATACCAATTAACTTTTAGGAAATTATTTGAATGTTACATTCATATTATTTCTATGAATGGGTTATATTTAATGTCATGGTCATTATGAAATCCATTTTCCTTTCACAAGTTATATTTTTATGAAATCTATTTCCCTTTCAATATTTATATATTGGTAAAACCCATTACTATTTAATGGTTTATAATATTTCGAAACCCTATTATTTTTACTGGTTATGATTTTGGTGAAATTATTATTAAAATTATATCTTTTTTAAATAGGTTATGATTTGATTTCATGTTTATGATACCCATTTAATTTCATGTGTTATGATATTATTTTTATGATTATTTTTCACATGTATATATTATTTCATTATAAGATAGGTGGAACCTATATCAATATCCAATGCTTCAGGTAATGAAATATATATCATAAGATAGACAAATATGATCTTGGGATTGAACCTTGTCTACTAATATTTCCATGAGAGTGAACCATGACTACCAATATGGTATAAGGAGTGAACAAATTCTTCTAATATGGACATGAGAGTGAACCCTGACTACTAAGATGGTATGGGGAGTGAACCCATACTTCAAAAATGTTATTGGGTGTAATTCTTTTTCTACTATAGAAATCATATTATATTCTTATGTGTCTTCCACAATTCCTAGTTTTATTCCAATTTTATGCTCTCAAGGCTTATGTTATTTATTTCCTTATGATTTATGTTTTATGACCTATCATGATTTATACCATGATTCATGTATATGATATTTGATTTTTAGGGTATGATATTCTATTTTAATGATCATTTTCATGCACCACTATGCCCATAATTTTTCTTACATATCCCCATTATTTACCCTTACTGAGCATCTGATCTCACCATTTGTTATTTTTTCTTTTCCATGGGTTATGATGAGGAATTTTTGGTAGAATTGATAAAGGTGGAGAAATTTATGGGAGATTTTGAAGATCTATCACTAGGATAGAAGATTTTATTTTTTATGATTCTAGAGACACTAAATTATTTTGGTCTTTGGAAATTTATTTTTTAATGTACTAAATATTAATAAAAAATTATATAATATCCTCGTATTTTAAGACCGGGTCACTCTAATCATTGGTATCATCCACTATAAATCAAACCATCAATTCTCTTGGAAATACTCAATCTCTATTAGGAACTATATGAAGTTAGATCCATCATTTATTTATATAAAACTCTAGATGATAATGTAAACATGAAAATGAACATACCTCCTCACATAAAAACATGTGGAAGACATCATGTACCTGGTTTATCTGCGGTTCTAATGATAACTAATATTCCTCCTTGCAAACACATTATAGTATTTAGAATGGGAAAATTTATATCAGATATAATTATATTCCCTAGAAATAAATCCATAATCCTCACCAATGTGAGACCTTTGGATAAACTTGATATCCCTCATTGAACGTAAAATGTATCTATCTTTAGTCTACATAATAATTCTTATGGCTCTATGAAGTCTGCATCCAATAGAATAAGGTCAAAAAATATATCTCATCGTGCAAAAAAACTTGGGGCCCTTAAGAACTATACCCCTCATTACATCTCGTACATTGTTAACATACAAAATATCTCATAAAAGACATTAAATGATTACACACCAATGGCGTAGTGGTATGTATTTTTATTCACAAAATACAATAATGGTAGATGATCATCAAGTCGTTATCTAAAGTCAAAAATTCTAACCCCAATAATTTCCCCCATAAAGTAAATGCTTACTATGCATGGACAATGTTCTTGGGATATTTTTTTTTTCTTAACCACAACCGAGTCCCAAAAACCTCGCATAATCATTTCCATAATAATTATGTAAAGATAGAATCATGTTATAAGATTATAAACTATTAAGCTATAGAAAATAGTAATATATAATA
The DNA here is from genome assembly GCA_963277665.1 of Viscum album. NCBI lineage: Eukaryota > Viridiplantae > Streptophyta > Magnoliopsida > Santalales > Viscaceae > Viscum > Viscum album. The sequence continues at coordinate 359,267,817 of OY728162.1, forward strand.
CATGATAACGTTTCCCAATATCTCCATTGAATGTTGATGTCTCATGGAATGGAAGCCAGATCACATTGTGATTCATTCTATAATCACTTTGATGGAATCATGACCTACAGATAATCATCGATGTCAGATCCAGATTACTATAGAGGTTTCATCCTACATCCACTCTGGAACTTCATGTTGTTGAGGCAAACCCACCTAAACCTGGAATTATTCTTTCACTTAGTAGGGAGTGAGGCATCAATATATAAACCAAATCATACAATTCATTATCCTTAGCTCGAATAAATGAGACTAATGAACTTAATGAAATCATTCCACTAATGGACGTACAAAAAAGGGTTTGTGGGAATATCCCTCAACACATCCTATAATTTTATGACTATTACCATTATCTATCCTCATAAAATAATGACACACACCCTACCATCTTAAAATACAATAAGATAAAGTTCATTTGATATTTATGACCCAAAATATCCCTAGAATAAATATATCCATGTTGAAACTCCCTAAAATGATGATGATATTGAGGTATGAAAACCATAAATGAGTGGTATTCTACACCATCTAATTCAAAAAATTGAAACTATAACTATAGGGGACAAAAATTTTCATACAAATATAATACACATTAAAAATGGAATAGTTATTACCTATTTTTTTTTCAATTCTACAATCATTATAGTCTACAATATAGGGATAATTTAAAAAATAATTAGTTCATAATGTTTATACATTATCTCCCAATTCATTCATCATAATCTAAACACTTCAAATATAAATTATACATAATTAATTTCTTCATAATTTTGGTAATGAAAACATAAGAAAACAGTGAGATCAATATATCAAAAAGGTTAAATATGGGAGATATAAATGATTATATAATCATATCACGATAATACATATATATGAATATGATCCTAACATTTTGAAACCATACCCTATATATCAATTTTCATAATCATATATCATGGAATAAAACAATGTAGTTTATCATACATGAATTACAAGGAATAAAAGAACATTTCCCATGGTATACTAAGATGAATTTTTTATTTATTTTTCACATAAATATAATAATAGAAAATAATTTCATTACTTATCAAGGCTCATTTCAATGTTTATCACAGTGGAATGGGTTCACTACCCAAAACATTTTAGTAGTCATCTTTCCCTCCAGATACTATCATAGTCTAGATATTCTCTTATTGAATTGTGTTCACTCCCATTTAAGGTCCTATTTATCTCAATAGATACCAATCATTAGCCAATTAATTTGAGGTAGATATATAAATCACCCATCACGTAATAAAATTCATATATATGTGTGAAAAATATCTAAAACAAATATTCAAATTAGAACCCATGAAATGAAATGGGTTTCATAAAAATTTTAGTATATCAAAACCCATGGTAAATAAATGGTTTTTATAAGTGTTTAATCAGTGAATAACCCATTTAAAAAAATGGGTTTAAAAAAATTCCCAATTCCACAACACATGAAAAAGTACTGGTTTTTTAAAACAAACCATCATTGTATAACACATGGAATGAAAATGGCTTCCATAAGCATATTTTCGACATAAACACAGACCATAAAGATAATGAATAAGGACAGTATCGTTGAATCAGTACTTCTAATGATCTTTATGTGAAATCAATGGTTTATTTATTTGATGAATATAAATACCAATAAAATAGAATAATTTTTTTTCTTACAAATAACATTTTCATATTCAAACCACTTAGCTAAAAAATATAAAAGAGATAAAAGATAGTATTTTCAAAGAGAAGAACCATGTATACTTATAAATAAAGCATCAAATAAAAAATTACCCATGATGGAGTGAAAATAATTTCATTTTTTATAAGATAAAAATAAACACCCCTTCACTATTTTTGACAGAATAGTCACAAATTACCTCATTTTTATAAAAAATAAATTGATTCATTTGGAAATGATTTTAAAAAAAGTCAAAAGTAGGTAAAAAATGTAATTAAAAATTCATTGTTTAATATTAAAAACCCTATTAAAAACTTTTTTAGGAAACATGAATATAAAAGAATAGTTTTTTTTCTGACCAGATAAATAATGTCAATTAACCATAAAATAATTTTCATGCATTTGAGTAGATAAGGTAAGAAAAATTAATGGAAACATGTATTAATTTTAAATCAAAATTGAAAAATAAAATTCTTTAATTTTTGATATATATATATATCATATGATTTCATCATTGGAGACATAATCAAAGTAAATCCCTATAAAAATGAGGTTGTAACATAAATCCTTTATCTCCTTGATAAATTTTGTGTCATAACCACCAAAAAATAAATAAAAATATATGGATTTGAAAATACAAAGAATTATTTCCATATGAATCACAAATAACATTCACAAGATGTATATAGAACACATAAAAGAAATAAGTGGGGAATTATGACATGTGTCTCATGGAAATAAATGTGATATAAAATTAACTTACTTTAATTTCTCCTTACATAAAAAGAACTATGTCCTATATCAGAATAAATATAAATGTATTATAAATCAATAAATGATTCATGCTCATACTTATAATTTTAAAATTACCCATTTAAAATATTTCTACACACTTTTTATCAATAATTTCACATTGAATTCATTATTTTCTGGTGTTTATTATTTAGTTTATCATGATTATTTCAGTTCAGTATTTCAATTTTTAGTTCATTATGAAGAAAGCAAGTTGTTTTTTAATGTTTAAATTGTTTTCAATAAGTAGATAATATATAAATAAATGATATATAATTTATATAACTACAGAACTATTATTATGTTCGATGGAAAGGGTCAATTATGATTTGGGATGACACATTGGTCTCAATAAGAAAGTCCATGAAAAGTATATGGGCCTATTACAAGAATGTTATTTGAGGAAGTGTATTTTTTTTCTGGAATAGCACATTATTTGTGCATTTAAATATATGAGAAATTGACATGTATTTTAATGGAATGTATATTAAGAATATTGTCCTAGCCTCACAATCCCTCTGAAGGAGGACTACACCCACTGCTTAGCTAGGTATCCAGAACCCTATCCACTTAGAATGGGACAACAATGGATGTTTGTAGTGTGACCAATGGTAGTCATAAGGGAGAATACAAGAGCCACTATGTGAGGTTTCATAGTGGGGGATGAGGGTGTCAGTATCTGGCATTGTTGAAAGAAGATGGGTGCAGTACTTATTACAAAATTCAAACTATAATTGAATTCAATTTGTTATATATATAAGTGGGAAACTTCAGGAAAATTTTATTGGGAACTACGCATATTGGTTACTATAGATTGGTTAGTCAAAACATATGGACAGATTAGAGTTCATTAGATCTGTTGAATGAGGATAATTCAATAATTAATATTAGCTATATTCTTCTTGGAGATTCATTAATGAAACATCTTCCTATCAGGATCATTATGTACTATCGTATGAAGATCTTGTTGAAGCTTCCAGGAAACCTATGACTTTTTTGATGATTCAAAATGGATTGAATCTTCATGAAACAAAATTTTTCTAATATAGTTATTCTTAATACAAATTGATCAGTTGGTCGATTGAAAATTAAATTATTATTTATCATACACTTTCAATGAAAAATTGAAAAACCTGAGTTCAACCAAAAAAGGAAATAAAAGAGTCACTAAAGTACAAATTCAGCCCACAAAAATTAGACTCCCAAAATAATTTCCAATAGATAGTTTTTACCTAGGTGTCTGGTTAATCCATTATAAGATATTCAAATCAAAAGGCCAACTTATCTAAGTATTAGATGTACTACTCCAGATTGATCTACCCCCTGTTTAATCCCTCAAGAAATATTAGGTCCTTGTCAATCCAGGTACATTTATACTCATTGGGAGTAATACTTAAAAATATACCCATCATTTTAGTAGCCTCTTCTTTATTAGCATTGGGAGACATAACATGTTCAGAAACAAGATCTTCTGATGTCCAGAGAAGATACAAGTATTCCTTGATTGCATTATCTGACATTCCCAAGTTTCCCTCAAAACCATACTCGTCAATAGTTTCCCATTCAAGTTGAGAGTTTATTTTATTGAAGTACATGAACAGCTTAGCATCACTCTTTATTAACATCACAGATCTATTGGTCACGTTCCTTGGGGTTTTGGAGTGTCCCTTCTACTGCCTTCTATTCAGGGTTTGGGTATGAGGTTTTCAGTATAAATAAATTTCAACATCCCTTTTGAGATCATATCATTAAATGAAACATTATTATATATGAGGGACTCAGAGGGATTTATTCCAATATCATTTCATTGATTCTCATCCCTCAAATCTTGCACAAGAATTAATGAACTATTTTTCTGCACAAATCCACAACCCAAGAATTGTGGTTGAATATTAGTGTACTAAAAAACATTTCGATTCTACATCATTATTTTGACCTTCACGGGCTTTGGGTTTAGACTTCATGGAAGATATTTTTTCAATTAGAATTGGTAAATGGGAGTAATCCTTTCTCCCTTTCGTAGCCTTTTGGACATTTTTTCCTCCACGGACTGTGGGTCCTGCTGTCCTGGATGCCATCATCAGCATCAATAGAAGTATGAACATGAGACACCACATTGGGAACATATTTGGAGACTTCTTTCCCATCCAAGGGCACTATGTGAGCTATTTAATTCTCAAGAGTCAGTTCTTCATTCACCAATCTGGAGAACTGATTACCAAGATCTGTATATGGAATCTATTTCTGTGTAATCAAAGTTATCATATTTGTAACCTTCACTCATGCTCTACTTACTCCATTTGAGCCACCTTCAATATGTACCTACATGTATTCCCCTCCAACCTCAACATTGTATCCCGAAGGATCATCAATTTCTTGGGGTATCACATAGCCTCCAACTTCAACACCAATTTCCACTGTATTATAATTTGTCATAAATTCCCCTAAATTTCACTACTCTATGACACGATTTAATCTAACAGACACATCAGCAACTCTATGGTTCAATGGTGTAACCATTATCTCTATGAAGGTATCCTTTGCTTCACCATCAAGAGAAATACAAATCTTTTTCAACTCCCTAGTAGTCAAGCATGGATTAACCCATTGAGTACCATAACTATATTCCATAATAGTCTGAAAACCATAAGCCAACATCAGGTTCATCTTACTGCCTCTTCATGTTTCCTTCTAATGCCCCATTTTAAAGAATCAACAACAGTAATCAAACAACAATTAAAAAATGTAACACCCCAAGCTTCCACAATACACTTTCCTTTGAATAATACAATAGCGTGTGTTGTACGCAACTTTGAGTTCTAACACACACACCACAACCAATCAAACTAGCCGTTATGAATAGTAATACCCAATTTTTGAAATTTTATAAATTTTATTTTTCAAAATAGACTTCATTTTTGGATTCGGAATATCAAAATTAGCCTCGGGTGAAATTTTGGTATTTTTCTGAAAACTTTCAATTTTTGATGAATAGTGAAAAAACACTGAGTTAAAGTTTAAAACCAAATTTTTATTTAAATAATTATTTATTTTATTTAAATTTAATTAAGGTCAAAATATATACATAATACCTATATAAGTTCAATGTAATTCATTGAAGTTAGTTTAGAATAATTTTAGATATATAAAAATTTTATTAAACTTTTCACCGTCTTTTACCCACCTCCTAGGAGAATTTAGAAATTCACATAAAACTTAATTTTACCGCTTATGTGAGTGGAATTTCAAAAATCCAAGAGACACGGTTAATATCAAGGAGTAAAATGTGGCTCAATGAGATGAACCTAATTTTTTGGTGAATAGAAACTTTTTACTTTTATTTACCACGGTTAAAAGTAAATAGGGTAATTAAGGGTAAAAATGATATTAATATTACCCTAACACATGTCCTAATTCTATTGGACAAGTGTATCTAGACAAAAAAAAACCTTAGGAATAAAATATTATCATTTAGGTCCACTTGGATTAGATTAGGACATTAATTATTATTTAATTCAAAGAAGAGTTAAAAGAGTTAAAATCAAAGTTTAATAACTAAAACATTTTTAATATAGGGTTATACATAAGATAAATTCTATTGTACATATTCATTAGAAATATAAAAAGATTTCCTACATAATGGTATTTTATTTATAATTTTGAGACATTAAATAATTTAATTTATTTATGAGACAATGGTGATGCAGTAATTACCTAATTAATGAAATATTAAAATAATTGATATTATAAATATCAAAATAAATGTAATTTGAGACTTTTTATGAATTAAACTAATTTTCTAGGTTAATATGACATATTATTATTTTTTATATAATTTTTTTTCGAAGTAATAATGCTTTTATGAAATTATCAAAAACAAAATACCTAGTAGTGTCAAAATTGACATAAAAGAGTTTTTAAAACAAATATTATATTATTAATTTATATTCTATTCCTAAAAATATAAGGTTTGGCCAAAAGACTTGTATCATGATAGGTGTATCATTAATGGACAACTTGGGGGTCGCTTGGAGGTATATAGTAAGTTTATTAACTATATAATATAAAAATACAAAGTGACATGGTAAATGCCAAACTAATTAACTAAGAGTTGAAACTAAAAGATAAGGTTAATATAGTGACCCAAACCTGTCTAAAACCAATTGGTTGAGTGGATTTCGACCCATAACCACCTTAAAATTTAAATAATCTACTTTGGAGCCATTATAAACCGAATATGAATTTATTATAAAATAATATTTCTAGCTTTTCCAAAGGTGCCCCTCACCCCTCTTATAAAAGGGCACTCCCCCTTCTCACTAATTCACACATTCAAAGCCTTTTGGCTGGGCCAAACCCTGCCCAAATACTCTCTAAACTTACCTCAATACAACCTAGAGGCCTTAGTTTGATCATAACGCTAACCTAAGGAGCCCTTTTGATCAAATCAAAAGGAAGAACCCGAAGAAGAGGTAATGATTTCACCACCCTTTTTCAAGTTCCTTTCTTCTTCAACTTCTTCTTTATTTGTTATTACCATTATAAAATAATAAATACAGTATATTATATATACTTTTATGTTATTATAAATATGTTAAAACCATATTCAGTATTTTATCCATCCTTTGAATGACATGTCACCATACGTGCGTACGTACGACTAACCGTCTCCACGTCGTGGTGTAATTGTTATTCAATAAATTATTATTTGTATGGGTATAATAATGATGTGTAATTCATGTAAATAATATATATAACATGATAATTATTATGTATATATGATATACCATCCAATTATACATTATTTTAATATCAAAATAATGATATTGTCGCTTGTACGTACGTACGGACTACCGTCTCCACGAATGCAATGAGATTCATTCCCCATCGTATCCATTCAAGAATAATTATCATTTAATGATTAAAAATAATGTTTAAGGACTAGATATAATTCTAGATATGAATAATATATAACCTATCCATGACAAACACGGCTTACATAACAAAACATATAAAAGAAAACAAGTAAGTTAACACCCGAAACAACGATAATAATAAGATATTATTAACACATCAATGTTAAAAGATCATATTGTTGGAACCAGGTTCTTCAAAGCATGTTTTGGTGTATGGTTTGTGTTTGTTGTCAATCCTCAGTGTAAGTTCAGGGTGTGTACCAACAAAGCGATCATACCGTTCAAGCAGAAAACAGTAGTGAAGGTGGCGCTGTTTCCCAGTGTTTGCCAAATTTTTGGGCCTAAAAATCGGCCAATAAAGTAAAGTGTCTTTGGCAAAGGTACTTGCACGCCGGGCTCTTGGAGGATAAAAGACTTGCGCGCCATATGTTTTTGAGGATCAGAACATCAAAATTTGGCTAAGGAAAGAAGGTCGCGCAAGTGTTGGTTGGGTCGCGCAAGTGAGTTGCGCGACAGAGTTTATTGAAGACAAGACTTGCGCGCCGTCGAGGGACTTGCGCACCGTCGAGGGACTTGCGCGCCGCCGCGTAGGGGGTCCAGTTTGCCTATAAATACTGGACCACCCCTCCTCATTTGGAACGAAGTTCAAGGCCGAGAGATTGTTCGAGCTCTCATCGCGCAGGTGGTTGAGTCGCGCAGGTGGTTGTTTTGTCGCGCAAGTAGAGCTTGCGCGCCGGCTTTTGGTTGGGCGCCCAAGGTGGTTTGGAAGAGAAAGGAAGTGGACCGCGCAAGTTTGTAGTTGGGGAAGCAAGAGTCGCGCATGTGTGTTGATGACACTTGCGTGCCAGTTTGGACTTGCGCGCCGTAGTGGGACTTGCGCGACTGTCTTGGAGAAGCGCGCCTGGTTTTGCTGAAGCCCACCAGCGTGTTTGGAGCTGCACGAAAGCCGAGAGACTACTCAGTACATTCGAGGAAAAGTGATATTATTCTTCTGGTGAGAATCGGACTTCAATAGAGCATCTACATACAACAAAGGATGCACTCTTATGCAAATGATGAAGAGACCTTCACGTCTATAAACTGAGTGGGTCTTCACCAATGGCAGTGAGCCAGGGGGAGTCAATGGGAGTGACCCGAGGGACGCAGTGAGCTATCCCTGAACATTTGTAAAGGTAGTGTGCCTGGGACAGAGTGTCTGTACCCGAACATTTGTATCCGCAGCTAGTGAAGCATAGTGGATTTAGGTACGACCGGCAACCTGTCGGCGTATGCTCCTTGGACGTAGCCCTTACTGGTGAACCAAGTAAAAATGGCTGTGTCTTTTCTGTGCATGTGAATGTTTTCATTCTGATCATAATCATCATACGGGTTCAACAAGTTCCTACCAACGTGGGAACAAGATCCAACACTTTAAAAGAAAAAGTGGTCACCCTGATTCACCCCTCCCCTCTCAGGGTGTCCCGGGGTCCTTCAAGTGGTATCAGAGGGTAAAGGTTGCTGGTGTTGAATCTAACCTTCTTCGTCATGGAAAACGCGGTCAATGTCAGGGGAGTCCCTCACTTCGATGGAAGCAATTTCCAGATCTGGAAGAACAGAATGAGATCTCATCTAAGATCTCTTGGAATGGAAGTTCTTTTTTTTACTGTGCAAGGAATACATGTCACTGATCCAACAGGTCTGGCTATGACTGAAACAGACAGGAAACTTCTTGATGCAGATGCTAAAGCACAGAATGCTCTCACTGCAGCCCTTTCTGATCAGATTTACCTGAAGGTGATGAATTGCACCTCAGAAAAATCCATGTGGGATAAACTTGAGAATATTTATGAAGGAGACAGCAAAGTGAAGGAGGAGAAACTACAAGTGCTACACAATCGTTTTGATGATCTGAAGATGCATCCAGACGAGAATGCAGACTCTTTCTTCAATCGAATTACTGAAGTGGTTGGAGCAATTCGGGGTTTAGGCGAAGAAATGAAAGACATTGACATTGTAAAGAAAATATTAAGAAGACTTCCACCTCTGTATAATGCTAAGGTGTCAGCCCTTGAGGAAAGAGATCTCTCCAAACTTTCTCTAGATGATCTACTGAGCAGCTTGGTAGCATATGAAATGAGAGTCAAACCAGAAGATGCTACGACTCGGGTGAGCAAGGAAATGGCATTCAAGGCCATGGATAAATTGAAAATCTCAAAGGATAGTAGCGGTGATGATGACGAAGAGAAATAAATTCTTTCTCTCATTGCAAAGAAGTTCCATAAGGGGAAAGGGAAATTCAAAGGGAAGTTACCTCTCGCATGTTTCCGTTGTGGAAAAGTTGGGCACATTGCCTCTCAGTGCTTGAAGAATATCAATGATGATGACAGTGAAGATGAAAACTTCAAGAAGCCTCAGAGAAGGTTCTTCAAAAACGGAGACTTCAAATCTGGAAAGAAAATGCAAAGGAAGAGTTTTGTCTGTGAAGAGGAAGAAGATGACAATGAATTCTGTGATGAAGAAGAACCAGAATTCAAAACTGGGAACCATGCTTCTATGATGGCCACTGTTGAAAAGTCAGAAGATACTGATGGAGAAAAACAACTGAGAACTTGTGTAGATCCTGAGGTGCAACTTAAGGATGCAGTTAGTAAGCTTAAAATTAAATATAAGAGCTGCAATAAGTGGAAATCAATTGTAGAAGAATCGACTGAATATGTTGATCAACTTGAAGCTGAAATTGAACGACTAGAATAATTTGTGAAGGTACAGTCTAAAATAATTGAATGCAATGATGATGCAGTTGATCTGAAGCTGAGAATTGAAGAGCAGGAAAAGGTCATCAATGACCTCACATCCAGACTGGATGAAAAATCCAAGACTGCTGAGGGTCTTGAGGAAGAAGTAGTTACTCTAAGGAGTAAACTGGAAACTGAATCAGTTCCAAAAGAATCAAGGAAGAAAATACAGTTCGGAAGATTCTCAGATGCAGAATTACTTGAAAGATCCAAGTGTGGTTCTGACGGGGTTGGAAAAATCTTGAGTGATCAAAGACCCGCTTGCATGGGAAAGAGTGGAATTGGCTGTGAGGCTAAGTCATCAACTGCTGGAAGTGAAAAGATCCAAAATAAAGACAAGATGAAAGTTGAACATGATGAAATGTTACCTAGAGTGCTGAAAAAGGAACCCCCAATCCAAACTAAAAGGAGACCTGAAAATTATCCTCAAACATTCAGAAATGACAGACAGTCTTACTATTCTCCCAAGGAAGATGGTATAAGGAGAAATTCAAGTGAGAAGACATTTCCTCTCATGAAGTGTCAGTTCTGTGGCTATCTGGGCCATACCATGTCTTATTGTGAAGAGGCAAGAAGCTGTCTGAATGGAGAAGATATAGATGCTCAACAAAGGAGAACAATCTCATATCCTAATTCTCATAGAAGAAATAATTTCTATGGATATTGTTTTTGTTGTTCTAACTTTGGTCATAAGGACGTTAATTGCAGGCAGAGAAGAGACATAGACACCTCATACCGAAGTTCAAGACAAGTCAAGTCTCATCAGCAAGACAATGTTGCTCTTTTAAACAGGTTCTCACCTCTCACAGAAGACTTTGACTATGAAGAACCTGGGTATGTGGAAGATATAGTTGAAAGGCCATCAGTCCTATATACGCAATCTAATGTCTCATGGAAGGAAAGGAAGAAGATTGAGAAATCGAACCTTGCAGAGGTATCCCTCAAAGCTACAAAGAACAACAGTACCTGGATTCTGGATAGCGGTTGTTCATCTCATATGACGGGTAATGCCGGCCTACTAACAAATATCATAAAGAATGTTGATGGTACAGTAAGATTTGGTAATGATGGGGCTATGAAAATCAAAGGGAGTGGAAGTACCCAATTAGCTAATGGATAACTAAAGAAGACTGAAGTCCTTTACATAGATGGCCTATGCCATAATCTCCTTAGTGTGAGTCAACTCTGTGACTCAGGACTTATAGTTACTTTTAATCAGAAAGGCTGCACCATCAAGGGAAAAACCGGCAATTCACTTATGAAAGGATGCAGAACAGAAGGCAACTTGTATCAGGTTGATAGTGAAGAAAATGTATGTTACATGACTGTTGAAGAAGAAAACAATTTGTGGCATCGGAGATTGGGACACATCAATCAACAAGACATGGAGAAAATATCAAAATTGAGAATTGTCATGGACATCCCCAACCTGAAGCGTGAGCGTGAAAAATCCTGTGATGCTTGTATTCGTGGGAAGCTGGTCTGCAGTTCATATCGGCCAAAGAAGAAAAAGGAATCTCACCTTCTTGATCTGATTCATACAGATGTTTGTGGTCCAATAAATGTTGCCGGAACCCATGGAGAAAGGTACTTTGTCCTTTTCATAGATGATTACAGTTGAATGGCATGCGTGATGGTCATTCACCGGAAACGACAGGTCCTTGACTGCATGAAAACATATCGGCGAATCGCCGAGAATGATACTGGACGAACAATCAAAGTGTTGCGATCTGACAATGGAGGAGAATACACGTCCATTGAATTTGAAAATTATCTGGAGAAGCATGGGATACAACATGAGGTAGCTGCTGTGAGAACTCCACAACAAAATGGAGTTGTTGAACGAAGGAATCGACAGGTGAACAACATGGCACAAACTATGCTGATTGAGAGTCGTATTCCACGACATTACTGGAAAGAGGTTGTTCAAGCTGCAGTGTACATTCAGAATCGAACAGGACTTTATATGGGTGAGACGAAGACACCATATGAATTGTGGCATGGATGCAAGCCTTCTCTAAAATACTTTCGTGTCTTTGGAAGTAAGTGCTTCATCCGGAAGAAAGAAGGAAATCAGGGGAAATATGGTGACAATGCAGATGAAGGAATCTTCCTCGGTTACTCAATGAACAGCAAAGCCTACAAATGTTTCAACAATCGTTTGGGAAGGATTGTGGAAAGTAATTATGTTAAGATAATTGAAGAGAAAACCACAAATGCTTCACGGACGTCATATGCTGATGTGATAGAAAGTCATGAAGAATGTGAACATGAAGAACCTACAAATGCAGAAATAGAGGAAGCTGTTCAAAACACTCATCAATCACATAATGATGTTGACTCAGAAGAAGAATCTGAAGAAGAAACTATGGTTGAAGAGAATACTACTGAACCTCGCAGGAGAAATCGAAGAGCTGAGATTGATCCATCCAACATAATTGGGGATAGGAGTGCACCCACTCAAACTAGAAGGATGAGGAATACCACGCAATCTGCATTTCTATCAGTTGTAGAGCCATCCTCATTCGAAGAAGCTGCAAAAGATGAATCTTGGGTGAAAGCCATGAATGATGAATTAGATCAGATTGATAAGAATCAGACATGGGATCTTGTCCAGAGACCTGAAGGTCACAATGTGATTGGTAACAAATGGATCTTCAAAAATAAGTTTGATGAGCATGGAAATGTTATCAGAAACAAGGCACGACTGGTATGTAAAGGGTACTCCCAGATTGAAGGTATTGATGTTGAAGAAACCTTTGCTCTAGTTGCTAGACTAGAATCAATCAGACTTTTCCTTGCCATGGCACTCCAACGAGGATATAAAGTACATCAAATGGATGTTAAGACAACATTCTTGAATGGTGTACTCGAAGAAGAAGTCTACATTGAACAACCGGTGGGGTTTGTCTTGGGTACCGATGAAACAAAGGTCTGCAAACTAAAGAAAGCTCTATATGGTTTGAAGCAGGCACCACGGGCATGGTACTCACGGCTGGATTCATATCTCAAGAAGTTGGAATTCAAAAGAGGAGGAGTTGATCACAATCTCTATGTGAAGAATTCTCCAAAAGATCAGTTCATGATTCTTGTCTACGTTGATGATATCATATTTGGTGGCAGCAGGCAGAAATCAGTGGATGAATTTGCCAACCACATGAAATCAGAATTTGAAATGTCTATGATTGGGGAGCTCACATATTTCTTGGGGTTGCAAGTGATTCAAAAGAAGGAATACACTTTCATTTCTCAGGAAAAATATGCAAGAGAGTTGCTGAAGAAGTTCAATATGAAAGACTCCAAACCAATGTCAACTCCGATTGCTGTTGGAACTAAACTTGGAAAGCATGAGGATGGGAACTCTGTTGATCCCACCATGTACAGAAGGATCATTGGAAGCCTACTGTATCTGACAGCGACAAGGCCAGATATTGTCTTTGCAACATGCCTTGCGGTCCGCTTTCAGAGTAATCCAAAGGAGGAACATATGTCAGCAGTAAAAAGAATCATGAGGTATATTCAAGGCACACATAACTTCGGGTTATTTTTTGCTGCAGGCAGGGACAGTGAATTATGAGCATTTTCTGATGTTGACTGGGCTGGGGATGTAGTAGACAGAAAGTCCACTAGTGGCAGAGCTTTCTATATTGGGCATAAATGTGTTGGCTGGTTGAGCAAGAAACAAGAAAGTACTTCTCTTAGTACTGCTGAAGCTGAGTATATCTCCGCCACAAAAGCATGCACTCAACTTCTTTGGATGAAGCAGCAACTAGAAGATATTGGTGATAAGGTGCAGCAACCAATGGTGATTTATTGTGATAACAAAAGTGCAATTGATCTTACGAAGAATCCGGTTCAGCATTCTCGTACAAAACATATTGAAATACGGTATCATTTTATCAAAGAAAAGGTTGAACAAGGCGTGATTAGAATGGATCAAGTTGGAACTAATGAGCAAGTGGCTGATATCCTAACCAAGCCATTGTCCATGGCTGTTTTTGAGAAGCATCGGTTGAACCTCGGTGTTCAACCACCTCCTACTGCATAAGGAGGCTCCAGAAATCCCCTCTCCCCGTTTGTTTTAACTGTTTTTATCTGCTTATGGCTGTGATGCAGGTTTATGGGGGAGATACTATCCAGGGGGAGTATCGATTGAGCTGAATGTTGAACAATTTTTTTGGTCTTTGGTTTTATTGTCAATGGGGGAGAAAGGAATAAATTTAAGGCAAGAAATTCTTCTGTGATGCGAAGTGTCAGATTGTGATGAGAAGTTTAATAAGGAAAACATCGGGCGTCATGGAGGTCATGGAGAATTTCAAAACACTAAGACCCAATTAAAGCTTTCTCTCTTGTTTTCTACACCGAGCATTGCTCACGTAGACTTAGAGTGTTGGCTGAGTTGATTCTTGCGTTTTGGATTTGCTCATGGTTGGAGATCTATTGAATTTATTCTGATTGCCAACAAACCCAAAGGGGGAGATTGTTGGAACCAGTTTCTTCAAAGCATGTTTTGGTGTATGGTTTGTGTTTGTTGTCAATCCTCAGTGGAAGTTCAGGGTGTGTACCAACAAAGCGATCATACCGTTCAAGCAGAAAACAGTAGTGAAGGTGGCGCTGTTTCCCAGTGTTTGCCAAATTTTTGGGCCTAAAAATCGGCCAATAAAGTAAAGTGTCTTTGGAAAAGGTACTTGCGCGCCGTGCTCTTGGAGGATAAAAGACTTGCGCGCCATATGTTTTTGAGGATCAGAACATCAAAATTTGTCTAAGGAAAGAAGGTCGCGCAAGTGTTGGTTGGGTCGCGCAAGTGAGTTGCGCGACAGAGTTTATTGAAGACAAGACTTGCGCGCCGTCAAGGGACTTGCGCGCCGTCGAGGGACTTGCGCGACGCCACGCAGGGGGTCCAGTTTGCCTATAAATACTGGACCACCCCTCCTCATTTGGAACGAAGTTCAAGGCCGAGAGATTGTTCGAGCTCTCGTCGCGCAGGTGGTTGAGTCGCGCAGGTGGTTGTTTTGTCGCGCAAGTAGAGCTTGCGCGCCGACTTTTGGTTGGGCGCCCAAGGTGGTTTGGAAGAGAAAGGAAGTGGACCGCGCAAGTTTGTAGTTGGGGAAGCAAGAGTCGTGCATGTGTGTTTATGACACTTGCGCGCCAGTTTGGACTTGCGCGCCGTAGTGGGACTTGCGCGACTGTCTTGGAGAAGCGCGCCTGGTTTTGCTGAAGCCCACCAGCGTGTTTGGAGCTGCACGAAAGCCGAGAGACTACTCAGTACATTCGAGGAAAAGTGATATTCTTCTTCTGGTGAGAATCGGACTTCAATAGAGAATCTACATACAACAAAGGATGCACTCTTATGCAAATGATGAAGAGACCTTCACGTCTATAAACTGAGTGGGTCTTCACCAACGGAAGTGAGCCAGGGGGAGTCAACGGGAGTGACCCGAGGGACGCAGTGAGCTATCCCTGAACATTTGTAAAGGCAGTGTGCCTGGGACAGAGTGTCTGTACTCGAACATTTGTATCCGCAGCTAGTGAAGCATAGTGGATTTAGGTACGACCGGCAACCTGTCGGCGTATGCTCCTTGGACGTAGCCCTTAGTGGTGAACCAAGTAAAAATGGCTGTGTCTTTTCTGTGCATGTGAATGTTTTCATTCTGATCATAATCATCATACAGGTTCAACAAGTTCCTACCAATGTGGGAACAAGATCCAACACTTTAAAAGAAAAAGTGGTCACCCTGATTCACCCCTCCCCTCTCAGGGTGTCCCGGGGTCCTTCACATATATGATATCATATTAATGTATATGATTATTGTATAATTTAATAACAATTATTTCACCATTATACAGGAGGTTAACCTACCCCCAACTAAGGAAAAGTACAAGGTAAGGGTTTATTTCCCAATCTCTTCATTAGCCGAGGTTGTTTATATGTAATAATCTACTGGGACGTCTTTATCATCCACATACATGTTTCTTAAAAATGTATTTCAAAACATTTTTACTATTTACTAGAATATGGGTTAAAGTCATCTATACCCTTGTTTGACTTTTTATAAGAGGTTTATAAAGGAATCTTTCTGTCATTTTCCAAACAAGGTCCTTTTTAACCTTTTCGACAGAATTAAGGTAAGAATGTTTTTTAACCTATACGGAGGGTGTGGCTATTTTATGCCATTATAAAATCTTCGAAGCTTCCCTTACAATCTTATAAGAAAATTTTCAAATTAAATGTTTTATTTTATAATTATGTGAATTTCAAATGATTTCAAAAAAGAGATATTTCTCTCAAATAGTTTTGATTTCATCTATGTCAACATCCTTTGATGGATTTTAAGCTTATTTGAAGTTTATTTATTATGATACAAAAATTACATATTGTATTGAAGGTTTTGTGATATGTTTGAATGTGGATGTGTTATTTTTATACCATTCATGGTTTATAGAGAAAGTATTGACATTTTTAATTCTAGTTTTAATACGAATGTTTATGTTATGTTTAAACCTGTTCATATGAGGAATGCATTGGACATAATATGTGACCCGTGGAGCCTGCTATAGATCCTCGATGCATCGGTAGGTCTCATGAGACAAACTAGTGTCTTGGAACAAGGCCTTGACAAAATCTTATTTGTAGTCTTGGCATGAGGCCTTGGCTATGTGGTTATGATAGTCTGGCATTATGCATTCCATCATTATGAAAGTGGTTATTGATATTGCATGTGATTATTCGACTAGTAGAATATCCATGTGAATAAGTAAATGGAATTATTTCACTTTATTTTTTTCCATATTATGATGAAGTTAAAGTTTAAAAGGCTTTTGTTTTAGTTATACATTGCCTTAAATGTTTATGCTTATTTATGAAAGTTTCCGCTATATTGTTATCCTTATTGAGCATCTGAGCTCACCCCTTTCAATGTTCTATTTTTTCCAGGATGTGAAGAAGTAATTTATGAATGACCTTGAGGGATAGTATGAGGGGATATGAGTTTGGATTATAAAGACAAGATGTTGTTGTAGTAGTTTTCACTTTATGATGTTATGTAAACTTTATGAATGTATCTAGTTATTCCAAGGATACTAAACTAATCGGTCATTCAAGAATTGATCTTTTGTGATCATGCCAATATTATGTAATAATGCACTGAATCTGGGTAACTGGGATTGAGGAATTACAAAAAAACCAACTGTTTATACCTAAAATCCTCACCAACTATAATAAAAAATGATTTCAGTGGAGGTCTAGATAAATCCAATTCCACAAAGATTCTCGGTAAAATCTTGTGAAAAAATGTCCTATTCCAACAATCAGAAAACATATACTAAAAAACTAGCTATCCAAAAATACATATAACTGATGGATTATGAATGATGATCAGGAATTCTGGATAAGAAATCCATGTTTTTTTGTTAGATAATCTTTATTCATGTGATAATCAAACATATAAATGATGAGGAAAACCCTGTAACCGTCATATGATCGAGGAGTGGTCGACCACACCAAAACCAGATCTTCTTTTGAGGAAACCCAGATCATGATGTGCCTGGATTCAAGAAGACTCACTGTAGCACACTCTTGTAGACCCCGATAACCAATGATGAACTGGTCAATGAAATCTATGGATTAATTTTATTTACTAAATCACACTATCTGAGTCATATTATTCTAGTAAGAATCATCAATGAATTCCTCAGTTGAAATCGAAAGTTGCGGAATCCCATCGGAAAAAATCAAGATCATTGGGAGAAATGGTGATTTTGGGGAAATAGGGAAATTATTTGGGATCTGAAAAGGGGGATAAGTAAGAGCATAAATATCAAGTAAGAGGTGGTTAAAGTCTTTCTTGTTGGAGTTAGTGTCCTAGAACCAACTGTATTGTACATTATGATAAACTTGTATTCATGGATTTTAATATTAATAAATACCTTATCACATATTGATAGTTCTTCTAGGTGAAAATGGCTCTAAATAATTTCCCAAGGATAATTGTTGCACTAAATGGTCATAGAAGATCCTGACTATAATGAGAACCCAGAAGTTCCATAACACTATTCTTGAATATATGTTTTTTAGTGGATGATGTTAATTGGGGTACACAAATAATATAAAACATTAGGGGTGAAGACTCATAAATGGTTGATGCACCTTCTCATGGTGTATTCCCTTGGTAATATCCAAAAAGATATTAGGATATGAGATCCACCAGTTGGAAATCCACATTTCATAGTGTCATTGGATGTTCCTATTTTCGAACATGTGTATTGGTCCTCAATCTTTATGATTATTATTAATGGGTATTACAACTCACACACATAGATGTATTTAGGAAAACTATGACGACACACTATTCACAACAGGGTATGATATTTTGGGTACTTCAAGAGTAATACTTTATTAATAGAAAATGCGAGAAAGAATTTGTCCCTTTGTTTCTATAATGTAATTTGATATCTCATTCCATTTGATGGAATTCATATAGCCTAAATAAATCCATGTCCATAGAGATTAATGGAAAATTTCAATTCTAGGAGGTCAAAGAAAGAGTAATCAAGTGCATGGGTTGATGACACTAACATGGAACCCACTTGATTCGAGATATCGAGACAAAGAGATTACATTACATAGTATGAGTTCATATTGAGGTGACACATCCTTGTGGTGTTAAATTATTTCTCTATTCTTGGCTTGTGTTTTGTTAGATTCTAAACATAGACTTTATGTCAGATCTGCCTAATGCCACTGAGAAAGAGGCATAGAGGGTAACACACTATGTTTATCCAAGTATCTCAATTAAAAATTCTATTTATCAAGTTGAGTAAACATTATTCTCAGTTGCGGTCTAATATTTATTAAATGATGTTTGATCACATTTTTTTTCAACACTAGTTATTCGGGAGAATATATTTTGGGATAAATAATATATATTTATTTTCGAATAATGAAGTGAAATTTATTAAATAAAAATAAATTTTCATTATTAAAGGTCTAATAAATTTAGTGGAGGAAATAAAGAAAATGGGAAAACAAAAGTACACATTGTGTATATTAATATACACACCATGTAGTTTTTATGAGAAATTGTGAGAAATAATATTATTTATTTAAATAAATAATATTAGTTGTAATTTGCTGGGCTCATGTAAAATGATAATAATAGTCAAATTTTATTATTAGTATAAGGCCCAACCTTAAACATTACATAATATTGAATTAAGACAAGAATTCGACATTGATGATCTTTTAAGGATTATAGTTTTCAAAAATTAGGCCACAACATTTTCATTACATATCAAAAATTACAGAGTAAACACTTCTTCTCAATCCCTTTTTTTGAAAAAATAATACTCCTTAAAATAAAAATACAACTCTTTTCATGATATAAATCATCTTGAATTCTTCCTTTCTACTACCCTTACTTATAACCTATAATTTTTCTCAAAAACATGGGATGAGCAATGAAGCTTAGTAAGAGATATAAAATAAGGAAAAAAATATTCCATCAATACAAAAAAATCAATGAAACCATAGTTTTCAATTTTAAAACATATGCTATTTTACATACATCACGAAATCATATGATTTATGAATAAAACACAAAAATCATTAATCATAAAGGTAACTTGTGGCACCCATAACATACATGATTTTTAGCATTCACAACTACATAGGGAGTTAATTTTGGAATACCTATCATAGTATATTCCCAAAAATATATTATGAGAAACATTAATGTTTACCTTTGTCACATTACCCAATGCATTAGAGATCTATTTCAGACTCACCTGCCCTAGAATTATCATGGAACCACCTGTACACATAAACTTTTCCTACGAACCATAACATAATCAGAACACATAAAAATCATAAAAGAAAGATAGCATTTCCACATTACAATAACAAGATATCAGTTCAAGATATTGACATAATTAATCCAATTTAAAAGATGCATTTAAAACATTTAGAAAGAATATTTTTGAATCAAGGAGACCCATACAACATTGATACATTTAATTGAATTAACATTTTAAAACATTAATGTACATCTAAAAAAATTATCAAAACAATTTTAAAACATTGACATTAATGAGAAATTTTTAGAACAATAAATCATTAAAACATTTAAAATAATGTTTTAGTTAAAGAGTCCCGTAACACATTAGTAAATACTTGTATAAATATAATTAAATAATAAAATCAAACAACACTTTAAATTTCACGAGAATATAGTAATTCATGATTTAACATGTCAAAAATGTCGCATATACACATTAAATGATAAAAAAGTTTCACAATATCTAGATATGCAACAATGAAATGATATTGAGATGATTTCTGCAACAAAATTTGTATTGATGATATAAGAGTTTATCAATGGGTTGATTCTGTGTTGCAACAGTATATCCACCAAAATGGAATTGAAAATGACTACATTAATAAATAAATAGTTATTCCACATATAATCTGTCATAATATAATCAATGAAGTATGTGTAAAACCCAATGAGTGGAAATTGAGTTTCGAAATTCCCTTAAAAAAATTTGGCAGCCTAACGACGTGACTTAAAAATTCAAAAAAATGAGAATATGGGAGAAAAAAAGGGCCACTCATCACTTGGACATAAAATTTACATAAATAATGATATTTAGGAATATATCCCAATATATGAAAATAGAAATTAATATACATAACATAAAATAAATATGTTACTAAAAAAGAAGGTTGAAAGGTTCCTTTACTTTGAGTCCGACTCATCATGTATGTTCCTTGTTCTTATAGAATAAAAAACATAATTTAATTTATACATTATACAGAACCTTTTCATGTTCATTATTCCTTTTATATCACTTATTACCATATTAGAATAATTATGAAATTATGTTAGTTAATATTGGTCTCTTTGTTGATATGTGGTACTTGAATTGAAAATTATCTTATTATAATTACAAATTGTCCATGTGGAAAAAATTAAATAATCTATAGAATGATATTAATATATCATATATATTCCATATATATGTATTTAAAATATTCTATAACATTTGTAGATAATAAATGAAATTCCCCATTCGTGGAGATGGTAAGTCGTACGTATGCATGAACACTACTTTCATTTATTTGTCATAATAAAGAAATTAAAACCAAATGATACATATGTATATTATAATTAAATTATAATATAATATGATATATATGTTAAATATGTTCATTAACTCCATCCTTTTTATGTCCCATTGATGGTCTGAATGAGTCACATCACATTGAGGGTGCAGTAGTCCACACTTTCTCAAGTGAAATTATCGTATCTACACATCTTGAAAAGCATATTGGTATGGTTGAAAATAAAAATTACAATATAATAGAGACAATATAAATACAATATATATCATATATAAATATTTTTCCATCATAATGTCCACCGTGAGAGGTGGTAGGGGAATATCGAACAATCATCATTTCGTGAGGTAGTAGTTTACCATACACATAAACAATATGTTTGTATCCATAGACGGAGGTGTGTGTAAGTGTAGTTCGAATAATTCTCATATAAACAACCTAGTATTATGAATATACTGGTTTTGTTATAAAATAATAGAATAAAGAGGGTATATGGTTTGTAAAAGGAAAATAAATGAAAGAATCTTGAGAGAAGTCATTACCTCAAATCAGGTAACTCCTTTTGATTAAAGATAAAAAAGATTTCTTGAATTTCCTTTTTCCTAAGGTAAAAATTCTTGGAGGAATATATGAATATTTGGAGCTTATTTGGGATGATTTTAGATGAGAAAATGGGCATGATAGGTGTGATTAAATGGGTATAGGTGATTCTCTTTTATAAGAGGGAGGATGGGCACTTTAGGAATGTTTGAAAAAATTATTTTCTTATAAAATGATTTTCGGTTTCAAATGTTACCTAAGTAATTTACATCAATGATAATAATATTACGTGTCTAAAAAATCTCAACAAACATGTTTTATATAATTCATGGTCAAAAATTTAACCACATCTTTTATCTTTAACCCATAGTTATCTAATTTTACTCTTACTATGACTTCTGCTATATTCATATTATATGGTTAATATAGTTACTATAAATTGCCAATCAAACCTCAAGTTGATCATTAAGGAAATTTTCAACATTATATATGTATTTTTTTTAATTAGGTATTTTTAGTGCTATTATATCATTTTATAAAATTGTATTTTTTTTAAAAACTCATTTATGTCAATTTTTATACTATTCAAATCATCACTTTTTTAAAAAGCCATAGAAAATTCAATTTTTTGAACAAATATCATTACATAAAATATAAAAAATCCATACTAATAAATAAAATTCTTTTATGGAAATAAATGTTTTAAAATAAATAATTTTTTATTTATAATGTCATTTATTTAAATCATTCATTAATAAGGTAATCGTTAAATCATCATTGTGTCACAAATAAATTTATTTATTTGATGTCTAATAATTAAAAATAAAAAAACCATGAGGTAGGAAATAGTTTTCTATTTCTAATGAATATTTATAGTCTAATATATCACTCATATAATTCTATATAATTTTTTTTATTAAAAGATACATGTTTATGTTATATTTTCCATAACATTAAATTAAAAGTAATTAAATGTCATTTCCACACACAAGTGGACCTATGGGGTCCTAAAATCGACCCAAGGAAGACCACGGTAAGAAATATCTCATAAAATAGTGTTAGGACATGTTTTAGGGTAGTTTAATATTATTATACTATTATTTTTACCCTTATTTACCAAATTTACCCTTTAACCATGATAAAGAAAATATTTACTCATGTTTCTATTCATAAAATCTAAAAGTAAAAGGCATATATTTACATAATTTGTACATCTTAATTTGAAATAAGGAATCCAATTTTCAAAATTCAAAATATATAAGTTTCAAAAATTAATTTAAAATTAATTCTCATTGTCAAAACCAAAAAGCATGTGTTTGTGAAGAAAAAATTATCAAAAGATTGACATGTGTTTATGTCTATTTTCAAAGAGAAATTACCTCCAAAGAAAAAAATTAGATAAAATTATAAAAATATAATCCAACTACACATTTAAAAAAATTAAAATGATAACCTAACATTATAAAAAAATATATTAAAAGAAAATATTGACATAAAATGTAGTATTTTTCACTATTCATTAAAAAAATGAACTTTATCAGAAAAATATGAAAATTTTACCAAAAGTAAATTTTTATGTTATGCATATAAAGAAGAATTTTATTTTATCAAATAGAACATATAAAGGTGATAAAAAACTATATTTAAGAAGGATTCTCCATCAAAAGGTGGTAAAATTATCTTCTAATGAATATTTGAGTATTTCATGCTTGAAATCAGATTAATTCTTATTTTATGGCTCTAAAATTTATTCGATAAATGTAAAGACATTTAAAAACATGTATAATAAAATATTAATTTGTTTTTCTCATTCCTTCTAATATAATGTTTATGTATTAACTACCATTTAAAATAATAACATTATTATATTAATTTTTGGTATAACTCAACATTGTTTGCAATGTCAGATTTCAGAGAAATCTGTTATTGTGTGTTGAGTATGATATCCAAAAAAGAATCCTCATAATTTAAAATTAATATTTAATTAAAAAATATTAATAAATAAGAAAATTTCATAATCTTTATTTACCTGGCATGTAAATTTTTCCCCCTTTTGAAAATTGCATCCTCACAATTTTATAATTGGGCTTGGAAACATAATTGAAAGTCCCTCATCAAAAAATGAGTAAATAAAACTATAACTTTAAAATAAATAAAGTGAAAAAAAGGTCACCTAAGATAACCCAATCTCGGATTCCATGAAAACATGGATATGGAAGAGAAAAATAACCAACATGTTCTGATCGATGGTGATAGAAAACATTTTTCGGAGAAAGTTATCCACCAAAAAACCACAAACTTGTGATGAGTTAAATTTTTTTTGATTTTTCATTAGGAAAAGTAAATGAATAACATTTTGGTTTTAATATCATTTTCTTAAAGTTGAGTAATTTTTTATGATCTTGAATAAGAACATAATTAAAAATACTTTTTTGTCATGTAGACATTCATCCTTTACTGAATTTATACCACAAACTCATCTTTTCTTCAAATGATGAGTATTCAAGATGACTTGGTCACATAAAAATCTATTGAATAAACTTCTAGATAATCACATAATCCCCAAAATATAAACTATATATATCCCATATATTTAGAAATTAACCAAAACCAAACTGGATAGTACAAGATAAGATAATCCCCCAAAAGGATAATCTTTTATAAAAACAAATACTCATCTTAATCTAAAAAATTCAACAAACAATAACCAAAGTTAAACAAATACCATTCAATGCAAAACTGACCTTATGTTTCTTCAAAGTAATATAAACTCATATTAAAACACAAAACTCAGAAGAATTTGATCACATAGTCTTCCACAATATATCATATCATTTATCTCCAAATAACATCGACTACACATAAAGTATCATACTGAAAAGTAATTAATCTAATCACATATTCTCCACGATAGGATAATAATTTTCATAAATAAACTGAATCTATATATGTCCACAATGAGAACATAGATTCATCCAAAATAAAATCCCACCATTGTTCCTCAATTGAAATTATATAGTATTCTATTTTCCTTAGGCATATAGTGTTCCCAATAGAGCAATCATCTTCAAAAATAAAATTTATCCCTTAATCAAAAAATCATTTTATTATACTAAAGACATCCATTTTATAAAACAAAAGTTTGAAAATCAACTTATTCTTGATCCATAAAACCATTTAACTAAAAATAATAAGTCATACAAACCATGGACTTATTGTAGAACATTGGTAGGTGATGTTCCCTTGTTGCACTTTGGTTGTGGGTTGTATTCATGATAATTTGATGGAATCAATGGGTTTTCACCCATCTTATAGGTTTCCATTTTTATAAAACTCAAAATTAACCCTAACATGCTTTAACCTAAATGGTAGTCTTATACCTATAATTTTCATCAGACCTCATTAATACCTCAACATCTTAATTCATAAAGACTTATATAATGTCATTTTTTATTTCACCTCCATATGATAAAATAAAACTATTCCCAACATAAAGAACATAATACCTTAATCAGGGTTTCAAGATGGTTTCATCATCATCATTTCACGTATGTAGAAGGTCAATTAATTACAACAACGATTTAGAGATCCATCAAAATGATTTTATTTGTTTATCCAAATACATGGTGTACTAAATGGGTAATATGTGTGTTCATAGAAAAATATTTTCAGAAAATAATCATGTATATCATTTAATTTTAAAACATTTTATAAGGATTGATTTCTATAAAATATTCAGACCGAGTTTGAGTTGAAACTTTCAATAAATTACCCTTTTAAAATACCAAAAGTATGTGCTAAGAGACTATATTTTAAAAGAAAATAAAAATAGTTCACGCAATGGTCTCCTTATTCGGTACCATTTTCAAAATCATAATATTCTTCAAAATCTTGTGATGAGGTAAAATATATGAATAATCCTTGATAATAATTACCTTTCTTGAAAAGATGAGAATATTAAGAAAATGGGATTTGATTAAATACAACCCTTAACCCACAATGGTATCAACGTATAGTGAAGGTGTTTGATATCTAAAGATCTTCTTACAAGTGAGTTGTATGCTAGAAAATGTTTCAAAATCATCCGAACATGAATTTGAAATAATTAATGAAAGCATGTAATCCAGAAGAGACAATAATGTTATTTGAGATCCTACTCATTCTAATTGTAATAGAAATTCCTTGATCTGAATAGGTTATAAACCATGGATTTAACTGAAAGAATATACACAGGGACTAACCACATGATTAATAAAAACTCATAATCCATAAAGTTGTCTACATCCTCCCTCTGATAAAAACTATAAGGCCCCATCCTTAATCATTACATAATATTGAGTTATGTCAAGAATTCAACATTGATGATCTTTTCAGGTTTAGATTATTTGAAAATTAGGCCATAACTATTACATTATATCTCAAAAATTAAATATTATACACTTCTTATTTATCCTTTTTTTGTAAAAAATACAAATAAATAATATAAAACAATAATTCTTTTCTTGATATAAATCTTCTTAAATTATTCCTTTCACTTAATCTTCATTATGTCCTGTGAAAGTATTTCAAAAACATGTAATGAGGAAATATGCTCTGTAAGGGATATAAAATAAGGAAAGAAAACATTAGTCCATAAATACATAAAAATCAATGAAAACACACTTTTCAATAGTAAAACATAAGCTCTTTGACATACCTCATTAAATCATAAGATTTATGAATGACACGCCGTAATCATAAGTCACAAATGAAACTTGTGGAATCCATAACATACTTACATTGTATCCTTAAAATCTACACAAGGTGTTACATTTGGAATACCCACCATAGTATATTCCCTAAATCACTTTGGAGAATAATTAACATTTACCTCTCTCACATTACCCAATGCATTAGAGAGATATCTCAGGCTCACCCTCCCTTGGTTTATCATTGAACCACATATATATAAAAAATTCCTTTGAAAACTAACAAAATCATAACATATAAAATAATCATAAAGGATAGATAACATTTCCATTTCACAATCACAAGATATCAGTTCAATATATTTACATAATAAATCGAATTTAAAAGACACAAATAAATCATTTAAAAAGAATAGTTTTTAATCATAGATTCTCATACGAATTTAAATTTTTTAATGTAATTTATATTTTAAAACATTAATTTACATATAAATAAATCATTAAAACCATTATGAAAACATTTAAATTAAGTATAAATATTTAGAAGAATAAATCTTTAAAACATTTAAAACAATGTTTTAGTGGATGATTCCCTTACCTCTTTAGAAAATACTTGAATAAAAATAATTAAAGAATGACATCAGAAAATAGTATAAATATTATGAAAATATAGTAATTCATGGTATAATATGTCTAAAGGGGTTGTATATACACCTTAAAGGATAAATATGGTGAACAATATAAAGATATTCCTCAATGAAAGGAGATTGAGATGACGTCCCTTACAAAATTCATATATATGAAATAAAGGTTTATCAATGGGCTGAATATGTGTAGAAATAGTATATCCACACAAAGGGGAGTGGAAAATCAAACATAAATAAATAAATAGTGGCTCCACATATAAACTAGTATAAAATAATCAATGATTTTTTCTTAAAACCCAATGAGTGTAAATTGAGTTTAGAAATTCCCTTACAAAAAATTTGGCAGCCTAACAACGTCACTTAAAAACACAAAAAAATGAGTTGACAAGAGAAAAAAGGGTCTCACATCACATGGACATAAAATTTACATAAATAAGGATATAGAAGAAAATATCCCAACATAAGAAAATGTAAATTAATAGACATAACCTAAAATAAATATTTGACTAAAAGAGGAGGGTGAAAGGTTCCATTACATTGAGTCTAAATCATCATGTATGTTCCTTGTTCTTCCTAAATGACAAACATAAGTTAATTTTTACTTGCATAAGAATATTTTTAAAGTTTATTATTCCATTAATATCACTTATTACCATGTAATAAACATTTCATAATTAGTAATGTTAATATTGGTTGTTTTGTCGATATTCGGTACTTGAGTCGAAAATGATCTTGTTATAATTTAAAATTACCCATCTTGTAAAAAATAAATCATCTACTAATGATATGAATATATAATATATAATTATTATTTATTTATTTACTAAATTCCATAACATTTTGAGATAATAAATGAAATTTACCGATCATGGAGATGGTAAGCTGTACGTACGCATGAACGCCACTTTCATTTATTAGTCATATTAAATAAAATTAAAATAATTGACACATAGGTATATTATAATTATAGTATAATATAATATGATAAAAATGATATGTAATTCCATTTATTCCATACTTTATACGTTCCATTTATGGCATGAATGAGTCATTTGACTTTGAGGGGGCGGTAGTCCGCACTTCCTCAAATGAAATTATCGTATTTACACATCATGAAAAGCATAAAGGTATGTTTCTATATAAAAAATACAGCATCATAGACTAAATATATATATATATATATATATATAATATTTTATATAAATATATTTCCATATTAATGGATACCATGAGAGGAGGTAAGAGAAAATTGAATAATCATTATTTCGTGAAGCATGAGTTCGTCGTGCACAGAAATAGTATGTTTGTATCCATTAGATAGAGGTGTGTGTTGGTATAGTTTGAATCCTACTCATAAAAACATCCCAGTATATTTAATATAAATTTTTTATTATAAAATAATGGAATAAATAGAATTTAGGGGTTTGGATAAGGAAAATAAATTAAAAATCTTTAGCTAAGACATATCCTCAAATCAGGTAACTCCTTTTGACTAAAGCTAAAAGGATTTTTTGAATTGCCTTATGCATAAGGTAATTATACTATGAGGAATATATGGATGTTTGTAGCTTATTTTTGTAGTGTTTTAATGATCTAAGTGGCATGATTGGGGTGACTAAATGGGTTGTGGTGATTCCCTTTTATTACAGGGAGGAGGGGAACTGTAAGAAAGTTTGAATGTATTATTTTGTTATAAAATGATTTTCAGTTTCAAATAGTCCCAATGTCATTTATTTTAAATATAAGATGAATTTGGGACTCAAATCTATCAACAAATAGGTTTTATACAATTATAGGCCACAATTTTAACTATATCTTGTAGCTTTAACCATTTGTTAACTAATTTAACTCTTAGAAAGTCTTCTTGTATATTCACACTATGGTTAATATAGTCACTATAAAATACCAGTAGAACCTCAAGTGGTAAATCAATGATATGTTAAACATTATATATTTCATTTGGCTAAATCTTAGATTTTTGGACTATTATATCATTTAATATAATATTATTTTAAAAAAATCATTTATGTCAAATTTTACAAAATTAAAATCATTACATTTTAAAAAATCCATAAAAATACGATTCATTCAAACAAACATAAATAATTAAAAGATAAAAACTCATAATAGTCCCCAAAATTCATGGATGAAATAAAATATTTTAAAATAAATTTATCTTAATATTTATAATCTCATTTATTGAAATCATTCATTAATAAGGTAATAATTACATCATCATTATGTCATAAATAAATTTATTTATATGATGTCTAAAATTTATTAATTAAATACCATGATGTTGGAAATATTTTTAGATTTATAATGAATATTTATAGTTGAATATATCACTTACATAATCCCATATAAAAAATGGTTCAGTAAAAGATACATGTTTTGGTTATAATTTCCTTAACATTAAATTAAAAGTAATTAAATGTCATTTTTACACACATGTGGCTCTATGGGGTCCTAAAATAGACCCAAGGATACCCATGGTCGGGAATATATCATCAGATAGATGTAAGACATGTGTTAGGGTAGTTTAATATTATTATAATATTATTTGTTTCCCTTATTTACCAGATTTACAAATTAACCATGGTAAATAAAATGTTCTCCTTACATAATATTCATAATGTCTAAAAATAAAAGGCACATATTTGTACAATTTATACCACCTGATTCCAAATATGGAATTTATTTTTCCAAATTCAAAACATATAAGTTTAAAAAACTTAATTAAAAATTAATTTCTATAATCAAAACTAAAAAAATGTGTTTTTAAGATGTAAAAACTCCCAAAAGATTGACATGTGTTTATTTAAAATTTAAATTTGAAATTACATAAAATGAAAAAAATTATATTAAATGATAAAAATATAATCCAATTACACTTTAAAACCAATTAAAACAAAAATCTAGATATATAAATAAATTAGATGAAAAAACTGGTTTAACATAAATTGATGTATTTTTAACTATTTATTAAAAAATGTACTTCATTATAAAAATACCAAAAATTTACCCTATGTAAATTTTGATGTTAATATTCTAAATAATAATTTTATTTTTTTTAAATAAAACAAATAAAAGTGAAAAAATCTAGATTAAAAAAAGGATTCTTCATCAAAAGATTGTAAAACAACCTTTTAAAGAATATTAGAGTATTTCATGATTAAAATTGGATTAATTCATATTTTAAGCCTTAAAAATTTATTGGATAAATATAATGACATTTAGAAAACATTTATAATCATATTTTAGTTAGTTCTTTTAATTCCCACTAATACAATAGTTATGCGTCAACTAACATTTAAAATAATAATATTAATATTTTTCTTTTCGGTATAAGTCAATGTTGTATGCAACGTAATATTTTGGAGAAATCCTTTGCTGCTTGTTGAGTAATATATCAGACATAGCAACCCATTTAATGTATAACTTCAATTTAATTCATAAATATTAATAAAAAAGAAAATTTCATATTCTATATTTACCTGGGATGTTACAATTAAACATGGGGTCTTATTAAGAATTAAATGAAACGAATAAATTCCTTTGGATAATTAATTAATTTTATTAATATATGTATTATAAATCCAAATTACATTATTCTAATGACATTTAGAAATCCTCTATGGTTGTGCACAATGGATCTGAAGAAAATATCTTAAGCAAAGACGAAATTCTTTTCCTCCATGAATGCTTTCATGTTATGAGAGAGATCCTCCTTCACGAGATCACATAGAGTTATTTAGAAGAGGATTTCAAAGGGGATACAAGGTGGACATAGAAAGAGTAGGATCTTATACACTATAACTAGGAGATCACTTTGTCGATTTCCAGAGATACGTGGAGCATTTATGTATCACCACAAGAGGAAGAAAAAACATGGCTTCTGTCTCGCAAGGAAATATCACATTGAATTGTGACTGGAAGAATCAATATAGAGAGAATTAAATAAAGATAATTATTGTCTTTTAATTAAATTAATTATAAAAAATATTTGATGATCCTATCCATGGTTATGGGACTTCCCTCTTTCCTTTTCATTATTCATTCTGTTATGAAGATATGAAGATTTATCATCGTGAAGGATCTCAGATTGATCTTTGTTAATGGTAAAGTTAATGTTGGGTACACCTTTCCACGTGCATCCACTCCTCCCATAACCTATATGTTGTATCTGAGGGGTCATATCAATGATTATAATTATTTAGTTTTTTTTGATGATTTACGTATTTAATAATCATGTGGTTTCAATTCAGGTTAAATGTTCTGTAAATATGAATCTCAGGATCTGTTCCTCTGATTTCATTTCTCATTCAGCTTACACAAAGAATCATTTCTTTTAACATTGATTAAAATAAAAATATATTAACTCATCTGGTGGTGTGGAAGGTTCATGGGCGTACAACACCAGAACACACAGTGTGTCAATTGGACTCACAAGACATGTAGTTGGACTCACACGATGTGTATTCTACCTCATACACTATTTTTTCAAGGTTAAATTCATTGGGATTGGTCTTCCAAACAAAGCCATGTGTTGGATTTTATCGGAGTCGTTATAACTCAATGTATTGACCAGGAAAATGTGGCATACAGTTTCTAGATTACATGCCGTGTGGCCCACTATACATGGTGTGTAGTCCCTTCAAGTTAGGGTCAGACCATGTACCTCATACACATATTTCTCAAATGGTGACCATGAAACCTGGATACTGATGGCATGTGTCCAACAAGACTCGTCTTGTACCCAAAATATTTACAAAGTACATCTACACGTCGTATCCCGAATCGTGTACTTCAGATAGATGGTGAACGAAAGTACATTTTGTTTAGTAGGAACTACACTCTGTGTACTCATCCGAATGATACAGATTTATTAAAATTTATTATTATATTACAAAAACACTTGAGATGTGTACAATGGTGTGGGTGTAAAGCTGGTTCGCAACATGTGATAATTGTTATATATATATATGTGTGTGTTTAATTTAACATCTACATAATTTTCATTTCTTCTCATTGGATAGTTATGAATGAGAATTCACCGGGGTTCCTCCAAGATAAAAGTTTTGAACAAAGATAATTAAAATGAATTTATTTTTTTTTAAAATTATGATGGATGATAATATCAATGAAATTTAGAAAGATGTTTTAAGATAAATGGATTAATTAATTTAAGATAATAATTAGTTGATTAGAGCATGATTTATCTAAAACAAGAATAATTAAATAATTGAATGATAGATTTATTTTTGCTTAAATATCATTTCATTTGTGGGTGATCATGAGATAGACTAGGACATTTCATAAGTGGATGATTTATTTTTAATTTATTTAATTAATTCAAAATAGTTGGAATGTGAGCATTTTCCTCATTAAAATGTAGGGCTTACATGCCCATGGTTTATTGTATATAAAACCACATTTTAACCCTCACCTACTTGTGAGATAAAATAATATGTAATTTATGGAGCTCTAAAGCTAGTGGATGTGTCTCAAGCTAGGAGCCATGACACGACCAATCTAAGGAGACACAACAGTAGATAAATGGAAAGCTCTAAAGATGATCCCAAAAGGTTCAAGGTGTTTTCTCCCCATGGTCTTGTGTTAGCTTATCAACCACTAGATAAAATAACTAATAGAACAAGATCATGATCATTCCATTTATTTTATTTCTATTAGTTACATGGTTTATTTATTGTGGGTGTGTTTTCGCGATCACACAATTAATGAATTAAACATGCATGCAAGATAGAACAAAAATATGACCATCTAATGCATAAATATTATCAAAGACACAGTTAATCAATTAAATATATCCCACATAATATTAAAAATCACGATTGAAATATAATAAAATGAAAATATTCATGTAAGGATAATATCCCCAAAAGAAATATTAAGTCAGTATAGCTTTCCACCATCATGGTTAGAATCGAACCATAGTTCACAGTTCTTGACCAGACCTAGTTGGGGTGATTTCAATTATCAGGGAATTATATTTTGATTTTTAGGTTGAATTCACATGGTCCACATCAACGGTTGACATCTATAGATGAAATTGGTGTGATCAATAATCAAAGTTTGAGGAAATCCAGGATAAAATAATTTCAGGATTGGGGAGTCCACCCAACAGATCAATAAACTTTGAGTTAATGCAGTTATCATTTGGAATGCCAACATAAAACATTTCAAGTTTCTTAACAAACCCTATTTGGGGTAATTAGAAAGGAAATATCGATCATTTCTACTATAATATTTAGGAAACAGAATATTCTGTAGTCAATGGTGAAGGATATAGGATTTCTATAAAATAGAGGGACACTATTGAGTATTAATTCATTTATATGTCTCAGTTTTATCAAGATAAATTACTAAATATTTAAAAAATTTAATCTTTAGAAAATTAATAAAAAAATGACATCAACCATATCATTGTGAACAATACTCGATAAGGAAATTTTTCTCATCAGCACCAATTTCTCGGAGTGGTAGAGGCATTTACATTTCATCCTTCACCACGAGAAGAAATTGTATGTGATAGAGGATAATGTTCTAATTGCTCCTAGAAATGAGGCAAGTTATGAGAAAATCTCTCTCTATATGAAACATTCAGATGATGCCACATATTTTTAATGTTTCATGGTACCTTCCATGTATAATGAGCTCTAAAAGAAACATGAGAATAAGGACGCCTATTGAATGATGTCTCACCTTAAGGATATCTATCAAGAGAATGTGTGACTAGTGAGATATGAGATCTTCAATTCTTAGTTCACAACTAATATTGGAGAGTCTACTCAAGGTGGGCCTCTTGTAGTCATGCTTGTTTTCTAAATTTAAAGCTTGGACATCGTAGGGAATATGTTCCCAGATGAGTTGAGTACAGATCTCATCATATCATCCCTACCAAAGACCTTATCTAGATTTATTGTCAATTACGACATGAGAAACAATGAGAATATTCTATGGGAACTTATGACCTTGATTTTACAAGTAGATAAGGACATGAGGTTTGAAAAAATCTACAGTTCTTATGGTGAATAAGAAGGGGAAGGACTATCAAGAGGGGATAACTATTTATAATCATTCTGATTCCCCTGAGATCTATCCCTCCAAGAAGGGGAAGATCTAGAGGCAGAGAATGGAATGAGAGGTAGTATATTATAAGATCTGGGACATTTCTGAAGTCATCTTGGGAATGTTTTCATGTACTTTTTAATGTTATTATGTAACATTGTTTAGGAGTAGTGGATTTGTGGGAATTTGAGAAAATCTTTGTGAAAAACGAAGAGATAGTGGGATGTGTATGTATTGTGCACAGTTTGAAAAAACCGTGTGACTAATCTATTCCTACCATGAAAACCTAGACATAGAGGTCTCCATGGTTTGAAAATGTTTTAGTAACCATGTGACTAAACCATGTCAACCTTGAAAACTTGGACAGAGAGGTCCGCACAGTTAGCACACATTTTTCTCTAACCATGTGCCTCTGCTCTGGAAACAATGTGTGTGGGATTATATATCAAAAAATATATTTTAAACCCACCTGAACATGTGATTGTCCCATATATTGACCTTGGATCGGGCTTGAAAACATCTAGGTGATACCAGATCCATATGGATGGATTCCAAGTTGATTTGAACATCATTCTTCGAGATCGAAAGCCTGGATTGGAGACCCTCTCTCTTCCTAGTATGTGTATTTCTTCTCATTTCTTATTCAGTTCATTCCCCTCTCATTCATTGATATTTTCATTGAAGATCTCCATTTTTTACATGGATCTAAACATATGAGTTGAGATCTATATCTGGGATTGTGGATCAAGATCTGGATTTGAAAGATCTTGATGACTTTTATATAAATGTTAGAATAGGTAATTAGATTAAGAGAATTATTAACAATGTTTCACCCCTCAGATATTTGGGATTTCTTTTGGGATAACATCTGGTAACAAACCGAGCTAGGTGGTCTAAATCAAACACCCATAGTCGTGGATTTGATATGTGAATGCGAGTTTACATATTTGAACGCAACCCTTGATAATGGATTTCCTAAAATGGAGTAATTAAGAATGTGGAATTTACTTCCTGTTCCCTAGGTGATTAATTGATAATTGAATCACAAAACAAATGAAGGGGGTTACCAAATTTTATTTTTGTTTTGGAGATTGGTGATGGGTTGCGATATTATAATTGAGATATTTAATCAATTGTGTTAAGATAATTAATTAGTGGAAATTAATTATTAAATGATGTTTGGATATGTAAAATAAATAATTGTCAGAATTAATTATATTCCATGATATTGATCAAAGATAATTAATTGTGAGAATAAATAATGAAAAGTTGAGACATGAAATGGATAATTAATTGATATGATTTGATTATGGAATCAGAATTGTGATGATTGATAAATTAATTGATGAATTAATTAATTGTTTGTGTGGATAGTTAATTGCTAAGTTAAGTAATGGACTTTGAAATGTTTAAATAATCATTGGATTAGTAATGGAACAATGTTGATAATTATTGTGAATTAAAGAATGATTAAATGGATGAGAATTTTTTGGTGATAGAAATGGAGTTCTAGATCAAATAGACGTTGAGACATGAACATGGAGTTCCTCCACATTAGTTATCAATCATGATATTATGGGGTGATATGAATGATGAGCTACAAAAAATGAGATATGAGGTGTTAGGCATTTAGACATACACTAAATGATTTTTTGGGTGCTTGACATGACATTCAACACAGAATGAATGATAATAGTGAATGATGATTCAAAATGAAAATAGTAATTGAAACTGGGCCTAATGTGATGATTAATTATTAAATGAAAATATGATAACTATTTAATTATGCATTTTATTTATTTCTTTGTAAAACAACATACACTATCTCTTGACTAGATTGTTATAGACACGGTTTTTGGTGGCCTACTAAGATTTACTCACACCCTTTTTGGACTACCTGATAGGAACCCAAGTAGGATTTTTTATTGTAGGAAAGGACAAGGGAAAGGCCTTGGGATAGGTTTTTGTTTGGTATTGGAGCATGGTAGAGGGAACCAAAAGTGGTTTGGGACCCTTTTGGGAGTCGTTGTGTCTTTACTGCCAGTTGCATTATTGACAATTGTAATTCGCATTATCAAAGCATATTTTAAATTTCAAATGACTATTTTATTTTATTGTTTTGAATATCACATGACATTCTATTGTTATGGTTATTTATTCTCTTCCACACTTTGCTATTATTGTTTGATTTTGTTGGTGTTTTATTCTGATAAAAGAGGGTATATTGTCCCCATGAATAACATATTGGACCCTCACTGCTAGTCGACACCCTCTAGCTTATTGGGAGGTGTGTTTGATGGCATGTGGCCAACTGGCTCGGGGAACAGTTTAGTGGCACCTAGTTTGGGACGTCACAATGTGTTATCACATGAGTTTTCTTTTTTTTTTCTTTTAATTTTGTCATACTGTTTTGGGAATGTTAGTCAGGAGACTAAGAAAAGTTAAGGATTGGTAATGAGATCATGCATGGGATTTTCAAACCCATGTACGAGGGAAAATCTGAGTACTAAAGGTGGGATTGTTGTGACTGTTGTTTGGTGTCATAGTTGGATATTATTTTCCCTTGGGTGATGAACTTGTGGTGTGATGTGATGTTTTTTTTGAAAGTGGTTGAATTTCGATTCGTGGCCCATAGGGGAACGTTACATGAGTCTTTAAACATCATTATAGGCACTCGGGTTTTTTTGTTAAATGTATCACTCTAGGCACTCACGGGATAACGGGTTATGGCTAACTTGTTTAACATGAACACTTTTTCCTAGTTGTGAGATTGATATAAGGATGCAACATAAGAATAAATGTGTGTCTAATGTAAAACATGATTGATGAAATGAGTGTGATTAGTTAATTAATTATTGAATTATTTAATTTTAGATATTGTTATTTATTAATGGATGAATTAATTAATGATAATGTATGTACCCTTGTTAACCAAGACTGAGGAGTTTGGTAGTTGAGTGTAGTAAAAAGGCCTTGGTGTTGACTGTGTAATGAGAAAAAGGGGGAAAGGACATGTTGAAACTTGTGGTGTTAGTATCTCCTCTTAT
This sequence comes from Viscum album, assembly GCA_963277665.1. Taxonomy (NCBI): domain Eukaryota; kingdom Viridiplantae; phylum Streptophyta; class Magnoliopsida; order Santalales; family Viscaceae; genus Viscum; species Viscum album. The sequence goes on from OY728162.1 coordinate 359,305,155, forward strand.
AAAAATTTTATATGGTTGCATTATGAGAACTAATACGTGTGTTTTTATTTGTAGATATATGCCTCCACGAAGCATATTGAAGAAGAGACCATGGGGTATAGCCCAGAACAAGCTTCCAGATAGGGATCCTGAGAAACCATTGGTGAAAGATAAGGAGGAAGGGGAATAGTTCATAGGGAACTTTTCTTGTTTCATGAAATTCATGGACAGTGACCCAGGGAGGGTTATGAAAATCATGGATCAGTTGGAAAGAGAGTATCAGCTGCAACACACACCTACTTTTACTTAATTGTGTGGAAATGAGGTAGCTGAATTCTAGATTGAATCCTTAGAGATGATACATGAACATTTAGAGACTCCGTATGAGAGGTGGGTCACATTGGCTGCATATATGCTATGGGTTTTAGTAATTCACTTGTGGGCTATTCAGCTATGATTTAGAAAGACTCATGATATGTTATGGAAGGTCTTTCTGGATAAGTTCTTGGAGCAGTTTTATCCATAGCTATTGAGATATGAGAAGGCTTCAGAGTTTATGCATCTGTCCCAAGAAATCTTGTCTATAATGGATTACGCCGAATGTTTCATAGATTTACAACATTGTTTTCCAGATATGGTGGAAGATGAGGCATCTTCAGAAAACCAATTTTAAGGATGATTTAAGTGTAAAATTATGTTTTAGGTAAGTATATTTAGGATGAATAAATTCTCAGAATTGGTTAATCAGGATCTCATTTTATATGGGACCTAAAGGAGGCTTCTAGTACTGGACGTGTAGCTGCCAATGGACGATCATAGAGTGTGTCCTTCGGGAGCAGGAAGTTCCATTATAAGAACCTTTATAAGTGTTGGAACCATGTCTATTCTATGCATGAATTGGAGTATGGTTTTTGTTTATTTTCAATCCTCAGTGGAAGTTCAGAATGTGTGCCAGTAAAGTTATTATACAGTTTAAGCAGACAAGAGTATTGAAGGTGGTGCCATTTCCCGATGTTTACCAAATTTTTGGGCCTCAAAATCGGAAAATGAAGACATGGATTGTTGCTAAAAGGAGGTGCAGGCAAAAAAGAAGTGGTGCGTGAAAAAGGTGGACTGTGCGCAAAATATTTGAGTTGTCCGTGAAAAATAGCATGGTTCGCAAAATAGTTGAGCGGGGTATTTCATGCCAATAATGTTTCAGAATTAGAACATCGAAAAATGGAAAAGGCATGGGCTGTGCAAAAAATCTAGATTTGTGCGCGAAAAACATTACCTGTGCGAAATATTATGTTCCAAATGAGAGGTTTTTTGCGACACAGGGGGTTTGCGCGTGGGGGTCTAAGATGCCTATAAATAAGAGGTGACCCCCCTCATTTCGAAAGGTTGAAGACTTAGAGAAGATCTGAGGTCTGATGTGCATAAAAGGATTGTGTAAAGATAGTTGTGTGAAAAATTCATAGTTTCACGAAAAATACCTAGCTGCATGAAAAATTCTGAGGTGCGTGAAAAAGGCAGAGCTACACGAAATATTTCGAGCTGCGAGAAAAATTCTGAGCTGTGTGAAAAAAGAGAGGTTGCACAAAAAATAAATGAAGCTACGTGAAATAATTTTCCACACGAAAAACATGTATTGTATGAAAAAGTGAGAACTAGCGCACAAAGGGAAGGTACTACGTGAAATCATCAGTGAAACCTGTTTGCACATTCTGATTATCCAGTTCAGTGGTTCTGTGTGTTCGAGTGCATCAATTCTGGTCTTTTATGCAAGTATAGTCTCGTGCTATGCAGTGGCAGAGACTTCAATGCGAATATATTGAAGAGACCTTAATGTCTATAAACTGATTAAGACTTCACTGAAGGCAGTGAGCTAGGGGTATTCAATGGGAGTGACACTAGGGACGCAGTGGGATATCCCTAAACCTTTGTAAAGTCAGGGATCATGGGACATAGTGACTGTTCCCAAACCATTTTTATCCACAACTAGTGAAGAATATTGGAATTAGGTGTGACCGAAAACTTGTCAATGTATGGTCCTTGGAAGTATCCCTTAGTGGTGAACCAAGTAAAATTTGTTGTGTCATCTCTGTGCATGTGAATGTTTGATTTCTGATCATATCCATCATACAGGTTTGATTAGTTCCTACCAACGTGAGATCAAGATCTATCAATTTAAAATAAATTTGACACCCTGATTCACCCCTCCCCTCTCAGGGTGTCCTAAGGACCTACAAGTGGTATCAAAGGGTAAAGGTTTCTGGTGTTAGACCAGTCCTTTGTCATCATGGAAAATGCAGTCAATGCTAGGGGAATACCTCTCTTTGATGGAAGTAATTTTCAGATTTGGAAGAACATAATGAAATCTCATTTTAGATCCCTTGGAATGGAAGTCCTCTTTGATACTGTGCAAGGAATAAAATTTACTGATCCAACAGGGCTTGCTATGACTGATACAGACAGGAATGTTTTTGACGTAGAGGCTAAAGCTCAGAATTCTATCCCTGCAGCTCTTTCAGATCAGATCTATCTAAAAGTGATGAGTTGCACCTCAGAAAAGTCTATGCGGGATAAATTTGAAAACATTTATGAAGGAGACAACAAAGTGAAGGAGTCAAAACTTCAAGTCTTATACAACATGTTTGATGATCTAAAGATGCATCCTAATGAGAATGAAAATTAATTCTTCAATCTAATTACTAAAGTAGTGGGAGAAATTCAAGGTATTAGAGAGGAAATCAAAGACATTGATAGAGTAAATTAAATCTTGAGAATACTTCCTCATATATACAATGAAAAGGTGTCATCCCTTGAAGAAAGAGATCTATCTAAACTATCTCTAGATGACATGTTAACTAGTCTAGTGGCATATGATATGAGAGTCAAACCCAATGATGTCACGACTTGTGTAAGAAAGGAAATGGAATTCAAAGCCATGGAAAAAATGAAAATTTCTGAAGATAGTGGTGGTGAAGATGATGAGGAAAAATAAATTCATTCTCTCATCACCAAGAAGCTGAAGAAGGGAAAAGGTAAATTTAAAGATAAGGTACCTCTGGCATGTTTTCATTGTGGAAGAGTTGGGAACATTGCCACTTAGTGCCAATGAAAGATTGATGATGATGAGAGTGAAGCAGAAGACATCGAGAAGCCTCAAAAAAGGTTTTTCAAAAAGGGAGACTTCAAATCTGGAAAGAAAATACAGAGGAATAGTTTCGTCTATGAAGAGGAAGATGATGATATTGAATTTTGTGAAGAAGAAGAACCAGAATTTAAAACAGAAAATCATGCTTCCATGATAGCTACCATTGAAAAGTTAGAACCCTCGATCAGTAAAGGCAGAGATAATCATATCACTTATAATGGTGATCCAAAGATTCAAATTATGGATTCCTTTTGCAAGCTTTAGAATAAATGTAAGAGATGCAATAAGTGGAAGGAAATGGTGGAAGAATCATCAGAATATGTTGATGAGCTTGAAGCAGAAATTGAATGACTAGAAGAACTAGTGAGAGTTCAGTATTCAGTCCTTGAAAGCACAGATGACGTTTTGGAACTAAAGCTTAAAATTTTAGAACTAGTAAAGGTCATAAATAACCTTTCATCTATACTGGAATATAAGTTTAAGACTGTTGAGGGTATTTAGGAAGAATTTGTTACTCTTAGGAGTAAAATTGAATGTCAATCAACCACAAATGAGGGTAAGAAAACAATTCATCTTTGAAGATTCTCAGATGAAGAATTACTGGAAGGAGCCAAGTGTGGTTTAGATGGGGTTGAAAAAATCTTGAGTGATCAAAGACCCACTTGCATGGGAAAGAGTGGAATTAGCTGTGAAGGTAAGACATCAACTACTGTAAGTGAAGAGGTCCAAAAGAAGGACAAGATGAAAGTTGAACATGTTGAAATGTTACCTGAAATGCTGAAAAAGAAACCCTCAATCCAAACTAAAAGAAGAACTGAAAATTATTCTCAAACATTTAGAAATGACAGGCAGTCCATCTCTTCTCCCAAGGAAGAAGTCATGAGGATAAATTCATGTTGGAATACATTTCCTCTCATGAAGTGTCAATTCTGTGGCTCTCTGGGCCATACCATGTCATATTGTGAAGAGGAAAGGAGTTACTTGAATGGGGAAGAACTAGGAAATTAACAAAGGAGACTGACTTCATATCCTCCATCTTATAGAAGAAATAGTTTCTATGGATACTGTTTTTATTGTTATAACTTTTTCCACAAAGCTATGTATTGCAGACAGAGATTCGATAGGAGAGATTCATACAACTCTCAGAGACGAGCCAATATTCACCCTCCTGATGGTGTTGGTCTCACAAACATTTTTCTCCTTTGGAAGAAGATTATGGGTATGAAGAACTTGATTATGTGGAAGAAATAATTAGAAGGACATCAATATCTTATACTCAACCCAATATCTCTTGGAAATAAAAGAAGAAGATCGAGAAATCTAATCTTTCAAGAGTAGTTTTCAAATCTACAAAGAGCAGCAACACCTGGATTCTTGATAGTGGATTCTCTTCACATATGATAGGAAATGCTGGCCTTTAGAAAAACATTAAAAAGAAAGTTTATGGAACAATGAGGTTTGGTAATGATGGTGATTTGAAGATTAAAGGTAGTGGGAATACTGCTCTCACCAATGGAGAGCTGAAGAATACTGAAGTTCATTATGTGGACGGTCTATTCCATAATCTCCTTAGTGTGAGTCAACTCTATGACTCAGGGCTCATAGTAACTTTTAATAAAAAAGGCTGCACCACAAAAGGAAAAACATGGAATTCTCTTACGATAGACTCTAGAACAGATGTAAACTTATATCAGGTTGAAAACAATGTAAACTCTTTCTATTTGTCTGTTGAAGAAGAAAACAACCTCTGGGATCGAAGGCTAGGGCACATTAACCAACAAGACATGGAAAAGATATCTAAGATGAAGATTGTCATGGATATCCCCATTCTGAAATGTGAACGGGAAAAGGCTTGTGATGCTTGTATATGGGGGAAGCTAGTCTGTAATTCATATCGAACAAAGAAGAAAAGGGAATCACACCGTCCTGATCTCATCCATACAGACGTATGTGGACTGATAAATGTTGTCAGAACTCATTAATAAAGGTACTTCGTCTATTTCATTTATTATTATAGTAGAATGGATTGTGTAATGGTTATTCAGAGGAATCAAAAATTACTTAATTGCATGAAAACTTATCGTCGGATTGCCGAGAATGATACTAGACGGACAATAAAAGTCTAGCGATCTGAAAATGGAGGGTAATACACATCCATTGAGATTTAGAATTACTTAGAAAAATATGGAATATAGCATGAGGTATATACTGTGAGAACTCAACAAAAAATGGAGTTGTTGGGTGCCAAAATTGACAGGATAACAATATGGCCAGGACTATGCTAACTGAGAGTTGTATTTCTCGCCATTACTGGAAAGAAGCTGTTGAAGCTTCAGTGCACATTTAGAATCGAACGAGGCTTTATATGGGAGAAACGAAGATACCATATGAATTGTGGCATGAAAGGAATACTTTGTTGAAATACTTTCGTGTTTTCAGAAGAAAACATTTCATCCGAAATAAAGAAGGAAATCAAGGGAAGTTTGGTGGCAATGCTGATGAAGGAATTTTTATTGGGTATCCAATAAACAACAAAGCCTACAAGTTTTTCAATAAACACTTTGTGAGGATTTTGGAAAGAAATGATGTTAAGATCATTGAAGGAAAAACCCCAAATGCTTCAAATAATTCCTATACTGATGAAATATAAGATGAGGATGAATGTGAACATGGAGTAAATACAAATACAGAAATAGATGAATGTGTAAAAAACACTCAAGAGTTACATCATGATGTTGACTCAGAAGAAGAATATAAAGAGGAAATCTTGGCTAGAGAGAATGCGACTGAACCTCATAGGAGAAATCTAAGAGCTGAGATTGATCCATCTAACATAATTGGGGATAGAACTGAACCAAAACAAACAAGGAGGATGAGGAATAACAAACAATCTGAATTTTTATCTGTTATGGAGCCATCCTCATTTAAAGAATCATCAAAGGATGAATCCATCCTCATTTAAAGAAGCATCAAAGGATGAATCTTGGGTGAAATCCAGGAATGAAGAGTTAGATCAGATTGACAAGAATCAGACATGGGATCTTGTCCAAAGACCCGAAGGACACAATGAGATTGGTACAAAATGGATCTTCAAGAACGAGTTTGACGAGAACAGAAGTGTTCTTAGAAACAAGGCACGACTGGTATGTAAATGATACTCCCATATTGAAGGGGTTGATGTTGAAGAAATCTTTTCTCTAGTGGCTAGACTGGAGTCAATCAGTCTTTTCCTTGCCATAACACTCCAAAGAGGATATAAAGTATATCAAATGGATGTCAAGACAACATTATTGAATGGTGTACTCAAAGAAGAAGTCTACATTGAACAACCAGTGGGTTTTTTTCTTGGTACTGATGAAACAAAGGTTTGAAAACTAAAGAAAGCTTTGTATGGTTTGAAGCAGGCACCATGAGCATGGTATTCCTGGCTGGTCTTGTAACGACCCAAAGTTTCATTAATGGAAATCCCTCTTGATCTAATTAAATGTCTCTGTATGTTTATATAAAATTTCAACTTCTTTGGTTTTATGTTAAGAATTTTGACCATTTCTAATATAGACGTTGAACAGTGATCACATGATTAGTATAAATATAGGGCTTTAACAAATCCAAATTTACTTAGACAAAGGAAGAGATGGTCTCATCCAGTAGAATTTCCCCATATGAAGCCCATTTTCCAGAGCTCGGAAAAGAGGTGGAATCCTTGGGCTTCTCTCTTGACCAAGCCCAAGCTGAGCTTCATCATGTCAAGCTCGAACAAGATCGTCTACGGGAGAAGTGGAAGTTGATAGAAATTACCACCCGAGCGATGTTATCCGAGCCACCCCAAGAGTCTGTCACCATCACACACCTTACCCTTAGGTCTTATGCGGCTTTTTTTAAGGGGTTATGTAACAAATAAATATGTTCTATTTTCATGTACATTATTTTTTTTATATAATAATGAATATAATTTCTTGTCATTATTGATACATTGTAAATAGTTTTTAAAGTACAAATAGTGTTTTTAGTTATTATTTAATTAAGAATTATATTTTATTAAATTAAGGGATTTTTTAATTTAATAATATTTTAATAAAATATTATTATTATTATTATTAAATTAATTTTTATTATATATAAATTATCATATAATTTTATGAATGCATTTGTAATTTTTATTAAGATTTGAAAGCCATTTTTGTCAAAACCCGTGAATTTTAAATAAATGTCGGTTTTTATTTTAAAAGTGAAAATTAACATATTTAGAAAATCATTTAGATAAAATAAATGTTATTTCTAGAATCAGGACGTCAAAATTATCCAACGGTAAATTTTTCATAATTTTCTGAGACATTTAAATTTTTGGGTAAAAATTAAATACCGTTTTAATATATAATGTGTTTTATGACATCATAATGACCCAATAGTGATGTAATAAAATACTATAATCTTTATGTTCGGCCAATATATATTTTAACATTAAAATAATGTAATTTTGGGTTTGTTTGACTTACTTTTCAAAGCATTAATGGACCCTTCAAGACTTATTAAACACCTTGTCTTTTTAAATTGTTTTCCATGGGAGTGTGACTCACCTCCACATAAGAAACCCTATTATTTTAAGAAGTTTGTAATTTGGACTTATAAAATATTTTTTTCCTCTTCCCTTTTCCAAAAACCATGGGCAAAAACCATGAGATGGTTTATGGTTTGGATTAATTTAATGTAAGGGGACCCAAACCTAAATAATAAACAATTCCATCACCTTTCCTATATAAACCCACCCAAGATTCCACTTACTCCTCACTCAAAGCCTTTGGAGTTCATCCAAACTCTTCCCTACTCCCTCTATAATCCTCCCAAGTTTCCCCAAGATCCCAAGAAGCCTCTCACAAGCCTCTCTCTAGCCTTTGGAAGCACCCTTCCAAGTAAGGGTTTTTTCTTCCTTTCTCATTTTTGTCCAATTTTCTTTATGTTGTTTTGCCCTTTTAATTTCAATTATGAATGTTGGGGTATGGTTTTTCACCTCCATAATAATTCCCTCTTTATGTTTTAATGATGGGATACCCATTTATCTCTCATTAAATGCCTCCCATGTACACCCGTTACTATGCCGAAATTCCGAAAGGAACTTCTCTCTCCTCATTTACATTCAAGAAATACTTTTGTATCAAGAATCTAAATTCCATTAAAATTGTTGGGACATGTATCTATATGAACTCCTTACTGTCCATTACATGTAAATATTATGAGTAACCCCTTTCTCTCTCATCAACCTTTTTTATGAATTCTTATGTCACGCCGTTACGCTGCTGAAATCACACCGATTTTCTAATCCAATGCCATTGTGTAGTGAATACCATGACCATTTATCCATCAAGGGTATTCAACTTTATGCACATTTACTTATTGATTATAAAGTTTCATGTATGAATTCCATATTAATTTATCGTGGAATAAATGATTATGTTTAATTAATCCATGTTTTATGATCCATGTGGCACACTTATGCATTAAATGAAATGTTTAAGAAGGGTGCGCCCTTATAGATCTCCAATGCATTGGGTAAAGTATAGTATCATGATACGTCATGTGAAATAAATGTTTACTCATGCTAATTTAAGTTCAAAGACATTATACTCATCCTTCATGTGTAATGAGGGTTTACTCATGCTCCATGTGCAATGAGTCTTGGCTCATGCTAGTTCCATGTTAAGTGTTGTTGCCACATTTCAATGTTATGATTATCATGCTTTATCATTCCTTTATGTTCATGTTTCTATTATTCTCTATTGATATGCCTATTTCCTAACATGTATTTTACTCCTCATGTTATTCCATGTGTACTCCCTTACTGGGATTTATAGCTCACCCTTTTCTTATGCATGTCCTCAGGTTATCCCATGCAATGCTAAGTACGAGGGAATGTAGTGGTCATGTAAAGGAATTTTTCAATAAAGATGTTGTATTTCATGTTTTATGTTTTTATGTAATGATCCTAAGCCCCAAATACACTAAACTTATCGATCTTCTTTGTTGTATCAAGTGAATTTTTATGTAATAAATCATGTTTAAGTTTGTAATAAAAGAAGGGTTGTCATAGTTGGTATAAGAGGATAGGTTTAGTTATTTTTGGGATTAGGATTAGAAAACCATAGTAAAGCCTTAGAGAGAATACTAAGTATAATAAAAACATACCTAATTTTTGGTAAGTACTGAGTAAGATGTTTATCAAAAAAATACATCCCTCTCTAGATACGAGCAGGTAGAGGCGGCTCTAGCACAGATGTATCCTAGGGTTAAAACCCGAAAACACTACTTTGAGCTAGAATAAAACGGGAACTAGTGCACGACAATGGGCCTTGCTTCACTCTTGGTTACGACACTCCTGGGGGATATTTTTTGATAAATTCACAATCTTAGTATGAACCCTTATTAAGGGAATTAAAAAAAATTCCCTTAAAAATATATGTTAGAAAGTAGATCATGAAACTCCTAGATTGAAGCCTATAGACTCATGAGTTAAAGAAATAAAAGTTTATTTATAAGTCATCAAATTTTGTCTTTGGATTACCCTTTATGTGTTACCCCTAACATTCCTTTTATTCCATCCAATGGCTGGTAATAGGAGGACTCGGGCTAACAACCGTTGTGAAGATCAATGTGATGACTGTACTAATGAGATGCCCAATCCAATGGGAGCGGGAATTGTGGACTTTGTCATGATTCTCTCTATGATAACTCAAGTTTTGAATAGAAACACGGGTCAAGAGGAATGTTCAGCCCTCATAATAAAGAACAAGTCACTATCGAGAGCTTCATGAGACAAAGGCCTCCTACTTTTAGTGGATCATCTGATCCCACGATCGCTGAACAATGGATCAACTCCATTGAAAAGATCTTCTCCATCCTTCAATGTTCTGAAAAAGAGAAGGTTCTCCTAGCGGCTTATCGTATGGAGGGTGAAGCTGATCAATGATGGACGTTGATCAAAAATACGAAGCCTGAGGAGGAGATCGATGTGTTGGAATGAAAGGATTTTCAGAATATGTTTTTCGATAAATATTTTCCGCCCACCCTACGACTTAAGATGGAAAGGGACTTCCTTTCCATCAAGAAAAAAGACGAATAATCTGTTGGAGCGTACGAGGAAAAATTCACAAGGCTTGTACGATATGCTTCCGGCTTTTTCGTTACCCCTGAATGCAAATTTGACTACTTCTTTGGTGGGATGAAGCCTAGCCTACAGAAAGCATTGGCGATCCGTGACTTCGACAGCTATGAGGAAATTGTCCGATGTGCCCTCAAGGTCGAAATGGAGGTCGGAGAATCACAAGGGTATCATGGGGATAATAAGCATAAGGTGGACTTCAATGCTGGTGGTAAAATGGATAAATCAAATGGTGGTAGGAAGATCCAGCACCCCACTTTCCAAAAGTGCAGAAAGAAGCACCCTGTATATTGCCTTAAGGGGACGAGGAAATGCTTAAGGTTTGGAAGATAAGGGCACCTAGCTATTAACTGTCGGCAAGAAAGACCCGCAGCTATGAAAGAGGAGAGGAACGCTCCGTTAGAATATCAACACGTTGTTTAATTCTACAAATGCAAAGAACCGGGGCATTTTGCCAATCAGTGCCCTAATCCAAGGGTTTTTGGAGGCAACCAACAACCTCCAAGGCAGCAAGGAAGAGATTTTGCCATCACTTCTGCCGAAGTGAACCCCGACAACGAAGTGGTGACAGGTACGATAGTTATTCATTCAAGAATAGTGAACGTACTTTTTGATTCAGGTTCTACGCATTCTTTTATATCTCAAAAGTTTAGTAGAACAATCCCAGCACCACTACAAATCATGGAAGTGAAGATGTTAGTGAGTACGGAAAAGGGGGAAATCATTGAATCCCATGAATATAAGTCCTCCACTGTTATAATCTGTGGATTGAATTTCCCAGTGAACCTCGTCATACTCCCTCTGGTGGAATTTGATGCAATTCTTGGCATGGATTGACTTTCCTTATATATAGCCAACATAAATTGTCGGGAGAGGAAAATCGCACTCCATATGGAGAATCGACCCCTGATTCTTTACAAGTGTAAGGAGGAAGATGAATCTTCTTTATCTCCATCATCTCAATAATGGATATTACTGCCTTATGAGCACGCGTATCTGGCTCAGATGATTGAGTCCAAGGAAGAAACCATCCTTCAAGAAATGGCTATTGTGAGGGAATTCGCTGAAGTGTTTCCCGAGGAACTACCCGGTCTTCCTCCTAGAGGAGATGTTGAATTCTCAATTGAACTTATACCCGGGTCTTTACCAATATCCCAGACTCCATATAGAATGGATATTGTAGAGCTTGAAGAGCTGAAGAAATAACTACAGGAGAATCTGGATAAAGGGTTTATACGCCCAAGTGCTTCACCATGGGGTGCACCAGTCCTCTTTGTCAAGAAGAAGGATGGGTCAATGCGCATTTGCTTCGATTATCGTGAGCTCAAAAAAACCATGATAAAGAACAAGTATCCTCTCCCACGAATTGATGACTTGTTCGATTAGCTGCGTGGAGCACAATACTTCTCCAAGGTGGACTTGCGGTCGGGATATTATCAAGTAAGGGTAAAGAAGGATGATATCCCCAAGACTACTTTTCGCACAAGATACATGCACTATGAATTCATATTAATGCCTTTCGGACCCAATAATGCTCCAGAAATATTCATGGACTTAATGAATAGATTCTTTAGATATTACCTCGACAAATTTTTGGTAGTCTTTATAGATGATATTCTAGTATACTCCAAAACCAAGGAGGATCATGAGGAGCATTTAAGAGCTGTACTAGAGACTTTGCGGAAGGGGAAGCTCTATGCAAAGTACAGAAAGTGTGAATTATGGTTGAAGGAGGTCTCATTCTTGGGCCATATCATCAAAAGCAATGGGATATCTATGGATCCCTCCAAAACAGATGCAATTGAGAGATGGCCGAGGCCAACATCAGTAACAGATATCTGTAGATTCTTGGGGTTAGCTGGATATTATCGACAATTTGTGAGAAATTTATCATGATTTTCCATCCGTCTTACCAAGATAACTCGAAAGGGATTAAATTTTTCTTGGAGTTATGAATGTGAAGAAAGCTTCAAGGAGTTGAAAAGGAGTCTTATCACTGCGCCCGTGCTCACTTTACCCACAAGTGGGGAACTTTTTGTTGTTTTCAGTGATGCTTCAAAGAAGGGCTTAGGCTGTGTGCTAATTCAGAATGATAAATTTATATCCTATGCCTCAAGGCAGTTGAAAATACATGAGCGAAACTATCCAACACATGATCTAGAGTTAGAGGCGGTGATCTTTGCCTTGAAAATCTGGCGGCATTATCTCTATGGGGATAAATGTGAGATATATACTGACCACAGGAGTCTTAAATATATATTCACACAGGAAGAGCTTAATATGCATCATAGAAGATGGATATAGAACATCAAGGATTATGACTGTTCAATATATTACCACCCTGGGAAAGTGAACAAGGTGGAAGATTCCCTAATTAGAAAGGATCCAGCGATTCTATCAATGATGAAAATTGAGAAGGATCCAATCTTCTTAGACTTGATGAAGATAGACATGGGAATCATAGAGAAGGGAACATCATCAATCCATTCACAAATGATTGCTCAACCATCTCTTTTGGAAAGGTTAAAGGATGATCAAAAGGATGATGTGGGAATTCAAGAAAAAGTGGAAGCTATCGAAAAAGGAAAATCCTTAGAGTTTAATGTTAATGAAGAAGGAATTGTGTAGTTTGGGAAAAGACTATGTGTTCCATCATGTCCGGAGTTGAAGAAGGATCTTTTGGATGATGCACTTTGTTCAAATTTCTCTATTCACCTAGGGAGCATAAAGATGTATCGAGATCTCTGAGAAAACTTTTGGTGGGATAATATGAAGAAGGAGATCGTTGAATATACATCAAAGTGCCTGGTGAGTCAGCAAGTGAAGGCAGAGAGGCAGAAGTCTAAGGGGATGATGCAACAATTGCCCATACCAGAATGGAAATGGGAGAACATCACCATAGACTTTGTCACCGAACTTCCAAGGACATCCAAAGTCAACAATTCAATCTGGGTTGTTGTGGATAGTCTTACAAAGACTGTACCCTTCATTGCTATTCGGGAGGATTTCTCATTGGATCAACTGGCATAGATATATATCATTGAAGTGGTAAGGTTGCATGGAGTACCACTATCTATTGTGTCTGACCGAGATCCAAGATTCACCTCTATGTTTTGGAAGAGTCTTCAACATGCTCTGAATAATGAACTGAACTTCAGTACAACCTATCATCCTTAAACTGATGGCCAATCCGAGCGGACTGTCCAAACACTTGAGGATATGTTGAGAGCATGCTCAATGGACTTTAAAGGAGGATGAGATCAACATCTTCCTCTGGTTGAGTTCTCTTATAATAACAGTTTCCACTCGAGCATCCAAATGACATTATATGAAGCCCTGTATGGGAAAAGGTGCAGAACACTGACATGTTGGGATGAGGTCAGTGAACGTAAGCTGCTTGGACCAGAAATGGTCGAGGAAATGGTGGAGAAGGTGAAAACCATTCAAGAGCATATCAAGGTAGCCCAAAGTCGACAGAAGAGTTATACAGATAATCGTCGACGAGACCTTGAGTTTAAAGTTGGACACATGTTTTTTCTACGCATATCTCCATGGAAGAAGGTCATGAGGTTTGGAAAGAAAGGGACTTTAAGTCCAAGGTACATCGGCCCCTTCAAGATTATTGATCGTGTCGGGGCTATGGCCTATCGACTAGCACTTCCACCTACCATGGCTAATGTACATGATGTCTTTCATGTATCCCTCTTAAGTAAGTATATACCAGACCCTTCACATGTACTCTCTTCTGAGGTGGTACAGTTGGAGGATGATCTTTCTTATGAGGAGAAACCTGTGTAGATATTAGATCGTAGAGAAAAAGTTCTATGAAATAAGACAATGCCCCTTGTCAAGGTATTATGGAGAAAACAAAAATTTGAATAAGCAACTTGGGAATCGGAGGAAATGATGAAGCTGAGTTACCCACATCTGTTTTAGTGTGGGAAAAGGAAAATTTTGAGGGAAAAATTTCTTAAGGGGGGAATATTGTAACGACCCAAAGTTTCATTAATGGAAATCCCTCTTGATCTAATTAAACGTCTCTGTATGTTTATATAAAATGTAAACTTATTTGGTTTTATGTTATGAATTTTGACTATTGCTAATATAGCTGTTGAACAGTGATCACATGATTAGTATAAATATAGGGCTTTAAAAAATCCAAATTTACTCAGACAAAGGAAGCGATGGCCTCATGCAGTAGAATTGCCCCATACGAAGCCCATTTGTTGGAGCTCTAAAAGAGGTGGAATCCATGGGATTATCTCTTGACCAAGCCCAAGCTAAGCTTCATCATGTCAAGCTCGAACGGGATCGTCTACGGGAGAAGTGGAAGTTGATAGAAATTACCACTCGAGTGATGTTATCTGAGCCACCCCAAGAGTCTGTCATCATCGCACACGTTACCCTTAGGTCTTATACGGCTGTTTTAAGGGGTTATGTAACAAATAAATAAGTACTATGTTAATGTACATTATTTTTTGTATATAATAATGAATATAATTTCTTGTCATTATTCATACATTGTAAATAGTTTTTAAAGTACAAATAGTGTTTTTAGTTATTATTTAATTAAGAATTCTATTTTATTAAATTAAGGGATTTTTGAATTAAATAATATTTTAATAATATAATAATAATAATATTATTAAATTAATTTTTATTATATATAAATGATCATATAATTTTATGAATGCATTTTTAATTTTTATTAAGGTTTGAAATCCATTTTTGTCAAAACCCGTGAATTTTTGATAAATGTCGGTTATTATTTTAAAAGTGAAAATTAACATATTTAGAAAATTATTTAGATAAAATAAATTTTATTTCTGGAATCAGGACGTCGAAATTATCCAATGGTGAATTTTTCATAATTTTCCGAGACAGTTAAATTTTTGGGTAAAAATTAAATACCGTTTAAATATATAATGTGTTTTATGACATCATAATGACCCAATAGTGATGTAATAAAATACTATAATATTTATTTTCGGCCAATATATGTTTTAACATTAAAATAATGTAATTTTGAGTTTGTTTGACTTACTTTTCAAAGCATTAATGGACCCTTCAAGACTTATTAAACACCTTGTCTTTTTAAATTGTTTTCCATGGGAGTGTGAATCACCTCCACATAAGCAACCATATTATTTTAAGAAGTTAGGACTTTTGCATTATAAAATATTGTTTTCCTCTTCCCTTTTTAAAAAACCATGGGCAAAAACCATGGGATGGTTTGTGGGTTGGATTAATTTAATGTAAGGGGACCCAAACCTAAATAATAAAGAATTCCCTCACCTTTCCAATATAAACCCACCCAAGCTCCCACTTCCTCCTCACTAAAAGCCTTTAGAGTTCGTCCAACCTTTTCCCTACTCTCTCTAGAATCCTCCCAAGGTTCCCCAAGCTCCCAAGAAGCCTCTCACAAGCCTCTGTCTAGCCTTTGGAAGCACACTTCCAAGTAAGGGTTTTTTCTTCCTTTCTCATTTTGTCCAATTTTATTTATGTTGTTTTGCCATTTTAATTTAAATTATGAATGTTGGGGTATGGTTTTACACCTCCATCATACTTCCATCTTTATGTTTTAATTATGGGAGACCCTTTTCTCCCTCATTAAATTTCTCCCATGTACACCCGTTACTATGTTGAAATTCCGAAAGGAACTTCTCTCTCCTCATTTACATTCAAGCAATACTTTTGTATCATGAATCTAAATTCCATTACAATTGTTGGGAAATGTATCTATATGAACTCCTTACTGTCCATTACATGTAAATATGATGATGAAACCCTTTATCTCTCATCAACATTTTTTTATGAATTCTTATGTCACGCCATTACGCTGCCGAAATCACACCGATTTTCTAAGCCAATGTCATTGTGTAGTGAATACCATGCCCATTTCTCCATCAAGGGTATTCAACTTTATGCACATTTACTTATTGATTATAAAGTTTCATATATTAATTCCACATTCCTTTATCGTGGAATAAATGATTATGTTTAATGAATCCATGTTTTATGATCTATGTGGCACACTTATGCATGAAATGAAATGCTTAAAAAGGGTGTGCCCTTATAGCGCTCTAATGCATTGGGTAAAGTATAGTATCATGATAATTCATGTGTAATGAGTGTTGAATCATGATAATTTAAGTACAATGAGGGTTTACTCATGCCTCATGTGCAGTGAGGGTTTACTCATGCTCCATGTGCAATGAGTCTTGGATCATGCTAATTCCATGTTAAGTGTTGTTTCCACATTTACATGTTATGATTATCATGCTTTATCATGCCTTTATGTTCATGTTTCTCTTATGATCTATTGATATTCCTATTTCCTAACATGTATTTTACTCCTCATGTTACTCCATGTGTACTCCCTTACTGGGCTTTATAGCTCACCATTTTCTTATGCATGTCCTCAGGTTATCCCATGCAATGCTAGGTACGCGGGAATGTAGTGGTCATGTAAAGTAAGTTTTCAATAAAGATGCTGTATTTCATGTTTTAAGTGTTTATGTAATGATCCTAAGCCCCAAAGACACTAAAAATCCTGATCTTCTTTGTTGTATCAAGTGAAGTTTTATGTAATAAATCATGTTTAAGTTTGTAATAAAAGCAGGGTTGTCATAGGACTATTATCTCAAGAAGCTGGAATTCAAAAGAGGAGGAGTAAATCACAATTTATATATGAAGAATTATCCAAAAGATCAGTTCATGGTTCTAGTATACGTTGATGACATTATATTTGGTGGAAGCAAGCAGAATTCAGTGGATGAATTTTCCAATCACATGAAATCAGAATTTGAAATGTCTATGATTGGGGAGCTCACATATTTCTTGGGACTACAGGTGATTCAAAAGAAGGATTACACTTTATTTTTTTAGTAAAAGTATGCAAGAGACCTGATGAAGAAGTTTAATATGAAAGACTCCAAACCAATGTCAACTCTGATTGTAGTTGAAACCAAACAAGGAAATCATGAGGATGGGACATCTGTAGACCCCACCATGTACGAGAAGATAATTGGGAGCCTACTATACCTGACAGCGACATGACTAGATATTGTCTTTGCAACATGTATAGCGGCCCTCTTTCAGAGTAATCTAAAGGAGGAACATATGGATGTAGTGAAAATAATCATGAGGTATATTCAAGGTACTCGCAATTGTGGCTTATACTTTGCTTTAGGAAGGGACAGTGAATTATCAGCATTTTTTGATGCTTACTGGGCTGGCGATGTAGCGGACAAAAAGTCCACCATTAGTGGAGCATTCTATATTGGGAATAAATGTGTTGGCTGGTTGAGCAAGAAACAAGAAAGTACTTCTCTTAGTACTGCTGAAGCTGAGTATATGTCCGCCACAAAGGCATGCACTCAACTACTATGGATGAAGCAACAACTAATAGATATTGATGATGAGGTGAAGCAACCGATGGTAATTTACTGTGATAACAAGAACATAATATATCTTTCTAAGAATCATGTTCAACATTCTCATACAAAACATATTGAAATCATGTATCACTTTATCAAAGTAAAAGTTGAGAAAAGATTGATTAGAATGGATCATGTGGGAACTGATGAGCAAGTGGCTGATATCCTGACTAAGCCACTGTCAGCGGCTGTGTTTGAGAACCATCATTTGAACCTCGGTGTTCAGCCACCTCCCAGTGCATAAGGAGGTTACAAAATACCCCTCTCCCCAGTCATGTTAACTATTTTTAATCTTTTTCTGGATATGATTCTGGTTTATGGGGGAGATACTATTTAGTGGGTGTATTGAGATGTTCAATGAGAAAATACCAATATTTGGGTTTATTGAAAATGGGGGAGAAGGAATAAATTTAGGACATGTTTGGTATCATGATGTGATTTCGGTGAATTCAGGACATGTTTGGTATCATGATGAGATTTCGATGATAGGATAAGAAGGAATACATTGGACATGTAATACTTTTGGGAAAAATTAAGAGAATTTCTTGGGCGTCATTGAGAATTACAAAACAAGGGATCCTAGTTCATGATTCCCCTCTTGTTTTCTACACCGATCATTGCTCACGTAGACTTAGAGTGTTGGCTAAGTTGATTCTTGCATTTTTGGATTGCATGTGGATGGTGATCTATTTAATTTATTTAGTGTTTTCAAACAAACCCAAAGGGGGATATTGTTGGAACCATGGCTATTCTATGAATGAATTGGAGTATGGTTGGTGTTTACTGTCACTCCTCAGTGGAAATTAAGAATGTGTGCCAGTGAAGTTATCATTCAGTTTAAGCAGACAACAGTATTGAAGGTGGAACTGTTTCCGAGTGTTTACCAAATTTTTGGGCCTCAAAATCGGAAAATGAAGACATGGATTGTTGGTAAAAGGAGGTTCGGACAAAGAGGAAGTGGTGCGCGAAAAATGTGGGCTGTGTATAAAATATTTGAGTTGTGCACGAAAAATATCATGATGCACAAAATTGGGGAGCGAGGTTTTTCATGCAAATAGTGTTTCAGAATTAGAATGTAGAGAAATGGAAAAGGCATGGGTTGCACGAAAAATCTGGAGCTGTGCGTGAAAAATGATACCTGCATGAAATATTACGCGTTAAATGAGAGGTTTTTCATGCCACAGGGGGTTTTGCGCGTAGGGGTCTGAGATGCCTGTAAATAAGAGGTGGCCCCCCTCATTTTGAAGGGTTGAAGACTTAGAGATTATCTGAGGTCTGATGCACGTAAAAGTTTCATGTAAAGATAGTTGCGTGAAAAATTCAGAGTAGCGCGAAAAAGGCCTAGCTGCATGAAAAATTCTGAGGTGTGCAAAAAATGCCAAGCTACATGAAAAATTTCGAGCTACGTGAAAAATTCTGAGCTGCGCAGAAAAGGAGAGGTTGTACAAAAAATAAATGAAGTTGCGTGAAATAATTTTCTACATGAAGAAAATGTATTGCACACAAAATTGAGAACTTGCACGCAAAGGGTAGGTGCTGCATGAAATCATCAGTACAACCTGTTTTCATGTTCTGATTATTCGGTTCAGTGGTTTAGTGTGTTTGAGTGCATCAATTCTGTTCTTAGATGCAAGAACAGTCTCGTGCTAAGCAGTGTAAAAGACTTCAATGCGAATCTATTGAATAGACCTTCACGTCTATAAACTGATTGAGACTTCACTGAAGGTAGTGATCTAGGGGGAGTCAATGGGAGTGACCCAAGGGACGTAGTGGGATATCCATGAAAATTTGTAAAGGTAGTGAGCCTGGGACAGAGTGACTATTCCCAAACCATTGTAATCCACAACTATTGAAGAATAGTGGAATTAGGTATGACCGAAAACCTGTCGGCATATGCTCCTTTGATGTAGCCCTTAGTGGTGAACCAAGTAAAAAGTGTTGTGTCATCTCTTTGCATGTGAATGATTTCTTTCTGATCATATCCATCATACAGGTTTGATTAGTTCCTACCAACGTGGGAACAAGATCCATTAGTTTAAAAGAAAAATTGACACACTGATTCACCCCTCCCCTCTCAGGGTGTCCCAGGGTCCTACAGTAAGGAAATTGGAAATCTAGGTGGAGCAGTTGAAATAGTTCTTATTCATGTTATTTTCCACCTGTGTGGTAGGTAGGGACACTATTGTACACATTATACTCGACCACTTGTGGAGAACCATTTTTGTAGAATGATAGGTCACCTAGATAAGTTTTGGAAGAAGCTGCGGAGGGTTGTTGCTGAGGGAGGAGCTTCTCAGAGTCAGAGTGTGGGGAGGGAGGCTTGTACACTATATAGGTATGGAAACTAAAACTATATGGGTAGAGGTGGTAGAGGTATTGCATGTGGTGTTTAAGGGTATGATCGCATGTATCATCAGAGTGGTGATACTCAAGGGAGTCAGGGTACACCACAAGAAAGAGGGGGCATGATAGTTACACACAGTGCATCCTACACTTGTAGAGGGCAAGGCTGATTCATCAACAATGATAGGTACTATTATAGTTTTTTCTACATTATCTACTTCCTTGTTTGATACTTGTGCCTCTCATTCCTTTATATTTAAAAATAATAATAATTTATGGATCCTAATGGTGGAGTCCATAAGCGGGGTGATGGATATCGATACACCATTGGGAACACAGTCTATGGATATTTAATTATGAAAGGAATGTTCTCTATATATTGGAGAGTACCATTTTCATTGGGATTTCTATATTATTGATATAACAAGCTTCGTCTTGATTATGGGTATGGACTTTCTATTCATATATCGAGCCCACATTGATTTTTATTATCGTAGAGTGACCTTTATATCTCATAAGTGTGACCAGTATATTCATCGTGGAAAATGGGATATCCATGCAGGCCAAGCTAGGCCAATTAATCAGCCAATGAGTGATCTTACAACCCATGTTTCTAGTCTTTTGCAGTATTATGGGAGAGGTAGGCAAGACATCCTTTGACGAATAGTAAAAGTGTTTCAAGATTTATCTCCAGAAAACTTTTCAGCATTTCCACCTAAGAGAGATATGGAATTCAATATTAAGCTCATGTCGGGGGATGAGATGTTATCTATACCAACTTACAGAATGGCACTAATTGAGTCTCAATAGATAAAATCATAGATGGAGGAGTTTGGGGATAAATGGTTTATCCATCCAAGTACATCACCTTCGAGATCACCAATATTGTTTGCAATAAAGGTCAAAGGGAGTTTATGCTTGTGTGTTTATTATTTGAAGTTTAATAAAATCACTGTGAAGAAACAATACCCTCTTCCACATATCAATGATCATTTTGGCAAGCTTAATGGGGTGTATGTTTTCTTAATGATTGATCTGAGCTCATGGTATCTTCAAGTGAGTGTTCGTAATTCTAATAAACCATGAACATATTTTAGAAAAAGGTATGGCCATTATGAGTTGGTTGTAAGGTTTTTTGGGTTTAAAAAACTCTCTAGAAATATTTATAGCCTTGATGAATAAGATCATTCATATATCCATAGATCATATTGTAGTGGTATTTTTGGACTAAATCTTGGTGTACTAAAAAACTCATGAAGACAATAAAAAACATCTTGACATCGTCATAGGTACACTAGGAGAGAATCAACTATATTCAATGTTTTCAAAATGCCAGTTTTGGATTGATAGGGTACACATTTCGGGGCATATCATCTTAGAAGATGGTGTAAAAGTTGACCCAGAAAAAGTGCAGGCAGTGGTTTCATGGGAGAATTCCAAGAATGTTATTTATATCCAATTATTTTTGGGATTTGATGGTTATAACAAGAGGTCCATCCAAGACTTTTACCGATTGGTATCACCGCTTTTAGGTTTGAAAAATAAAGGGGTAATGTTTGATTGAATAGAATCATGCTAGAATTATTTAAAGGATTTAAATATGTGATTGAGATCAACCCAAATTTTGATCTTACCCAAGTCTAGTGAATAGTAAATGAATTATTTTGACGCTTCTAGGATCAGAATCAGTTTTATGTTGATGCATGAGGATCAAGTCATTTCTTACTGGTCTTTTTATTTGAGGCTATAAGAATAGAATAACCCTACGTGTGACCTTGATTTGGAAGTTGTGGTTTATGCTCTTATGTTTTGGAAGCAATATATTTTGGGTGAAATGTTTACCATTTTTATAGATCACAAAATATTGATGTATATCATTTCGTAGAGAAACTCGAATCCTCAACAGTGGATATGGGTAGAGTATACAAAGTCCTTTGATTTTGAACTAGCATATACATCGGGAAAGGGGAGCTATTTCGTTGATTCCTTGAGTAGGATAACTCAATATATATTGGTATATGATTCATGTACAGAGTTGAATATGATGACCTTACTGGCGGAAATTCATGTTGTAGTTCAAGAGAGTGATGAGAGGAGGACTCTAGTTTCTGTAGCAGTGGTGTCTACACTCTTGAGACAGATCAGGGATAAGAAGTATGGGGATCCGGAGTGATTAACCTTAATGGAAAGCCTTGAAGGTGGGTAGAAACCATCAGAATAAATAATAGATGAGGATGATATCATCTATGAGAAAAATTGCGTTTTTTTTACTACAATAATGCGAGATGAACTCAGGCAAGAATTTAATGCCTCAAAGTGGGTGGTACATCCTAAGGTGAGAAAAATGTACCATGTCCTACAATGACTGTTTTGGTGTCCAGACATGCAAAAATATATAGCAGGGTATGTAACAAGTTGTTTCACATGCCATCAAGTGAAATAAGAGAATCAACGACCCTTAGGACTATTGCAGAAGCTGCCTATTCCAGAATAATAGTGGGATGACGTGACTATGGATTTCATGGTGGGACATCCTTGTACACTTAGGAAGAGTGATACTCTTTGGGCCATTATGGATCGACTAATGAAGGTAAAACACTTCTGGACTATTAGGGAAACCCTTATAGTAGAACAACTGGGTGAACTGTATGTACGATAGATAGTTCATTTTCATGGGGTTCCATAGACTATTGTTTCAGATCATGATTCATGCTTTACTTCGTGCTTCAAGAAGTGGTTAGGGAATGTTCTTGTTACAAAGGTTTTTAAGTACATCCTTCCACCCATAGATAGATGGGAAGTTGGAGTGTATTATACAGGTGTTTGAGGTTATGATACGAGTATGTGTGCTCGATTTTGGTTGTTCTTGGGAGAATAACTTTTCTTTAGTGGATTATTCATATAAAAAAATGTCAGGAAAATATAAAGATGGAACCATTTGAGGCACTTTATATTAGACCTTGTAGATCACTACTATATTGGCTAGAGGTAGGTGAGTTAGAGCTGTTGGGACTGTGGCTCATTAAGGAGACTTCAGATCATGTAAAATTGATTCTAAAATGTATGACTACCATTCTGAGTTGGTAGAAGTCATATTCTGATAGATAGATATGACCACTAGAGTTTACATAGGGAGATAATGTATTCCTTCAGGTCTCTCCTAGGTTGGGTCACCATGGAATACGAAGCCCGAACAAATACGCGCCATGGTCTGTAGGACCATTTGAGGTTCGAGAAAGAATCTTCCTAGTAGAGGACTAATTGGCCCTTCCATAATAATTTTGTGTGAGGCATTATGTTTTCCATTTGTCACAACTACATTGGTATCACCCTGACCCTTTCCATGTGATTGATGTGGATGAGGTTGACCTTTAAATAGATGCATCATTTTAGGATCATCCGATATGTGAGATAGGTCACAGTGATAAAGTGTTATGGGGAAAGACCATTCCATTATTTCATGTGTTATGGAAGCACGAAAGTGTTCAAGATGAATCATGGGATCAAGAATTAGACAATAGGTCTCAATGGAACAATATTTTTAGGCATAGAATCTTAAAGAAGTTTGAAAGTTCTACTTCAGGATGAGTTACTATTAAGTGAAGAGATTATAAGATCCTGGCCATATATAGATTCATCTCGAGCATGTTTTCACGTAATTTTTGATGGTTTTGAATACCTTTTTCAAATAGTAGTGACATGGGGTGTGTTTGGGTGAATTTTTAGGAAAATATAAATGACGGTGCACTCTTCATGGTTTGTGCACGGTTTAAACTCCCATGCAACTAAACCGTGCCAACAGTGAAAACCAAGACATAGAGGTCCCCAAGGTTTTCGTATGGTTAGTAATCCAGTGCCACTAAACTATTCCATCCTTGAAAACCTTGAATGTGAGGTTTGCATTGTTGGTTCATAGTTTTCCCTAACCAAGTACCTCTTCCCAAGAAACCATGAGTACGAGATTAAATATCTGAAAATCTACTTTTAAAACCACCTTAATTCCCAAGACTCCCATATTACGACATTGACTAATGATTGAAAAATTCAAGGTGATCCCAGATCCTTTTGGAGGGATTCTAAGGTTATTTGAATATCATAATTTGAGATTCAAAGCCCAAATTGTTGATCCTCTATCTTAACAGTGGGTGGATTTCATCTGGTTGCTTCACCTGTTCATTCCTCTATATTTAATTGATCTTTTCATGGAATATATCTACCATTTCCCTGGATCTAATGCTATGAGATGAGATCTATATCTAGGATTTTGGATCTATATCTATATTTGAATGATATTGATTCCTTTGATCTTAATTTCAGTTTTGGGATTTAGATCGGGAGATTGATCAAATGATGTTGTGCTACATGGATTTTGGGGATTTTTGTTGGGATAACATCTATTAATAAACTGAGGTTGGTGGTCTAAATTGCACTCTCATAGTCATGTATTTTTTATGTGAATGTGATTTTATTGATTTTCAAGCATCCTTGATAAATGATTTTTTAAATTGGAGTAATTAGGAATGTGAAATTAACTAGAGATTTCATTGGGGATTAATTAATAAATGAATCATGGAATAAAGAAGGGGGGGGGGGGGTTCCCAATTAGATATTTGTTTTGGATATTTGTTATGGGTTGAGATATTCTAATTGAGATATTGAATTGATTGTGTTAATATAATAAATTGGGTGAAATTTATTATGAAATGATGTTTGTCTATGTAGGATAATTAATTTTGAGAATTATTTATATTCCGGGATGTAGATAGATGATAATTAATTTTGAGAATTAATTATGACACATTGAAATTTTATATGGATAATTAATAGTGAATAATTAATTATGTAATTTGAGTTTTGTTAATTAATTAATTAATTGATGAATTAATTAATGGGTTCTGTTCTTAGTTAATTGTGGAGTTAACTAATGGACTTTGAAATGTTTATGTAATCATTAGATTAGTAATGAAATTATATGGCTAGTTCTTGTGATTTAATTATTGATTAAATGGCAGATATTTTTGTTGTGCTAGAAGTGGTGTTATATTCCGATTGGAAGTTGGGACTTGGACATGGAGTTCCTACCCAATAGTTTTCCAAGAAATAGATTATGGGATGCTATGTATGATGATATAAAATGAATGGGATATGGAGTCTTAGGCATGGATACATACACTGAAAGAGATTTGGGGTTCTTGACATAATGTTCAACACCAAATGAATTAAAACAAAGAATGATGATTCAAATGGAAAACATGAATTGAAAATGGGCCTAGTGTGATGATTAATGATTAAATGAAAATGTGATAACTGTGTAATTACGCATTTTATTTATTGCTTCCTAATACAACATAAGCTATCTCATGACTGGACATGTTTTGAAACCAATGTTGGTGGCCTACTGAGTTGAAATCACACCCTATTTGGGATGCCTAATCAGTACCCATATAGACATTATTTTTTCCAGACAGGATAAGGGAATTCCCCTATGATAGGTTTTTGTTTGGGATTGGAGAATCAAATAGGGAACCATATGTGGTTCAGGACCCTCTTTGGATTCTTTGTTTCATTAATTTTAGTTACATTGTAGATAGTTGGCATTCTCCTTTTCATAGAATGTTATACCTTTCAGTTGATTACTGTATTTTCTTGTTTTAGAATATCTTATGACATGGTATTATTCTATTTATTTATACACTTCCACAAATTGTTATTATTGTTTTATTCTATGGTGCTTTAATATGATAAAAGAGGGTATACCCTCCCCAAGACTGACTTATGAGAACCTCAATTCTATTCATCACCCTATGGAATACTTGGAGGCACTCTGGAGGGCATGTGTCAAACTAGCTTGAGGCACCGATTAGTGGCACCCTTGTCCAGATGTGACATATGTTTTTCATGTGGAAGGCCAGACAACTAGAAGAGGAACTACACCCAGAAGCATGGGGATGTTAATGGTGATTTTGTTATTGATTGAAATCATTCAATTTCTATACATTTGGTATTATATACAAAATGTGGGGATAATTTTTTTTAGATGGAGGAACCTAGTAGATTTAGAAATATTACCCTAGGAGAGAAAGATATTTGAGAAGCAAATGGGGTGAGGTAGGTTACATTGGCCATTGGAGATTACCATCTATCATTGCCAACTATTACGCTTATGTTTTTACATAACATTTATTATGTACCTAGTTTTACCCAGAACATAATTTATGTATCATGATTGGATATGGATGGATTTATTTTCAGGTGTGTAAATAATGGTTGTTTCATTTATAATAACAATGTACATTTTTGTAGGGCACATTTAAAAAACAGTTTGTATGTATTAAATTACAAAAACCAAGTTTTGGAAATTGATAATGAAACAAACTCGCAAGACTCATACATCACTCAGTTGTGGAATCATCATCTCTTTCATGTAAACGAGAAGAGCACGACAAAGCTCCACCAAGATGGTTTTTATGCATTACTGAGCTAAAACCACTTGATATATGTCACACTTTTTTACAAGGGAAAATGAGCAAGCCACCTTTCAGGGGATATGTTGAAATGGCTACCAAGATTCTAGGATTGGTGCACATGGATGTGTGTGGACCATTTCCAACAGAATATAGAGGTGGATATTCTTACATCATTAATTTTACTAATGAATTGAGTAGATATGGCTATATCTACTTAATGAGGTATAAGTTAGAGTCCTTGGAGGAATTTAAGGAATTTAGGAATATTGTATATAATCATCTTGGTAATAAGATAAACTATCTTCAATCAGATCGAGGTGGAGAATATCTAAACCAAGAGTTAATAGACCTTTCATGGGAGTCTAAGATTCTATCTCAACTCACCCGTCCTTATACACTATAGTTGAATGGTGTTAGTGAAAGGAGAAACAACACATTGTTGGAAATAGTGAGCTAGATGATGAATCATGCAGGTCTTCCATTATCCTTTGGGGATATGTATTACAAACTGTAGAATACCCATTAAACCGAGTACCAACTATGGCTAAAAATTGTATTCCCTCTATGTTATGGAATTTAATGAAATCCATTTTGACACATATACACATGTATTGGGATTCAAGGAATTTTTCAAGGACATCCTAGGAAACAAACTAGCACCACCGGGCATAAGGTGTATCTTTATAGGATATCATAAGGAATGAAAAGGATATTACCTATATAACCCATCAGAAAACAAAGCGATTTTCACCAGATAATCTGCCTTTCTTGCGAGTGAGAACATACTCGAAAAGGATGGTGTGTGCCAAATTGACTTTGACAAAGATGATTCTAATGATACACAAGAGTTGGTACTGGAAAAATTTCAACACGTCCTTATAGAAGAGGTTCCAGAAACTAAAGTTCTGCATAAGACATGAAAAGAGGTAAGGGACCCAATAAGATTTAGTTTTCTAGTCACCAAGGATGGTGAATCATTATTGATGGAAAATGATGTACCTATCTCCTACAAGGAAGTAGTAGAGAGATCAGAAACTCTAATATGGCTAGAAGCTATGAACTTCGAGATGGATTCCATGAATCAGAACCAAGTCTATGTTCTAGTCTATGATCCAGTTGATATAAATCCTGTTGGATAAAAATGTATTTTCCAGAGAAAGCTGGGAATAGAATTCCAAGTTTGCACCTATAATTGAAGGCTAGTGGATAAAGGACTTAGAAAACATCAAGGAAATGACTACGAAGAAACCATCTCTCCGGTTTCCATGTTTAAATCCATAAGAATCATAAATTATAGAAAATCATACCAAAACTATGAGGTTTTGAAAATGGATGTCAAAAAAGAATTATTTAATAAGAATCTTCAGGAATATGTCTATATGAAACAACCAGAAGGGTTTGTTACACAATGTTAATCCAAATAGGTTTTCATGTTACAGAAATCCATTTTGGATTAAATCAATCATCCATGTCCTGGAACATTTGATTTGATGAATCCATAATGGAATTTTGATTAATTTATAGAAAATATGTGCCATGTGTTTATAAATGTTTTAATGGGAATGAGGTTGTTATCCTAGTAGTATACGATGATGAAATATTACCTATTGGAAATAGTGTATAAGTATTACTGCAAATTAAGGACTGGTTGAACATTTTTTTCTCCATAAAGGACTTAGGTGAAGTAGCCTACATTCTAGGAATAATGATAATTTGTGATAATTATAATATGAATCTAGGAATATGTTAGTTTACATACATTGAATAGATAATAAAATAATTTAGTAAGGAACAATTCAAGATGGATTGGTTCTATTGTCACATGGCCTAAATATTTCTAATAGAATTTGACCTAGAACACAATATGGGAAAGATAGGATGACTAATATCCTATATGATTTAGCTATTGGATACATCATGTATGGAATGTTATATACTAGACATGATGTTGCCTATGAACTTATCATGGTAAGAATATATGATGAAGATCTAGGAGAATATCATTAGACTGCTGTTTAGATGATTCTTTTGTATCTAAGATGAACAAATGATATGCTCCAAGTGTATGAAGGAGATGAGGATCATGTCATCAAATTGTATATTGATGCTAGTAATCAGACATACCATAATGGTCTGAAGTCACAATAAAGATATGTTTTTTGTCTTAATGGAGGAGCTGTGAGTTGGAAGAGTTCAAAACAGTTAGTTTTTTCCAATTCTATAGTAGAGTCCGAAAATATAGTGTCTTCTGATAAAACCATGGAATCCATCAAGATTCTAAAAATTTCCAAGATTTTGATATGGTTCCTACCAGTGACGATCCTATCATATTTTATTGTGATAATATTACACTAGTTGGTCGTGAAAAAGAACCAAGGTCACATCAATATACAAAGAAAATTATTCTGAATTATCACCTATTGAGGGATTTCTATCAAAGGGGTGAAGTTGCATTGAGTAGAGTGTCTATGGAAGAGAACGTGGAAGAAACCATGACTAAATTCCTATCTTACCAGAAGCATGAATATCATTTGAGAGCAAGAGGGATAAATATATTTAGTAGTTAGCTCTAGTACCAGTGGGATTCTATTGGAGTTGGTGTCAAAGAACCAACTATTTTGTACATTATGATAAACTTGTATTGGTGGAATTGAATATTAATAAATACCTTATCACATCCTTATTTTTATTCTATGTGAAAATGCATGTGATAATGTTATAAGGATATCTGTTTCACTAAAGGGTCATAGCGGATCTCGGAAATGATGATAACCCATAAGTTCCCTGGAACTTTTTTAAAATATATTATCTATAGTCGGACATGTGTATTGGTCCTTAGATATTAAGATTATTAATAATGGGTATCAAAACTCACCCACTTAGTTGTATTTAAAAAAATTGTGATCACACACTATTCACAATGAGGTAGGATATGTTGGGTGTGTCACGAGTAATACTGCATTAATAGATTATCCGATAAATTATTTTTCCCTTATGTTCCATAATTTAAGTTGATATATCCAGCCATTTGATAGAAATTATAAAGCCTAAATAAATCAATGGTCATGCTGAGGAATGGGAAAGTTCAATTCTGAGATGTCAAAGAATTCTTAATTGAGCTCATGGTTAATGAAACCAGAATGCAACCCACTTGATTCAAGATATCTGGACAAAGGGAATACATTACATGGAAAGCATTTGTATGGGGTGACACGTCATTTTAGAGTAATCTACATTCTCTATGGGGGTCTTGGCATGTTGCAAGACTCTAAACAGAGAATGTAGGAAAGCACCACCTAATACCACTGAGAAAGTGGCATGGGGGGCTACACTCTAAGTTTATCCATGTATCTTAGTTAAATATTCAATTAAACAAGTTGAATAACGATTATTCCTAGTTGAGTTTTAGTAAATATTCAAGGATGCCCGATTGTATATATTCCAACACTAGTTATTTGATAGAGTATGTTGTGGGTCAAATAATATATATTTATTTGTGAATAATGTAGTGATATTTATTCAATAAATAAATAGGCATTATTAATGGTCTAACATCTGTATTGGAGAAATATAGAGAATAGAAAAACAAAAGTACACACCATGTATATTAACATAAACATGGTGTAGTTTTTCTGGGGATTTGTGAGAAATAATAATATTTATTTAATTAAATAATATTATGTGTAATTAACTGGGAACATGATAAGTGATAATAATAGTCAAATTTTATGATTATAAATTGGGTCTGGCTAAGAATTATATAGAATGAATAAATTCTTTTTGGTAATTAATTTATTTTATTATACTAAGTAATATAAATACAAGTTACATTATTATCAGGAGATATATAAATTTTATATGGTTGTGCACAATGGATCTTTAGAAATTTTCTCATGATATGAGAGAATTAGTTTCCTCCAATATAGCTCTCATGTTACGTGATGGATCATCCTCCACTGGATCATCAAGAGCTCTTTGGATTCGGCTCTCAAGGAGATCATAGGTGGATGTCACAAATGATGTATCTTCCATGATGGAACTTGGAAATCCATTTAGTGACTTTCAAAGATACATGTTTCACATGTCGATCATTGCTAGAGTAAGCCTACACTTGGATTTTTCAATGCAATGACAGATCACATTGGATCCAAACCTGAAGCATGAACATATAGTGAATTCAATCAAGGTAATTCTTGTCTTTTAATTAAATTAATTATAACCAATATATGATGATACCCTATCTGGTTCTAGGACATCCCACTTTCCTTTATTTTATTTGTTCTATTCCAAAGATCATTCATTTTATAATCGTGACAAGTCTCAGATTTGTTGTTGTTAATTGTAAAATTAGTGCTTAGTACACCCTTCCATGTGATTCTGCAACGTCCAGAACATACACCACCCCCACCAAGATGGGAGGGGACTACTTAAAGGCTATCACTACCTTGGGTGGAGGGGGAGATTGACCTTGACATGAAACCCTTCCCATCAATAGCCTCTTTCCATTAACTGATAGGTTAGTGAATAGTTATAGTGTTTTTTATTATTGAATGATTTATTTTTTTCTGTGAATAATGAAATAATTCGATGCACATAAATACTTGAGTTAACACGGTTGAGTAGGGTTAATGGGTATTTATCTATAAATAAACTATATGTGGTAATTTTTTTGTGTGAGTGAAAATGGAATCCAATATCACTAAGTGAGAGGAAAAAATAACCAAAGATGTTCTCTAAATTAATGATAAAATTCCATGATATCATGTTGGGAATTTCCAATATCGATTAGATGTTTTTAGTCTTTTTTTTTCAAACTATTGTATTTTTCCACTATTTTGCATACGGAAATTGTGGTTTTTTTCTATGAGCCTCTCAGCTTCATGGATAAGATAGATAATATATTTTTACGCGTTGTGGAATGTATTCTGTTGTGCGATGAGAATGAAAATTATGTATGAAATGATATTCTTTCTTGAAGGTTGATTCACATGAATGTTTTTATGAAGAGACTATGTATACCATTTTTATGTGATGTGAAGAGTTCTGTGAGAGGTACATTCATTTTTTAAGGAACAGTTAAGTTTAATTTTAAGATATATTCAAATGAGGAATTATAAAAAATTACATTCATGGTATATCATACAAAAATTCATGAAATTGATGTTCATATAAAGTAGAATACATATGAGGTATTCAAACATATGGGAAAACTATGAATATGAATGTGAATTGAAGGACTACAAATAACAGATGCAGAAAAAGTGTGTGTATTTTCATGAACATCAAATAATTAATTCATTATTTGAGAAGACCATGCATTATTTAATATATTCACGAAGAGTATTTTTCATGAATGAAGTGAAGTGGTGCATATGAAATATATTTTTCATGAATATTGGAATGTGAATTGTGACTAAAGATGTGATAAAAATGTGAACATTATTTCAGAAAAAGTTTTTATTTGAGTTATTCAGTTATTAGTGGGTTTAAGACTTCAGTAGAAGAATGAATATTTTCTTTAGTGGTGTTGTAATATAGAATATGACCAACTATAGGTGATCATATTTATTGTGGATGACTAGAATCTAATTATATTTTATTGAATTTTACATGAACTAGTGTGGTCCAACAAGCTCTAGGAGGATGTTCAAGAGATCAACCTGTCAGTAGATCAAATCTTATGAATAATAAGAAGGATCTTGTAACATGGGGTGGGGAAAAATATTTTTCTGAAGAGAATGTATTGGCTATGAGTCTAAATGTTTTAACTATTTGGGTATCTAACCATCCAATGAAGAAGTGTTGGACTGATGTTGGGTATAACTATGATAAACTAGAGTATCAACTATGTGGGTCTATAACCTATTCCTCCCAAATAGATTGTAATTGATAATTATATTTTAGTAGAGAAATCATGTGGGGAGTCTAAAAGTCATTTAATGGATGGGGTATTAGTATAAAACATTTTAAAAATATATTTTTTTCATTTCATTTACTTTCTACATTGCATACATGATCCACTAATATAAACAAGTAATAATGGATAGAGTTAAATGGTGAAAAATATTTCAATAATACAAGTTAATCTAGATTCACCCCCCCAGTATCACTATACAGTCCATTTAGATGTAAAATTATCATAAGGGTAAAGATCACATTTTATTGGATCTACATTAGATTTCCATTTGTTTATATCAGAAGAATATGAATCCCAAATATTAGTTTGATGAAAATTAATAGGAATTTTAAGATTGAAAATCCTATCACTCTCCATACGATTGAAATGTTGAATTTTCTATCCATGAATAGAAATAAAGATGAAATGAGTGGAATAAATATAAGGAATAATTTAAATAAAAATTAAGATCAAATAATAGCAGAAGCCACTTGGAGTTGTAATTGTACTGTGAAATATAATGATTATAATTTTGATAAATCATGTTCATGTTGTTATAAAGATATGTTTAATATTAAATCATTGAGTATCTAAAGAAACTCCCCAAATAATTGGTCATATAAATGATAATATTTTTCCTAAAAAATTTTGATGAAAAATTATAGCTATTAGAAGAATCTAATTTCCATGTAAGAAGAATTTCATAAAAAGGATGGGGTATTTAACAATATGATAAATGTTTTTAAATAATATGGAGAAAAAATATCTCTTTCAAAATAATGAAATTTTCTATCTATTAAAGAATATAAAATTTGTGTTTGTAGGAAGATTTTTTTGAAATGGACATTATTGATGTAATCCATGCACGAGGAAAGCTGCATAACACTTATATGAATGTTAATTATAGTCAAATTAATGTTAATGTAGAAGGAATTAATGATCACGAAAACATTTTAATGGTGGAAAAACAATTATATGATAATGGGAATAATAATATGAGTATTTAGTGGGAATAAATCATTAATTTTTTGGAATATTAGAAGATTTATGTCAACTTATAATGTTATAAACTAGAAATGAAACTGAGAAATATGGGAGCAACACAATCTGAGACCTCCAAAGTTGGTGAGAAAATAAATACTACCAGAAATTAATCTAATTAGTGTCTTATTTATGAAAATACTCAATGTAGTTTTAATAATAGATTGAGATTATCCCTATATAAATCTTTTGTGGGTTCAGTAAAGAAGGTGACCCTTTTCAA
The DNA here is from genome assembly GCA_963277665.1 of Viscum album. Lineage (NCBI taxonomy): Eukaryota > Viridiplantae > Streptophyta > Magnoliopsida > Santalales > Viscaceae > Viscum > Viscum album. The sequence goes on from OY728162.1 coordinate 359,338,835, forward strand.
ATTAATATGTGTGTAATGATACTATTTTGATTAAAAATGTAGATTAAAAATTGAAATCTTGACAAATTGGGTAATGAATTTTTTTTGGAATCGAAATAATAATCAATTACAGGCTTAAATAAGTGTAAAAATTTATTTTACCAAATGAAATTAGAAATGATTAAAATTTATTCCCAAAGAAAATAAAATCATATACAATTAGATAGGTTCACAAAAGAAGATATATAGGTTTTTAGAAACTAATGGTGTTGATGTAATTTTAGAAATAATAAAAATAATTGTTGGTACAATCTTACATTTTATGAATATTATATAATTCTTGCATTTAATGGAAATAAAGGTAAATGAAAATTGAAGACCTGACAACATAATGATAACTCACAGAAGTAAAATAAGCTTATAAAAAACATAAATGAATACATTAAATATTTATGTGATTATTTAAGAAACTTTTATCACTATTATGGTGAATTATTATATTTATCAAAGATAAAAAAATCATCAATTTATATGAATATAAGACCAACAAAAAGTGATGCATTTAAGAAATGATGATGATAGGTCAACATAGGTATCTGAATAAATGAAATAGGTTTTTAAACATAATACTCCAATAAATATTCTGATGGGTGATGTGAATATCGTAACACCAAAGAAAAAATTCATCTATTGTGGAAGTAATGGTGAAATCATATACCTTTTTGATTTTTCATTGAAAATCAATAATAATGGAAGAACAGTATAATCAAATAAAGAATCAATAAATAAGAGAAACAAGTTGATTTATTTTATAAAAGAAATCCTTGAGGAAGAATCTAAAAAGAAACTAAAAAATTATAGCATGATGAATACAATTATTGTGTTTTAAGGGTGTAATATTTCTAAACTATCAGGTTAAAAATATTTTACATGGTCAAATAGAAAATAAGAATATATGGTGAAGAAATGAAAAGAACCTATGAATTAAATAGTTTTGAAAAATGAAATCTAAAAACCAAGTTAATACTGAGCTTGTTCCTAATGAATGATTGATCATTGGGGTAGAATAGTGGGAAGTTGCAAGAAATATGTAACATTAAGAGAAAACTTAAACAACATTATAATAATATGTGATGAATCCATTTTCAACTAAGAACATAGCTTGGTTGAGAAGAAACTCTCATCCCTATTTCCCTAACTGAGGACATTGATGAGACACACTATTCTCATATATAAATTATCATTTTTTCATTAATGTAATTTATGTTAAAGAATATATTCATGGGGAAACATGAATTGTATAAATTTTGTGAACATCATATTGATATAAAAATAAATCATTGAAGACTATTGGTTTTTTGTTTTGTCTACATAGCATTTAATATACTTGAAAAATATTATTTTTTTCATTATGAATGAATGTAAATCATCATTACGATATATTTAGTTCATCTCATGAGGTTTGAGTAGAAATAAAATATTACTAGTTATTTATAGTCTGTTTAAATCTTATGAATATTTGAGGTTCTTTAGAGGCACGTATCTGGTAATTCTAAATGTTAAATTTATGGAAACTAACAATTGTCATAATTGAGTCATATTGGTTATATCATACAATTTTAATAGTGAAAAATAAATTCTAAAATTTAGTTATTGATTAATTGATGATAATAGGAAAAGTATCTTGAAAAATTGAAGTACAATTTTTCACTAGAGTTTTTATAATTTTTCTTCTAAGATGTATGAAGGATATTTGATGAAAATATTTTGAAAACCCCTGATAAATGGTTCCATTGTTTTTATCATATGATGAAAATTTATTATTATCATTTTTGTTAAATATGATCACTCTTGTTTTTTATATAAATGATTTTTCATATAGACATATATTTGGTTAATTTTAGCCCATTTTTATGTGTGATTTGATTCAATCAATCTATTGAGTAAATCATAATATAACATTCTGAAAATAAGAGGATGTTCTGAAAATTTGAATAAGGTAAATTGGAATTCCATTCCATACCTATATATTTTTCCTCATATCAAATAAATGGGATGATATATCATCGAATTTTATATTGAAGTGGGTATTAAGCACAAATTCAAAGGGGGATATTTAAGAACTAATGTGGTCTTGGTTATTGAAACATTTTTAATAAAATTAAATGATAAAATTCCATTAATATCAAATTTTGATAACCATATGACTCATAATATGTTTGATGATATGTATCAATTATTATTGAGGATGAATGGTTGTTCTCACCAAAGAAAGTATAGGGAAAATGTAAGGGAATTTTAAATGATGATTTTTGAGGAAATATATATTTATTTTTGGTATATCTATTTATTTTTGCATTTAAAAATAAAATAAATAAGAATATATTTTAATAGAGCGTATGATAAATAAAATATGGGCCTACCCACAATATCCATCCAAAGGGGGATCACATCCACCACATTGGTTAGATGTAAAAACTCTAGTAAGCCATAATGTGATTCGAGAGGATGTTAATGGAATTCATAGATAGGGTATCAATGGAGATTTTTCTATCCACAATGTAGATCATCATGGTGGTAGAAAATGGTTTATGGACGGAGCAATGCAATGGAGAAAAGGGGGTAGACCCTGTTACATGCAATTGGATAGCTTAGGATATGTGTTGTTATAAAATGAAGAATGAAATCTATTGATGAATTGAAGAGTGACTATAGATACCAGTTACAGTAGATATAACATTTAAAACATATGTATAGATCATAGGGTATCTGGTCATTTTATTAGGGACAATTCTATCATCTATAAATGTTATCTTCTTCTTCGAGCTTCATCGGAGAAGTATCTGCTTACTGGGATCTTCAAACAGTATCATACGAAGATCTAGCCAAATATTCTGAGCATCCCTAGATAGGATTTATAATTCGAATGAGATCGTATCATTATGAAACCTTTCATGAATGGAACATTTATTATTAAAATATAAAATATACATTGGGAATAGTGATGATTATTTTAGGGATCACATGATTTATTTTTCAAATGAATACTAATAGATGACGGTGTGCATAAATGTTGTATTTAAGTCATTGTAGTTGACTTAGTGGGGTTTTATATATTAATTCCCTAGATTCTATTATTTTTTAGGATAAAAAGAATATAAAATAACTGACATATTAGGAAAAAGATACAAGGAATAGCTTTTATTTCCTGATGAGATTTCATGCTTATGTGTGGTGCATTTTTTTCTTCATAATCACTTGAACATGTTCTATGATTCCATTACCATGTGTAGTTATCCACCATGTTACACTAATATATAGTGATTATATTCTGTAATTTTAGGAGATTTTTTATGTAGATATTTCACATATAGTTATGTGAATCATCACATGTTATTATATGTGTTGATTTTGATAATTAAGAATGAAAATTATATTCATGCATGAAGGGTGTTTTGCATGAATTTTTTGATGGAGAGACAATATATACCATCTTAACACCTTGGGAAGAAATCCCAAAGCTAAAAAATAGTTTTAAAAGATGATATTGTTTATGATTTTTAAGATAGAGACAAATAATAATAGTTCATGAATGAAGTTAATGATATAAGTGATATGAATCTAGAAAAATTATGATCATATAAATTAGAATATGTGTGAGGTGTTATAACTGGTGAAGAACCTATCAATGTGAATGTGAACATAATCACTAAAATGAAGAGAATTATATGCACTGTGTTTATTTTCAGGTACATAAAACAATGAATAAACAGTTTGGGATGTCTATACATGATAAAATATGTGCATGGTGATTTTTTTTATAAGAATGAATGGAGATAAGTGATTCACATAAAATACAATTCTCTGAAATATTATGCTTTGAATAGAGACTGAATCCATGAAAATGAATCTAGAAGTATTTCATAAGTCATTAATAACAAATTTATTTGAGTGATTAGTCCCACCAGGGTCTTAAAAATCTTAAATAATATTTTACCAAGTAGTGTTGCACTGAGGTAGATGAATATCTACAGGTGCACAAATTTTTTGATCAAGACCAACATCTATGAAATGTTTCATGAATTTTACATAACCAAGTATGATCCAAAATTATCATATAGGAAGATCAATATATCATCAAATTAGTGGATCAGATCATCTTAAGAAGAAAGAGTTTGTGACTTGAGGGCTCTAACTAGTTACTAGAGAGGCTCAAGAGACTCTGTGTCTAACTTGATGAACAATTTGGGTTCCCAAAAAAATAAGGATATGGTGTTGGATCACTATGATTTGTACCCATGATAAACTAGAGGATATACTAATGGGGTGTATAACCAGTTTCTTTGGGTAACATAGTAATTGAAAAAAAAATTAGTTTTGAGAGTCTATATTGGGGGGTACAACCAATATAGAAAGAAGTTGGTCTTAGAACCAAACCATGAAAAAATATAGTATAATTTTTTTAATTTAATTTATCTAGTTCTTAATATATGCACTCTTCTTAATAGGAGATTAAGGATTGAGGGAAAAGGTGAAAGTGAATTTAGTAAAATATGTCACCCCTGATTCACTCCCCCTTCTTAGAGAGTTTATATGATCAATTGGATACATAAAATTTTTCATAGTTCAATTATATCAAAGATATTAATCATTATATATATATATATATATTATATTCATTATAAACATATTTAGAGTATTCCATTGATGTTACATATAGAAAATTGAATTACAACATTCAGGGAGATGATAAGTCATTTGTACACAAGAATGTTATTTAATTTTTCTAAGAATTTAAGGAATGAAAGGAAAACAATAAATAAACTTCATTTGATCATTATTATATAATATATATCATATATATTCAAAAAAATATTCCACATTACCATACAACTAAAATAGTAATGAAAAATGATTCAAAACGTGTCCTAGAGTTTCTAGTACACATGTATGAACGAGTGATATTATCATTTACAAATGGGGTTAGTGGAAATAAGGTATACATTATAATATAATAATATAATTATAATTATGTAAAAAATATCATATACTAACATTAAACATATCTTAATTTACATCCATAAAATATGGTGATGAGAAATGAATTGTATCACTACGTGGAGACTATATTCCATACATAGGCATGAGAGATACATTTATTTCTTATTTTATGGGAAGGTGGTTTTATAATGGTGTTTTCATAATCATAAAAATATGTCTAAATATTGAGGGTAATCAATTTATTATTTTAGGATACATACCACATATTTATATGATATTAATAATCTTAGAAAAAAAGTGATCGATTAATGTGATTTGATATTTTTTGAAATGAATCATGTAGATCTCCTCAATAGGGCTCTAGGGTTGGAATTTGGGGAAGATAAGATTATCTAGAATTTCTATAGATAAGTTTATAAGATAAATTTTCATATTTTGGTCAAGGATGACCATTCAATTTGGGATTAATAATTTATGGAGTATGTTTCCATTTTTAATTATGGTGAGGGACAACTATGAAATTTATTAAAATATTAAATTACAATAAATTCATTATCATTCCAAATTCATCAAAATTTAATGGGATTAAATTAATAGGTATGGTTTGGTTGTAATACCCTCAAAAAAGATAATTTATATAATTTTAATTGTAATGTTTATCCATTTCTTTTTTATTAACCGATAGTTAATCAAATTGAATTCTAGCTAAGTAACAACATTTATAATTTCAATGGGTGGTAATATTTTAATTATAAGGAGAAAATTGGAAAATAAATGGATTTTTTTAATTGTTGACCTTATTATATCAAAAATGTCTTATATATTGGTTTTATGATTCTTAAATAATTTGATAAAATATTATTCTAATAAAATATCATTATTTTTATTTATTAACCTATTCATCTAATTTTATATAAAATTCAAAATGAAAAAAATTAATTAATATATAACCATTCAAAAAATAACAATTTATATTAACCAATAAAATTCATTAATCACTATAAATTACTCAAATTATATCTCTTTTAATATTTACAAAACTATTTATTGTATTTTTTTTATTAATCAACTAAATAAAATATCAGTGTTATGTATGGATTTGAGGTAATTATATAATAACTAATAATTATATAAAAAATTATCATAATTAGTAGAAATTCATTAATAAAATTATTAATATTAATAATTTTTTCAAATTTCCTTTTTTCCAAATGTGAACACATATAGGATGTTTAAAACTAAGAGAGTGGAATTTTGTAAAATTATTTTCATTAAATTATATTGAAGTCATTTTGAAGGAATAATATCTATTAAACAGCCAAATTTCAACACTAAAGCATTAAAAAACAAATTAAGTTCATCCCATATAAATCTCAATGAATAATTTTTGATTTTTTATAACTCTGTCATATTAATTCACCTGATTTACCCTCTATATAGGAGATGAATTTACCATCATTACAATTAATATTGACCAAAAATTAAAGGAAACAATTTATCAAGTTTTAAATACCTAATTTTAAATTTATAATTCATTTTATCTAACAAAATAACTATATGTTGTATAAATTAATTTTCAATTTTGTTCACAAAAATTGAAAAAACAACATTAAAAAAATACATTTGTAAGTATAAAACTTCATTTATTAATTTATTATTCAAAATAGAATAATTTTTAAATGATTATAATATTGTACCATGTAAAAAATATAAAATTATATATATAATAATTCAATAATATATATTTATTTTATTAATAAAAATAATTTGATAGTACAAAAATTCATTTTTAGAAAAATGCATTTTTCAATATAAAAACAGTTTTATAAAAAATTTAAAAATAAAATCGATTCAATTGAAACTAAATAGAATATTTAAAATATAATAAATATTTTTTTTTGAAAACATTAAGAAATTATAAGTCTATTTTTTCATTTTTTAAACAAAGATACAATTATAAAAAACTCTGTATTTTTCATCATTTATTAGGAAATAAATAATTTGAAGAAAATTTGATATATTTACTATATAAAACTTATTATTTTATTATTTCAAAAATAACATTAGTTTTATTAAGTAATATTTTTAAATTTCTTAAAATATTAACAAAACAATTTTCTCAAAGAACATAATAAAAAATATTTTTGAAGGAAAAATACTTTTTATGAATAATATATTTTTCTATGAATTTAATACTTATTTCTTATGAATTAATAAATTCATATATATTGAGTAGGATATTACTTATATAAATCTTAATCAATATTATTCATACATTCCAATTTAAAATCTAGGTTATAACGGTCACATTATAATACTTTAAAAATGTATTCATGTTTATTTAAACTCAATGTTTTGTGTAACACATGATATCAAAGAAAAAAAATAATTTAAATCGAAATATTTTCTAAAATATATGGGTTTATCATTAAAAATATAATAAATTAATTTCTTTCAATTTTAGTGTGTTATTAGTTATCAACAATGTGATATTTTAATAACCCTTTGTTTAAAAAATTCATAAAAAAATGGTTAACAATACTTCCCTTTAAATACGAGGGATATGGAAGTAAGTAGGTTACAATAAAACTAGGTTTAAAAATCAGATATCATATGTAAGAAGTTAAAACATGGGCATGGAAGAGAAAACTAACACTCGAGAAATGAAAGAGTTTGATAGATTATAGGACCAGGATAATGTTAACAGCCACAAATCCAAGAATCTTAGGGGGTTAGAAGGGATTCACCTCATCGAAATTGTAGGTCATTGGAAAGCATTGTTCTCTTAACATAATTTTCATATACCGAAATAATTCAGTCTCCATCTATTCTAATAACATAATGATGTATACTTACATGATAAATACAGTCTCAAAAATTAAAAAATTTCCTCAAAAATCAATTTTTATCCAAACAATGACAATTCAACTAGAATAATTTTTTGGCCTAAATCACCAAAATAAAATTTTATCATATTCATAGTTTATAAATATATTCCTTATTTCTTAAAAAATTTGTCAATATCAAAAATGGGTATCAGAATGTAATAAAATTACAAAAATAAATTAACCCCCATATGCTGAAATATTATAATAATCTTCAAAGCCTTAATTAACTCAATAACCTCAACATTAAGGAATGTTTTAGTTTAAAAGGATATATAATAATCTTAATCTAATTTTTTTTAAAAAAAAATCTGAATTCTTCCCAAATAATATTACACATTAAATAAAATTAATAAAAAAATTATTACAAATACCTCAAAATAATGAATAAACTACAAAATTTCATTAATCTCCACAATAAATATTTGTATAATCTTATATCCCTATGAACATTACAAAAATATAATGAATAAAATTTAGATACTATCCTCAAAGGTAATAAATATCTTGAGCATCAATATCAATGAAAATATTATCTTTTCAATGAATAACATTAAAATCATCAAGAATTTATATATCCAACTATCCATTAATAAATATTTATCTTATATAAAAAAATCATATATCTTCCTAAAATGGCTATTAAATCATCAATAAAGTATCAAAATCATATCTCTTAATATATTAAATGGTTTTGTTGTTGACATTGAACTTTTTATCAACATTAATCTTTTAAACTCGTTATGATAGCCATGAAATTCATGTTTAACTAAAATGAAAACACATACTCATCAAAATTAACACAACACATATTCATCAAATAAATTCACATATAATTGAATATGTTCCATATATACAAATATGCAATAAAGTTCATAAAATATTGACAAAATCGAATTTCTGAAAAACTAACTAAAAAATTTCAATATTATCTATACAATCAATTTTAATCATCTATTTAGTTCAAATAAACATTATTAAATATACATCTGATACATATCTTGTTTTATTATTATATTCATCATTTTTTCTCTAAAAATATCTCCTCACCACCACTTCAAATTTCTTTTATAATTTGTAAAATCCAAAATACATATTACAGAAAAACTAATACATAATAAAAATAGTTGTTTCATGATTTTAAACATAGAACAACATTGGTATAATAGTTATACAACATAATTATTTAATCCAAAATAGTAAATAATTTAATCTTCTCACTTATCAAACCATTAATTTGGATTCATTGTATTTACCACAAATACATCATTTCAATGACATAAGATATTTATTGTGTCATAAAATTAATCAAAGTCTTCATAATCTACTTTCTTACTTTTATAATATTTTTTTTAATATTATAATATTTAACAACCTTCATACATTATCTTGGTCTCTTTATAATAATTGGTAAAATAATTTCTTACACAACCCTATAGATTCTCCCCTCGAAAATTCCCCATATAGAAAATATATTCATAATTCATATAATTTAATCAATTAAAACAATAAATTTAATATAATACCCTAGAGATATGATTATTATAATCTGTTTCATTAACCAAACTAAGAGTTTTTACCCTAAAATGAATTTCTTTGTGTGCTTTTCCATAAAAACATCATCAAGTTCCTCTCAGACATTCGCTTGACTACTTCATCCAATATTATTGACATATTGGAAGCTTAATATTCTATCCTACATTTTATTAATGAAATATCATATTTCTATCATTGATTTTGTTAGAAAAATTGCCTAATTTTTTATTTCAAAACATATAATGAAATAAATTAATAGTAATATTCAAAAAATTTTGTATTCCATCTCTTATATCACTTATATTATCATTTGTAAAATCATACCGTTGACCTTAAAATTGACAATTAACAAGATTCTGTTGCATTCCATCCCATTACTAAAACCAAAAATCATAGTTTGAGAAATAATTATCATAGTGGGAATCGAAATTAAAAATATTTTAATGGTTTTGTAAATCATGAAACCCTTTTTTGACACATTAGGTTTATCCTAGGACATTTATGATCATTACCATAACAATAAGACAATATCATATACATATACTCATCCCTTAGGTTCTAAATAAGGTTGTCTCTTCCTTAGATTCCATGGGTTAACTAAACAATTCTCTTATACCAACTATAACAACAAAAAATTTCAAAAGTACCTATTACAAAATATTAGATGAATACAAATTAAATAAAATTTTGATTTATAAAAAAATAAAATTTCTAAATTATCATTATTATCTATGAAACATAACTAACTAAATCATAATATATCTGCATCATCTATGAAATTTTTCATCCTAAAATATCATAAATAATACCGCTCTTCATAACCTTGAGAAAAGAAAAATTAGAAAATGGTGACCTTATATACCTTGTAAGGGTACAAAAAAGAGATATCAAGGATAAAATAATAATATCATGATATTATTTGTATAATAATATGATTTTATGTCTGAGAACCATACCCAATATATCAATTATTATAATTTTATTTCAGGCAATAAATTTGAGAAATTTAGTCAAGCATTAATTATAAGAGAAACAATGTACATTACAAATGAATGTTTAAAAAAGGAATAAAAATTTTATTTATGTAATACATATAAGAATGTAAATTTTTTTCCTTAGTTTTAAATAATAATTTCCATGGCTGTCATAGTAGTTAAGGTTTACTCCCAAATCTATCTTAGTTGAAATTTTCCCTTACCAAACTGTGGTCAATCCCCATTCTAGATATATTTATCTATTGTGATATCAATCCTTACCTAATTAATTTTATGGAGATATAGGTTTAACCCATAAAATAATTAAAATATTACGGATGTGGGCCACAAGTTCAAAAATTTGTCCTCATATCAGATCCCAAAAAAAGAAATGGGTTTAAAAAATATTCTATATAAAATAACATATGAAAATTAAATGGGTTTCCAAAAAATTTAAATATAGTAGAAAACATGGAAAATAAATTTGTTTCATTAATATTTAATTAAATCATTACCCATAGAAAGAAAATGGGTTTCATAAGTATTTTGTCTTAAAATAACCCAAGGAAATGAAGTGGGTTCATAAAAATAATTTCATCATAAACTTAATCAATAATGATAAAGTATATAGGTTGTATTCATGTATCAAATACCCAGTCAAGAAATTATTAAATCAAGGGTTTTAACTTTTATGAATATAAATACCAGAATAATTTCATTAAATTATTCATGTGGAAGAACACCATTCCATTTGTAAATAAGTAATTTATAAAACAAAACAACTATAAAAGTGACTATTATTATTGGAAATAACCAATAAAAAATGTAACAAATCCATAAAATAAAAAAATAGTTATGACAACAAGTAATGTTGTTCATTTTTTATATGTTATGAATACACTTATTCAATACTTTGGTTCGAAATTTGACTGAGTACCTCATTCAGAAAAAGAAAATGAGATTCATTTTCAAATAATTATTAAAAAAATACAGTTATTCGTAAAGATGAAATTAATAAGTAATTATTTAATATTGAAAACATTTTATAAAACATTTTTATAAAGCATGATTATTGAAAAAATGGGTCTTTCTGTGAAGATATAAATAAATTGGATTTTTCATTAAAACATATTTTTGAAATTTTTATAGTATAAAAGGGAAATAAAATAAATGGAAAAAATAAATTCATTTGAATTATAAAAATTAAAATAATAGAATTACTTTTTAATTGATATAGATCAGATGATTTCCTCAATTGAGGCTAAATCATAAAGAATCCCTATATTAAATGTTATTATAACCTAAAACCCACATAACATTCATAACTTTTGAATTGTAGTCCCCCTAAAAAAGAATCCATATATGGATTTGATAATCCCACAAAATTTAACACGATTAGTCACAAAGTTCCTTATTTATTAGTATAATTACCACTCAAAATAAATAAGTTCTGAATTAGAATATGTGTCCCACTGCAATAATAGTGAGTCCAAAATACCAAACATGAGGCATTCATTTTTAAAAACTACTCTATCTTCTATTATAATTAATTTTAGTTTATTATAATCATATTAAATGTTAATTTTCATACTTATACTATCATATATTATCCTTTTATAACATCTCAATTCCCCTTTTATAAAAAATTCATTATTATAGATGTCATTTTGGGTGTTCAGTATTTCATTAATCATGAGTATTTAAGTTCATTAGTACCATACATTATACATATATAATGATAAAATCTTATTTATAATTTTTTAAATTATATAAATACATTTTATATTCATTAAAAACATAGATATTTTCATTTATAAAAGATAATGACTGAAAAAATTATCACTTCATTCATCGAGATGATAGGTCGTACGTACGCATGAAAACTGAATTCATTTTTTGATTGATGAAATGAAATAAATGTAAATAACAATTCTCCATTAAATTATAAATAATATATCATATATATCTTATATATTTTTGAAAACCACCATCATAACTGTACATGTAAAATATATGTAAAAAAAGTGTAACATCACTTCATTGAGTTGGAAGTCCACAAGTATACACAAGAGAAATTATCTTTTCCAAAAGTAAAGGATTGTAATAAGGTAGACAATATTTTTTAATTAATTATAATTGTTTCATAAATATAATATATATAAATAAAACCCATATAAAAACCCATAAATAATATATTATGATGAAAAATTAAGTGTTTCGTGACTTTGAGAATTTAAGGCCTGTGTATGACCAAGCATAACATTCATATCTCATTTAATGTAAAATAAGGTGTATAATGTTGTTTAAATAATAAATTGAAAATTTATTCATATATAGTATATGTAATTTATTATTTTATTAAATGTGTATTAGCTTTATAGGATGTAAAGAAGACTTAAAAATTAACTGATCAGTTTACGTGATTACCTCTTCATCGAAACAACTCCTTTAGATATACTATAAAGGGATATACAGATTGTATTATGGTAATAGTAGATTCTATATATTGTTTCAATGGATTTTTAGAAGAGATAAATTCTGATTTTTTTCAATATATAATGATTAATGAGATGTAATGAAGTTTGAGAGGATGTTCCTTTATATAATTGAGGTGAGAGGAACATTTTTAACTTTTCAAAAGATTAAATTATAATAAATTTATTTTCAAAAATAATTCATCCATATGGCATGCAATTAGAAGATATTTCAGGATAGTGTTGTAATCCCACTAGGAAATATAATTGAAACTATATCATTTTGAATGATACTTTTTAACTAATTTAATTATAACTATAGAAAAAAAATCATTATTAAATGGTTGTTATTTTTAACATATAATTTTAAAATTGACCCATAAAAAGAAAAATTTATAATAAGATAGACAATATCATAACCTAGTTTAAAAAAAATATTATTATTTTTAAATAAATTATTCAAATAATATTTTGATGAACAATCATTACTGTAAAATGTAACAATACTAGTTTTTCTAATTAAAAGGAATGAATAAAAAGTATGAATTTGAATATAACATTTTAACACAAAACAAATATGTAATATTCACCTATAATATTCTTGTAACATATAAAGACCCAGAATTTCCATGGATTTTTTTCTTAAATACATGGAAATTTTACAAGCCCGTGAAAACTGATGGCACATGATTCTGAGGCTTGGTGTGCCCAGAATCTATTTCTGAAGTTTTTTTGGGTACGTTCAGTAAACATACGAGCAAGATTTTATAACTTTTGAACCGGTTCTCGGAATTGAAATCTGAGGGCACCGTTGAACTCGCATCGCCTGTATTCGCTTAAGAAGACTATCACCTCGACGACAGTGGGTGGAGATTAAAAGATAGTTTTTGGGTTTTTAGAGAATAAATTAAAAAAAATTAGGTGTGTTTCTTAAATTTTATTTGTTTGTTAAAAACCTCCCCATGGAAGTTGGAGGTGGGACCACCACACCTTAACCTCCCATGAGAGGTTATGGTGGTGGGCCCACCAGAACTCAACCTCCCATGTGAGGATTAATATGGTGGGGACCACCCGAGGTTAAAACCTCTTGAACTCCCCATTAAGTGGGGAGAAACCTCTTGGGATCCTTACTTAATGGTGCCCGCCCTCTTTTTAATTTATCATGCCAACACATCTTGAATTAATGATGGAATTAAAATTAAATTATTAAAAAATAATTTAATTTATATTATCTATTCCTTTGTTGGGAGAAGGGTTGGAAGATCACATGGAAAAACTTATTCTCTCCAACGAATAATGCTCCTCCCAATGAAGAGTGACCATTGAAGAATGAAGAACACTTCATCCACCAACGACAGACATCTTCTTCTTCGATCTTCAACCAGAACAAGGGAGGAAGCTCCGCCTTTGAAGAACACTGATGATGTTGTCCTCTCCTTCTTCATCTTATTTTCTGACGTCAACGAATCGACGTCTGCTTTCTCACACCAACATCGATGATCAACGATCAAAGGTAGTGGATCCATGATTTTTTGTTGCACGCTCTTCATTTTTCTTCAAGGGTTAAGAATTGAAGCCGCATGCTATCAACCTAATGATGAGGGTGCAGGCCGAAAAAACATGACCAGACCCCTCCACCTTCATTGTGGAATTTTACACTAAACACGACATAAGACTGGAAAGAGTGACTCTCATCAACAAGGATTGCAGATCAAAGGAAATGTCCCGAGGAGAGCGCGAATTCTTCTGGTGAGAGAATCGGGCCACCGTAACTCATCCGGTGACCCGTGGAAAGATCACTGGCAGATGGAACTGACGAGCGTCACCGCGTGGCAGCGGCAGCACAACCACGACGCCATTGGATTATCCGTGGCTGATGGGCCGCGACATTGTAGCGGTGGCCGGCGCAAGGCCAGACGCGATGGAGACCAGTGGCTCGATCCACCGGGTTTTTGAGGAAGGTGAGGCACAACTGCAATGCGCGGTTGAATGAAGGGGGGGTCGCTGCCCCTGGCCACGGCAGTGAAACGACAGCCGGCACAGGGCTATCCAGAAGGAAGACCTGCAGCCTGAGCCACCGGGTCACCGGAGGAGGTGCGGTGCAACCGCGCTGCGTGGGAGGCGGTTGGCCGCTTGTCCAGTTAGGAGGAGAAGGACCCATCACTGGGTACCACGTGATGCAGACCGGCGCTACGTGGCATCGGTTTTGGGAAATCACCCAAATAGCTAGGCTGTTTGGGATCCAAGGGCATGACTTCCCCCATGGAAGTGGCTAGGGATGACCACACGGGCCGCCAACCATGCGGGCTGCCGGGCTAGACCTAGTGTGGGACGCTGGGTCGGACCCAGCGTGGGACGGGCCGCCAGCGTGGTCCGGGCTGCCCCCGTGGGTCAGAGCACCCTTGCGGTCTGGGAAGTCCCTGTGGACCGGGTTGGACCCGCGGAACGGGTTGAACCTGCAAACAAGGTCAGACCCCAGTCCGGACCCGGGTCTGGCTGGGTCGGTCCGACTATGCCGGAATGGACTCGGACCTGTTTTGGCCTGTTTCCATACTTTTTCCCATAACTCATGCTACGTGCATCCGATTGAAAAACAATCTACGGTGACAGAAACCTTGGAAGTACACAGTTCTTTTGGTATACGCCACTCGTGGTTTGGATACAGTTGGGGTATGGATGGGTTGGATTGAACGTAAATCCAACCTGGCCCTCAGAATGGAAATACCAATAACTCTCAGACCGAGCGTCCAATTGACGCACCGTCTGTTGCATCGAGTTTCTTATGGAAAGACATATATTTTTTATACATCAACATGGGAAATTGTGGTAGTTGGTGTATCAACACTAGGATTGCAGAGCAGAACCTCTCAGAATCAAGCATGCATTGTGCGGAGCCTTGTGGCTGGCTATACACTAAAAACTATTCCTAGATCCTATGTGGGTTCGACAACACTGACGACTGTTCCTGGATCCTGTGTGGGTTCGACAGCTTCAATGACTTTTCCTTGATCCTGTGTGGGTTCAATAGCTTCGTTTACTGTTCCTGGATCCTGTGTGGGTTTGATAGTTCTGATTTCTATTCCTGGATCCTGTGTGGGTTCGACAGAATAGATGATGTAGTGGCTATATCTGATCATATCTATATCTCTTCATATGTTGTATACCTGTATGAGTTGAGTCAGTAACTTTGTGTTTTACTCATGATTAAGATGGATTACTTGATAACTGAGGTATATGTATGGGAATATACCTACGTGTGGTTAACTGTTGATATCATACTTTGTGGTTTAACCTTGTTGAATTTTGTGAGACCTTAAGGGTCTTTGGGTCCCTACTGAGTATTTTTATACTCACCCCTACACGGGCTATGCCCGCACCTCGTTGTGTTGGATGCAGACGATGGACTGTGCTGACCGAGGCTAAGAGTTCTATGATTGGATAGTACCTGGAGGTGGAACACATGGCATGACGATGCATGGAGGAGACGGTCAGACGTGGAGTGCTGTGGAGGCTATCTGTACCTACCCTATTGGTAGGATCTGTGGGGGACGATCCAAGAGCGGTTTTTCACCTTTCATATATTTTTCCCTTTTTAATTGTACTTGTACGTTATAGTTGGTCTTGTATTTCCAGCCCCTTTACTTTTCAACACTCACTTGTTATACATTGTTACTTAGTGTTTTATATTCAGTTATGTGATCTCTTGTGTTTGTTTTCAGTTATAAAGGTAATGTCTTCCCAATTTAGGGAATTACGCCTTTGGTGCTTGTCACCAGCCCCTGGCCTATTAAAGGAGGGCTTGTGGTATTCATGGAACATGCCTCGAGGGACGAGTCGTGACTAATTGGTATCAGAGGAGTTGGTTCTACCGCAGAACTTAGGACTCTAATCTTTTCTATGAAGCAATAGTGTTAAGTGTAATGATTGTGGTTTTCAGTTCATGGAGTCCATTGTTGGTGCGACGACCGATGTATCCATTCACCAGAACCCTGACTTCTGATTTTTGACTCAGTTCACAAAAACACTGATTGCATGTGTGTTTTGAAGAGTATTCTTTGTGATCTATTTTGAGTCATCTCACTAGGTATAACATATTGACCATGGTGCACCAGTTTCTTTACAGGATGCCTCTATGCAGCCATCCAACCAGGGTTCTAGGATTTGTATGTGATAGAAGACCACCGAGCGATGAGGCCTCGGTGTAGAGACCTATTATAGTGGAGGCTATAAGGGTACCACTACCCGTTGTGCCACTGATTCCACTAGCCCCAATAGTATAGAGTACATTCCGCCTGAGCGCGTTGCATGAGTTCCAGCGCCAGAGGCCGCCTAGGTACAGGGGTGAGACAAACCCGAAAGCGGCTGAGGATTGGCTAGAGGCTGTGGTGAGAGTCTTCAAAATAGTAGGTACATCAATAGAGATTATGGTTATACTTGCCATGAGACTCCTTCAGGCAGTAGTAGACAGATGGTGGAGCCTGATGCTTTAGGTGCATGACGAGGCGACACTACTCTGGGTAGACTTCGAGAGCCTATTTCGGGCGGAGTTTGTCCCAGCCAACCTACGTGCGGTGCGGATACCAGAGCTACTTCATCTAAATCAGGGTAGCATTATGGTGGAACAATACTCGGCGAGGTTCACCTACCTCTCATGATACTCCATAGATATGGTACGAGACCCATTCTTCAGGGCTCGGATCTTCGAGTAGGGGCTCAGGTGAGAGATTAGGGCTTCAATGATCTCTCTCAGCATCCTGACACAGGAAGGGGTGTTGAAGCGAGCCCTCTTAGTGGAGAGTTTGTTTTCTGAGTAGTCACCAGTAGTGAGACCCACCACCGGGCGTCACGTAGTAGAGTCTTCTGCAGTAGGCAGGAGACAGATGTTGTAGAGGTTCAAGTAAAACAGAACATCTGGTGGATGACCACAGGACACTGTTTCAGTTATGTGAGGCACAAGAGACAGATCTAGTAATTCAAGGAACATGTAGTGTTTCACATGCGGCGGGCGGGGTCACATGGCTCATGATTGTCCGACTCGCCGTTCGGATGATCAACATATAGTTTTGGGACCTCCCAGGCAGTGGAAGAGGTTCGATCGAGGCGATCCGCAGGGCGCAGGTAGATGTGGTAGAGGAGATGGTCGTGCAGTTGGCAGTGGATGATGTTATGAGGTGTTACCACCACCACCACCCCAAGAGGTCCACCCCAACCATAGGGAGAAGGTGGACAGGCGAGAGCTCAGCTTTAGGCAGCTGAGGCATACAATCATGGCGCTTTGTAGATGATTTGAGGTATGATCTGTTTCTACTCCACCTTAGCTGTAGTTCTTATAGACATAGGTGCCAGTCACTCATTCATTACCACTACCTTCATTCAGAGCTCAAAGATTCCGATAGATCCATTGGCTCAATCCTTACATCTAGATATTCCTACGGGAGTAGATTCTATGATTACGTATTGGTGCCGACAGTGTGAGCTTACTCTAGGAGGCGAGAGCTTCGGCTGGGATCTCCTAGTAGCAGTGTCGAGACCTTACGAAATCATCTTGGATATGGACTGGTTATCTACAGTGCATGCTTAGATTGACTGTATTAGGTTCAAAATGTGGTGTGTCCGCATGGATGGGACCAGGTTCACCTTCACCGGTGAGAAGGGAGCCTTTTCAGTACAGGATGGACTTACTCGGAGGACGGTGCGGTTGATCACTCATTAGTTGGCCTGACTTACCCTCAATGCGTAGATGTGGAGAGTTCTAGCTATCCTGTAGTGGTGGACTAGTATGTGTATGTTTTCCCTGATGATGTCCTAGGTCTACCTTCTCATAGAGAGGTGGAATTTTACATTGACCTGTACCCCGAGATGACACTGATATCTACACCAACATATTGGATGGCCTCTGCTGAGCTTCATGAGCTGTGGGTACAGCTGGAGGACTTTCATGGGAAGGGATTCATCCGGCCCAGTGTTTCTCCCTAGGAAGCCCCAATTCTATTCTCCAAGAAGGGAGATGTGATCTTGAGGCTTTGTGTCAACTACCATCGCCTGAACTAGGTGACCGTGAAGAAAAAGTACCCACTCCTGATGATTGACGACATCTTTGATCAGTTGAAAGGAGAATGGTGATTCTTGAAGATATACCTCATATCAGGCTATCACTAGCTCAGATTTCAAGATGAGGATGTGTAGAAGATGGACTTCAGATGTCGATATGGCCACTATGAGTTCTTGGTTATACCATTCAACGTAACCAATGCTTCAACAGTGTTCATGGGACACATGAAAAGGATCTTCCAGCCATACCTCGATCACATTGTCATGGTCTTCATAAAAGACATTTTGATATACTCGACTACTGAGGAGGAGCATGCCTACCATTTTCTGGTAGTACTGGACACACTCCGAGAGAACCATCTTTATGGTAAGCTCTCGAAGTGCCAGTTTTTTATCCGAGGGGTTCACTTCTTGGGACACATCATCTCGGAGGATGGAGTTATAGTGGATCCAGTGAAGAATGAGGCGGTACTTTCTTGGGATCCACCTATGAGTGTGACGAAGGTACATAATTTCTTGGGTTTGGAAGGATATTGTTGGAGGTTCGTACCTGACTAGTGCCCCCATCTTGAGGTTTCCAGAGGAGGGAATATGGTACGTAGTCTACAGTGACGTATCAGGGACCGGAATTGGGTGTGTCCTAATGCATGAGAGAGTAATGATCGCTTATGGTTCTCATCTGCTGAGACATCATTAGCAGAACTACACCACTCATGACATGGAGTTAGCGACCATGTTCTTCTCCATGAATATGTGGTGGCACTATATGATGGGTGAGCATTTCACAGTCTACTATGACTATGAGAGTCTCAAGTATATCTTCTCTTAGAAGGACCTAACCCTGAGACATCAGAAATGGATTAAGTTTCTCCACGACTATGACTTCAAGATAGTTTATACTCTTGGGAAGGAGAACGTTGTAGTAGATGCTCTCAGCATGAGATCAGGTATTCAGCTGCTAGGAGAGGTGACATAGTAGCTGGATGTTTTATAGATATCCTTTGTGGATAGGGATGGAGAATCTTTCCTGCAATCCATTACAATCACTCCCCTACATCTTCAGCAAGTTAAGGAGGCACATCGTGGGGACACTGACTGCAAGACACGACATGTGCAGATATCCACAGGGCATGCACCTGATGGATTTTCTGAAGGTGGGGAGCACGTCATCCTTTTCAGAGGATGTACCTTGGTACCAGTGGCACTTCATGAGGAAGTGATGAGGGAGTTCCACACATCCCCTCTAGCGGTACATCCAGGAGTGGCGGAGATGTATCATGACCTCAGACGACAGCACTAGTGGCCAGGTATGGAGAAAGAAGTAGCCGAATATGTCTCTTGATGCCTCACTTGTCAGTAAGTGAAGGTGGACCATCAGGTACCAGCAGGCTTGGTTCAGCCTTTAGAGGTCCCAGAGTTGAAGTGGGATGGGATATCCATGGACTTTAGGACATGACTTCCATGTAAATTCAGGGGTCGCGACTCGATTTGGGTGATCTTCGACCGACTCACCAAATCATCCCACTTCCTACCGATCAAAGAGCAGGGTTTAGTAGATAGCTTGGTATACCTCTATGTATAGGAGATTGTGTGGCTACATGGAGTACCTTCTTCTATTGTCTCCGATTGTGACACACGATTTACTTCCCGACTATGGAAGGGGTTGTAGGAGACATTTAGGATGTAGCATCGTCTGAGCACTACCTACATTCCTCAGACAGATGTTCAGACTGATCAGACCATTCAGACCCTCGAGGACATGTTGTGTGCTTGTGTCCTTAACTTTGGTCACATCTAGAAGGATCACATACCTTTGGTGGAGTTTTCCTACAACAACATATATCACTCCACCATCGGGATGACACCTTTTGAGGCCTTGTATGGTCAACCTTGCAGATCGCCACTGTGCTAGACAGACCTAGGGGAGTCAGCACTAATGGGATCAGAGATGGTACGGGATACCATAGAGAAAGTTTAGGTCATCCAGGAGAATATGAAGACTTCACAGAGCAGACAGAGGTCGTATGTCGATAGGAGACAAAGACCTATGGAGTTCAAGGATGGTGACCACATCTTTCTATGGGTCTAACCTCAACGAGGATTATAGAGATTTGGCCAAGCTGCAAGTTATCTCCGCGTTTCATCAGACCTTTTTAGGTCCTCAGTAGAGTTGGCAAGGTGGCATACTTCTTAGCTATTCCACCTCAGTTGCACCGGGTACATGACGTCTTCCATGTATCCCAGTTGAGGAGAGACATGCACGACCCTTCTCACTTCATCGACCATGGAGAGATAGACATCGACGATGCAATGGATTTTACAGAGGTTCCAGTGGAGATTGAGGATCGACAAGAGTAGGTCCATCATGGATGGTTGATACCTCTGGTGCATGTTCATTGGAAGCATGTGAACCTCCAAGATAGAACATGGGAGAGGGAGGCTCAGATGCATTCTTAGTACCCTCATTTGTTCCCATAGTTCGAGTTGTAGATTATAGGGAGATAAACCCCTAAGGTGGGGAGAATGTAAAGACCCATAATTTCCATGGAATTTTTTTTCCATAAATACATTGGAATTTTAAGATTCCGCGAAAACTGAGGGCGCAAGATTCTGAGGACCGGTGTGCCCAGAATCAATTTCTGAAGTTTTTTTCAGGTACATTCAGTAAACATACGAGCGATATTTTATAACCATTGAACCAATGCTCGGAATTGAAATCTGAGGGCACCGTTGAACTCGCAGCAGTGATATTATTTTAATAAGACTATCACCTGGACGATAGTGGGTCGAGATTAAAAGATATTTTTTGGGTTTTTAGAGAATAAATTAAATAAAAATTAAGTGTGTGGCTTAATTTTTATTTGTTGGTTAAAAACCTCCTCATGGAAGTTGGAGGTGGGACCACCAAACCTTAACCTCCCTTGAGAGGTTATGGTGGTGGGGACCACTCTAACTCAACCTCCCATGTGAGGATTAATATGGTGGGGACCACCAAAGGTTAAAACCTCGTGAACTCCCCATTAAGTGGGGTGAAACCTCTTGAGATCCCTACTTAATGGGTCCAACCCTCTTTTTCATTTATTATGCCAACACCTCTTGGATTATTGGTGAAATTAAAATTAAATTATTAAAACATACTTAATTTATATTGGCCATTCCTTTGTTGTGAGAAGAGTTGGAAGAGTACTTAGAGAAACTTAATCTCTCCAATGAAGAACACTCCTCCCAACGAAGGGCGACCATCGAAGAACGAAGAAAAATTCATCCGCCAATGAAATACATCTTCTTCTTTGATCTTCAACCAGAACAAGGGAGGAAGTGTCGTCCTTTATGAACACCGATGATGTTGTCCTCAACTTCTTCATCTTCTTTTTCGACGTCAACTAATCAACGTCCGCTTCCTCATGCTAACTTCCATGATCCACAACCAAAGGTAGGGGATTCATGCTTTTTTGTTGCACGTTATTCATTTTTCTTCAAGGGTTAAGAATCGAAGCCACGTGAAATCACCCTAACGCAGACGTTGAGGGATTAAAAAACACGGCCCAACCCCTCCACCTTCTTTGTGGAATATGATGCTAAACACGACATGAGACCGGAATGAGAGACTCTCATCAACAATGATTGAAGATTGAAGGTGACGTCCCGAGGAGAGAATGAATTCTTCTGGAGCGAGAAACTGGTCAATGAAACTCATTCGGTGACCCGTAGAAAGATCACCGACAGATGGAACCGACGTGCATCACCGCATGGCGGCAGCGGCACAACTTCGCCGCCTGAGGTGTAGTCGCGGCCGACGGGCCGCGGTGGCCGGCCAAGCCTGGCCGCAAAGGAGACCGACGGCTCGAGCCTCCGAGTAGTCGAGGAAGGCGTGGCACAACTATGCCACACGGTGGAACGAAGGGGGGGAGGGGAGCCTAGCCACGGTGGTGAAACGACGGCCGGCGTAAGGCCAGATGTGAGGAAGACCGGCGACCCAAGCCGCTGAGTCACAGGAGGAGGCGCGACGCGGGAGGTGGCTGGCCGCTTGGCCAACTGAGAGGAGAGGGACCCCTTGCTGGGTCCTGCGTGATGCAGAATGGTGCCACGTGGTGCTGGTTTTGGGAAATCATCCAAACGACTAAGCCGTTCGGGATCCAGGGGGTCCGACTTCCCCCTAGATGCGGCTAGGGTAGTCCCCATGGGCCGCCAGCTGCACGAGCTGCTAGGATGAAACCAACACGGGTCGGCCTGCCCTCGAGGGCTGGGCCATCCCCACGAACTAGGTTAGACCCGTGGACCGGGTCGGACCTGTGGACCGGGAGGGTCCGACTGGGACGAAACGGACCCAGACCTGTTTTGGCATGTTTCCATACTTTTGCCTGTAACTTGAGCTACATGCATCCAATTGATGAACCGTCTATGGTGACGGAAACCTTGGAAGGAGATGGTTCTTTTGGTATACCAAACTTGAGGTTTTGGACATAGTTGGGGTATGACCGAGTTGGATCGAATGTAAATCCAACTAGGCCCTCGGAACAAAAATGCTAATAACTCTCAGGCCGGGCGTCCGATTAACGCACTGTCAGTGACATTGAGTTTCTTATGGAAAGACTGATATTTTGGATAAATCAAATTGGGAATTCATGGTAGTTGATGTATAGACACTTGGCTTGAGGAGAGGAACCTCCCATAATCAAGCATACTTTGTGTGGAACCCTGTGGCTGGTTGTGCACTGATGACTGTTCTGGGATCCTGTGTGGGTTCGACAGCACTGATGACTATTCCTAGATCCTGTTTAGGTTCGACAACTTTGATGACTATTCCTGGATTCTGTGTGTGTTTGAAAGCTTCGTTTAATGTTCCTAGATCATGTGTGGGGTCGATAATTCTGATTTCTGTTCTTGGATCCTGTGTGGGTTCGATAGAATAGATGATTTAGTGGCTACATCTGATCATCTCTATCTATCTTCATAAGTTGTATACCTGTGTGGGCTGAGTCTGTAACTTTGTTTTTCCATCATGATTGAGATGGATTACTTGATAACTTAGGTATATGTATAGGCATATGCCTAAGTACGGTTATCTGTTGATCTCATACTTTGTGGTTTATCCTCGTTGGATTTTGTGAGACCTTGAGGGTATCGAGGTCCCTACTGATTATCGTTATAATCACCCCTGCATGGGCTATTCCCGCAGCTCATTGTACTGGATGCAGACGACGGACAATGCTGACCGAGGCTGAGAGTTCCAGGACTTGATGGTACCTGAAGGTGGACCACACGGCGTGACGATACATGGAGGAGACGAACACATGTGGAGTGCTGTGGAGGCTATCTGTACCTACCCTTCAGGTAGGATTCGTGGTGGAAAGTCCATGAGCTGCTTTTCACCATTCAACTATTTTTTCCCTTTTCAGTTGTACTTGTACTTTACAGTTGTGATTGTATTTCCGGCCCCTTTAGTTTTCATCAATCACTTGTTATATAGTTTTACTTAGTGTTTTATATTCAGTTGTGTACTCTATTATGTGTGTTTTCAATTATAAAGGAAATGTCTTCCCAATTTAGGGAATTTTGCCTTTGGTGCTAGTTTCCAGCCCCTGGCCTATAGAAGGCGGGCTTGCGGTAGTCACGACACGGGCCCCGTGGGACAGGTTGTGACATAACATTATAACATTCTAATATTATATAACTTTTAATAATTTGAAAATCAATTATTATATTTTATCCTTGAATTGAATAAATATAGTTTTGGAGATGTGTTGGAATTGATGGTCATTATATAATACCTAAAAATTAAAAGTAAATTTTCATCTATAATATAATTTCATTATTGAAAAAATAAACATCAATATTCATTCATATCTGGTTTTTTGATATGTGAACACATAAAGGATATTTAAAACATAGAGTATGTCATTTTTATTGCTTGCTTTGACTTAAATATTTTTTAACAAATTTCCCCAAAAACATTATATTACATAACTATTCCTTCACCATTATGCGCTAATGGACTAAATAAATTAATCCAATAATAATTATGATTATTTATTATCGACTTATCAGTAATTTTTTATCTCGATTAACATGGTTTACCCATTACATGTGTGACAAATTTTACCGTGCTTATAATTTATATTGAAAAAAATAAAAGGGCCTAATTTAACAAATTTTAATATCCAAATTAAAAATATACAAATAATTTTATCTAAATAAATAGCTATAAATTTTTTTGTGTAAATTTTAATTTATGTGTAAAAATTGTGAAAAATGCTACTATTGAGGAAAAAATATATTCTAAACATAAAACCATATTTATTCTTATCTTATACATAGAAATGTATTTCTTCAATATTTAATTTTTTTTTCTAAAGTGAATTATATAGTAATTTAATTTATATCATTGACTAATATAAAATAATTTAAATTATTAATATAAATACATTGTGTGCTTAAAAACTTATTTGTATTTTTTGTATAAAAAAATGTTATTGTACAAAAATTAAAATATAAAATTTATTCAAATAAACATAATTGTTGTATTTAAAATTTAATTGATCTAATTTTTATTTTCATAAATTTTTAAATAAAATTTAACTTTTTACATTATTTAAGCATAAATACTATTTTCAATAAAAATCATCATTTTTCACTTTTCACTTGAAAATAAATATTCATATGAAAATCGCTGAAATTCAACCTAAGATAATTTTGATAAAATGGATTCATAAATTTAATTGATTTTATTCAATAAATGTTATTAAAAAGTTTTAAAAATTAAAAATATGATTTTCTTAAAAAAACACAAAAAAATATTTTGAATGAAATCTATTTTTAAAGCATATTTTAATTTGAAAAAAATATTCATATTTAATACTATTAAATAAATAACTTTACATTAAAAAGGATAATTTTATGTATCTAAAAAAATATTTAATCCTAATCATAAATTTCAGTTTCTTATTTTGGATATAGTGGCTACATAATTAATATTAAATAATATATCATAGTTTGATTATACTCAGTATTACATCTAACACAAGATATCAATGAAATAAAATTATTTAAAGAGAAATATTTTATAAAATTCTTAGGTGTTTCATCCCCCTTAATAAATTTAGTCCTTGTAATTTTAATATATTCTTTATAATCAATGTTCTAATATTTAAAAATTCATTTGATGAAAACCCACATCATAAAAATAGGAAATTAAAATTCCCCTTAAAAATGTGGAAATGTAAGTTAGTCGATGAAAAAAATAGTTATTTTAGAATAGGATAAAAATAGTGATAAGTGAAAACCTGAACATGTAAGAGAAAAATAATTCACAAGGAATAATAGATATTGATATAAAAAATTATTATAATAAAGTTAACAACCTGAAAACCCTGATTCTGTAGTGGGATAAAAGACAATCAAT
Source organism: Viscum album (assembly GCA_963277665.1). Lineage (NCBI taxonomy): Eukaryota > Viridiplantae > Streptophyta > Magnoliopsida > Santalales > Viscaceae > Viscum > Viscum album. Next base: position 359,365,137 of record OY728162.1, read on the forward strand.
TGATCAAAATTGAATACTATAGGAAACATATTTTGACTTAGGATTATTTCACTAAATTCAATTAAGGCATTGATTATCTAGAATAAGAACATAAGGAAATATAATTACTTTACAATTATATTTTCATCCTTGAATCCATTCCTACCATTATATAATTATTTTTCCAAATGAATAAAATTTGATTTGTTTTTTCAATCCTGTATTACTAAAATAAACTGATAATTGATTTAATTAATATCAAGATAATATTCCCTTATTTAGAAACTATTTATAAAAATTATGTTTGGTAAAAGGATATATAATTCAGTAAATGATATAACTATGATATGATGTAATATGATAGTAATATCCAAATCCTTAATTATATAAATTACATCAAGATTATGAAATATTTTAATCTCAAAGGCTATAACATGTCATTTAGTATAAATATTCACAACAAATTAATTCATCCTAAATAATATTTAATGATATATGATTTTCTAAATATACTAGTTTAAAATTACTACACCCAAGGAAACATATTGAAAATATCATTAATCACCAAGATAAATTAATATATAACAGAATAAATTTTAGACATTAATATGAAATATAATCCTTTGCATGAGAATAATAATATCTGGAAATATCAGCATATCAATGAATATCTTTTCAACCATCAATATATCATATTTCCCAATATCTAATCATTAATAATTATCATATCCTAAAATCAAAGATCAACCGAAATGATTTATTTAACACTAAATAGAGTATCAAAATACACTCACAGAAAAACATTAAATGGATTATTTCTTCCTTTAAGCATATGGTAAACCGTAATCATATAAATCTAAGATATTATCTATAACATATAAGTTAAAGTCATATTAAAATATATATACTTTCAAAAATTATCACAATCTTTATTCCTCAAATATATTGACAAAATATTGAATATATTCCATAAAACTGAAATATAATGAAATTTCATTATTGATTCATTAAATAATTTTTTTACCAATGAACCAAAAAAATTCAACTTCACCAATAAAATCAATGTAAATAATATATAATTTCAAAATAAATATTTTTAAAACAATATCAGATGCATATTAATGTTAATCATTGACTTAATAATATGTTATAAAAAAATCAGCATTCTACTAAATCAATTTTGTATGTTGTTAATACCATTAAAAATATTTCATAAAGAAAAAAAATTTCTAGCGGTGCTTATATTTTACAAGATTTAATATGAAAAATATCATTTTTATAACATTTAAACAACATAATTAATGAATCTGAATTCCTAAACATGTCAGTAATCACACTTCATTCTGAAACCCTTAACTGGGATTCATCACCTTATTCTCCAACTATTATCTCATACAATATGATATATAAATCATGCGTTAGGATTTGTAAAACTAATTTTAATCATGATTTTTCCTTTTATCATAATAAATAATGTCAGAAAACTCCATTATGCTCAGATTTCATTCCTAATATCTTCATAATAATTAGTAAAAATATTACTTGTAAAACCCAAATGATACCCCTCTCAGTATTTCCCACTTGGGTCGTAAATAAATCTTTCTGATCCTATATTCCAGAAGTTATCTAAACCTTGACCTGATACAAAATGTTAAATTTCAAATTTCATATAAATATGTTTTAGTTCTTAATAGATTAAAATTATTACATAAAATTTGTATCCATACAAAAAAATTTATGTCTTTTATCATTATGAACTTGGATACATAAAATTCTGTTTTATAAAATATCTTCATCATCTCCCAACTATATCTCAATGATCACATAATGATTACATCTGAATAATTGTAAAATAACATGGTATTAATATTTGAAAATTTTACCCTTAATATCGATGATCATAATATTATGTCATGGAATAAATCATGATGGTTCAGAATATAAGAATCATAAGAGAATAAAATAACACAACACAAGAAACTTTTACATATGTATAAAAAATTATTTTTTTAATACACATAATCATATAAAATAATTTTTTTAGTATTCAATGAAAATTTCCAATGTCATCATTATGTAATGAGTAAAAATCCCAAACCATCATTGTTATTTATGTTCAATCCCAAGGGTATCATAGTGGAAATGGTCTGTTAAAGAACTGGGTTCACTCTCAATTGTAGTCCTATTTATATCATGATAACTAATCATCACACAATGACTTAGGGGAAGATATTAGTCCCACAAATCACATAATTAAAATTATAAAAATTTGTCCAGTAATATCATAATGAATCATAATCTTAGAAACCATGAGGGGAAATAAGTTTCAATAAAAATTATTAATAGTATCTCCCTTATAATAGAAATGGGATTTATAAATATTTGATAATAGTAAACCCCATATAAAGTAAATTGGTTTCCTATACATTTCATCCTATCATAACCCAAGAAAAAGAAATGTGTTCATTAAAATTTCTTCATAGTATAACTAATGTAAATGAATTATTTTTTATAAAAATACTTTTGTGATAAAAATAAACCATATTTATAAATAATAAGGACAATATCATTGGATCATAACCCCATAAATTCTTAACTCAAATTAATGGATTTTGATTTTAATGAATAACAATACTATGAAAATATCATTAAATAACTCATACAGAACATAATATTTCTATCTTTGAAATAACATATTTAAAAATAGAACAATTATAAATAAAATCATATTATTTGAAAAAAACCATATAATATTATAAATGAGTCTTCAGATAAAAAATTATCATGCCTGTGGGAAAATATAGTCATGATTTATAAGTAAAATAATATATTCCTCTAATACTTTTTGTTGAAAATGTTATAGAGTACATACTTTATAAACATACAAAAATATTCCATCTAAAATGATTTTTAATTGAATTATGATTAAAATATAAATTAAACAATAATAAAATTTTACTAGAAAATATTTATATTTTTAATAAAACATTAATATGGATGAAAAATTGTTTTATATAAAAAGGAAAAATAATATTTATTTTACATAATTTTTTAGATTTTTGATTAATTATGGGGAGGAAAAAAAAGATACCATGTATTGTTTATAAAAATATAAGTGATTGAAATTAATTTTTTATGATAAATATCTGATGGGATTTTAACAATGGTAACTTAATCAAAATAAATCCATATAAATAGTGATATTACAATATAAAACCCTTATCACGTTGGTAAAATTTATATCAGAAGACCAATGAAATAAATAACCATTAATGGATATTTAAATCACTATAACATTGATAATATGAACATTTAAATAAATTCATGTTGTTTATATACTCCATAATAAATAAATTAGCGGGGAATTATGACATGTGTTCCACGAATATAAAAGTGTGAAGTAAATCCATTACAATGAGTTTTCCTTTATCTGAAAGAACTATATCCTCCATTATAATAAATTTAAATTTATTATAGTTTTATACCACATTAATTATATAACTTTTAAAATCATATATGATTAATTTTTGAATCTTCATCCCCCAATTTAAAAATAAATCATTAATAGAATCATCATTTTCAAGTGTTGACTATTTTATTTAACATAAGTGTTTCATTTTAGTAATTATAGTCCACATAAATTTATATTTCATACATTGTATCTATAATATTTCAAAATATAAAATATCATTAATATTAATTATATATAAATTTAAAATCATATATAAACTCTAATGATATGAAAATATATTACACCATTAATAGAGATGGTAGGCCAAAAATATACATGGATGTTATTTTTATTTTTTAAAGGATGGAGTGAATGAAAATAAAATAATAACTCAAATTTTATTAGATTCATTATTATATTTCATATATCATATGTATTCATAAAATTCATCTTAATAATAACATTATTAGAATATAATGTAAAAATGGTTCATATTTGTCTTTGGAGATAGTAGTCTGCCAACATGTAATGTGAACATTATCTTCTCCCAGAGGATTGCATAGTTTGAATATTGACAATATATTAGAATTATTGAAGTATAATTTTTTCATAAATATGTCATATAATAAATTAAAAAGTCATAGTAAGTATAAATATATAACCATGAAGAAAAATGAATCGTATTTCTACGTGGAGATGTTAATTCCAACGTACGCATGATCAATACTTTATTTTCTCAATTTGTGGGAAATAGGGTGTAGGATGTTATTTTAATAATAAGAATAAAATTTCTTAATATTATATATAATGAATTTATTATTTTATGATATATACCATAGATTTAAATAACGAAAATAATAATGGAAAGAGAGTTATTGTTTATGGAGATTACATTTTCTTTGATACAAACCATTTTGATCTCATTTAAAGGAAAATTTTATTGAAATTTTGTGAGGATCTAAAAATATAGAATATGGAAAGTGAAGTTTATAAGTGAAATTGGGTTAGGTGTTTTATGATAAAAGGATAAATGTGGTGAAAAGAAGTGAGCCAAGTGGTTCCCTTTAAAAATTGATGTGTTGAAAACATTTTAAATTTCTAAAATTATAAAATAATAATAAATTAATTCTCATGAAAAATTAATCCAAATGGATAGGGATTTGAATATAACCTTTTACAAGATTATAATACCATTATCTAATATAATTAAGACATGAATTTGTTTCATTTTAAACCTTAACATTTATATTACCACTTGTTAAGAAATTATAATTTTTTTATATGATTACAAAATATTTTCAATGTTATTTTATTTTAATTTTTTACATGTAAGGTGAAAATGGTCTCATAATGTTCATTATTTTAATATTTCCCATATAATAACCAAAATTTTTATTTCAATGTTTTTTTTATTTCATAAAATATTATTTTTTATAAATTATAATTATTGTCAACTTTGGGAATATTAATTTAATTTAAAATAAATAAATTGAAAATGATTTTTAAATTTGAATATAATATTTTAACAGAACACTAATATGTCATATTAATGTATAAAACTCATGAAACACTAAAATATACTCATGTTACATCACTTTTAATATTTTCAAAATCATTTATTCCATTTTTTTGATAATTGAGTAAATACTATTTTGATGTTGTGTAATAATTTTAGGTAATTATATAGAATAAAAAATTTTAATAAGTTATTATCATGATATTAATATCATTATTCACACAATGAGTATTAATACACATTAATTGTTGTTTATTTTTCTCTACGTTTACAAATCAAATATATTTTATCTAAGAGATTGATATTTTATAACTTTCTTTGATTTAAATAATATATAAGTTATATTCATGGAAAACTATAAATTTGAAACTAAATTTAGATCTAAATATGATATTAATAATATTAAATTAATCCAATTAGAATAACTATTAATAATTATGGCCCTATCACTTACGTTTAATCTAGATTAACCCGATTTATCCATTATCGGGTTAAAAAATGTTACCACATTTACTAATAATATTAACCAAAAAATAAAAAGGTAATATTTACTAAATTTTAATATCTTAATTGTAAATGATTATTACATTTTATCTAATTTAATAGCTATAATGTTTGAAATTAATGTTAATGTATGTGACAAAATGAGACTAAATATATTATTTAGAGAAAATACATTTTGTTCCTAAATATAGATTTATTATTATCCAATGACTTTAATATTTTTTGATAAATTTTTAAAACAATAAATAAACTAAATATTATATAAAGTAAAATATAATAATTCCAAAATAGTTATTAATTTATCTTTTCCTTAAAAATACATTGTATGCATAAAAATGTTTTTTATAAAAATATATTATTACATATAAAAAAATTTACAAAATAATCAAACATAATTTTTATTCTGATGAAGATAATTAGATTTTTAAAAAAATAAATTATCTAATTTAACATTTAATTTTTTTATAATAAAAGGTATCTTTTTTACAATATTAATACAAAAATATTTTTTTCAATATTAAATTTATTATTTTATAATATTTATTGGTAAAAAATTGAAATTCAACTTAGATAATTTTGATATGATGTTTTAAAAGCATTATTTTGTATTATTCCATACTATTTTTAATTTTTTAAAATTAAAATTAAAATTTTCTCAAAAAACACAATTATAATCATTTTGAAAGAAACGTATTTTTAAGCATAATATAATATTTATAAAAATTAAATGAAAATTTATTATGAATTACTCAATATATTTATATCAAGTAGGACAATTTATATATATATTATAAAATTGTTAATCATATTCCAACCTACCATTTTAACAACTAGGTTATAACAGTCAGATAACTATACATTAATAATTTATCTATGTTTTTTAAACATGGTGTCTCATTTAACCCAATATATATATATATAAAATTAAATTACATAATATAATAATTTTATAAAATAAGGGAGTGTTATTTTAATGAGTCCAACTACTCTGAAACCAAGATCAATTACTGTGTATTGGAAATTATTTTGAGAACGTGTACCATCACATTCCCCGTTTTGGTATTGTTGACCTCACCTATTTTGATAATCCCAATTATGTGTTCATATATTATGCTATTCTCAATTACTGTTGATCTACATTTTAATTCTTTCAAATCAGTGATCAAGTTAATAATAATGTTTAAATAATCTCTGAGTTATGTTAATCTCGATTATCCTTGTTTATACAAGCTTTGAAACAGTTCTAAGTCAATTAGATGTGGTTTGCATAAGACACAGAGAGCTACCGATAGCCAGAGCTACCGATAGCCAGAGCTACCGATAGCCAGAGCTACCGATAGCCAGAGCTACCGATAGCCAGAGCTACCGATAGCCAGAGCTACCGATAGCCAGAGCTACCGATAGCCAGAGCTACCGATAGCCAGAGCTACCGATAGCCAGAGCTACCGATAGCCAGAGCTACCGATAGCCAGAGCTACCGATAGCCAGAGCTACCGATTGCCAGAGCTACCGATGGACACAGAGCTACCGATGGACACAGAGAGCTACCGATGCACAGAGCTACCGATGCACAGAGCTACCGATAAGAACCACCGATAAGAGTTTGAAGAGCTACCGATGGAAGATCCTACACTGAGTCAACCGTACACGTCTACAAACAAACGACTACCTATAATGAACTCGACACTATTTGTTTATTATACTAACAGTTACATTTGTTACTTTTGATGCATTTAATGTTATTAAATGATTTATGTTGCCATTTCAGGAAACCGTACCAAGTACGATCAAAAAGTATAATCATTCCTCCTTCATAGAAAGACAAAAAAAAGGGCATAAAAAGGACATCGTGTATGTATCAAAAAGGAGTGAGAGACAATAGACTTGAAGAGATCAAGCACACATAACACACTTGCGATCAAGCTCAAAACGTGCCAAGATCAACTGGAGAACTTGCACTCATGAGACTACTACTACCAGCCTCCAGAACATAGAGCATACATCGAGCAATCTATGATAAAGAAGAACTACACAAAACTCTTCATTCTTTGAGCCGATAAGCAAGCTGAACCTAGAAGTCAAGGAAACAGATGATACTCTGTTTTCCAGATAAAAACCAGAAGAAGACTCAGAATGAATTCTAATCAACAAAAGGAGTCAAGAGTTGCACGAAGATCACTAGAGCCATTTCTAATCTCTAAATCTTTATCTCTGTGATTTAATTTTTACATTACGAGAAGTGTGTGTTTTCTGTTGAATTTTTCACACACACTGTCTCCTGAACCTTAACTGGAGGATTTGTAAATCCTCACTCACTATCTTTTCATTCATTTTCCCACTATGGATAGTGGTAGAGGTTGTGTGTGACCTGGATAGCTGGTTGCTGTTGTTTTGTTTCCCACGAATAACAGTGGTAGAGGTCTTGGACCTGGACAGTTGTAAACTGTTGAACCCTGATCCAGGGTGTGGATCAGCCTTATATAAACTTTTGAGAGGACTGAGTCTCAGCTTGAGACTGAACCTCTTGGTTAACTCCTCTGTGTTTTTAGTTAAAGTTTATATCCATACAGTACATATTTATTTCATATTCCACTGCTATTACTTTGAAATATAATTTACTTTCAAAGCTACTTTTATAGTTAAACTCGCAAGTGTTTATATTTATTGTAAACCAGTAAGTTAGTTTCAAAAGTTAAATTAATCATAAGATTAAGTTAACTGAGAACTAATCAATCTTTGAGAAACTAATTGAACCTTTATAATCTGTATAAATTCACTACAGTTTAATCTGTTTTTGAAATTGAGGGATTTTAACAGAAATTGTTTTCAGCAGAAATTTTAATTGGAACTCAATTCACCCCCCTCTTGAGTGTCCACTCCGACCAACAGGTATCATAGACTATCTCAAAGTTATAATCCTTCAAATACTCTTTATATCACCTCTGACTCATTTACCTATCATTATGTGAAATGATATAATTAGGATTAGAGTATATGAAAAATATTTAAGTCATAAGTTAGTGTATCCACATCATCATCCTAAAAAAACTCCAAACTCCAGTTTATGGGTCATGTAGTTATGATCAAGGGCTATTAGCTGACGTGACTTGTAAGGAAACAAAAAATACATCTACATAAAAACACATGAATGAATCATTATAGAGGCATCGTATAGCACCACATAATCAACACCCTCCAAGGGTGGTCTCATGATTGGGGTTATCATCATCTGATATCACAATTTCTAAAACAATAAATAGTATCTCTATTCCAATAAAAATGATACCTATTTTGGATTCAAGAATATAAGGGTGATCAAATCCTGGAGAAGGATATTACAAATATCATATAGTAGCATTCCAATAAATGTAATCTTCATTCTATAATCATTCTTCTAGGAGGATACCAAGGTCATAATGCCTCAAACAATTTTGGGCCCACTACTACTCCCCCTACAACAATGAATTTCCTCAAAAAGTGAACCAATCAAATCATGAAATGAAACATCGATAATCTTCATTAATTATAGCGATCAAGGAGAACATCTAAGACTATCCTATATTATCTCACATGATCCGCCACTTATTAGAAGTACACTAGAAATTCATCATTTATTATTACAATGAATTAATCTTTGAAGGGATAAAATAGTTGTTTAATAAGTCCCAAAAATAGTTCTCGTGTTTTCTAAATGACCCGGAGAATAACTATGTTCTCATAAAAACTATAGAGATATAATAATTTAACCTTTGTAATATCCTTCTCTTGAACTCAGAATCGGTCATAGCCTTACCTATGGTCAATCTCCATCAACCACATCACCAACTTATACTTGTTGAATATGTTTTAATTGCTCAAAAGTGTATAATTATTCACAATTTTAAATATATTTAGGTAGTAATAATCAACACATACAGTCAATCTACCGACCACATTATTCCCAAAAAACATTGGTCACTATCTAGGGGACACATTGGGTTTAAAAAATCAATTCATTTACAAATCCTATAACTACACTGTTATCTCTAGAAGATAAATAGGTTAAATTTTATATAATGGATTAGAAATTGTGGTAGTCTGTGTGCATATATATATATATATATACACACAAATTTACCTCTCCATGACGAGTTAATCCCATAACATCCTCAAGGATAACGTCTTCATACTCATCCATTGTTCCAAGAAACTTGAATATTATAGAATATACCACTCCAATGGTAATATTATCCAATTGACTAGTTATTTGATGTATCATCAAACATATGAGTCAATAATACTCTTAAAAGGATTCCATATCTCTAAATAATGGAAAAATCAACCAATTAAGTAGGACACACAACATTATCCACCTAAAATATTTAATTTTCACATGGAAAATGGGAAGACAATACATACCTAAAATGATGTAATAGGGATTAATAACAAAAAAAAAAATAATTTTCATGAATAATTATAATCCATGAAATTAGAAACACTATCAAAATAAGTGTGTCACTACTGAATCATCCTATAGAAGATTCACTAAATGTAGTAGGTGAACTAGAGGCTACACTAGAATATTTAGATCTAAAACAAGGGATATTGAGTGGAAAGAGTTTCCCAAGAATAAATTAATATATACTATATATAATGTATTAAAGACACATAATGTACTTTGAATCATCCCCATATCCTATGGATAATAAAACTCCAAATACTTTATCTTCCCACATCTCTTACCACCGACTCCCTGATCATGGAATGCACCTCCTAGGGATGGTGGTTGAATCATTTTAATAAATATTTCACCTCTTATTGTTCTTAAAAATCATTTTCCACATCATCAATAATTTATACCTCCAATCTCATGTTGTTTCTTCAATATTGGTGATTCATGAATTGTCTCCCTATCTATTACATGGTAGATCATAAAACCTAAAGTGATATTATATTTTCTATTATAGGAGGTGAATCTTCTATACCATGGTTGAATGGAACCATATTGAGAATATTTGGGGGAAGATATTACATCCTATTAATCTCAAAAAAACAATACAAAACAATATCCTAAAGTATTTCACCAAATACCATCTATTGAATTCCTAACTCTAGGGTTCCCATATCCAGAACAGACTATCGAAGACTTCCAAGCAAGAATTTTATCTATAACTAGGGTATGATATTGATTCCCAGTATATTATGGATTGAAAATAGATATCATTCTCCATTGGTCATTCTTTAATGTATTCATCACAAATTTTTTATTATGATTTCCAAAATATATTTTTTAACCATAATAAATGCACTATGAATAACATTCTAACCCATAGGATCTCGAGAAGATCCTAGATGTATACTTATACAATATCATCGGGTAAAACTCCTCTCTGAAGATGCACTTGAAATCTTTTAATGTGAGATAATCCCGCTATACATCTATATCATCATGATCCATTATCCCGTAGAAAAGTATTTGGATAAGGCATACCACAAATAACACTATCTGATTGTGAGGGGTCCTAAGTAGATGAAAAACTCCCACAACATCCTCTATAATATCCTATGTGTACTATTTGTATAGATTTAACATAAAATTTAGGGTATCTGTCTATATAACTCATAAACCATTCTCATCATATAAACATCATCTTTTGGTACTAGTAAAACCCTTTTCTCAACAAGCTGATGTAAGACTGGAAAAAAATCATAAGGTAGAACCTTCAACATAAGCCCATGAAATAAATGCACATAAATATGAATATCATCAACATAATCCCATTATGGAATTATAAATTGTAATAATCATGTTTTAATTAATAAAAATTCATTAAACACCATTACCAAGAGTATATAATTACATATTTCTTAGGAAAGACTAATAATCCACAACCCATTCAAAAATGATGCACGTAGTGATGTTTTAACTTCAACCATTATCATCCTATAATTCTTCAATATGACATATATAATATAAATTTTGAATGGATACATTGGATCACACACCGATACTAAATTCCTTTTAATAAGATAGAAAATTTTTATATTTTAACCAAACTACCATAGTTAAAAAAACATTCCTCATAGCTAGATTGTCTCCAAAATCCCTACCTAAAATGACCATATTAGAAACATCTTTGTGATTTATTACCCCATTGGGACCTATGTTTCTAGAGTAAATCCATGTTTGAAAACCCATTCCAATCTCAAATTGACATGTTTTTAGAAAATTACAATGAGTAGGAATATCACATTTCATTTTTATTGATTTTTTGATAATCCACCTTTTAAGGGGTGAGGTGGAACCCTTACAGGGCCTGTAGGCGTAAGTATTACATGGACCATAGGCCTTAGAGGAATTAATTTCCCGTAGGATTCAAACATTACATACAACCCAGACTAACTACTTGGAACTGCTCCTCCCCAACATCCTCACCGTGGAATCAACTCTCCACCTTTGCATGGCTGTTTGGCTAGGCTTTCCCGTGCATGCTCAGTCTTGTCTTGATGGCAGGTGCCATACCCTATCATTTTTGTAATCTCTTTAGCTTCTGCTATGGTGAAATCTTCTTACTCCTCCTCATTCTGAAGCTTGTTCCTTGTATGTTGTCTGGTTTGCATCTGCACTTAAGGTGGCGCGAAGGCCTTGAGGTGGCTTGAAGGCCTTACTGACCTAAAGGCATGGGTGGCCTGAAGTCCTTAAAGGACTCAGGGACCAAATATGTGGCTTAAAAGCCCAAACAGGGGAATATTCCCAGCTGCTACAGTGCCAAACAGTGCCTGCTACAGTTCCCGCTACAATACCTGCTACAGTTCTGTACAGTTCCTGCTACAATACGTGCTACAGTACTGCTACAGTACCAAAAATTAGCCTCCACCAGGATTTGATCCCAGGTCTCTTGGATGCACTTAAGGAGTCCTCACCAACTGGGATCAGGCTCATGTGCAATGAGTAGGAATATCACACACATGAGATTCCATTGTATAAGGTACCTATACACGTACATAGACAAAAATAGAAAAAAATCAAAAATTTTATAGAGATATGAAAAATAGATACCAAATAAACAATGTTAAAACTATTCCCACACTAGATTATAACATAAGTGTGGTAACAAAAAGTAGACCATAATCCAAACCATAAAACTTGAAAAAGATTCCAATCATTCAATAAATATGGGAATGTTGTCATGATACAACTCCTAAACCCATTTGTGGTCCTTCTAGAAAAACTATTCTCCACATATAACTTGTACATTATGGAATCCAATGAAGAAGATGTTTTTTACTATAAGACATGACACATGTGGTTGGATCTAGTACAAGTTTTTGTATTAATATACCCATTAGTAAACATCCATGTCATCAAAATTAATTCACCAAATTGATGGAACTCGCTATAATTTATGATAATAAACTTGATATTCCAAATGATAGACGCCATGTATCAAATTAAGGTCATATACATAATAAAATCCCTTGATTCTACTCAAGGAACAAAAGTAATACTCATACAATTGAACCCTAGCTTTCTGTATTTATATCATTGCAAGTGCTCATCAAATATTTCAATAAAATTGATCTCTTTAATGATGATGTACAACCTAGAACTCATAATTTTTCAATGCATAGGTAGAAAAAACCCACATGGACAATTAATGATACATCAACCTATCTCTAAAAAAATAATAGGTTGGGTATCAAACATACATGTTCTTTTAAATGGGATAAATTACCCAAATTATGGAAGAGATATATTGGATCACACATAGTCCCAAACTGATGGATATTTGAATCTATCAAATTCAATCCCATCAATTGAAACACTCATCCCATACTAAGGATACAATTCTTCATTGTACCCCATTGGAGATATACTAGGGGAATATTCCCTTTTGAAACAGATTAAAAATAAATGGAATAGGTCTACAAACTTCCTGGGAAGGGGTTCATGTCATTTTTATGGAATACAATGTGTTCTTTTATTATTCCAAATGTTTGTGAGTATATTGTAATGTACATCATCCCATTCACTTGTACTCGTTTAAGGACCATGCATTGTTTTTCTCTCTCTCTTGTGACAAGCTCACACCTATTCCCATATATCCAAGGGAACAAGACATGTAACCATATTTGGGTTACAAGGTGTGTTTTAATTTGACATGTTGTGTGATTTTATTCTATGTTCCTAAAACTATCCACAATCATAGGGAGTCTACATGTAGTGTGTGATTCTAAACTACATGAAATGTATAACCGTACTTTCTAGAATACCATTTTATTCATGAGTATCATCTAGAATTTCCTATTACTCCAATATATCAATAAATAATTCCCACTAATATCTAATATAGGGATAATCAAACAAAAATGTACTCCAGTGAACCAAATATTTCCACTATTATAGTTAGATATCTACTCTTGTAGCATGGAATCAGTGAAACAACAACCCAAAAGATAAAATCCCATGATGTGACCTCTTTCATACATCATGATCATTATAACATGTTAATTAATTAAATCCAGAATACAATATCATGGAAATTAACCATTAAACTATGTAACTATTCTGAAACTGTTGTTTTCAGAATATAGTGGAACTATGGGTGAAATGAAATATCGATGATAACCTATCAATGAATGAAGGGAGAAATGAACAAAATTAAATGGGTATGAATCTAACATATTCATTTTTTGTGTTTTCCTCAGTCAATTTATGGTGAGAAAAATAACATAATATTACAATAATAGATCTATAAACCAATTATCAATTCCTATTTCCTTGATAAAAAAATAAACTATAAATAAATATCAATCATTGATTTATTTTTTTGTAATTTAATTAAATCTTTGTTGATAAAGGAGACTGATAATAATGTATTATTAAAATAAAAAAATTCCTTACCTAGTTATTAGATCAATCAAGCATGAAGAACTATTGATTTATCATTGTAATTTGTGAGATCTATGAACTTTATTCACCATAAAAATCTCCTTCAAAAAGTCATTTGTGTATCAAGGTTCCCAATATCTTATTACAAACCACCCTTCTATATTCATATCTAATATACAGGTTTTAGATTCCATCCCTAGGAATTTTCCATTTCCATTTTTAAATATGAGAGGCAATGTTCAAGAGAAATAAAAAAATACATTATTCTATTAATTTATTTTTTTCTTTATTCAAACGTGATTACTAATAAACATAACACATAATGCATACGGAGATTATAGGGGAATGAGTGTAAAACCCATAGTAGTGATTCAATATATGGCTATAATATCATATATTAAACACCATTCAATTTAAATTATTTTATTTGATAATAATTGATTGTAGGTGACATATTATATTTAATGTTCTTATTATATCAACATTGAGTCCCCACAGGCCTCATAATCCCACACTAACTCCAAGACTAACTGTAAACATATTTTTCTAAATATTATAACACTTTAAAATGGAAAAATAATGAAAATAAAAAAAATTAAATAATATCTAAATAATAGAAAAAAATTCCGTGAAAAACCAATGAAAACTTGGACAAAAAAAATATAATTCAGACATAATATAGTTAAATAAGTTAATCTATTCAAACAATATTTTATGAAATCGTTTTGAATACTAAATAGAGAAACTTTTTAAAAAAACAAAAAAAAATAAAAAATAGAGGATAAAGAAAATTTAAATGTTTTATTTTTGTAAGATCATATAATTTCCTTAATGGGAATTCCAACAACACAATTCTATATAAAATGAGATTGAATCATCAACTCTATTCCCCATTAGTGTTAATTGATTCATAAAACCATGAAAAAATAACATTTAATGGAGAATTAAATATCATAAAAACATTAGATTCATTGTTTACCATCTCAAATGTGTTTTATATACACCTTATTAAATAATATATGTTCATAATGTAAATATATGTATTAAAGATGAAAATTTTGAGTTCAATAACGGTTTTAAAGTTCATAACATGGAATTTTATGTTAATAAATGAAGGGGTTATGTGTAAAAAAATTTAAAAATTAAAACAAGTGATAATTAGATATAAAAAAAATCAGATTTCATAACAGACATAATCATTACATAAAAATACAATGATTAAATAATGTAACACAATGATTTGAAAATGAGTTATGAAATCCATTACAACATTGTAATTATAAATCCTAATACACATTGTTGAATTAGTTTTCATTACAACATAAAATATCATGAAGTATAATGGTATCAAAATGTCAAATATAAATTAGTATTTATATACAATTTTTTATATAAATTAGGTTCATAACATTAAAATATGCCATGATGAATATAAATTGAAGTGGAATCCCTTTCCTTGAGTGCATATAATGTATGTTTGTATTTTAAAAACTATATGTTAAAATTATATCAATTATATAAATTTTTAAAAACATTTTCATGATTAGTGACCATAATTTTACCCTTTATTTTATTTATTAATGTCTATAAATTTAATAACATTATCGACTATGATAACATTGGGTGTTTGGACGATTTTAATTTCATAATTTCAAAACGACTCTGGTATGAGGATAGTGAATAAATTATGTACTTATTTAATTATCTTAATAGAAATATTCAAACCATAATTGTCATTTTTACAACAATTTTATTTTGATACAAAAATTTGAATATTTTTTTAAAATGAATGACATTATAATCGTGGAGATGAAAAAATTTATGAAACAATTTTTAACATTTTAATTTTTCAAAGAGCTTGAGGGAATGATGGTTAGTATCATTTTATTAATTTTGAATGATTATTAATAAAATTAATATCATATTCTAAATTTATATAAATATATTTATACCATACATGTGATTATGTGATAATAATTCATCACATAGTCTCGTTGTGGTGGTAATCCACTCATACGGATGAATGACTTCATCATTTTTAAATGGATGGTAATGTAAAAAAATTAAAGATATATTTTCCTTAATGAATTATAATTAGTTCATGAATACCACATATATAAATACATTTAATATATCATTATAACCATTAATCTAATGTGGTTTTTGAAAATTAGAGAAATAGGTTTGTGAAGCAATATTCCGCCTAACACACGAATGATAGTTTTAATCCACATTTAATGGATAAGGTGATGGATATTGATTATAAAATTACTATAATAAAAACTAATAATATTTAATAATATCATTTATGTTTAAAAATTATTGATGAATACCTGAATGAGGTGGAGGAGTAAAGAAAATGAAAACAGTCAGTTAAGAACCATATCTCTTCTTCAAACAACTTCTATTGGTTTATAACAAAATCCTTGAAAGGATGGATGTATTATCAAAATAGGGACTCTAGGTTATGTGTATTGATGTTATGAATTTATTATCATATGGATATACTAAACAAAATAATAATGAACTTTTTATAGAATAGTAGAGGAGTTTTCTTTTATAATCATTGGGAAGGATAAATGTGAAATTTTTGAAATGAATTAAGTATATTACTATACTAATCTATAAAATTTTATATAAAATGCATCATTTATAAAAATGATAATACATAGATTCTAAATATGGAAATAAAATATCTTTTAGACATATTTTAGATCATTTTTATCGATAAATCCTTAGTTTAATCCCTAAAAACATGTTTTAAGCTTAAATATGTTAATTTATTTGTACTAATTTTACAATTCATAATGAAGGAATTGTCCACATTAAGTAATATTAATTAATTTGATTCCAAATATGGAATCAATTTTTTCAAATTCCAATCACATAATATTCATTATTTAATTTAAAATTAATCCTATAAAAATTGGATAAATGGGTTTTCTGAGGAATTCATTTTATGTGTAAAAATGTTTTTATAAAATTATCTAATACAATGTAGATTAAAATAACATTTATTATAATCAATTTAATAATAAATAAGTAATGAAATTTTAAAAATAATACAACGTAGAAGGTGACTTTGTAAATATTTTAATAGAAAAGATAGTTTTCAAAAAAATTATTATTTTTTATTATTGAATAAAAACCATAATTTTAAAAATATTATTGAAATTTAAACCATAGATAATTTAAAATTAATTTTTAAAAAAATATCTAATTTTTATAAATGTAAAATAATTAAATTTGAAACAAAATATAATCCTAACTCATTAAGATAAATATTTTTTTTGAAGAAAACATATTTTTCAAGTACAAAATGAGTTCATTAAAGAATGTGTAATTTTTTACTAATAATTTATCAATAAATTTTTAGTAATTATAAAATTTATATATATTTCATTAGTTGGTAGATTCTATTTATACACACCTATAATGTGGCTATTATTTAGTAGTAATATTAAATTAAGATTATTTCATGCCTTTTTATGACATGTGATTGATGTCGTATATGCTATCAAACTTAATATTATTTTAGAAATGAATAGGGGTGAAATTATAAATCAATAAATAAATTTCATACTCTCAATTATATATCTATATTATTTATCAAGGTTGTATCATTTATAAAAACCATTTTCTTATCACATATCATAAAATTATAAATAATGATTAAATTGGAAAACTGGGAAATAAAAATATGAATTCCATCTAGAGTAAAAAATAATTGGGTTCTCTAAATAGGATAAAATTAGTTGGTAGTGAATATGTAGACATGTATGGAAAATTTAAAATAAAATTATTTTAAGAGAGTTATAGAGAACATATATCACAAGAAATTGAGTCATCATGAGTAATAAAATAACTGTAATAACATTAATTAATAACGTGGTAAAATTAACATTAATTCCTAAAAAATATACATAATAGTATAAAATTTATTTATCGTGATTTCTTTACTAGATTTGACTTATTTCTTTACCATATAGAATAAAAAGGCAAGGAAATATAATTTCTCCAATTGTATAATTTCATCCCATATTCAATTTTGCAACATAATCTCATATTTTTCTCAAAACTATGAGTATTCAAGGTGATATTTTCCTGCCTTAATCAATAAAATAATCTTCTAAAATATCATATAATTTAAAAATAGTTTTGATTTGATGAATTTTATCTAAATACCATCTCAATTTGGTATCTGATTCAAATTTACACATACCAAAAGGGATTTCTAGATCTTCAAGGCGTAGACTGTAAAAATATATAATCAAAAAAAAATAATAGATTAAGCGATTTAAGAAAACCTAAATCAACCAAACTGACATATATAATTTTAATAAGTAAAAATAATAATACATGTATATATATATATTAATTGATATATAATAATGGAATAGATACAATTAAAATTTTAGAAAGTAATTCTAAAATTGAATACTAAAACATTGAATGATTAAAAAGACTAAATAGATATTCAAACAGCCTTTATGTGATAGCACAAAAAAAACCATTCCATATCACTATCCAGATATAGAAAACCAGCCAACAAAAACCTCACCACCCCACTATGTGTCCTTTTCATTCCATGAACCAAAATATGTAACAATTTCTACACACAAAATTATTGGTAAAAAAGGTGTGATCTCACAAGATCGATAGGTTCTCACCCATGTCTTCCATAACATGAATATTTATAACTATCCACAGATTTTCATCATTAATGGAAGTATGGGATGATATATATATTAACATTTTTCTATCAAAATCATGGGACAAAATTTAATTTACCATTTATATAAATTTCTAAATGATGAAAGTGAATGTGTTTCAAATAATTTTATATACATATATCGAATAGGTATATATAAAAAAATAATCATTAAATTTATATCATATCAAATCCATGTATGTATCACTAAACCACTACAATCCCGAATATCCCAAATCGGCCAAAATCATTGGTGACAACATGCCAAGGATTGCACTAGGTTAGAATATATTGTAAACACATATGATTACATTCACTATCCTGCAGGAATCTAGCCTAAATACATATGACATGATTCTAGATAGAATAAGAACACCCCAATAATTGAACCTCCCGGTTGGTCTAAAAGGTATTCAGCTCAACATGATTAGAGATTGGTTGATCACCCAATGAGAGAACCACCCATGAAAGAGGAAGAGTTATATTACTCAACCATCCTCTTAAGTACCCAAGGAATCCCATGTTCTCAATTTTCAAGACCATTTTATCCAAATAATTAATCATATTACGATTTGAAATCCATTTCACAATGCATTGAAAGAACCCTTTCCAAAGAAACAAGGATGAGTCCATCTTTTATCAAAAAACACATTAACACACTATCAAAAAAATAAATCAACCATCCCATTGAATTTAGAAAGTAATTTATCAAAATAGTGTAATGAATTTCACAAAAAATAGCTACAGACTGCACCACATACATCAAAACACATGTATATTTCACATACAGTGGGATCAACCAAACTATTAGAATACAAAAACAAAAATTAATTCCCTATAATCAATATAAAAAATATATAATTGAATTAAAAAAATTTATATGTAAATAGGATACAACACATAGCTATAAAGAAGACACTCATCATAGCATAATCAATAATAGAATGACAACCTGAACATGAACACACAAATTATCTAGGAGCAAATAATAAGAAACATCACCATATGTCATAAGATATAAAAAAATAGTGAAACAATGTTATTGATATAAATGTCCATGAAGAAGAATAAATTATTACTCACCAAGAGAGACACCACTCAAAACCCTATTGGTTGAATAGTGAACGAATTGCACTAAAAGGGAAATATGTTATAAAAATCACTGAATAATTATTCAATGTTGATAGAATGTAGTGATACAGAAGAATGAAGAAATGAAAATATATTAATAACCATAAAAGACCAAAACAATAGAATTACACATTTTTTTAATCCAATTACATGTGATATAATCCATGATTCTCAAGTATATAAAAAACCCCATTAAAATTTTATTAGAAAAACAATTTTGAAATTGACATGATGTGTAATATTTACAAAACAAGAAATAATTCGTACCATGTATCAGGAAAATGACATGATATTGGAGATATTTTAAAAAACATCTAAACCAATAATATTTCATGTAATCTCCCAGATGACAGAAATAAAATTATATTATTACAATAAAACCTAAACCATCTTATGATTTCTCTGAACTCATAGAGAACCCTATAAAACCATTACATGTTTATAACTATACACCATTATTTAAAAATAATATGCATTAATGAAAAATAGTTCTTTCCTCCCAGAAAAGTTTCTCCATCCTCAAGATTCCCATGACGCTTCTAATTAAAGGGTAAAATTTTGGGAGAAGGGAATTAACTAAAATTGGGTAACATGATACTAAAAAATCCCCACCATTAGACTTTTCATCCCAATGAATTCTCATGGTCGTTTAATGTCTGAATATGTGTTAGGCCCATAGATAACTCATTAAAGACTCATACTCCCATGTCACATGAGAATCTAATATAAGTCACCCTAACACTCAGACCAATGGAATTTTTTTCCCACAAAATACATTCAAATGAGAGTCAATGATCTCCGTTTAATTATCTAAAATTTAATAATATTGTTCAAACTCAATTTATTACTAACTATAGAATGTAAGAAGGACATAGATGTTATTTTTTAATATGTGATATAAGGAAACAATCACAAATTCCTATCAACTAAACCTGATATTCCAACCGATAAGAAACATTCCCAACAACCCCAGTGACTTAAAATGGTTTGTCATTACTCAGAGCCAACAATACCTATTTTTCATGACGACGATGACCCAATTGAGGAGAAACATTCAAGAAAACTTAGTAACCTATATAAAAATCTAATGGATGATGTTCTTGATCCATATAATATTTATTTAAAATTTTATTAGAAATGTAAGCTAATGTATATCTAGAATCCTCATACATATCTCCTGATCCAAAAATTAATTCCACTAAAGAAACATTTACCACCCCTTCCTAAAAATGTGGTGACCTTCATCGATGACAATACAAGACTCAAAAGGAACCATTATGATCAATGACATATAACTATGGTTATAATAAAACTAAACAAGTCATTGATGGTTATATCAAGATCTTAAAATATTGAAGACATAGGAACTGAGCATATCCTTCAAGATCTTAAATACAGGTTCTGTCTGACTATCTGCCTATACATTATACGATGTACCCAATCTGATCTAACTACCTTTCACCTCTTAGAGGATCGTGCAGAACATTAGTGTAATCTTATGATCCCATTATGAGAATATATAAGATGAAACCCCATGTATGTACACAATTTCATGTATATAAATCTTCCCAAGATCATCAACTTTATTGGTGTCCTTTATCACAATGAAATGTGATGACTTTTGTAACTAATCAATCCCTATAAAAATAAAATTACTTCCTCCGCGAGTCCATGTTAATGAAACAAAAAAATCAATGGATACCACATCCCATTTAAAAAGGGATCTAAAAGAGGATTAAGCATACCTTATGGTCTCATATGATTTGACATTATCTTTTCAAAGAATTAATAATAGGACACATGATCTACAATTTCATGCTTCATACCCAGAAACTAAAATTATTATCATATATTATAATACATACTCGTTTTTTAGGATTAATAACCAAATAAATACTTATTAAAAAAAACCAAATTTCCTAAGAGTTGTTGGGATAGTTGACAGTTACCCAAAATAAATAATACCTTCATACATGAGATACTAACATAATATTCTATCCCCAACATTTATGGTTTCTCATGTTCCTTTGAACACATCATTTTTTTATGAATCTACATAATAGGCTCAAGTAGAGATGATGATAACCAAGAACAATTCATAACCATATCTGGAGAACTCTTTTGATCATATAAATGAAATTAAGATAAAACACGAATAGAGTTCCATGCTTCCTTTGATTCTTGAATAGCCTCTAATTGGACTTTCCTACTGGGAGATTCCAAAATAAAATTCCCCTTCCACAGGGTATATGTGATATTAAATTCAAATGCTTAAATATATCCTTCCCATTGCCTCTAATTGAGATTAATTTCCTTTTTAATGAACCTATAGCTCAACTCATACGGTTAGAAAAGGTAGTGAACCACTATCTACAAAATATAGTTCAACTAACACATAAACACATACATAACCACAAAATTATCCAAATAATGAGTGGTATAATTTATACATTCAATCAAATGAGAAGATAACTGAATGCTTCCACATGATCATACTGTATGAGAAAACAAAAAATAATAGTGTTAGAGTGGTAACAAAATTACATAACCCTTATTTTGACCAGTTAAGATCCAAATATGTGCCAATGTCATAAGTTGTTTTAGTTTTCTAATATAATACTGATAGACACCATTCAATATGAATTTCAACTCTTCCATAGAAAGAGCAGTATATAGTGATTCCAAATTTGAGAAATCCTTTAAAAATCATTTTTAGTTTCTAGAATTAAAAAGGAATCTCCAAATATCAAATAAATTTCTTGATTCTTGTAATGAAAAGAGAGACTTCACATTCACATGGTCAACTATTATTTCATTCCTATTAATTAACTTCCCCATTAAAATCACTTCATGATTATAAAAATTTCATTTTCAAATATTTCCTTATAGAAAAAGACTACATGGTATTTAGAGAAAGAATCCAATATGGTGTGTATTCTCACTCTCAGACCTCAACTAAACTAATATATAATCTCATAACACTACCAAAAAATCTTCAAGATACTAATGTAATAGATGATTAATAAAATTCATAGAAACTATTTGATCATTAATCAAACCAAATGACATAAAATGATATTAATAATCTCTATTCCTTCTCCTAAAATCAGACTTCGATATATCACACTCCTAAGATATAAGCTGATGATAACCAAACTGACGATCAATCATGAAAACCATTTTCTCCCTCTAACTAATAAAAAAAATTATTGACATGAGAATAGAATAATTATTATTTACTATTACCCAGTTTATCTTATTATATTCTACACACAATTGAAGTGAATCCTCTACCTTTGTGGAAAAGTTTATTGGGGATTCTGATGGTGAAACAATGTGTAAAACAAAAACCTTCTCCATCAGATCATCCAACTAAATCTTGAGTTGTTTCATCTTTGCTGGTTCCATATGATAAGAAGATATTGAAACCAGCTATAAACCTGAAACTACACCAATAATAAACTATAACTACATATATAGAGAAATAGTATATAAATATTCTATCAAAATGTTAGTAATGTCCCAAACAATAGCGAGAAGATCTAAAATAGTAGAAACAATATCGTTAACAAATGAAAGAATAGAAAATAATATCCTGATCTCTAAGCAGGAAGGTCCTGGATGACTAGATCGTGAATCCTAAAACCCCTATACAGGAATATAGGTCACAACATACATATAAAATGAATAAAAATAATGATACCATGATAATTATTTATGGAAAATGTAGATTGAGAATTAGATAATCTTAGAGAAACTCCACAAAAAAAATTGATAATGATTAACATGTACTCCAAAAACCCTATAATTTAATATTATAAAGAGGTGTAACAAACTCCAAACCAAAGGAAATGATATCAACTATACGATTAAGAATATTAATAAAACATCGAGATATTAACGAGTGGGATACACTGGTATCAAATAAAGAAATCTTTATTAAAGATGAAATAATGGTGGTATCTCTCAATATCATTGGGCCAACATCTAACACTTATAAAAAAGTACCATATTCATGATGGTTATTAACACATAAGGCCTATGACTAGAAACATGAAGTATTTAAAGAATCTGACTACGTTGTAGTAGCCTTTGGATCCAATGATCCATTTTCATATCATGGTGTGGGCATAACCGAACAAAAAAAACTACAGATAACTAGAAAATCCAAAATCATTTCACATGTGACACCCCAATACATTAAAATACATTAATTATAAAATAAACTTAATTTTGTTTCTATATTTTTTTTATACTCGACAATATGTTACCTTGTGTTTCACAGAATACTGAGTTCTTTTGATAGCTTATGTTACTCACTAGACTGAGTTATACCAAAGTACCATATACTATTAATAATATTGTTTAATATGACAGGTATCTGCTATATATTTTATTGACTTGTACAAAAAATATTAACTAAATATGGAAAATATTTTTTATATATGGTGACTAATTAATTATAAATGAATATCGAAACTAGTTTAATATAAAGGCAATATTTTTTTATGAAAAAATATTTCATGTGCCGAATGGAATTTAATCCTAATAAATTAAATTAATTTCTTTTATTCAATTATATTAATGTATTTTATATATTATATATTCTATCCTAAATTTTTACCTTCATCCAAAATATTTTATAGGAATTAAATAAGAACAAATCAAATTTTACCCATAAAAAGTTTTATTCTTTAAAAATGAAATTTTCCATCCATTTAATGGTGCCATAAATTTAAAATAAATTGTATAGTTTTATAAATTTTAAATGAAAAAATAAACTTCATTTTTTGAATTTTATTGTCACAATTATTTTATTTTCAACTTTTACTATTTTCTTGTGATGTTTAATTTTTAGACAAATAGTTGAATATCTTCAATTTTAATTAAAAAATAACTTTTTTCTAAATAATTTATATTTATATAGATATTATTAATTTTTTAATGTATTAATAAATTAATTTTATATATATTAAAAATATATAGTATATTGGGATATTTTTTATGTTGAAATAACATATAAAAAAATACAAAACTTTTGGATATTTTCACATTAAAAACCGACTTTCTCATCCCATATGCGCTATAAATATTAAATTTATTTCTGAAAATTCAATGAATATATTTTGTGAAAATGTATTCAGTATCTATAATAATGAAATTTTGTAACTTCATATATAGTTAAATTATTTTAATAACAAAAAAATTAGACAAACAAATTAAAATTAATTATAGTGATTAAGAAGAAAACTAGCTTAGTAAGGGACTAAACCTTAACATTAAAGGAGAAAATGACCCACACACATGTCCAAATCTGATTTTATTTACATATTTAGATAATTTAAAATATTTTATAGAATATATCTAATTACTGGTGTCAAATTATTTAATTGATAACTTTCCATAGTGCTTCCCTTTATATATTTAAAAGAACTCCACTCCACCTTTACAATAAATTGGCACACCCCCTGACTTCATCACAGATCTAAATCCATTTTTATCATAGAAAACCTCTACCAATAACTCCAAAAAATAACTCATCTAATCCTATAAGCAAAAAAAAATTAATAATTAAAACCATGGAAGTCCTTGGTTTAAACCAAAAGAAGCTTCCTGAAGAAAAGTTAACGTTCTTCAATTAAGAACCTCTTTTATTTCTTTCTCAAAACATTAAATTATAAATATGTATTGATTATATAAATAACATAGAATATATTATATACTATTATTTGGTAATTTAAAGGGTATGAACCACAATCACACACACTACCTTAAAATGTGTTATGTAATCATCGTTTGTGGTTATGGTATACTACCGCCTCGCAAACAGATGTCCTTCATTATTCCATTTCCACCATTAAAAGGTTTTAAATAATGATGGATTTATTATATAAATATTTTATATATATTATTTATAATTTATTTATTCTTTTTGAGTTTGAACATAACACATACCTTCATGCATTGAATTTTATGAAAATTTGATATCATCAATTTTGGATGTGTGGACTACCACCTCCTCAAAGAGATGTGATACGTTTACTTGTTACATGGAATATATTAAGGATTATTTTAGTAATAATATGTGACATAGATAACATAAATACTTGAGTGTAATGAAAATATAAAATTTATCATTTTACATTCATTCTTTTAATAAGACAAGTAAATGGAATCGGTGCTCATGCATAAGTATGCCCTACCATGTCCAAGAAAAGTTTGTTCTATTTAATATAACCAAATATTATGGATTAAAGTAACTACATATATATACAATATATATGATATAAATTAAATAACTATTATTTTATTTAATTAATTTCCTTTTTGATGACATAGTATATGATTTTCATTATTACCATTTCACATAATTAGAATGTGATAATGTCTTTTAAGGATATGTCAACTACTGCCTCCTCGAAGCTATGCAATTTGTTTTAGATCACGTGAATTATATATAAAGATATATATGATTAAATAATATGGTATTTAATATATAATTTATTTTCTGGAAATAGAAATTTTACTTTCCTTTATTATATAATTATCATTGAACATTAAAAACACTACTCCTACATTCATTCAGCCTATCATCTCCATGATCGAGGAATTAGTTAATTTTTTATAATAATATATCATTGTAACCATTAAAAATATAATTAAAATATTAATTTTATAATTATTAAATAAATAATATTTTATATATGATAGAAAAATTAACCCCTTTGACTATTGCCTACCTACCATGGTCTTTTTTTGACACATAAACCGAATATGCTCAAAACAAATAACCTAATATAACTAATTATGTAATTATATATACCTTGTTAATAGGTGAAATATATGTAATGATAATCTTTAAAAATTTTCTCATACATGGAAATAAATATCATTAGTTTTTTATTCAGTAATACAAAGACACACATGAAAAGTTATAATCAAGGTAAGGGGTTTCTATCTCACTTTTTTATATCTGTGACATAAAATTAATATTGAAGACTTACTTCTTTTATGTGGTGTATACATTAAATCATTAAATATATTATATCATGATTTATTTTTTCTTCAAGGTAATTAAATGATTAATTTTCGTATAGTAACTTATGTGACCTGTCATTAAAATGTTTAAAAGTGGTTTCTTACACTTTGGAATTTTTAAACATTATTTCTGTAAATAATGTTTTTAATGAAATTTTAATTTTATTTCTATTCATCGAAGAAAAAATTTACTATTATTAATATAATGTGTATAATTAGTATTGATACCAAACATTTTGATCCTCTAGTTGGTATAGGATTATATTGACTGAAGATTGTATTAAATTCACTACCATGAATAATTTCATTTAGTACCCCTGGAATATTCCATAGACAAAAAATTTCCCAAAATTATCCTTATCACTAATCATGGATATGATTATTTAATAAAACTAATACTTTTTTGAAACATGTTGTTTACTTTTAATTTCATTTTATTTACTTGGGAAATATTAATACATTTGTATTCATTATTCAATAAAAATATTTGATGATAAGGAACATTGTATACTAATTAAATAAATTATTTTTTATATAAGAAATTATTTGGAAGTACATGGAATTGGTTATAGAACAGTTTTTGAAATCACCACGATTCATGGGTAGTATCAGGAGATGAATCAATTAGCCAAATCAATTTGTGTTTTTTCTAGTATTTTATAATCTTTCTTGATGATAGATCTTGATGGTAAAGTTATCATGTTCCTAAGAAACAAGACCACTAATAAATAATACATTCATCTATTAAGAAATTCAATTATTCTTATTATCCATTAGATTTTTTTCATTTAAATTATCTATGGGTGAATTTTTTATCTCTTTTTATTGATTAAATGGAATGTGTGTTAAATTATTTACCTTTATATAATGATTACGAATTATATAGTTATTTATATTTAATTCTTTATTTGTTATTTACCCTATCATATTGATAATTTGTTATTAATTTATGACATCATTCTCAAAATTCAACCCATACTAATTATTTTTTATCACCCATATATTTTTCTTTCCTCAAGTTATTAAAACTAAATATATATGAATAATATTTCAAGGAGGCCATTCATTTTATTTTACTATGTGTCATATTTTATTTTTTCATTACAAAATTTATATGGTTATCATTTTTGAAATCTATTTTTCAAAAATTATTAAACAGATAATTCATTTTGAATTTTATTCCTTGTAATGAATAAAATGTAAAAAATGTAAGGAACCGACTTCAGGATTATGGGGACGGGGTGTTACATTTGGTATCATATGAAGCTTAGTGTAAACAAAAGAAATATTATTGTGTTAATCATAGATCAGAAAACATATCCCTATGATATTATTTTTGGATATTCAGAGAATAGAATCCCAAAGAAATCATGTTTTTGATTATGAGACTAGGTATGAATAAATATTTCAATTTATGATATTATTTTTTGAAAAGGAACATAATAGTAAGAAGGGATTCAATACGCATTGAAAATTTTGAGCTTTCACTGTTGATAAATAAAATATATATTTTATTATAACTGAATATGTTATTGATAAATTAAGAAATCATTTTCAATATAAGAAAAAGAACCTTCCCGGGATAGAGTAACCTATTCAACAATGACATTATCCAATATCTTATCACTATATGGGACAGAGTCCACCATAATATAGTGAGACTTATAATATAATTGTTGATGGGAAATGAATTACTTCTTCAAAAATGACTTTTATGTAATTATGATGTGGTGAAAAAGAATAGGATAAAATTTTAGTGTATTTTCTCAATGGTGATTCCAACAAATAGTGGCCATAAATTTAGAATACTATAGAGAATGAAAAATTATAAATAAATGAATGGAAAGCCTTTAAGAAGGAATTATTAGATAAATATTCCCCTTGTGATAAGAAATCCGAGATGAAGATAAATTTCCCTTGATTAATTAAAAATATTGAAGAAAGAACCACAAATTATGATTCCACCTTTATAGGGTTATCCACTTATTCATTATATTATATTTTCAACAAATATAATATTATTGATCACTTTTTAAGGTCTTAACCTAAGTCTCTGATGGGAACTACTCTCCCAATTTCTTTCCTCATATGATGAAATAGTTTTATGCTCCATAAAAATGGACAATGAATTTTATGGAATCAATTTATTTCAATGAATTTAAAATAATAATAGGACAGAAAAATGAATCAAGAATAAAGGGAATACGTGAAAGAATGATTTCCCCCATTTAATAACTATAAAAAGAGTCATCCTTGAAAATTATTGAAGGGAATAGGATTTTTTAAAAAAATTAGATAAGGGTAACCTAGAAAAGGAATGAATGGGAAGAAGGAAATAAGTTATATTTAGTTTTTTAACATTAGTGAAATGGGAAACTATGAAAATAAATTCCCCACTAACCATGGGAGTATACCATAGAAGAATCCATGGGATCAAAGACAATCTTATGTTATTATAGTAGATGAAGTTGAATGATTAATGTTATTGTGTATTTGGATCCTTGAGTTCTATTAAAAAAACATTTATTGAGTATATAGTAGTTATATTTATTATCGAACATGTAAGGATTATACTACATTAAATATTCATGAAGGATATGAAATATTGTGTTGAACGGTACCACTGAATAGAAAAAATTATTTAGTGGATTTTGTTTATCTTAGAAAACACATTATTTAGAGAATGATTACCCTTAATTTTTCCATGATGTTGACATAATTATGTTTATATATAGATATGATTGAAATGGGTAATGTAAATTAGATAATACTGACTACCTTGGAACTGATTTTTATCCTTGATATTGATATTATTATGTTTGGATAATGAGATGATTGTTATGGATAAATAAATTGGATAATACTGACTACCTTTTATCTAATTCTAGTGTTTTGGATCGATATTTTTTGGAAGGGTCATAACTTTAACCATTTATTAAGTTGTTTATGTGTATCCTTAAACATGGTTTTATATATTAGGGTATTAATTCGTGTAATGATGAAATATGTGATAGGAAATGATGTAGAAAAATTTCAAAGTTAAACCAATGGATATTACAGTATTTATGAAATTGAAAATTTTATTTTCTTATATTATTATATATTCAAATAATTCCATAAATAATTGAAAAGGGTTTATAAAGAAAAAATTCTTATTATCATCATTTTAATTATATCAACAACATTCTCATGAATATGTTCTCTATCAATCTCTATCAAAACATGATAGTTATATTTATCTTCTATTTCAAACATTTCCAAAATATTAACCTATTCAAAATCATTATTTTTTGGTGACATTTATATTTCATTTTACAACATATTAAAGGGAATTTTTTTACCCCTATTTATGATTTGGAGTTTTAAATAACAATATTTTAAACTATAAAACCCTTGAGAATCAAAAAGAAGATTTAATTACATGGAAGAATATTTTTTAGGGTTGGGAGAATGAATCATGCCAAAACATTATAATATATTTTTTGGAATAAATTCAGTTTTTTTGAAAACTTATGTTATAAACATTATATTCCCTTGTGTTAGACACAATACTGAGTTCCTTCGATAACATATGTTACACTCAAGGAAGAGTTTTAAGAAACTACAACATACAATTAATTTAATTATGTAAAATGATAGTTATAAAAAATAATTTGTAATGTAATTCATGAAAATGATTAAATTAATTAGTAAAATTTTGTTTATATACGGTAAACAATTAATTATAAATTAATAGAGAAATCAATTGAATATAAATAAAATGTTTTAACAAGAAAAATATTTTATGTTCAACCATAATAAATTAAAATAAATAATATTTTTGAGTGATATTAAGGAAATTTAATTATTATATGTTCATCCTTATATTTTATAATTAATACAATATATGTTTTAGTCAAAAGATAATAATAAATCCAATTTTACACATAAATAGTTATATTTTTTCTATAAGTCATTTTTATGACTTTTAATGGTGCACCCAGTTTAAAACTAAATAATGAATATTTTATGAATATATTATTTAAAAAACATTCATTCATTATACAGGAATGTTCTATTAATAATATGGTAATTATTTTGGTTTTTTCTTTGAACCTTCATTTTTTCATGAATAGAAACAAATTGATAATTTCAATTGAAA
Organism: Viscum album; assembly: GCA_963277665.1. Classification (NCBI taxonomy): domain Eukaryota; kingdom Viridiplantae; phylum Streptophyta; class Magnoliopsida; order Santalales; family Viscaceae; genus Viscum; species Viscum album. Next base: position 359,396,480 of record OY728162.1, read on the forward strand.
ACGAACTTTTCATCTAACTTATTTAGAGTTAAATGATATTTTTAATGATGATTAATTTATTTTTTGATAAATTTTAAATATATTAATAAAATTTAGGTCATTGGAATAAATATTATATTGAATTTAGATATAAAAACGCAATAAATTTTTGAATAGTTAAATTTCTGAAACTGCTTTCTGTCCCGCCTGTGAGATTAATTTTAAATTAGTTTCCACCACACCTTTTTATGGAATTTGGAAAAAATGGACTACATTTTTGGAATCCTGATAATTTTTAATATCTAATAAAGTAATATAACGTTTTACCAAAATTATTAGTGAACTAAATTTAAATTAGTTATAGCGATTAAGAAAAACAAATATCTTAACAATGGACTAAACCATACACAAGAATACAAAAATGACCCAGAAACAAGTCCAAACCTATTTAATATCAATATTTCAAGCATATAACCCATTTTAACTAATTTGGTTGGTTATTTTTGTCATGTTTTTTAATTTATATCTTTCACTAGTGTTTTCCATTATATATTTATATGAATTTCACTCAACCTCTACTATAAAAGGGAACACACATCCAATCCCCTCACTTATTCACACAACTAAAATCATTAAGATCATACAAATCCATCTCAAATATAATTCCAATATCCATTAACTCATCCTATAAGCATTAATATGGTCATAAAGCATACCAAGGATGTTTTTTAGTATAATGTAAAAGGAGTCACCTAAATAAGAGGTTCCATTATTAAATAAAGAACTTTTGTTTTATTTCATTCTCCAACCATTCAATTATCAATATAAATTTATTATATAAAAAATAATTATATTAAATATACTAATATGTTCTTATTTCAAGGGATCGACCTAAAAATGGTCACAGTTCCATTAAATGAGATATGAAATCATTGATCGTGTGTATGATAGACTACTACCTTGTGAAAATATGTCTTCAATTCATCCATTTACACCTTTAAAGTATCAAATTTATGATGATTATTTTTATATATGATATATATGATATTTTTAAGGAATTTAATCTTCATTAGTGACTATATATCACATACCTTTATTTATACCATTATCTGGAAATATGATAACATCGTCTGTGGACATGTGGACTACTGCCTCATCAAAGTAATGTGATTCATTCACATATTACGTGGAATGTATTAAGGATAGTTTTAATAAAAAAAATAAATATGTGGAATAAATAATATTATTTAATTATAATATACATATATATCATTTACCTTTCTGTCAGTTAGTACTACATGAAAATATAAGTCCTGTCCATGTATAAGTACGGTTTACCATCTCTATGAATGGTATATTTAATTTCTTCTCACCAAATATTTTTGATTGATCTATATTTTTATATAATAAATATATAATATATAATAAATCATTATCAAAATCATGACAACATGTTCTTTCTAGTAGTACAATATATTATTTTCATTATTACACTTTCACAAACAGAAAAAGTGATAACATCATTTATGGTTGTATAGAATATTGACTCCTTAAAGAAGTGTGACTATTTTTTCATCATAAGAATTAAATATTTATATATATATGATTAAAAAAATTCATTTAAGATATAATGATAATTCTAGAAAGATAAATGTTACATGAATAATTTCCGTTATGATAATTGAAAAATGGAATCATTACTCATGTGTACGTATGACCTACCATCTCCATGGTCATAATGTTAGTTCATTTTTTTCATAAAAATAACACAAGTTTAGTTTAAAATGTATAATATACATATAATATTTTTTTAGGATTATTAATTTGGATATATTAAAATAATTAACCATTTGACCATATTCTAACTATAAAATTTGTTTTTGACACACAAAATGAATATGTTCAAAACATATGACGTAAAAATAATTGATAATGTAATTTTTTTTAAAATGTTAATAGGTGAAATGAATTTAATAATAAAACTTAAAATGGTTTTCAACCATTTAAATATTTCAACTATGTTTATTATTCTGGATGATAGAAACACACATGATAAGTTAAACTCAATGTAAGGGATTTTTTATCACTTCTAAACATTATGAGATAAATTTACTTATTAACCACTTAATAATTAGGTGTGATATATAAAAGAATAATTTTTATATATCATATCATGAATTACATTATCTTCATTGTATATAAATATTTTATTTTACTATATATATTTTTATGACTTATCATTGAAATATTTCAATATGGAATGAAAATATTTAGAATGTTTAAATATTATTTTCTCCAAGAATGATATTATTGATAATCTTAAGGTATTTTTATCAAAAAATGAAAATATTTCTTATTCTTACTCTAATGGGTATATGTTGTACTAATTATAGCCTTATTCTTCGTCTAGACGGTTTCTGATCATTTGTTTTGAGGATATAATTTGAATTAATTTCCTTATTTAATTTTTTAATTTCCTTGAAATATTCTATAGGAATTAAATTTACCCCAATTATTATTATAATTTATCATCGAATATATTATTTCCTAACACATATACCATTTTTACTTATGGTTTTTACATTAAATGTAATTTTATTTTCTATCGTAATATTGATAAATCTATATTCTTCATTCAACACACATATATTATGATAAAGAGAATTTTTTATTAATTAAATTGAATATTTGATATATGAATAATTCTTGTACATGAATCAAAAGTGTTGGGGAATAGTAAGGAAACCCCCTCGATGTATTTTTTGTCTCATGAGTTGAATCAGTTCCCAAAATTATATTAGTTTTTACCCAGTATATTTTAAAATGTCTTGAGGTTAGATCCTGATTATAATTGTATCATGTGTCTTGAAAAATAATTAATAATAATTAATAATTTCAATTATTTTTAATTATGTTATTACTATTATCCTTGCAATTTTTTCATTGACATTACCTATGACTGAATTTTTTCTAAGTATCTTTATTAAATGGAATGTGTGATCAGTAATTTTCAATTGCATATTGAATGATCCTTGTCATGTTATTTAAATGGAATGTGTGTTTAGATATTTACCTTTCTATATTGATTATTTAATATTAGTTCATTATATATTATTCAGTAATTATCCCATTCTGATAATTTGAGATCATCCTTATTTTACTTAAACTACCCATGTTATGAAGATGAAATCATTGAATATAATTTCAAGAAATCAGTTAATTTCCTTATATTATGTATCATTTTTTTTCTATTTCCCAATATAATATGTGTATCATATATTTTTCTGGTTTTCGCAAACTGATAAATTTATCATTATATCATGATTTAAATCCTTGTAATCATGAAAATGGAATAAAGTACGACACAAAAACTACGCTCCTAGGGTGGGGAATCACATCACATCATTATAGGTGAAGTAAAATAACACTATATGTTTTAAACATTATCATCCTTATATCATGTGATAGTCACACCCCCTGAAGGTGATGAAGAGGCCTCTTTCCAAGAACCACACCCACCACATCAACAATGAAATATTTACCTCATCTGTTTTCCTAACACACCATTGATGTAGCTAAGTGGTGGAAGATATGTATAAGAATATAAATCCTTTCCATTCAGACTCATTTCTACCATCATAGAAATGTCCACAGTCACCTAATTTGTTTATGCTTCATCTTGAATATCGATAATCTGATATCCAGTAAGATATCCTAAAGGTACTTATAATCTTTCTGTAGTTCATTATTTAAAAATATTGTGAAAAAAGAAATATATTAGAAAAATTATTTTTGTATTCAAACACTGAACACTCTCCCATATACAAAGAGTGGAACTCCATATATATTGCCAACATGATGAACTCTAGATAAATCTACCAGAAGAAGAGAGTCTTGAAACCCTCCCATTAAAATGCTCCTAAGATAATCATCATATACCTTGGAATCCAACCATCAATTTTTGGGACATTCAAGTTTATATGTTATACTCTTATCCTTGATACACTCATGTGTATCTAGTAATTAAAAAATATATTCAATATTTTCTAGCCATTCATCTGCCTCTTGAGGTTTATATGTACCCTTAATGGACAGTCGCTTCTCATGAATGAACTCTTTTGATTGATATTTAAATGTTGTAGATCATATATATACATAAAAAACAAAATTAAGGAATTATGGTACATTCTATCTAATAGGATGAACTCCCTGAATTATTACCTAAATAAAATTTTATCCCATGGAGGATTATCATGAGGAGAATTAGATATACCCTCCAGTGAAACCAATAGAACACATTTGAGAGGATTACTTCTTCACAAAAAATATATCTAATTACTAGACAATAGAATGATCTTATTGAAAACTAGACAACCATGAGGAAAAACTGAAATTATGTTCTAGAAAAAAAAACAATAGACATACATCCCAAAAATCCATGGTAACTTGAGTGTTATCATAGAAAGAGTGGTTTAGACACTCATCGTAATCTCCATCTCATGTTTCAATAATCATAACTAATGTCTAGTAAATGTCCCAAGATAAGAAATGTGGAGGAAATAATTATTTTGATATGAAATAGTGAAAAACCACCCAGACACCCTCTTAAATTGGTATCTAAACCAATTTTCCACATAACCTAATCAATTTCCTAGTCCTAACTAGATAGTGTCCAGAACCCCATAATTAATAAATAAATAGAGGGAATTATTTATCAAATCCTGAAGTGTAAAACATGAAATATATACATATTTAGAAGATGAAGAATAAAAAAACAACAATATATATTTCCTAATAGACAGAGAACAAAAAATGATACAAATGAAAATATAGAAATAAATATCCATGATAAAATAACAATTAAAAAGTATGATAATAACTAAATAGTTTCCCCAATAGTCTCCATGAGAAAGCATGGGAAACCCACCACCAACTGACCATTCATCTTCTAAAACTCAACTGCTAGAAAACCTCACATCCCATCACTCATTCATTTCCTTCAACTATATTGAAATATAGAAAGAGGTCTATGAAACTATGAAGGGTAGCATAGGGTGTGATCTAACCCACTCAATAGGGTACCAGACTGGTATTCTATGAAAAGTGTCTATAAAATAATCCATGAATGAAAAAATTTAAAGAAAATATAGAAAGATATAGAGTTAAATAATCTTCTACCAAGAGTATGGAAATTATTTTAATTCCGTATATTCCACTTTTCTAAATAAAGTAGTTCAATTAGTTTCAATGTATTTCATATAAATATATCAAACTTATATATCAGTACAACCAATGAATTTGAATCATGACATAAAAAATCCCTAGAGTAAAACTAAATTAGAACAAGAATAAATAGCACGAATTGGCCAAAATACTATGTAAAATCACATCAAGGATCAGACTATGTTATGGATGATTGGAATCATATACCCAAAATAGACGATCGTTCATGAATCTTGTATATAGACATATACATAGATTCTATAATGTATAATAACACCCCTTAAATTGAACCACCAAATTGGTCTTATATCTTCTTAGGCAAACAAGACTAGGGAGTTGAGGATCAACCCCTAAGCTACAAACTACCCCCTAAATATTAATTAGGCTTATTAATATACCTTCACCTAATTACTCACATCTTCCCATGTTCAATATTTTCCAAACCATTCCAACCAACAATTTCATCATATTCTCCTCTGAAAAAATTCATAATGCATTGAAAATCAGATTTTATTGACCAAAACCATGGGAATTTTTTTTATCAAAAACACATTTCCCCCATGCTTAAAATAATCAATAAATCCTGTGATTTTATTCAGAAACTTGTTTTCCAAATCAATGAAATTCATTTCACCAACATTTTATATATACAGAACCTCCTAGATCCATACTCGGGTTGCCGAAACCCACAACATGATCAACTAATAAGAAAGGAAACAACCACAATGGAGGCAATAAAATAAATATACAAAAACAGATTATATTGAGTTTAATAAAAGTGTTGGAAGAGAATAAGAAACTACACATACCTCAAAAACATCCCCCCAAAAAATAACGAATAATATAATGACCATCATAACAAGATCACATTATTAATCTTGATGAATACAAGAGGAATCATCCCCATAGGTCAACAGATATGAATAATAATTGAAATGGATCTACCATGATCAATGAAAATGAAAAATTAGTAACAACTATACACTCAGAGAGACACCACAAACACCGCTAATTATCAAAGAGAAAAAATATAATTCCGAATGGGCCAATCATTCCTATGTTAATGGATAACACTTCTAGGTTAGGTAAAAATATAGATTAATAAGAATGAAAGAATAATTTATCATGAAACACTATAAAAAGGCCAATTCATGACACTCATATGGAGTGTAATCCAATTACACAACATATAATCCATAACACTCAAGCACATTGAAAAACATGTCTCATTTTTATTAAAAACCTGATATTTAGAATTAATAATAATATAATCTTTACTGGAAATGGGATTATTCATGATGTGTAGAAATCTTAAGAAATAATCCTAGAAGAATAAATGTATGGCATGTAAACCAGTAATATGAAATTTAATTTCCCAACAGGACGCAAAGATGGAATATTTTTATATGAAATCCAAAACCACCTCAAAAATTATACAAAATTAGGGATAACCATTTTAATCCATTACATGAATATATATATACTCTTTTATTCAAAAAAACATACATACATTAACATTATGTCATTTTAACCATTAAATTATATTCATCTTAGGGAGTCTTAAGTTGCACCCAATTAAAAAGGTAAACAATTAAAGGGAACAAAATTCGTCAAAAGTAGGTGATGTGATATTTCATTAGTAATGTATTCCCTATTTATTTTTTTTATCCTAAATTTAAATTTTTAGAATAGATAAATATAATATCCACAGTTTTTAAACATTAATATAATTAAATAATGAATTAATGTTAATATTTTATACAATAATATTATTTCTTCATCCATGATCCTTCCATAAATAAATAATAACCCATATTAAAGCACCTTATGAACCTCAAAACTAAATAATGGTATAACCTCTAAGGATTTCTCACACCTTTTAGCATACAAAAATTAAATGTAATAGTATTTTTCATAAAAATTAATCATTTAACACCTGATGTTTACATATACCTCAACCCATTAAAATATATTAAAAAATTGTATTAAACACATTAAAACCACATTATATATAACCTAAAATTAGTTTTTAATAACTATATACATATGTTATAAAATAAATTTTTAAAAACAGGAAGATATATATAAATGATAAGATAACCTCACATGAAAGAATCATAATCTCCAAAGTTATCTAAACAATACTTTAATATAAACTATGACAACCTTGAACCAATACTCTATATTCTGTTGAATAAAAAAATTAATTTATATTTCCATATTTAATAATAATAAAAAAACCAATATTAAACATTCAAAACATATATCAAAAAATTTATATATTTGGTCATGTATATACCGAAGGGATCTTTTTTAATGACTTAAATAATTTGGAAAATCTATTACAAAATAATATTAAAAAAATAAATAGTTCATAAATATCTATATCATCTAAAACTATGTTCTTCACTTCTAGTAGCGTTATTAAAAATAAAAAATATTTAGTCCATTCTTTTCAACCTCTAGAAACTGAAACAAAATTAGGGTTACCTCATATAATTGTTATGTGTAAACATATACACAAAAAATTTAATTTCATTATTGATCGTAAGAGGAGAATACATGTACGATGAAATAATCAACGTTCATGAGTATAACATTATAGAGTTCATAAATATAAAAACCAAGATTATAAAATATGAGACACAACATAAATCATTAAAATAATAAAAGAGGCATAAACTTAAGCAATAATGATCCAAGTGTAAAAATAATTAAAGAAAAATATACATTAGAACCTAATTCATGAATGAAAAAATATATAATTGTATATTGGAACATCATTATCAGACAACTCTTACAATCACTAATACAAATGGAATAACATATATTGTAAATTATAAAAATGTATATTGAGAAAACTATAACTATTTTACTCTATCTTTTTACTAAATTTCTTAGAGATCTATATCAATCTCACCCATCATCCTAATATATATTATTCTCACCCATCCCCAAAATCATTACCATGAACCATATCATAATAATTACAAAATAATGAATTCATTTTTCATTATAAAAACAATCATAGTTTCATTTAACCAAGGAAAAGAAGAGGGTTACATGAAAATATATTAGAAACAATTAAAATCATCTTAATGAAATAATATGGCTTGTATCATTACAACATAAACTTTATGGAGAATTTCTAATTTCATGGGATTTGATTTTCTATTAATATGAATTCTGTAATAAGATCACTAAAACAAAAATTTAGAAAAATACCCATTTATTTATGAAAATAGATGTTTAAAATAAAATAAAATATACAAGTAATTTTTAGCTAAATAATTTAATATTTTAGTCAAAGATATAATGGAATGATATTTCATAACATTACTAATATTTATTCATGTTGTAATCATTAGAAAACTTTTATCACACTTTTTGAAAACAATTAAATGTTTATAAAATGACAATATTATTCATTATAACAATATTACGAAAAATTAAATTATGTGAAAAAATAAATGTAAATCATAATATTGTAATAGTAAAAATATTCATGAAATTATTTTAAAAATGGATATCAAAGAAATGTTTTTTCGGATAAAATAGGGGAAATAAGGCCATATATTCATAAAAACCTTTTTAGAACCATTTTGATACCTATGAGATAAAAATGGTACCAAAGAATCAAAATGTTCAAAATATTTAGAAGGGAATAAAATTTAAAATTATTTATTATATAATATCTATATTATTTTTTAATTAATATTGAATCATAAAGATTTCAATTTATGTTGAGATTGTAACATTAACCACTTTCCAATTTAGAAATTTTTGAATTGTATTCAATCTAAAAGAATAACATAAAATGAAAAATAATATATCATGTATATGAATAAATCCATTAGATAACATTTATAATGGATAATATATACACCTCATTATACAATATATTTTAATAAGAAAAACATATTTCCCAATTAAATTTTTAGAGACTAACCATTGCATAGATCTTATCAATGATTGGGTAATTACTCAATGGAATTTTTTTTAGAAAATCATAATCCAAAAGATGAAATTGATAATAAAATATATACTATTTCTATTTATTACCCACATAATAATGGAATAAAATTGATAATGATGAAGTCATATAACCTAATGAAATAAATTTGAGTTATGAAATCACTTACTATTTTATAACATCATATTAAATATATATGGCTGAATTATTATGAATTTTTTCATAAAATAACATGATATATGATGTATTTATGATATAATGTGTTAAAGGTAATAAATATAGACCAATTAAATTTTTTTAATTATAGCAATAAATTACCAAAATAATGGAAATTTTGATGATATCACTTTACATGTGTTCTAACATGATATGTATATCCATTAACAACTGTATAATAATCTTATATAAGTTTTTTTTAAATTTTTTAGTTAAATATTCCATGATTAATATTTTTTAATCAATCCATTTATTTAAAAATTTTCAATTATATATTTAATTGTTAAATTGGTTAAGTCTACTTCTGAAGTTTTAAGGATATTCAATTCATAATCTCGTAATGAGTTTTGTATGTTTGAAATAGTCAATAAAATCATTATTCCATAATATCTAGAATAAAAATCATTAAATAATTATATTTTTTAAAAAAGTAATAATTTCTATTACAATTACCCTTGATATATGGTTATTATATTACAATTATGGAGATGAGATGTCGTACAAACACATCTGTAACATTTTCATTTTTCATGGAGCATGAGGGGAAGAATATACAGATAATTTTATAATTATACACTTATTATTATCTAATAAATATGAAATTTTTTTCTTAAATAATTTCATTCACATTTTTTATGGGATTTATTGATGATAAATAAATCTCATCGCTTTGTGGATGTGGTAATCCTCTCGTACACCTGAACAATGTTATAATTTTTTGATGGATGAAAGAGTATGAAAATATATAAAATCATATATTTCAATAATAATAATTATTTAATTAATATCATATACAAAAACATAAATCCATTGTTTTATCCAGCTCTGATATGTTGTGATGGAAATGGAATTACATAAATTCATGAGGATGTAGTCTGCCGTAATGACAAATAATTGTTTAATTTACCATTTTATGGTATAGATTATAGATATAAGAAATATATATATATATATATATATATTTAATAAGTATATATTTTTATTTTATCTTGGTTTAATAATATTTGAAGGATGTAGTTGAAACAACAAAATAAAAGTAAATAGTTAAAAACTGTACCAATCCATTGAAAATACTCATTAGAATTATAACCAATGCCTTCCTAAAATTATTTTATAATAAATAGAAGACCCCTAGGTTGTGGGAATTAGTGTTGGGAAGATATTAGGGGTGGACTTCTCTAAAAGGACCATTATGTGTGGAGAGGAGAGGATATGTTGTATGGTTTTATACGTGGGGGAGAGGCCACACATGTAATTTTAAATTTTTTTAAAATATATTAATTTATTAATCTAGAGGAATAACACCATAATGTAAAATATATAAATATTAGATTATATAGGGTCCATATAGTAATTAAATATGTTTATGAGATTTATTTAGGTCATTTTAACCCTTGTACCATTTGTTTAACCCTTGGGTAAATCTTTTTTAAAATTAAACATGGTAACCTATTTTCATAATTTTTATTATTCATTATGTTCAAAAATAAATTTTAATTCATTACATGAAGTTAAATATTATGATTACAAATAATTTACCCTTTTTAATAAATTGAATTAAATAAATGGAAAATTAAAATAAAAAATTAATTTCATAAAAACATTTAAAATGTATTTTTTAATAAAAAATCCATTTTTGTTTAAAATGTTTTTATAAAAATTTCATTTTTAATGCGTATTCCAAAAAAATTACATTATTTTTTTCCTACTTGATCTAATTTAATTTTAATAAAAATCTGAAATATAACGTGTCATTGTAAATACATGAAATGAAATAATGATATTTTATAATAAACCATTATTATTCACTACACTTTGGAAAACAATATTTAAAAATAATAATAAAAATTCCCCTTGTGATAATTTTAATATCCTTATTTAAAATATAATATCCTCTTCTTCAAATTAAAATTTTCAATTTTTATAAATTAATAATATTAATCTCTAAAAAATTCAAAAAGAAACATTTTAAAAATTGAAGCCTTCAATGAATATAATTAAAATTTAGTTATTTCTTTTACAAATATTTCTTCAATAAAAAATTATACATTATGAAATTTTTATATATTAACGTATTTTGTTAATTCTATTCATACCTCCCAATTTTGTGGCTTGTTTATAATAATAATATTATTGAAAAAATAATTAATTTTTTTTCTATTTGAACTTGATTTTTTATGTCATATACATTGTCTAATAAAATTTCAAATAAAAATCATATCAAGATACCTCACACTGGAAAGTTTCAAATAGTTGAGTATCCTTAGTAAACTAGATATATACATGATTCTGAAAATAAAACTCAAAACAATTAAATATATATTTATAAGCTTGTGATAAAATTTACTTCTACTATAATATTCATGAAATAATTCATATATCCCTTATTGGAATCATTAGGAATGTAAAACATAATAGAAGGTGAGATCATATTCTCATTAATGGAATGTTTTCAATAAACGATATATAATAAAAAATAAATAATCAATAATAGGGAATGGGTAAACAGAAATCAAATATTTTTTATAACTAATATCATAAAAATTGAATATATCCTTGGATTACAAAATGACTTAAATAATCCCATGGATAATAATAACTAATTTTATTATGATATAATCTATAATGTTCGATAACTTAATCTTGAAATCAATGCCTCAAGCCATGTCATTATTCATATATAAATAAATTATATACCAAAACCGAATATAGTTTTTCTCATGAGTCTTACTGATTTATTGAGGAGATATAACAAACTTCATCTATCAATTAATAAGTTTAATTCATTCATCTTATGAATGAAATAAATAATAAATCATAACATAATGGTCATAAAAATTCATATTGAAAAACTAATATATGAAATTTTAATCATTTTTTATGTTTATAAATAAAAATAATTATCTGAAGTGGTACTGAGAAATAAGGTCCAAGGAATCATTATAGTATATCCCAAATAAAACATATAAATCATCAATGTATATTCACATGTATAAAAAACATTAAATGTAACTAGAACATTTCCAATATAAGGTACCATTTTCATTTCAACATCATGTATTTAAAATATAAATATTATTACAATATTTTTTTTCACTAGAGTATAATATTATAAAATAAGTATCAATAAGATAATAAAAATTGACTTCTTGAAAATATGTTCACATGAAAAAAGAAAAATATATTTCATTGATGCCTTTGGTATAATGTTCCCCATTTGGAAAATGATAAGAATTATTAATTTAAATTTTTCTCCAGATAGTAAAAAATAAAAAATAACGAATTTAATAAACTAGTATATAATCGAGAAAACATTCATGAAAATATATTAATGAAAATAAGGAAATATAAGAAGAAATATTCCCAACAGACTAGAAAAACATTATTAGTTTTACAAGAATATTTCCATTCATGTTTTCTAGTATTTAGAGATAAAAATTTAAATATGAATCCATAATTTCCATAAAAACCCATATTATAAGAAATATTTTTTAATTTTTGAAATAGATCATATAATATCATAAATAGAAATTAATATATATCAATCCATGTATAATGTGAGATGAAAACATAAAAACCATACCACTTAGTTAAAATTTTAATCATAACACCCATATGAGAATTAACAAATCCAAATATTTAAATATTTTTAAAATATATATATTAATGGAATTATCTGTAAATGTTCGGATAAGAACACTAAATTATTGGAAAATGGGGTGATATTTCATATGTCACATGGATACAAAAGTGAGATGAGATACCCTTATCTCAATTCAAACATACCGTGTAAGTGATTTCATTATCTTTTATAGTAAATTTAAATTTTTTATAATTGTATAAGAGAACTATATTAATAATTATAATAAAATGTATCATCCATTTATAACATATTATAACTATTTTTTCAATAATTTTTTTATCAAAATCATAGTTCCGGGTGATAACTATTCAGTTTTTTTTATCATGTTTCATTTCGGTAGTTCTGATCATTAAGTAGTGATCTTGGTAACATATTTCCTAGAATGTAAATAATGTAATTTATATCATATTATTTAATATTTACACTATTATTAAACTTTTATTAATCATTAATGTCCAAAAAATAACTAAATTATTCACATAAGTGGTAAGAAAACCTTAACAAGTGTTAGTTATAAATACATGATGACTGAGAAAATGCTGTGATACGATGATAATATAAAATTTATAAAAATAATTTTATTTAATATTTAGTATAGATATTCATTATATAAAATTTAATAACATTTTATAAAATATCAATATTTAATGAGAAATATATCACTCACATAGATGATAGATTATACATAAAATAAATGATACTTTTCTTTTATGATGATAAAAAGTAAAAAATGGCTATAATTTATTCATTTATAAATAATTATTTTATAAAAAATAACATATATATTAATAAAATATATCATTAATGTAATCCATGTGATTCATTGATGAAAAATAAATCACCTCCCTTTTTGGAGATGGTGGTCCGCAAGTATAAAAGAGTAATGCATTCATTTCGGGTTTTGTAGGAAAATGGTAGAAACTGAATTTTCCCAAAATCATAATAAAATATAAATATATTTAAGATAAATTATTAATTAATTATGGATGGATAAAATATATTTAATGTGTGTGTAATTATTAATAATAATTTAAAATTTCAATAAATACTATTTCTAATTCTATGAGTAACCTCCTTTTAATTTAAAATTTTCCGTCTTAGGATATTATTTGGAGAAGGGAAAAATATTAATAACAAATTAACGGATGCATGGACTTTTTTAGTTTCTTAATTGATGATATATTTTCCCAAATGTTTTTTATTAATGGATAATAATGGTTCTATTTTTTATGTGAGAGAAGGGAAACAATTTGAATTACATAAATGATTAAAATAATAAAAATATATTTTATATTTAATGTGGGTTATAATTTTTAAGAAATCTATTAAATATAATATTAACTCAAATTATCTACCAATAATAATATTTATAAAATTTTATGTTGAATATTTACACTTATCACTTAGTTTAACTAACATGTATGCATTTTTTATAGGTAACCATATTTAAAAAATGATATAATATTTACTATTCATTATATAAAAATGTAATTTTTCTTTTTTATATAACATTAATTGTACTGATTTTAAATAATGAACCCATTTATGTGATTATACTTACTGGTGTAGAATTTTTTTTTATTTAATTATATTTATGTAAGAAAAACAGCTTTTAAAAAATAATTTTTTTATCTGTATAAATATGTTAGTTTGAAAATAATGTATAATGTTGATTCTAATTGAATTAAGTATATATTTTTTAAATTAAAGGAGAATTAATATTCTATAACACATTAAAATATTGAACATAAACTGGTAAATAAAATATTAAAAAATAGAAACTAAACATTTTTTTTGTCTGAATAAATACAGTACATAGATTTCTAAAATGTTAAGAATATTTTATAATTTAAATATTATAATTTTATATGATTTATTTAAAATATTTAATAAATATTCATTTTATAAAAAATTATTTATTACCATTAATATTATACTTTTATCATTATAATTTTCAAAAAGTGACATTATATTTAGAATCACTATTTTCACTATTCAGTAAAATAAAAACACTTTTTAAGAAGTAAAAAAAATCTATGTAATATAATTTTGACATCTTATATTCAAAAATTCTGTTCATTTTCAAATAAAATTGATAAAATTTTAAGAAATTAACATTATATATTAAAATAAAAAAATAAATCCCATTTTAATGGGAATTTATTCATATTGCATAAAATGTATTAATTGTTATAATTTTCATAGATTTTTTGTATGTGAATGAATTATTTATTTTAACTGAAGAATTTACTTATAATTATATTTCATAATTCAATTGTTCTTACTAAAATGTGTCAACTGAAAAACATCATTAAAAAATATATATTTAAATAATATTATTTAATGTTCAATTTATGATTAGTGATTTGTTTTCTTCAAACTATAAAATGTAGTATCAATTTAAATGAATCTAAAATCTTGGTGTGTTACATTATCCTTTCCATTCAAAAAATTTTCCCTTAAATTATAATTAACATTGAGAATATCATGATAATTTAATATCATTTATTATGAATTTTATTTTATATTTTAAGGCTAAGAATGTTATTACTTTGTTAATAAACAATATGTATACCTTTATATGAATTACACTAATGAATGTATTTTAAAATGAGTAAAATTGTAATTAATTGAATGTTTCCTTATCAAACATTATTGATTTATCATTCATGTCTTTATATTGGGGAATTAAATGAATATATATTTACTATATTTCCTCCAAAATTCTATGTTAAATTAATTACCTTTACTGGAGTATTTAATCATTTTCAACTTTTGTTAGTAATGATTAATGAATAAGTTTAATTTTTCTTTCCAAAAGAAAAAAATTCAACATTTAATGGGTCATAAGATACATAAATAAATAATAATTGATTTCAAATGTATAAAAATGATTTGAACAATTTAATATAATAGTCAATATAAATATACCTAATAATAAAAAGTGATATATTAAATCCAAAAATAACATAAAAAACACCCAAAAAAAATACTAAAATAAATTTAAAATTAAATTTTAATACAAATTTTACACTATAGATTATATTATTTATCATATACTAGTTAAGAAATCCTAAAAAACAAGTACTCTAATTTTTTTTTGGATATTGTCATATCCAAATATAGTTAGGATAATCATGATTTCCATTAGGGTATAATTATTCATATTAATATGAACATCTTTTTATATTTTGAATATATAAAAAATCATACTATGGACCATCATTGAAAATTACTTCCTTATAGTGTTAAGGGATTATTTAGAATCCATAGAAAATATAAAATAGTTGATAGGTCTAGAATAAAATAAACCATCAGTTTAAAATAAAATTATATACTATAACTACTTATGGGATTCTAATATAAATAGTAATAATTGAATAGGCTTAGACATTATCCCATATCCTTCATTAATGTTATGTTTTTTGATACTGAGAGAATTGTTATTTTTATTTCCTTCTCTCCTTATAGTAAAAATTATGAAGTTTGAGGGATTCATTATTAACCATTCATTCACACACCTAATTGTTTTTATCTCCAAATATTATGTAAATTCTAATTAACTTCAAGAAAAAAATGGCGTTTCTTTCAATAATTATTAAATGAGGGATGTTCCATCATTCCCTTATATTAAAATACATAAATTATTTTTTTAGTTTTCTTAGTCATCATCATTCTATTTTGATTTCCTTTTAAAATATATGACTTGGATAATTGATTATTTGTCATATAGATAATTTATACAATAACATTGTATGATTAAACCGTCTTATATACTACATATCTTTAGAGTATTGTCTTAATACAATTGATGAATTGATAAATATTAGTTTCTATATCATTTTTAAAATATATATAACACCTTGGTATTTTTCTAATATTAACCTCTTGTAGCGGAACTCATTCCCCTAAATTAAATAATATATTACATATTTTTCCTTTTATATCAGGTCATTTCTCACGAAGAATGTATATTTGTTAGAATACAATTTTAAAAGTATTTTATTCCAAACCACGTATCTCTTCACCATCCTTCCTATTACGATATAATCACCACCATTGATCTGAAACCTCCTTCATATAACACATTTTTTATTATCCTAAAGCATTTTATTACATTTAAATGATACAAATATATTGTCAAGGGACTTATTTCGTTTTTTATAAATAAATGTATAATTAGTCCCATTAATGGATAAAGGTTTTTTCAACATCAAGTTATCTAATATTAATGAATCATGATGTAAAGGATTTTTTTGGCTCATATGGAAAAGTATATTGATCATAACTATAGCCAACTATGATAATATAATCATATTCTCCTCAACCCCAACACGATTCATGTTGAATTTCTCATGTAGGAAATCCAATCATTGATTGTTGGAATGTTTTCCCTTCTCTACATTAATATATAATTCAAAAAAATTTAATACACTAAATTTTCCCAAAAAATTATATATCATGGTATTTAATTCAAAATCTAATTTGAAATACTAAAAAAATTTAAAATTTATTAATAAATAAACTCTGAATAATATGATTAGTATCATTTGAAATATCTTAATATAAAAAATATTAAATATTTTATAATGGTTCATATAGATATCTTAATCAACCAAAGAATATCCCCTACGAGTGTCTATTGTAGTCAGAAGTTATAGGCCCACTCATCATGCTCTATGGATGATTATTTTAATAACCAATTCACCCCTTCCAAGTTGTTTCCCATATATGCATTTTTTCAACATCCACATCCACATAATTACATTCAAATATGGATATATTTTATTAGAAAACCAAATAATCTCTGAATTATCAAAACATTATGATACGATCATATAAAATAACTCGTCTTCAATTTCATTCATAAGGTTTTGATCATCAATTTAGGTTTTCTAAAATCTAGTTCCCATGGATTATAATAAACATCCATTGATACAAACTATAAAACATTACCTTGACTGACCCAGAACTAATGATCATGATACTAAATTCTCTCTACATACAAGAGTTCTCATCCCAAAATAAAGTGTAGTTTAACTATACTTAAAGAATAGATACATATATGTCTCTCAAATTACAATTGAAAACATTAATTAAAAATTATTTAAAGTAAGAACATTATTATTTCTTCAGTTAAATATATGAAATCATTCATATATCCAATCTTGGTATCCTAGGGAATGGATAAAATAATAAATGGTTATCCTAGATTATTAGTAATGGATTTCATAAAGGTGATGTTATCATAGAATGAATAATATAAAAAGAAAATATAAAAGAAAATATTTCATATAACTAATATCCTAAAAAGGGAATAAATATATAGATTAAATAAGAAATTAAATATTCACATGGATAAAAAAATTTCATCAAGTTGATAGAATAAATAATTTGGGAAATCATAATCCTATAATAATGGATGTATAAAAAGACATCATGCAATAAAAATTATGATATATACAAAATACTTAAGTAAAATTACCTTATAAGAACCACCTATGAATTTATGTGTTTTAACATGCCTCTACCACAACTTACTATGTCTATTTCATATATTATATGAGTTAAATGAATAACCATTCAATATATAGTCAACAAAAATATTCATGATGAAAAATATAATAAGAAATGTTAATATTATCCCCAATTTATTAATAAAACAACATTATACAAATTCATCCTAATAAATAATCTAGGTTTTATGATTGGCGTATATTCAAATTAAAGAGTATGATTCAGTAAATAATTATGTGATATATAAAAATTATTTTAAATGTCTTGTCTAATATTTAATTTGGAAACTACCCATTTTGTTTTAAAATCAATTTTTTAATCTCTAAATTTTTCTACAACATCAGTAGTAATTTTCTAAAATTATCATGGAAAAAGTTAATTTTTTCTTCCACATAATGAATATTCTGATGGTTGGGAAAAAATTTAGTGATAAACTTGAAAACTATGAATTGTTCAAATATTTCGCCAAAAAGTACCACATTCAGAATATGATATGATGATTCATTTTAAAAAAATTACAATGTAAAAACTGTGTAAAATCTGATTATTCAACCATTATAAAAGAGTTAACAAATTCCAGAAATCATTTTAATAAAAATATATACATAGATTAAAAATATTCCTGCCCAAATTCAAAAAAATGTCGGTTTCTCTACACACATTCATTATTACTTTTGAATATATAGAGAGAGATAAATAGTAGAAAATATATAATTTAAATAAATAAAAAATATATAATAAATTACTAATAATTTTTTTGTGATATATAATCTACCTTTATCATTATAAATTTATGCCACAACAATCATGATAACAAATTTGATTGTAATAAAAAACCATTATCACTTTGGTAAATTTTTAATCATAACCACCTGAAATAAATAATATAAAATGGATAATTAAATAAAATTAATATTATTTTATTAATGATTAAATATATCATAATTGTTTTACATAAAAACATAAAGTAAACCTATGGTGAGTATGTAATATGACTCAAAAAACAAACTAGAGATGTGAGACCCTTACCGATAATACAACATGCCTCATAAGTGATTTTAACCTACTATATAAAAAAACAAAATTTAATATATTTTTATTGAAGATAATTATTCATACTTTTAATTTCATCCATTCTCCATTTATCTCATCTTATCAACAATTTATAAATAATTATTTATTAAAATTACTATTTTAGGAGATAACTATTTGGTTATTCATGCAAGTTTCTTTTGGATAGTTACGATATTTCAAATTGATCATTATTATGAATTCCAAAGTATATTAATGCCATGATTAATTGCTTAAATTACATAATTTAACCAATATTAAAAATCCCTTAATTGTTAATTTAATTAACATTATAACATTACTCATGAATGTTGTAGACCCAACATTTAAAAGAGAATGTAATAAATAATTAATGAGTGAGAACATGATAAGGTATATTCATAATATAAATTTTACATGATATTTTAAACTAAATATGCATTATATATATTAATTACGTACTATTTTAGAACCTTCTACAAAACATGGATATTAAAATTTAGATATATCCCTCATGGATATAGTTGTTCATGCATACACCTAAACGATACATCCATTTTCTAATGATAAAAAATAACTATTGAAGACAATATATATCCAATATGAACATATTATTATATCATAGATATCATATATATTCCCTAAACCGTTCTTTAAAACCATAAATGAAATTATTTTTTTG
Organism: Viscum album; assembly: GCA_963277665.1. NCBI lineage: Eukaryota > Viridiplantae > Streptophyta > Magnoliopsida > Santalales > Viscaceae > Viscum > Viscum album. The sequence continues at coordinate 359,416,763 of OY728162.1, forward strand.
AATAATTATTGACATCACTATGTAAATGTAGTAGTCTGCAGATACACAATAGTGACATTATCAATTAACATTTTAAGGGAAATCAGTCGAAAAAGGTTATAGAATAATCAAAAAAATATTACATTCCTGTTGATTTTTTTCATTAAATTGATTTTTAATTTTAATTGGAATAAAAAAAATTCAAATATTCAATAAAGATGATTACCACTTCATTGGGAGACCTCCTTTTTATTACTTATAAATCATTTATATAATTGTTATAGGATAAGACCATAATCTCAAGAATGATGATAATAAATAAAGGAAGTTTTTTTTGGGTATTGTGTGATCTATAATTCTCATTGTATGTTAATAAAAAATGATAAAAGGTGACCCTTTATAAATTTTGGGAGTTAGACACATTTAATAACTTAAAAGATTTAAATTATATTATTTCATTTTTCTATAAAATATGATACAAAGGTCCTTGAATTATATATTAAGAAAATATAATGTCTAAATACATTCAAAAAAATATCTATAATTATTTAGATTTTTTCTCCATATATTAATTTACCCCCTAGTTAACCTATTTAATATTTAAAGGTGGTGATATGTTTTATAACTACCTTAATATTAATTATTACCCAAAATTAAGTTGCATATAAAATAATTTATAATTAAATAACATTATAAAAATTTAATCAATTTTAAAAAATAATAAATTTTGCAAAATTTATTTTTTTATATAAATTTTAAACAAAAAAAAACAAAACTATTTTTAAATAATTGATTTTTTATGCAAAAAAATGTTTTTACAAAAAAATAATGGGAAATTTTGATACCAATTTAAGTAATTTTATTATCTAAAATCAATGAATACTTACTTGGCTATAAAACTCAACCAAACCCAAAATCAATTTTTTGTATATTTAATTAAGAGAGAATAAATGAAGCTCATTTTAATTTTAATAAAAACATTTCATAGAATTACAAAATATTATTTATTTATTTCTATGTAAAATATTATATTTTTACATTAATTATATTCCATATAAAATAATTAATTCTTTTAGAATATGTATTAATAATTCCTAATGTTATTCTAATATCCTTAAATTGTCAGAAAATTGATATGATAAGAGAAATAAAAAGGATTACTATTCTGCTAAAAAAGTTATTAATAATCTAAATAATTAACCATAAAATTATTTTGAGATGATGATTTAATTTAATAAATATATTTTAAAAAAAAATATTTAAAAATTAGAGAAATAAATTATAATTATTCTTAAAAAACTCACCTAAAAACAATTCCTATTCAGAATGTATTGTTATTATATAAAATGAAATCATTCTTATACTTTTCTGAGTGAAAAAAATTATAAAAATTTTGATACTTAATTATTTATTATATTGAAGAAATAGTTTATAAATGTATTTCATGAATGTGGTATTACAATTCATAAATTTTATCCCAAATACTATGTTCATATTGTAAATTTCATATATTATCATTTCACATTTCATTTAATAATGAAGTTTCATGTGGTGAAATCTTTTTAACAATGTATTCATTGAAAAGAAAACTAAAACATTTGGGACATTTATATAAAATACCGCTTGGATAATGAGTCAATATTTTAAATTTTCTATTTCTTCATCATGTAATGAAGAATCTATGTCCTAGATAATGATATAATTTTTTCTTGACTTACACGATTTTGAAAATCCAAATGCATGTCTTCAAAATAATCTATCATTAGTTACTAATTGTTGGAATCCTAAAAAACTCATGCCTGAACCAACTTTATCAAATAATAAAAAATACATTTTCTAGATAAAATTTTATTGTATATTTATAGGATGCATCTACTCAACCAATTTAAAATACCAAATATTTAAATCATATAGTGAGAAAATGAATTTCAAGCACTTATGGTATGTCAAAACCATAAATCATTCCCCAAACTGGTAATCAAATATTCATTTAAAATAATTCACTATATTGGCACACCCAATTTCTTGTTTTTGGAAAATTCTATCATTCATCCAATAAATATGGGGTCTATAACATACCACATGATAATTCTATATCAAGACTACTCCAATCTTAACCCCAGGTTCACTACAATAAAAAGTTGAATCATTATATTAATTATATAGAATTAGAAGTGGCGTTGAGATGAATATGACATTCAAATAATTAAAATATTTCTCACAAAATTCATAACAATGCAATGCTACCCCATTTTTTTCAAAATCGTCATTGGTTATTCCAAATATGAGAACTCATGTAGAAACTCTATATATTATCATATGGACAAAGAAGGATACAAATATGTAAAACATACATGGTAATGTCCTAGAAAACATTATCTCTTAGATTTTTAGGGTCCAATGATACTCTAACATCAATTATCACATTCCAAATAATGTTTACTTCGTTAATGTAGACGTAAAAATATGATATAATAGCATTCAAGTTTATCTTTACCATGGCAACCAAAAATATATCTAGAATTAGTTCATATTTCACCTCTAATCAAGAGTAAAAACATATATCACAAAAATGAATAGAAATAGATCTATCAATGGGAAAATTCCAATTTATCATGTCAAAAATCACTATTGGCACAATCATTATATTAAATGACCTGAATAATTATATAGACTATACCAGCTCTTAAATGAAATATAGGTTATATGTGGACCCCACCCACAACTAGTGGAAAAATGATCTCAATGAAATAATAGAAAACATATAAGAACCCTATATTTGGTTATAAAAATCAGATATACATGGTATTGGATATTATTTCTTGATATCCACATTTCCCCGCCTCTAATAATCTACACACAACCTTGATGAACCGTCAAAATGCATTGTGGATATGACTAGAGATCCCCATAGTGATGTAATGTGTTTTAATAATAACACAACTTCCTTTTCATCCCACTATTTCTCTAGTTAATTATTTTTTAAGGATCCAATCAAATAGAGGAAATAATCATTTTCTCAACCCTCTAATGAGTTCTGTGGTTAAATCCACTTCCCAATTAGGAGGATATCCTAGGAAATAATTATAAAATAAAACATAGAATAGATTTAAAATATGAGGATATACATCTTAACATGATATATCATCAATAAATATTATATTATCCATATATGATATAATTACACAAAATTGTTAATCATTAAGGCGAGAACATCTATCCAGTAGATCCCACTCTCCAACATAAATTCCATTGCCATCATCAAAAGATGTAAATGATATTTGATGGAGGTAATATTCAATATAATCATAATCAATTACTAAATAATCCAACCAAAATATTTTATCTGAAAATTATGTTTCTAGTGAAATGAAATCCCAATGAAACCGATAACAATCATTTTTAAGTGTGAATTCACTATAGTAATGAATACCCTTTTATCACTTCTATAATGGAAAATCTATGATCATCAGCCCAAATTGGTAATACGTAATTATAAATAATCAAACAATGAACTAAAATCCCATAAAATAATTTAATATACCTAAATAAAATAAAGTTGTTGTCAACAAAAAATCCATCATAAGCATACTTTAAATTCAGGAAGCTTTGATATTCTAATATATTGAAGAATGATACATGAAATTAATCTTTCCAATCCTTAGGAACTGATTCCAATAATATCACTATTAATTTCAAAACTCCACTAGTTCTAATACCATTTACTTGGGGTAAAAATTCCCTAACATTGTCATGTAATTTATATACATGTCCAACTATTTATTTTCTGCAACATAGCTGGCCCTGTCAATTTTTTTCTATATCGTAGAATCCTAACTACATGACATTAGTTGAGTGTTATATCATAACTTTTGTATGTGTTCTAAAATTAAACAATATCAACATATTATAGGTGTTCAATCATAATTATGTCATTTATTTATTTTATTGAAACACTAAAACCACTTCACTAGTTTGTAGCACTAAAGATAAAAAACAATGATCTTTCTATACTACCCATAAGTTCCATAATAAAAATTCATGAAAACGTTCCACCTATTATAAGAAGATCCACTACCATTCCACATAGATGAAACATAGTAGCAAAAACATGATAACTCTTTCTATATTCCATAATTATGTCATTATTAATTCACTACATACAAAATGTTCATTGAAAGGACTACAATGACTAGTGACCTAATCTCATACATATGTCTATCCAAAAAATAATCAACTCAATAAACCTCATCCCATATAAATTTAATAAAAAAAGATAATATATTCAATAACTAGGTTTTATAATTCATCACCAATATACCATATTATTCCTGGTCAGTGAACTTTATTTCCTAGTCAATACACAAGGTCTCTGTAATGAAATAATTAGTGAAAATATTTTAGAATTATGTCCTAGTCATTATCATAAGTTGATCTTACTTGACCAAGATTTCCCACCTTATCTTTATTGATCCTTGAACCAATTAAAATTTAGGATTGACTCTCATGTTTTGATTTTTTACTATGTGGTAAAATATGTTTTGAAATGAGTTAACATACAACATTTTACCTGGGGGACACCCTCAAATGTAAATATCTATGTGTATTACAGATAAAAATATTTATTACTGTTAGAAATTGATTACCTAGTATGCGGAGGTTCCATAATAAATGATTGCATAACATTCTAAAATCTCAAATTGAGATAGTTATCCAATATATTCCCATAATCCACTAGTGTATATACACTAATATATAATGACCCAAGATTAACATGCATATACACTATATCCTTTTTATGAATATGTATTTCGTTATATAAACACATGCCTAATGAACATAATAGTTTAGTGTCTTTGGAGTCATTAAAACCTAAACTCATGTTCATTGGCGAGAAATGTCATCTCCTACAATGTTCTTCATAACTATCACCAATTTTAGAAGAGTATAAAAAAATAAATATCTTTAAATACTAATGAATTGAAACAAAAGAATATACGAGCTTATATAATCTGTAAGTGTTAATAAGGGAGATATTTAAGCATATCATATGAATAAGTGTATGATACCATGAGAATAACAACTAAAAATCATACCATTTAAAAAAATGATCTTAAATATGAATCATGGAATATTTAATTTCATTTCATAAGTGATTGTACAGGGATTCAATACTTTTTTCACCCTAGAATCAATGTATTAAACTAGTTTTGTATTGAAAATTAAAAAAAAATATAGAAAAATAATACATCCCAAATGATTATATTATTCTATGTATATCCCTATTAAGAAAATAAATTATACTTTTTTGGTGATTTCATTGTAGGAGGAGGTGAATTGGGGGCCGTATATGATAAATAAGGAATGTATGACAAACTGCATAGAATTCTAAGGGCATATATCCACTATTTTACATGTTTTGGGAACTCTGTGTTTTCTAATGGGATAATATATTTGTTTTGATCCTACATTTAGTGGGATATATCTCTTATGATGACCACCAAGCCCAATTCAATATGAAAGGGTCCGAATAGGGCTAATCTCTCCATAAAACCGAATCTGCTTGAAGTCAAATAATTGGTTCTATTTTTTGTGAATATTTTAGACTATAGTCATCAATTCGATACCAAATATAAACTGTTGGGGGGTCTCTTAAAGAATGTATCTCTATATCGAAGCCTTCCTAATTTTATCGTGTTTTAATGTTTGTATTTTCATAATAAATATTTAATATATTACTTTATTTCATTTGTTTTCTTATTTTTATTCAATTATATTCCTTCTTACTCATCCTCTTTGTGACATAAATCATGAGTATAAATTATATTTTGTAACATCATTTCTAAACCGTTACACCTGAAGTATGTTTCTATGATGACTATACCACCCATGAAAGAGTATTTCTTTTTAATAATTTTTCTGACTCATAAATTTTCCATTCATTTATTTTGAATCAATAAGCTATTTTATTTCACTAAATATGATCTATTGAAATATTTTCTAATTTAAATGAAACTATGAAATCAAATTAAAAGTTGACATAAAATTGAGGAGTTCGAGTATTGTGTGAATTGTAAGGGTGTGATCTTAATCAGTAATACAAAACAACGTGGGATAAATTTGTAGAGATCGACTAAAATCACCAAAATAAATTAATAATCATTTATATGTTAGATATGCTCCTTAATTTACCACTTAACATAATCAAACCTTAGTACATCAAACAAACCAGGGTGCAGTGATTGCATGTTCTAAAGATAGAATATGGTTTAAATAATTTCTTTTATTGGATATGTTAACTCTCATAGGGTTAATATGATAAAAAATTAGTGGATCATAATGAATTAGATATTAATTTAAATGATATTGATGAAAATATAAATGAATTGATATAGATAAATTGATTATTCCTTTTAAAAACAGTTTTCTAAAAAATCATTTTTACGTTGTATTTTATCTATCACATTTCAAAAACAAAAACCCAAAAAATACATTCTTCTTCCAACATACATATTCTATATTTATAAACAAAACCCCATATCATTTTATATAGTATTTATTTATTTTACCTTTATTTTCAGAATAACTTTATTATGTGATTTTAAATTACTTCATCATTTGAGTGATGACCAAGGTCACTCACTCTAATTCACCTATTTTCCCCAAAAACACACATCTTTTGAAACCTCATCCAAACAATTTATTTGGGGTGGTATGGTGTTGATGTTTAATGTGTCACCCCATACTTCTGAAGTAGGTAACATGAATTCTCAATGCATATGTGTGTCCCCAAATCCCTAATGATAGAATTTGGTACTCCAAACCTGCAAAATATTTCAACCATGGAAAAGTCCACTACAGTATGGGTCTTATCAGTCCTGATGGCCTTGGCCTTGACCCAATTTCTAAAATAATCAATAGTAAAAAAAATGTATATGAAACTAAATGATCTAGGAAAAGGGAGCATAAAATCAATTACCCATACATAAAAAAATATCACAGAATAATATGGATTGTTGGGGCAACACATTTCTCCACGAAATGTTTCCCACATGTTGACAATGTGAGAAAGAGGTAAAAAACACATGCGCATCATGGAATTATTTAGGCCAATAATTTCCAGAGTGCAAGAAATCATATCATTTGGTTGGGTTTCAATGTGTACCCCATAAGAAACTATATGGGAAAATGTAAAATAGAATCAAACTCTTGATCAAGAACACACCTCCTAAAAACATGGTCACTACACATTCCCCAGAGGAAGGGATCATCCCAAAAAAAATCATGACTAACACTTTAACTTTTGGACTTGATGTTTCATTAAATTTTCTCAAATCTCAGAGGATAAAAGATAGTTAACTAAATCAACATACCAAGGATATGTACCTAAGATGGATTAATGTTTCTCATCAGGAAAAGTGTCTCAATGTGGTACCTGGTCGAAGGTGTCAGCCTATAATATGTGATTAATACTACTAATGTGGTCCTACAACATATTTTATAAACCCTTTATATCAATTATCTCAATATCAAATTGTTGAAGGAGGATAAACCATCATATATACCTGGCATTTGTATCAGGATTCTTCAAGAGGTGCCTTAGAGCTTCACTGTTATAAAAAAACAACTATTTTAAATACCAATAAATATGAATGAAAATCATCTAAAGTAAATAATATGGAAAGAAAAACCATTTCTGGGGTTGTGTAGTTTAATTGGGCCCAATCCAATGTCCTAGAATCATAGGAAATCACATGTGAACATCTATCTACCCTTAATGATAATACATATCCAACTTAGAGGATTGGAACATCACACATTTTCACTAATTTAATGTCCCACCACGAGGGTTGTATGATTAGGGGAGTGGTTAGACACTACTTTAACACATCAAAAGATTCCCCTTATGAATTATAATGAATAAAAATAAAAATCCTATTTATATAATCACTTCATAGGTAGATTAATCTTACTAAAATATTTGATGAAGTGTCGAAAACATCCTACATTCCCTATAAAAAATTTAACATCACACACACATGAAAAATAGTGTAAGGATAAAAACATATCTACCATTTATCTATCAACCTATATCCTATATATTTACACTATATTCCCTTATAAAATATATGGCTCTACCATGAAATTCCACTTTTCATAGTTTAAGACCAGATTCTTCTCAATAAAATTATTAAATCCATTCCCAATCTAGTGATAAAATCATCAAATGACGACCCATTCACTGTAAAATCATCAGTAAATACTCATATGTATGTCTCATCAAAATCATAATAAATTACCATTATACATCTCTCAAAGGTTCAAGGGGTGTTTCAACATCTAAATGGAATCCTCAAGTAGAAAAATGTGGTGAATAGAAATGTGAATTTTACATTTTATTGATCCTATAAGGATTTAAAATGCTAAAAATATCCAGAAAATCCTTTAAATAAAGAATAACATGTCTTCCCAACTAGTTTTTCAACAATTTGATCAAATAATTGGAGGGTGTAACAGTCCTTTACAGTTTATTGATATAGTTACCTATAATCAATACACAGACACCAACTATTTTCACCGTCATTTTATCTAACTCCTTTTAATCATTCATAACAGTAGTAACACCACTTTTCATAGTCACAACATCAATGTGACTGAACTAATGGGAATCTAAAATGAGATAAATTATAAATTTAATGAGAAAATTTTAAGCATCTTTTTTTAAAAAAAATTGAAGGGTTTGATTCAGTCTTCATTGTGTCCACCTCAGTAGTTTAGACCATACTCTATAAGAATCCTATGCATGAAAATGGAGGGTATAAAACTTGATAGGTCAACCAAGGTCTACTTGATTGCCGCATTATTTTACCTCAAAAGATTCAAATTTTTTTCTTCATCTTCAAAAGTAATATTGTTAGTAATTAATTAATTTAGTCACTCACCACTTATTAAGAATGAGTATTTGATATTTGGGGGCAATTGATTAATTCCCACATAATGGGGTGTTGTATGGATTGAGACATAGAAGGAATTGATATATCTGCACATTGAAAATTAATACCAAAATATACAAAAGTAAAATTAGATAATAATGTATCAAATCCATAAGAATAATTAACCACAATTTCATAATCAGAGTACACATTATTAAAATCAGAATATGGAACCATTTCAAAATATAATCTAATATAGTTTTATTCATTTGAAACTTGTTTGGAAGTGCTCTTAGAAGTCAAAATAGAACCAATTGTCATAATCTATGTGAATATAGGGCAATAAAAATCCATGGAGTTATTACATCATGGTTCAAAATGGGTGATAGAAAAAGTATAATCATCATCTGAGGGGTACTACATGGATTCGATAACATTGAATTCACAACATCATCTCCATATTCCAACGAAAGTGTACCCTCATTGACATTTTTTAAATTTTTTGATGTTTTGAGGAAGGTCCCACCTATGATATAGGGATCATGATAACGTACCTAATAATTATAAATATGATGAATGTAAGAATCTATGGGAAATATCATGTCTCTTACCCGAACACGTACATCCTCAAGGACTCCCACTAGATATGTTGGAGATCTTTTTGCCAACTTCTCCACTAATATTTTCGGGTTTAACTCACCAACTCATAAAGAAAAGAAAAACAGGTGAGGAATCACATTTACGGAATCACCTAAACCACATAAGGTATCCAAAAAAGTGTAACTTCCCTATGGTACAGAGTATGGTGAATATCCCCGTATCCTTACACATTGTTGGAATTTATTGAGATTGTGTAATGAGTGCAGATGTGTTATTCCCAATATTTATCCTCTCTTTTCCCTTGAGACATATTCAATTTGTACAATATTCTTTTTAGACTTCAGCATACCTAGGTATTTTCTTAATAACTCCAAGTAGTTGGATGTTGATCTCAACACGCTTAAATGTGACCAAAACTACTTTTTTCATAGCCTATTTAGCCATATTTCTTTTTGAAAAACTCTATTTGGAAAAATGGGGTTGTGAGGAACTTCATCAAGCTTTTTATTACCTTTATCTTTATATTTTTGTTTCTTATTAGTTGTTCTTCAATAGTGCTTGTCCATATGTGAGGTGAATCCAAGTGGGATGATACCTTCATATGTATCAATTATTTTCTTCCCACTTATAAATGTGATGTCATTGACATTTACATTGATATTTGGAGTATATTGAGAAGGAAGATTTTTTGTGTTCTTAATTACCAGCTCATGGAGGGAATTGTTAGTCTGTCTCAATCGAGTCTTTAACTCCCTCATCTTAGAACCTTGACTCTTCTCTTCATTCCATTGAGTAAGAAAATTTTGATTCAAAATATCATCAATATTAGAATCTACATTTGTTTTAGAAGTCAGATTTTTTGTCTTATTTACACTTCAACTTCAAATCTCCTTTGGGTTTGTTGGAAGCCCTATTTATAAGGCCGAGGCTGTTGGAGATTTTATAGAAAAGGGACCCTTTTTTTTTGTCCAGAGCCATACCTCATGTCTCATTGATGCATCCACCATTGGTTGTTTGTTGGTGAAAATGAATCATGTTTCTTTTGGGGATGTGGTTGTCGTGGTAGATGATATGATCCCAAATATAATACTACCGAACAATCTTCTATTTCATGTAGTTGTGGGTAAAATTATTTGGGTGGTTTATTTCAGTGAAAATGCCACAAGGCCTTATTAGAGAGGGTTGGGATGCCTTCTAAGACTAATAAATCTATCTCACCATTTTTTCAATTATTCTAAATTATTATCAATAAAATGATTTTCAAGAGAAGAAGGATATATGTGATGTACTTATCTCACATGTGATGTACATGTATCACCAAAAAATTGGGAGTTTTTTCCATCATGATGGTCAACGCACATGCAGTTGTTGTTTTTTGTCGACCAATGCCCCTATATTTGTGGAATCTATCATGCTTCTCTTTATTGGTGTGAGGCCTTCATAGATATATTGAATGAGGAGTTTCACACTGATTTAGTGATGTGGTTATCTTGTAAAAAAATTCTTGAATCACTCCCAGTATTAATACATTGAATCCTCTAGTGATTTCAAGATCCCAGAGATCAATTTATGAATGGAAGTGGTCCTTAATGCTTTAAAAATTCAATGTATGAAAATACATTTTAAATAATTCTAACATGTTACAGAATCAAGTTTTATATAATACATATTATCATTTGTAGTTCCATCAAGTGATAATGGGAAGTCTCTTAGTTTTATTTGATTTTAGAAGGCATTTCTTCGTTTTAGGGTTGAGAAATCCACATTAAATTAATTAAAAAAAATTGATCATCGTGAGATAATTCATGAAATTTTGGAATAATTTTAAATAAACCAGGTTTCATTTAACTATTTGATTTATTATTTGGGAATTCAATATAATTTTGTTGATAATAAATATCTGGTGGATCCAATTCATGAATGGATATATTAATTTATTTATTATTTTTTACAGCAATTGATTATTATTTTATGTTGTTTTTAGAAGTGTTTTCTATTTCTGTTTTCATATAGTGGATGAATTCCCCAGTTGGGTAAATTTTGACACTTATCATAGAACATGCTTGGCTGATTCGAGCCCTAAGGTTGCATTAAATCTCATGGTTTAGATCAAAGAGATCTTCAGGATGGGATGGTGTAATAAATCATATAAATTGGTAATATTAAACTATTATATTATGATAATATGTTTCAATTGATAGTCTAATTGAGTTGTAAAAAGTGATGAAAGATAGAAGAAAATGAAAAAAATGAGAATGGGGGAATAAGAAAGAAGAAGGAGGAATGAAGAGAAAACATCATTAAAAAAATTAATTTAAACAAATAACTCTAATTTGTTGAATAAAATACCTTCCTCCTTAGAAAAAACACCAATTTGAAAGCGGAAATCATGGCCTCTTTCAAATGATGTCTGGTTTTTTGGTACTTAGTTGTAGGAGAGTGGCTGACCAATTTCATCATAGGAATTAAGTACTATCATTTTGGACCTATAGAGGAGTCCTCTCATCATTATGGAGGTTATGAAACTCTATATACTCATTGGTGTAGCTCATGAATATTGGATTCCTACATCGAAGCCTTCCTCTTTTTCTCATTTTGTAATGTACGAGTTTTCATAATAATATTCCTTGTTCATATTATATTTAGTCGATTTTCTTCTATTTTTTTCAATTTTATTCTTCCTTAGCCATCCAATTTTGAATATAAATCATGAGTAGAAACAATATTACATTATACCATTTATAAAACATTGCACATTAAATTCGTTTCAATGATGACAATACCGCCCATGGAAGAGTAATTATCTTTAGTAATTGGCTTGCCTCATAAATTATTCATTCATTTACATTGAATCTATAAGATACCTTAATTCGAATAATTATCTCTAGTAATTGGGTTTTTAATTTAAATGAAACTAACCAAGAAATAGAACACTTTACACAAAACACATGAGGTCGAGTATAATGTGGATTGTGAGATATAAATCATAATCGGTAATACAATCCCACATGGGAAGAATTTGTAGAGTTAATATATAGTCCCCAAACTCAATTAATACTTATTTATAGAGTAAATATGTGACCTAATTTACTAATAATAATAATATAGACTTTTTACATCAAAAAAATCAGGGTGCTGTGATTGCAAGTTTTGAAGAAATGTTAATGTTTAAATAAATTCATCTTTTTTGTTAACATAACTCTCGCAGGGTTAGAGGGTTAAAAAATTTGGGGATCACAATTAAATGGATATAAATTTATATTATAATGATAAATACATAAATAAAGGGATAAAATTAGATTAATTATTCCCTTTTAAAATAATTTTCAAAAAAATCATCTCATTTCATTTTCACAATCAAATTTCAAAAAGCAGAACCAGAAAAATACAATCTTCTTACATTATACTTCTTATAGCTATATAAAAATAACCCCCCAACACTTTATGTAGTGTGAATTTTATTCAAAATTATTTACAAAATAACATTAATATGTTGTTTTAAATTACATCCTCTTTTTTTCAGATGTCCTTAGTCATCCACTTTACTACACCTAAGTTCCAAACAACAACACATCATTTAAAACTTCCCACGATAGTGCCTTTCATATTTGATCTTATTCATTAATAAAGAATCACATATGATATTTTTTTATAGTTAAAATATAGTCAAAAAAATAAATTATTCATCCATTTAAAAGTGTCTATGTTTCCTAATTTACCAATAACTATAATATATCCTTAGTTCTTCAATCAAAGAAGGGTGTTGCGATTGCTTGTTCTAAAGCTTGCATAAGGTATTTGTATTTTAATATTCACAGTTAATTTAACACTAGTAGGGTTTCAGGGTTAAATAACAAGGGTATCATAATTAAGTTTATATTAATTTAATTGATAATGATTAATAACTAAATAAATTGGTAGATTAAGATCAATTTCTCTATTTAAAAATAGTTTTCTAAAAAACATCCTCTCGTTGTGTTTTCTCAATCACATTTCATAAACAAAAAAACAAAACAAAAAATACATTCTTATTCTAGGATAAATCTTAAATATCTATAAATAGAACCCCCCATCCATTTAAGTAGTGTGTATTTCTTTTATCTTTGTTTTCAAAACACCTTTAATATGTTTTTTAAAATTGATTCCTCTTTTGAGAAATGACCATGGTCAGCAACATTGCTACACCTAAGTACCCAAAAAACATACATCATTTGATAGAAACCTCAATATCATATTACAAATTGGAGCCATTTCAGGGGTGGAAATTATTTTATTAAACTAATTAGAGGTATTTTTTCTATTCATTATTCCTTCTTCATTTCTCTCTCAGTTTTCTTGTATGTTTTTTATTTCATTCATTTATCTTTTCTTCTCTATTAGACAATCAATTGAAACTTAATATCATGATATTATTCTCTAATATTATTAATTTCATTGATTTTTGACATGATCCAATCCCAATGATCTCTTTTATTTGGACCCTGAGGTTTAACGCAACCTTACTAATGGAATCAGAAAATATAGGTCAATGAGAAGTGTCTACATTTACCCAACATGGAAATTCTTCCACTATATAAACATTTAAATTGGAAACACTTATAAATTCAACTTAAAATAAGAACAAATTTCTGCAAATAATAATAATGAACCTAATAGAACCGTTTTATAATTGGATACACCAGATTTTAGTTATCAAACATATTTAATTGCATACCCAAATCTAGAATCAGACATTAAACTAAAATCTGGGATAATTCACCTTCTCCAAAAATTTCAAGGATTATCTGAGGGGGACCCAATTTTTTTTTGTAAGAACCCGGTTTTTTCTACGAAAGACTTTGGAATATTCTTGATGATATTCCAGAGTAGCGCCTTCAGACGGCGTGCGATTTCGGGCCCCGGAGTGGCCGAAATTAAATTTTCAGTGCGTTCACACTGGAAACACAAAATAAATGAGATAACTCCTAAACGGTGATCCGGATCAGGTATCCGAGTGTACGGATGGGTCCGGAATGGGGTTTTTACCCTAAGAGCGACATAAAACTTCTCGGTGCGGGATGTTTGGACACCTCGCCCGCTCCCGGAACGTTAAACGGATAAATAAATTAAATTATTTGTTTAATGGAGAAACACAGGTATCTCCTAAACGGTGGCTCGGATTGGAAAACTGAGGGCACCGTTGAGTTCGGAGCATGTCTTTTACCCTAGGAGGGGTATAATTTTCGCGGGCGCGGGCCGTTTGTGAAAAAATGTCTCCAGGGGCGTTTTCGTAATTTAGCGGCTTCAGATGTTAAATTTTATAACTTTTGAACGGGGTCTCAGATTAAAATTCCGAGACCGTAGTTTTTCTCGGGAGGTGGTGTTTACCCTAAGGGAGGCTTAACCGCGACCCCGTTGGGAGTTCGGGTTCGGGCTGACGGGTGGGTGGTTAAGCGTTTTCTATTTAAACGCTTAACACACCCACTCCCTCTTCTCCTACCCCTCCCCCCCTGGCAGACCTCCTCTCCCTCTCCTCCTCCACCTCCGGAGAGATGCTCCGGCAAGACAGCTCCGGCGAGGCGTGGTGGCCGGCGGATCGCCGCGAAGCTTCGGGCGAAGCCCCGCGAGGTAGGATGTTGCGTTGCATTTTCTATTCCCGTACATAATTTGAGCTCGTTTTGTACTGTCGATTCCTCGTAAAAATTTTGATCAAAGCACATTAATGCGTAGTAGAGTAAATTATCTTTCTGACGCATCTTTCGGATTTCAATTCCGAGTCCCGAGCTGCTCACGGATGATCGCCGAAGTTTGCGGAAATGGGGGGATCGGCCGGACGACGCGGCGAGGGCGGACGGTGCGACAGGGGTGTCTGGCGGGGTGTCCGCGGGCGGCCGCGGGTGTCTGGTGGAGCGCCTGGACGAGGCCGGGGCACGGCGTGCCTTCAGCCGCGGGTGAAGGGGGGGCGGCATCCAGAGGAGGCCGGCGCTAGGCCGAGCGCCTCGGCGCGCCGGCGAGTCGCCAGGGAGCGGCGACTCTGGGGTCGCATCGCGCGACCCCTATGCGGCGACAAAGACCCACGCCGCGCGGGTCTTCACGCGGTGGCCGCGACAGGCCCTCGTGGCCTGTCTGCGCGGAGACGGCGTGTCCGCGGCCGGCACGCGCGGCTAAGCCGCGGGCCGGCCCAGGCCGGTCCAGCCCCAGGGGTCTTCCCCCTCGGTGTTCGGACACCCGTAATTTCCGCTACTGGTGTCCGTTTTGAGCGCCGTCTGCGGCGGTGGAACCGTATTGACGAGACAGTCTTTTTGAGATGGTTTCGGGAATTTTTAATTCCCGAAACGAGGGGTCGCAGAGGCGCGACGTGTCCTTAAGTGGACGAGCGTAATCCCCGAGATTCTTGTTTTGGACGGCGCGGACGCATCTGACGTCCGTTTTGAGCGCCGACAGTGGCGTTGGGACCCTAGCATCGAGGCGGAGGGTTCCAGGGTAGTTTTAGGCGTCAAGGCCAAAGTTGAGGCATGGGCCCCACGACCCGTCTTTTGAGCTGCGTGCAGCTAGTAGCGACTTTTTCCTCGGACAGCCGTTCGGGGCGTGCGAGCAGTCAATGTTGGGTGTTTTTACGAGGGCAACGCGTTGGCACGGTCTGCCTGCTGTAATTCCGCACGATGGTGCGGCCCCCGCGAGGGCCGTTTCGGGAGTTGACAGTGATTTCCAGCTTTATCACCGGGCGACCGTTTTGGACAAGGGGATAGTCCATTTCATGTACTTTTTTGAGAGGATCACAATGGTGCGATCCGTTCATTGAGTTTCAGGACCGGGATGCAGGTCCCACGTGGTCCCGCTCGTGTGCGGTGCATCAGGATGAACCTTTTTCTCCGGATATCCGTTGCACTCAAGTGAGTAGTGATTTTGATGTGTTTTCCCGAGGGGATCGCAATGTTGCGATGCGCCCGACTGTTTTCGGGGCCGAGGCTCGGGATCACGGGACGTCGTTCGGGCGTGAGGCGGTGTTGGTGACTTTTCTGTCAGGTATCCGTTGGAGGCGAGTAAGTAGTCGATCTTGCGTGTTTTTCCATGAGGATTACAACGGTGTGATCCGTTTGGTCGTGTGGATCCTCTTTCGCGATATTGTTGAATGTGGAAGCATGGAAGGTGCTCTAGCGGTGGTTCGCCCTACCTCATTTGTAGCGGACCCTTGGCGTGTGATCGCGCACTCTTGGGAGAGTGATATAAATGGTTCATGAGATGTGGTTGGTCATGCCTGGGCCTTTGAGGTGGAGTTGTTACGTCACGCCTTCGCGTTGACGTTGGGTGCCGTGTGCACGATAGCCTTTGGGCTGGAATGAGGTATACTCCGGGAGTATACGAGAGCACTTGGGGGTACGTGTGGTTTGTACCTGAGATGTTCGTGCGCTTGGTTGGGGTTGACTTGGGGCCACACGTCGTGTGAGCCCCATGTGCGTGCCGTGTTCTGCTTTGTGTACTTGGACCTCTCGTGGCGTAGAGGGTCCCTTTGTTCTCATTTGTTTGTCTAGCAGGGTGGAGTTTATTTCCCCTTGCTTTGTGCTCGTCTGTTTGACTAGCAGGGTTAAATTTCCCATGACCTGGTGCTCTTTTGTCTGACCAGTAGGGTTGAGCGGTCTCCCCCTGGTCTTGTGCTCGATGGTTTGGCTGGCAGAGATGGTTTGGTTCCTCTGCTTCTTTGGCTGTGAGGGGTTGTAGTACTGTGCCCTTTCATCGGACTGCGACACCGTCTGCGACTACGGGTGTTCGTGCAGCGTGGGAATTTCCCCCACTTTTTGGGAAGAGGTGTCTCGGTCCGCTTCGACAGTGACTCAGCGGAATGGAGCAGGATCTCCTTGTGAGGCCTGGGGAGTTTCTCCCGTTGCTCCGTGTTCCCTGGTAGAGTTTGTGGTTTCGATGTGACCAACACTTTACGCGGGCACCGATCCTCTACCCAGGAGGTTGTTCCAGCATGACTGAGGTTGTTCTAGCAGAGCTGAGTTTGTTTCCAGCAGGGATGAGGTTGTTTCGAGCATGGCTCGCCAGTGGGTTACCATCCATCAGGGATGGCCAGTACAGCAGTGTTTACCGAGCAGTACCATCCAGCAGGGATGGCCAGAGCAGTTTCGGGCTTACCTCCAGCGGGGCTGGGCAGTGGTCCCTGATGCCGGGCTTACCTCCAGCGGGGCTGGGCTATGGTCCCCGATGTCGGGCTTACCTCCAACTGGGCTGGCCAGTGGTCCCCGATTCCGGACTTACCTTCAACTGGGCTGGGTAGTTGTCCCCGATGCCGGGTTACCTCCAGCTGGGCTGGGCAGTGGTCCCATCGCTGACTTTAGCCGGGTCGCCCTCCAGTGGATTACCCTGTTATGGGACTGGGCAGTGTGGCACCCGTAGACTTTCCAGGTCTCCCTATAGTGGGGACTCGTTGACTTCTAGGGATCCTCCAGCGGAGCTGGGCAGGGGGTCGCCTGTCGACTTTGAGAAGATCTCTTGACTGCGGGGCAATGACGTGTTGTGGTTGACGTTCCCCCAGAACTCTCAAGTACAGGGAGCACTTTCCCCCCACCAAGACGCGTCCTTGTGACGCGACCTAAAACCGTGTGGGTGAGTCAGTGCCACCCAAAGCAGATAGTGTCGAGGTGTGGTGATTGAGCCCCTTGGATTGCGGTTCGGGGCAGACGTGCGGGATGCTGGGCATCGATGGTGTTACTTCTGGGACTGTTGGCTACTCTTTCTTGGGCTGAGATATGGGACGGAGATCCCCTTACGAGTTTGTTCAGGCTTCTTGACAGATCATACATATGTATATACCTTGTTTCCGGCACCCACTTCTTGGGTTTGGGTACTCTCCTTCCAGGAGAGGCGAAGACGCACAGGGTATGCCACGTGCTTTCCATGTCTAGCTTCTCATGGTTGGACGAGTCTACTCTCCTACTATAGGTAGTGAAGACTCGACGAGAAGTTCATCTTCTCACCGTTTCCAGCTCCTTGTGTCTGGATGAGTCTACCTTCTTTCCTCTTGTTGGGTTGAGCTGGACTCTTTACTGCACTACTTGTTGTACTCCTTTACTTTTCTGTTCTCTCTACTGCTCACCCTTCGGTACCTCCTTTTGTTGCCCCCTCGAGCCTTCGGGGTATCCTACTGAGTATTTTTATATTCACCCCTGCTTTGGCTTTGCCCGCACTTGGTGTGCCCTTGCAGATGATGAACAGGTGGAGCATGAATTCAGTAGAGCGTAGGAGCTTGGGAGCTTGGACCGCGTGCGATGGTCGTGGCCAGGTTCCAGGTGGGAGACCCTTCAGCAGTTTCTTTTGTTTACCTATTGCCGGTTTGTGGCACTTTTTGGTTGGGAGCGTGTTTTTCCCCTTTTCTTTTCAGTTTGTACTTTGTACTTGTAGAGGTCGATGCACTTTGTGGTATTTATGTAGCAGTTGCCCTTTCCTTTTCTTTGCAAGTCTTTACTTTTACTCTGAACTGTTGCATTGAGTGTGCTGCGTGTGTGTGTACAGGTGCTTAGGAAAATGCCTCCCCGAGTTATTGTGCCTTCGGCACTGGTCGCCAGCCCTTGGCCTATGGAGGCGGGCCTGGGGTAGTTGCGGCTCGAGCCCGGGTAGGGTCGGGTCGTGAAAAAGTGGTATCAGAGGGAGGTTCATTCCTTGGGATGTTGTGCGGACGTCCCTAAAATAAAAGGAATTGGTTGGGATTTATGGAAACAGTGTTAACATGTCTCGAGAGCGGCTCTCAGGCCAGGGAGTCCAGTGATGGTGCGGCGGCCGACATATCCATTCACCAGGACCTTGATAACCCGCTTGTCGACTCGGCATGCTGAGACACTTGTTGCAGTGAAAATTGGTTTGTGCATCACATAGGATCGAGTCTTTGACTGTCCTTCTTGAGTCAGCTCCCCATCGTTGTTGTTTTTGTTATATACATATATGCTCATCTGACCGCGGCACTCCTTGATAATTTTCAGGATGTCTCCGTGAGGACAGCCAGCCAGGATACCAGCTTTGGTTCGTGACGATGACCATGTGAGCTACGAGGCCACAGTCCAAGACCCATCTTGCGATCCCCTTTCTCTGGGTGGGCCGGTAGCAGCACCCCCACCTGTTGAGCAGTAGGCAGTTTCAACAGATCAGGCTGAGCTTGAGCGTAGGTTGAGCGCACTCCGTGAGTTCCAGCGGCAGAGACCGCTGAGGTTCAGTGGTGAGCCAGACCCTCAGGCAGCAGAGGTTTGGCTTGAGGCAGTGGTTCGCCTTTTCAGGCTTGTGCAGACGTCGACAGACCAGAGAGTGGCTTTGGAAGCCACCCTTTTTCGTGGAGCAGCTTGGCGTTGATGGAGTCTGGTGACTCAGTTTCTTGATGAGTCGTCATTTTCGTTGGACGACTTACAGTTGTTGCTCCGTGAGGAGTTTTGCCTCTCCCGCTTGCGCTCTGTTCGGATTCAGGAGCTCCTGCAGTTTCAGCAGGGAGGGATGACGGTGGCCGAGTACACGGCTAGTTTTGCAGACCATGAACACTTTTACCCGGACTTGGTCCATGACGACAACTTCCGAGCGCGAAAGTTTTAGCAGGGTCTCCGCCGAGAGATTCGTGCTGTCATAGTACCCTTGGGCATTTCCGCATATGTCGGGGTGCTAGAGCAGGCGCTGGTGACAGAGGGCTTCCTATCATGTTTTGCGGTTGGTAGTGGCAGTGGGCGCGATGGACCCGGGACGTCTGCCATAGCTAGTAGGCGCCGGAGGACAGGACCTCGATGCAGGTGGCTTTCCCACTGCCGGTTTCGGAGACGTGGTCGTATACCACTGTGGCGAAAAGGCGCAGGGTCTCAGCCGAGGATGCCTTTCCGTGAGTGGATCCCGGGCCGTGGTCGTATACCACAGTGGCGCCAGAGGGCACCAGTGCAGCCCAGAGAGAGTCAGTGCTATGCTTGTGATGGGCGAGGTCACTTGGCACGAGACTGCCCGACCCGAGTTGCTGGGAGCTTCGGGCAGGCAGCAGGTGCACCACCATGACAGAGGCAGCGCCGTGATCGGAGTAGTACCCAGAGAGGTGGTGCTAGCAGAGGAGCGGGAGGATCTGGTAGTGTGGGATGACGTTATGAGGTCTTCCCATCACCACTAGGGGGTCCACGTCAGGCACCATGAGCTAACAGGTGGGACCGCAGGCAGCCGCGAGCTTTGGATGTCTACGATCCAGCAGAGCATGAGGAGATAAGAGGTATGCTCTACAGCTCTTCTACCTTTTTGCAGTAGAATTGTTAGACTCTGTGTGTGATCTACTTTTCTCCCGGCTCCTTGTTTGAGGTGTTACCAGGGTGACGCAGGGCGTCGGGTGTGACCCTGTGTTGGTGAGGAAAAAGGCGTGAGACCTTTTCCTTTAGTCGATGGTGTTGACTCCTTCGCCTTTTGAGCATGTAAGAGAGAATCGACTGTGGAACCTTGCGTGACCAGATATCCTTGGGTGTTTCACCATATGGATATTCTGAAAGAGGGAATCACCGGGCCTTGTTCCAGGTGCGGGCGGTGATTCCAGTCACGGCTTGCGACGTAGAGGTTTGACCGGGGAGGTGAGCTACCCCCGAGGGCCTTCGGGCCGTTTGAGACCGTGTAGAGGGATGGAGAGGCTTTATACTTCCTTTCCCTAACCCCAAGGTCTGGAGTGGGTGCACGACATCGAAAAGGGCCGACCTCGCTTGAACGGATCAATCCTTTGGTCTTTTTGCGGTGACGCAGAGCTATGTGTGGGTTCTTCTGGGTATGGGAAAGCCAGGTGTGGGCTTCGTACCCTGTATTGCTCCCTAGTTTTTCTTTTCGAGGAAGAAAAGCTTGAAGGAGGGAATTATGTAAGAACCCGGTTTTTTCTACGAAAGACTTTGGAATATTCTTGATGATATTACAGAGTAGCGCCTTCAGACGGCGTGCGATTCCGCGCCCCGAAGTGGCCGGAATTAAATTTTCAGTGCGTTCACACTGGAAACGCCAAATAAATGAGATAACTCCTAAACGGTGATCCGGATCAGGGATCCGAGTGTACGGATGGGTCCGAAATGGGGTGTTTACCCCAGGAGTGACATAAAACTTGTCGACGCGGGATGTTTGGACCCCTCGCCCGCTCCCGGGACGTTAAACGGATAAATAAATTAAATTATTTGTTTAATGGAGAAACATAGGTATCTCCTAAACGGTGGCTCGGATTAGAAAACCGAGGGCACCATTGAGTTCGGAGCGTGCCTTTTACCCTAGGAGGGGTATAAGTTTCGCAGGCGCGGACCGTTTGTGAAAAATGGCTCCAGGGGCGTTTTCGTAATTTAGCGGCTTCAGATGTTAAATTTTATAACTTTTGAACGGGGTCTCGGATTAAAATTCCGAGACTGCCGTTGTGCTTGGGATGTGGTGTTTACCCTAAGGGAGGCTTAACCGCGGCCCCGTCGGGAGTTCGGGTTCGGGCTGACGGGCGGGTGGTTAAGCGTTTTCTATTTAAACGCTTAACACACCCCTCCCTCTTCTCCTACCCCTTCCCCCTGGCAGCCCTCCTCTCCCTCTCCTCCTCCACCTCCGGCGAGACGCTCCGGCGAGACAGCTCCGGCGAGGCGTGGTGGCCGGCGGATCGTCGCGAAGCTTCGGGCGAAGCCCCGCGAGGTAGGATGTTGCGTTGCATTTTCTATTCCCGTACCTAATTTGATCTCGTTTTGCACTGTCGATTCCTCGTCAAAATTTTGATCAAAGCACATGAATGCATAGTAGAGTAAATTATATTTCCGACACATCATTCAGATTTCAATTCCGAGTCCCGAGCTGCTCACGGATGATCGCCGAAGTTTGCGGGAAATGGGGGGATCGGCCGGACGGCGCGGCGAGGGCGGACGGTGCGGCAGGGGTGTTTGGCGGGGTGTCCGCGGGCGGCCGCGGGTGTCCGGTGGAGCGCCTGGACGAGGCCGGGGCGTGGCGTTCCTTCAGCCGTGGGAGAAGGGGGGGCGGCCTTCAGAAGAGGCCGTCGCTAGGCGGAGCGCCTCGGCGCGCCGGCGGGTCGCCAGGGAGCGGCGACCCCGGGGGCGCGTCGTGCGACCCCTGTGCGGCGACAAAGACCCGCGCCGCGCGGGTCTTCATGCGGCGGCCGCGACACGCCCTCGTGGCCTGTCTGCGCGGGGACGGCGTGTCCGCGGCCGGCCCACGCGGCTAAGCCGCGGGCCGACCCAGGCCGGTCCAGCCCCAGGGGTCTTGCCCCCTCGGTGTTCGGACACCCGTAATTTCTGATACAGGTGTCCGTTTTGAGCGCCGTCTGCGGCGGTGGAACTGTATTGGCGAGACGGACTTTTTGAGATGGTTTCGGGAATTTTTAATTCCCTAAACGAGGGGTCGCGTAGGCGCGACATGTCCTTAAGTGGACGAGCGTAATCCCCAAGATTCTTGTTTTGGACGGCGCGGACGCGCCCGACGTCCATTTTGAGTGCCGTCAGTGGCGTTGGGACCCTAGAATCGCGACAGAGGTTTACAGGGGGTTTCAGGCGTCGAGGCCGAAGTTGAGGCGCGGGCCCCATGGCCCATCTTTTGAGCTGCGTGCAGCTAGTAGCGACTTTTTCCTCGGACGTCCGTTCGGGGCGTGCGAGCAGTCGATGTTGGGTGTTTTTATGAGGGCAACGCGTTGGCGCGGTCTGCCCGCTATAATTTCGCACGATGGTGCGGGCCCCGCGAGGACTGTTTTGGGAGTTGACGGTGATTTCCAGCTATATGACCGGGCGACCGTTTTGGACAAGTGGATAGTCCATTTCGTGTAATTTTTCGAGAGGATCGCAACGGTGTGATCCGTTCGTTGAGTTTCGAGACCAGGATGTGGGTCCCACATGGTCCCGCTCATGTGCGGTGCGTTGGGATGCACCTTTTTCTTCGGATATCCGTTGCACTCAAGTGAGTAGTTCTTTTGACGTGTTTTCCTGAGGGGATCGCAATGGTGCGATGCGCGCAACTGTTTTCGGGGCCGAGGCTCGGGATCACGGGACGCCGTTCGGGCGTGAGGCGGTGTTGGTGACTTTTCCGTCGGGTATCCGTTGGAGGCGAGTAAGTAGTCGTTCTCGCGTGTTTTTCCGCGAGGATTACAACGGTGTGATCCGTTTGGTTGTGTGGAGACTCTTGTGCGATATTGTTGAATCTGAAAGCATGGAAGGTGCTCCAGCGGTGGTTCGCCCTACCTCATTTGTAGCGAACCCTTGGCGTGTGATCACGCACTGTTGGGAGAGTGATATAAATGGTTCATGAGATGTGGTTGGTCATGCCCGGGCCTTTAAAGTGGAGTTGTTACATCACGCCTTGGCGTTGACGTTGGGTGCCGTGTGCATGATAGCCTTTGGGCTGGAACGAGGTATACTCAGGGAGTATACGAGAGCGCTTGGGGGTACGTGTGGTTTGTACCTGAGATGTTAGTGCGCTTGGTGGGGGTTGACTTGGGGCCACACATCGTGTGGGCCCCATGTGCATGCCATGTTCTGCTTTGCGTACTTGGACCTCTCGCGGCGCAGAGGGTCCCTTTGTGCTCGTTTGTTTGGCTAGCAGGGTGGAGTTTATTTCCCCTGGCTTTGTGCTCGTCTGTTTGACCAGCAGGGCGGAGTTTCCCCTAGCCTGATGCTCTTTTGTCTGACCAGTAGGGTTGAGCGGTCCCCCCTGGTCTTGTGCTCGATGGTTTGGCTGGCAGAGATGGTTTGGTTCCTCTGCTTCTTTGGCTGTGAGGGGTTTCCTTACTGTTCCCTTTCACCGGACTGCAACACCGTCTGCGACTACGGGTGTTCGTGCAGCGTGGGCGTTTTCCCCACTTTTTTGGAAGAGGTGTCTCGGTCCGCTTCGACAGTGACTCAGCGGATTGGAGCGGGATCGCCTTGTGAGGCCTGGGGAGTTTCTCCCAATGCTCTGTGTTCCCTGGTAGAGCTTGTGGTTTCAGTGTGACCAACACTTTACGTGGGCACCGATCCTCTACCCAGGAGGTTGTTCTAGCATGGATGAGGCTGTTCTAGCAGAGCTGAGTTTGTTTCCAGCAGGGATGAGGTTGTTTCGAGCAGGGCTCGCCAGTGGGTTACCATCTAGCAGGGATGGCCAGTACAACGGTGTTTACCGAGCAGTACCATCCAGCAGGGATGGCCAGAGCAGTTCCGGGCTTACCTCTAGCGGGGCTGGGCAGTGGTCCCCGATGCTGGGCTTACCTCCAGCGGGGCTGGGTAGTGGTCCCCGATGCCGGGCTTACCTCCAGCTGGGCTGGCCAGTGGTCCCCGATGCCGGGCATTCCTCCAGCTGGGCTGGGCAGTGGTCCCTGATGCCGGGTTACCTCCAGCTGGGATGGGTAGTGGTCTCGTCGCCGACTTTAGCCGGGTCTCCCTCTAGTGGATTACCCTGTTACGGGACTGGGCAGTGTGGCACCCATCGACTTTCCGGGTCTCCCTGTAGTGGGAACCCGTTGACTTCCAGGGATCCTCTAGCGGGGTTGGGCAGGGGGTCGCCTGTCTACTTTGAGCAGATCTCTCGACTGTGGGGTAGTGACGAGTTGTGGTTGACGTTCCCCCAGAACTCTCAAGTACGAGGAGCACTTTTCCCCCACCGAGACGCATCCTTGTGACGTGACCTAAAACCGTGCGGGCGAGTTAGTGCCACCCAAAGCGGATAGTGTCGAGGTGTGGTGATTGAGCCCCTTGGCTTGTGGTTCGGGGCAGACGTGCGGGATGCTGGGCATCGATGGTGTTACTTCTGGGATTGTTGGCTACTCTTTCTTGGGCTGATCTATGGGATGGATATCCCCTTACGAGTTTGTTCGGGCTTCTTGACAGAGCATACATATGTATATACCTTGTTTCCGGCACCCACTTCTTGGGTTTGGCTACTCTCCTTCCAGGAGAGGCGAAGACGTGCGGGGTATACCACGTGCTTTCTGTGTCTAGCTTTTCATGGTTGGACGATTCTACTCTCCTACTATAGGTAGTGAAGACTCGACGAGAAGTTCATCTTCTCACCGTTTCTAGCTCCTTGTGTCTGGATGAGTCTACCTTCTTTCCTCTTGTTTGGTTGAGCTGGACTCTTTACTGCACTCCTTGTTGTACTCCTTTACTTTTCTGTTCGCTCTACTGCTCACCCTTCAGTACCTCCTTTTGTTTCTCCCTCAAGCCTTCAGGGTATCCTACTGAGTATTTTTATAGTCACCCCTGCTTGGGCTTTGCCCGCACTTGGTGTGCCCTTACAGACGATGGATAGGTGGAGCGTTACTTCAGTGGAGTGTAGGAGCTTGGGAGCTTGGACCGCGTGCGGTGGTCGTGGCCGGGTTCCAGGTGGGAGACCCGTCAGTAGTTTCTTTTGTTTACCTATTGCCATGTTGTGGCACTTTTTGGTTGGGCGCATGTTTTTCCCCTTTTCTTTTCAATTTGTACTTTGTACTTGTAGTGGTCGATGCACTTTGTGGTATTTATATAGCAGTTGCCCTTTACTTTTCTTTGGTTGTCTTTACTTTTACTCTGCACTGTTTCATTGAGTGTGATGCGTGTGTGTGTACAGGTGCTTAGCCGAAGGCCTCCCCGAGTTATTGTGCCTTCGGCACTGGTCGCCAGCCCCTGGCCTATGGAGGCAGGCCTGGGGTAGTTGCGGCTCGAGCCCGGGTAGGGTCGGGTCATGACATTTTTAATGAATTTAATGTTGTTTTCTAAAACATAAAACCGAAAAATGTCTCTAATGATCAAATAAAACTAATAAAATTCCAATTCTTACTTGATGGATCTAGAAAGGATTTAATGTATTGTTTAGAACATAAATATATTACAAATTGGAATGATTTAAAATTTCATTTAATGTAAATATTTTTTCCATCATCAATGAAGACTTCCATTTATATAGAAGATATCAGGGATCAAGAATGCACAAGGAGAATCAATGAATGTATACATGGAGTGATTCAAGAAATTTTGTGACAGATGACCACATCACCAAATCAATGATAAAATCCTCATTCAATACATCGATGAAGGTATAAGACCTATAGAGCGAAGAATGGTGGTTGTAGAGGTTGGAGGGGATTTTTTTTACAATAAAAAATTAGTATCACATGTATTTATCAACAAGATGGAACAAAACTCCCAAAAATTTGGAGATCAAGGTATACCACATCTGAGAGGAGTACATCAGGAAAGTCCTTTTCTCATGAAAATAAATCGATTGATAATATGTTAGAAGAATTTACCACTATGGTGATATATATTACTTTGGATCAAAAGATATCCCAATTCTATCCAATAATGGATTGGTGAATTATCACTAAAACAAACTACTCAACTGATTGTTCCCCCTATTACAAGAAACATAATATTCCTTGGTGATATTACCTTGGATACCATATCAGTAGAAACAATAGCCACATACCCAAAATAAGTATTAGTCCTTTGCAATAACATGTAAATAATAGTGTAAGGATCAATCAGACCTGAGGAATGGCTATGAACAAAAACAAATACCACATTTTCAAAAAAAACCTCTAGCATCCTCTACCTTAAAAATAGGGTTTACAACAACCCCAATAGTGATTTGAAGATCAATAAACAAAAATTCTACAATAAGGGACTTATCAACCATATGTAGATTATTATACTAATCATATTTTTAAAAAATTGTTCTTAATCAACAGTGTTGCACCCCCAATTTGAGGTATGTGGCCTTTTTTTATTCATTTTTTTTGTGTATAATGTTCATGTGATGAGTTGGGAAGATGTTGGGAGAGTTTGGAATGGTTTTTAATGAGTTTGAAGGCTTTTCTTAGGGAGAATGGTTTGATCACGATTAGTGGAAACCGTGCGGATTCCCCTAGAAACTGTGTAGGGGGAGACAGTAGGCTTCGCATGGCCTGTGCATGGTTTTCCAAACCGTGTAAGGAAACTGTGCAGCCCCCTGCTCTCGAGGCAGTAGCGTGTTCACGGTTAGTGCACGGTTTTCCAAACAGGGTTGACTAACTGTGCAGCCACTTAAAAATAGGGTTTTAAAACCCGGGCTCACTCAGACTTGCCTCATTCCTCTCCAAAAATTCTCCCACTCAAAGCTCACTTGGGATTTCTAGTTTTCAATGGTTTAAGGGTCTTTCCCACTCAATTTGGAAGTGTTTTGAAGAGGAGTCTTGGTGGATTAAAGGTGGTTTCTCCCGAGTAAGTCTCTCCTCATGGTTTCCTTGTGTTTTCCTCTTGATCTACATCCCTATCTTACTTGGTTTTCTAGATCTACACTTTTTGTGTGAAGATCTGGGGTTGTGATTGCCTTGGATGATGTTTTTAATGCTTGTGAATGTTAGGTAAGGGGATCTAGAGATGTTTCAGTGGTGCATTCGCCGGATTTGAGGTACGGTTTCTTATGGGTCGATTTCTCAGGAACCCTAAAGGTAGGTGGCTTCTCTCTCAACTCCACTTGGTTAGAACTAGTGGTTCTTTGTTTACAATAAATTTTTTGTGCTGAAAAATTAATTGTGATTAATTGTGTGAATTTGGTTGAAAATACCTTGGGTGATGTTTTGGGGATTTTTGGGAAAAGGGGGTTTTATGGGGAAATGCTGTTGTTGTGGAATTTAAAATAAAGATTTTAAAATGGGATGTTGTGGTTGCTTTTTGAAAATGATTGATGGAAATGGTTTTAAATAAAGAGGTTGTTTTACTGAAATGTGGTTTAGCATGAAAAATGATTTTCAATAAAGGTGTGATTTATTGAAGTGGATTGATATGTAATGGAATTTGGTTGATTGCATGTTGTTGTGACCTTGGTGGGTAATATTCTTGGTTTGGATTGATTAGAATGTTGTGTAGAAGTGATGAGAAGTACCACTATAAAAAGGGGATGGATAGTGGATGGAAGGATCACCATCAAAGGATAAGTAGATAGAAAGTGCCAGTATGTGTGAATGGATGAATGGGTTGGACGGAAGCTCCACCATTTGGTTGTTTTGGTTGTTTGTTGTGCATTTCTTTGCAAGTTGGAAATTGTTGTGCTAGTTTGTGAATGATGAAATGGATTGTGGAATGTTTGGTTGGATTTTACTTGGTTTCATGGTTTGGGTGTGATGTCTTGGTAAGGGCATGGTTAGATTATAGAAAATGGTTATACTTTTGATTATTTTATATAAACTATTTTATATAAATGTTAAAAAAGTTTTATCCTAGTGGCTTGTGTAGGGAAGTCATTTGGGGAAATCCTACTGAGTTTTAGTACTCACCCCCTGCTTTGGTACATTGGTGTCTTTTCAGATGTTGTGTATCATGACGTGGGAAAATATAAGTCATCTCCATCATTTAGTGGTGGATTGTGATGTCTTGGTGGAGATTTGAGCTTGGAGCTCGGTGTTGAGCTGTGGGGGTGTCATGGCTTATAGATTTGGTTGTTGGTTTCTGCTTGTACTCTGATATGGCCTAAACATGTCTGGTTGTATTTTTTTTGGGTTGTATTGTGGTACAACTTGGTTGTCTTTTTTTAATTCATGATTGAATGTTTTATTGACATACATCATATAGTGGTGGTTAATGGATGATTTGGTTGGTTTTGTCTTAAGGGAAAATCATTCCCCAACTTGATCTTGAATCCCTTGACATTTATTTCTTGCCATTGGAATATTGGGAACATCACTTAAGGACAAGTATCCCTCACCACCTCCTCAAGCCAATGAGGAAGGGGCAGGATGTTACAAGTGGTATCAGTTTGTTCGGTCCTTAGTTTTTAAGTGAGAGCAGTTGTTTAGTCGCATTGGCTCCTTGGTTTGGAGTTGGCATTCATTGGGGTATATTCCTTGAGTTGGGAGGATAACAAGGCATATTAATGTTGGAACTTTGAATGTATAGCATAAAAGGATGTAGCTAACCCTCTTATGCTGAAATTCAAGTTAGCAGGGAGTTGGGTACATAAGTGTTTCAGAGAAACTTATAAGCATTGGAAATCTCATTGTCATGGGTGTAGCCAATGAGACGTGCATGGAAAATATTGTTGAAATGACTTCCCTCTAGGATTCATATTTCATTGGGGTATAATAATGTATTATGTGATATGAATGTGTGGATTTGGAAAAATCTGAATTGGGTTTCAAAATGGAAGGATTTGAAACATGGAAACTGGTGGTATTTTGAAAATGGTTTGGTTTTCAAAAATGGTCAAACATGGTAAATGTGGAAAGGTGGAAAGCCTTGTTGTCATAGTATTGTGTAATGTGATTTGAAATTTTATTTCGTGATGTCTACGGATGTGTGACTCATGGTTATTTATTTTCTGTTTATAGAAATGGAACCGGGTAGGCGTTGTAGAGACCAACTGGAGGAGGCTGCTGAGAATGTGGTAGAACCTGAGCCTCAGATGAACCAGAAGCTAGTGAAAATCCTAGTGCAAGCTTTCCAACCTATGGAAAGTGTAAGAAAAATTGATTAACCAAGTCATGGGGATCATGTGGTTTAGTTTCAAAAGTAGAATATACCCATCTTCAGGGGTGATTCAGAGCCAGAGAGGGTAGAAGCATGGTTGAATAGAATGAACAAGATCTTCGAGTTCTTGGGAACACCGATAGAGTTAAAAGTGAGGTTGTCCCCTTATATGTTGGATGATATTTCCCATCAGTGGTGGGAGTGGGTAGTTGAAGCTGGAAAGGACCAGGGTATGATGTGGGAAGGCTTTGAGGAATTTTTAATAAACAATTCTACCCACATACGTTCAGAATTCAGAGCATGACTGATTTCTTCAGTCTGAAGAAAGAGCATATGTCTGTGATAGAGTATGCAGCTAATTTTATGAACTTAGTGAGATTTTCACCCGAGGTGGCGGGTAATAAATCGTTTAAATCTCGTATCTTTGAAGCTGGTTTGAGGTAAGACATTCATTCCAAGATAGCGGTGCTATGTATTAGTGATTACACGGATATGGTGAATAGAGCCTCAGTGGTTAAGCGGGATTTGATGGGCACTACAGGCAGAGGAAGCATGTTAATACCCATGGGGAATAATGGGAACTCTAACATTGGGTTCAAGCAAAGGAGGGACACTTATTCCCAGTGCAGGAATATGTCATATAATATGATGACAGGATCGGTGAATCTTCCTCCGAATCCCCAGAGTAAGCCGGGATGTTTTTAGTGTGGTACTACGAGCCACATCAAGCAGGATTGTACAATACAACCTCGAACATGTCATAATTGTAAGAAGATGGGGATCTTGCAACGTTATTGTCGAAATTCTCCAAGGTCGGGTGCACATGAAACTCCTCAGGGATCACAGACATTGTGTGATTCGATAGGATGGTGACTATATCACACCCCTCGTCAGTAGAGTAAAGTGGATCATGGTGATTCTCGGAATACCACGACGCCTCAGCAAAGAAATATAGAGCAGAGTGTGGCAACAAAACCATTATTTGGAACTGAGCAGTTTGTGGTGGATGATTAGTCAGGACCATCCACAGTGCGAGGTACTATTATTTTAAATTATACCTCGATGCAAGTGCTGTTTGATATTGGTTCTTCACACTCTTTTATTGCTACACATGTGGTTGAGTTTCTAGTTTTAAGGGTGAAAATGATTCCCTCATTTTTAAAACATCAAACTCCTCTGGGTCGAAGAGAATTTCATTCCTTCTTGTGTTGAGTATGTGGTATTATTGTGGTCGAGGTTGAGATAACATGGAATTTCTCAGTGCTTGAGATGGATGGATATGATGTAATCCTGGGAATGGATTGGCTGGTGGCATTTAAGGCCCACATCGATTGTAATGCATGGAAAATGTCTTTTTCAACACATGATGGCGTTATAAATTTCTTTAGAGTATAGAAGCATGAAAGGTAGGGTGAAACAGGTTTGTTGGCACCAGTAGTGGCCACGTTATCGTATCAGTTGGTGGTGTTGTTGTTGGAATCAGTAGACGGTGTTGAGAAGAGTGTTCTTCCAGCAGTGTTGGATTAGTTCATGGATGTTTTTCCTGATGAATTATCTGGATTACCTCCCATAATAGAAGTGAAGTTTACAATTGATATCCTTCTATAGACCAGTCTGATCTCACTTTTCGTCTTACCGGATGACACCTACTGAATTGCAGGAATTGAATGTCCAGTTGGAAGAGTAAGAAAGAAAAGGGTTTATCCGGCCTAGTACGTCTCTATGGGAAGTGCCTGTATTATTTTTGAAAAAGGAGAATGTAAATTTTAGATAATGTGTTGATTATAATAGACTTAACCAAGTTACAATAAAGAATAGATATCCACTTCCATGAATTGATAATTTGTTCAATCAGTTGAGGGGAGCCCAGTGGTTCTCCAAGATCGATCTGAGGTTGGGATATCATCAATTGTGGGTGAGGAAGGACGATATTCCAAAAATAGCTTTCAGAAGTAGATATGACCATTATGAATATGTGGTTATTCCCTTTGGTCTAATGAATGCACCAGTGGTGTTCATGGCATTGATGAATCAAATATTTTAGAGATATCTAGATTCATTTGTGGTGGTGTTTGTAGGCGATATTCTGGTGTATTCAAAGACAAAGGTGGAGCATGACCGTCACTTAGTGAGAGTGCAGGGGATCTTGAGGGATCAGCGGTTGTTTTCCAAATTGTAAAAGTTTGACATTTTGGATACAGGATGTTCATTTTCTTTTCCAAGTTATTTCTAAAAGAGGTGTTTCAATGGATCCAGAAAAGATAAAGGTTGTTATCTCGTGGCAACTGCCAAATAATGTGTTTGAGATACAGAGTTTTCTTGGTCTAGCTGGGTATTATCGATGTTTTGTTCGTGATTTTTCATGTTTGGCTTCACCGATGAGAGATCTGACAAGAAAGAATGTTCCATTCCAGTGGAATGAATAGTCTCAGTAGTGTTTCGAAGAGCTAAAGGGTCACCTTACATCATCACCAATCTTGGTTTTTCCAGAACCAGGAAAAGGGTATGTGGTGTATTCTGATGCATCGGGATCAGGGTTGGGGTGCGTTCTCATGCAAGGGAATCATGTGGTTACGTATGGCTCATGGAAGTTGCAGGTGTAGAAGAAGAACTACCCAACTCATGATTTGGAGTTGGCAGTAGTGGTTCATGCTTTGAAAGTGTGGCGTCACTATCTCTTAGGTGAGAAATTCATGGTATATATATATATATATTATAAGATCTTGAAACACATTTTCTCACCAAGGTATTTGAACTTGAGGAAAAGGAGATGGAAGGAATATCTCCAGATGTTTGACTTTGACTTAATGTACACACCAGGTAAGGGAAATTCAGTGGCAGATGCATTAAGTAGAAAATCATATGCTCAGGTGGTAAAACATGCATCGGACTGGTGGCGGATAATGTCGATTATAGATGATATGCGGTTGGAATGTGGAGACCAGAGAGATAGAGTGGTATTATTCCTGGTTTTTTTGATTCCTGACTTGTTTGTCCTAGTTATAGAGGCACATATATCTGATTCTGAGTGTGTGACTATGGGGTTAAGACTCAATGGTGGGGAGACCATTGAGTGTTGGAAACTGAATGGAGATTCCGTTTTGTGTTTTCAGAATCGGATGATTGTACTAGTTTATTGTTAGGAGGATATTATCAGGGCATATCATCATTCCAGGTGGATTGTTTATCCTGGAATTCATAAAATATATAAAGCATTGAATGGACAATTTTGGTGGGATAGTATGAAAAAGAGAGTGGACAAGTTTGTTTCAAGATGCTTGACTTGTCAGCAGGTCAAGGTAGAGAATCAGAGGCCAGCATGAATGATACAGTATTTACCAATCCCTATTTGGAAGTGGGAGAAAATAGTGATGGATTTTGTCACAGGTCTCCCAAGAATGGTCAGAAAGCACGATTCCATTTGGGTGATAGTGGATCAGCTAAATATTTCGACCCATTTCATTCCAATTCATGAATCTCATATGGTGGAGGATATATCCAAAATCTATATCCAAGAGGTGGTAAAGAGGCATGGTGTTTCAGTTACGATTATATCAGATTGAGATCCGAGGTTTACATCTCATTTCTGGAAATCCTTGCAGCAAGCCCATGGGACACAGCTGAAAATGAGCACGACGTATCACCCTCATACAGATGGTCAATCTGAGAGGACGATACAAACTCTGGAGGATATGTTACGGGCTTGTGTCATGGATTTTGGTGGTTCGTGGGAGGAGCACTTGTCGTTGGTTGAGTTTTCGTATAATAACATTTATCAGGCATCCATACATATGGATCCGTTTGAAACGTTGTATGGCCGACCCTGTCTTTCTCCACTATGTTGAGTGGAAATGGGTGAGTCCTTGATGGTTGGAACGAGCCTTGTACATGAGACTAAGGAGAAGATCATGTTGATCAGGAAAAGAATAGAGATGGATCAGAGTCGTCAAAAATCATATGCGGATCATATATGACTTCCTTTGTCGTTCAAGGTGAGTGATCATGTTTTCTTGAGGATCTCTCCTAGGTTGGGAAATCGTTGGTTTGGGAAGCAGGGAAAGTTATCTCTGAGGTATATTTGACCTTTTGAGATTCTTGAGAGGGTTGGTGAGGTGGCTTATCATTTTTCTTTTCCTCCTAGGTTCAGTGTGGTGCACAATGTGTATCATGTGTCGCAGCTGAAAAAGTATCAGACGGATTGTGACCTTGTGATTCGATGGGATCATGTTGAGCTAAAACCGGATGCTTCGTTGGTGCATGATCCAGTGCGGGTTATGGATAGGAAAGAGAAATTATTACATGGTAAAATCATATGTTTAGTTTATGTTTTATGGAAACATGGTCAGATTCAAGAGGAGACTTGGGAGAGGGAGAAAGAGATGGTCGAGCAATGGCCCATGCTCTTTCGGAAAAGGATGGGTACACTACTTTCCGAGGATGGAAAGTCCAATGGTTGGGAGAAAGTAATACCCCCAGTTTGAGGTATGTGGACGTTGTTTATGAATTTTTATGTGTTTAAAGTGCATGGGATGAGTTGGGAAGAGTTTGGGAGAGTTTGGAATGGGTTTGAATGAGTTTGGAGGCTTTTCTTAGGGAGCACAGTTTGAGCACGGTTAGTGGAAACCGTGCGGATTCCCCAGGAAACCGTGTAGGGGGAGACAATAGGCTTTACATGGCCTGCACATGGTTTGCCAAACCATGAGATGCAACCGTGTAGACCCTTTCTCTCAAGGCAGTAGCGTGCACACTGTTAGTGCACGATTTTCCAAACCATGGAGACTAACCGTGCGACCACTTAAAAATAGGGTTTTAAAACCCAGGCTCACTCGATCTTACCTCATTCCTCTCAAATCGTTCTCCTACTCGAAGGTCACTCTTGATTTTTGGTTCTCAAGGGTTGGAGGGGCTCTCCCACTCAATTTGGAAGCATTTTGAAGATGTTTCTTGGTGGATTGAAGGTGGTTTCTCCCAGGTAAGTCTCTCATCTTGGTTTCCTTGTGTTTTCCTCTAGATCAACATCCCTATCTTTCTTGGTTTTCTAGATCTACACTTTTTGTGTGTATATTTATGGTTGTGGTTTCCTTGGATGATGTTTTTAAGGCTTGTAAATGTTAGGGAAGGGGGTCTAGAGAGGTTTCGGTGGTGCGTTCACCGGATTTGAGGTGCGATTGCTTGTGGGACGATTTCTCGGGAACCCTAATGGTAGGTGGATTCTCGCTCAACTCCACTTGGTTAGAACTAGTGGTTCTTTATTTATAATTAATTTGTTGTGCTGAAAAATTAACTGTGATTTGTTGTGAGAAATTGGTTAAAAATCCCTCGGGGGATGTTTTGGGGATATTTGGGAAAAATGGGGTTTTATGGTGAAATGCTTTTGTTGTGGATTTTAAAATAGAGATTTTAAAATGGGATGCTATGGTTTATTTGTGAAAATGATTGATGGAAATGGTTTTCAATAAAGAGGTTGTTTTATTGAAATGTGGTTTGGCATGGAAACTGATTTTCAATAAAGGGGTGATTTATTGAAGTGGATTGGTATGCAATGGAATTGGTTGTTTGCATGTTGTTGTGACCGTGGTGGGTTATATGCTTGGTTTGGCTTGATTGGAATGTTGTGTGGAAGTGGCAAGAAGTACCACTATAAAATGGGAATGGATAGTGGATGGAAGGGCCACCATCAAAGGATAAGTGGACGGGAAGTGCCACTAGGTGTGAATGGATGAACGGGTTGGATGGAAGCTCCACCGTTTGGTTTTTTAGGTGTTTTGTTGTGAATTGCTTTGCAAGTTTGAAATTGTTGTGCTAGTATGTAAATGGTGAAATGGATTGTGACTTGTTTGGTTGGCTTTCCCTTGGTTGCTTGGATTGGGTGTGATGGCATGGTAAGGGCATGGTTGGCTTATAGAAAATGGTTGTACTTGTGATTATTTTATATAAACTATTTTATGTAAATGTGCTAACAGTTTTATCATAGTGGCGTGTGTAGGGAAGTCATTTGGGGAAATCCTACTGAGTTTTAGTACTCACCCCCTGCTTTGGCACGTTGGTGTCTTTGCGGATGTTGTGTACCATGACATGGGCAAAGGTAAGCCATCTCCCTCCATTAAATAACATATATAAATGTGATAAAGATTTTATTTACAGTTTATTATAATAAATAACAAATAAATTATAATAATATTTACATAAATTATAAAATTATGAAAATAAAATAATAAAATAACGAAATTAAAATAATAATATAATAAAATAATAATACAATAAATAATAAACAACAAATAGTAAACAATAAACAATAAACAATAAACAATAAATAATAAATAATAATTAAAAAACAATAAATAACAAACAATAAACAATAAACAATAAATAATAATAATAAATATAATAAACAAATAATAAATAATAAATAATAAATAATAAAAAATAAAAAATAAAAAATAAAAAATAAAAAATAAAAAATAAAAAATAAAAAATAAAAAATAATAATAAATAATAAACAATAAATAATAATAAAAAATAAATAATAAATAACACATAATAAATAATAAATGAGAAATAATTGATAATTATAATAATAAATAACACATAATAAATAATTATAAATAAAAAAATAATAAATAATAAATAATAAATAATAAATAATAAATAAAAAACAATAAACAATAAACAGTAAACAATAAATAATAAATAATAAATAATAAACAATAATAATAACAAAATAATAAATTAGAAATAATAAATTAGAAATAATAAATAATAAATAATAAATAACAAATAGAAAAAATTAAATAATAAAAAATAAACAATAAACAATAAACAATAAACAATAAACAATAAATAATAAATAATATATAAATAATAATAAACAAATAATAAATAATAATTATTAAATAATAAATAAAAAATAAAAAATAATAAAAAATAATAAAAAATAAACAATAAATAATAATAAATAATAAATAATAAACAATAAATAATAATAAATAAGAAATAAGAAATAATAATAAATATGAAATAATAATAAAAAAATAATAAATAATAAATAATAAATAATAAATAATAAATAATAAATAATAAACAATAAATAATAAACAATATATAATAATAAATAATATATAATAATTAATAAATAATAATAAATAATACATAATAAATAAAAATAAATAATAAATACTAAATAAAAAATATTAAATATTAAATAATAAATAATAAATAATAAATAATACATAACACATAATAATTAAATTATAATAAATATTAAATAATAAATAATAAATAATAAATAATAATAATAATAAATAACACATAATTAATAATTATAAATAAATAAATAATAAATAATAAATAATAAATAATAAATAATAAATAATAAACAACAATTAATAATATATAATAATAAATATATAATAAATAATAATAAATAATAATAAATAATACTAATAACAAATAATAAATAATAAATAATAAATAATAAATAATAAATAATAAATAATAAACAATAAATAATAAATAAGAAATAAGAAATAAGAAATAAGAAATAAGAAAAAGGAAATAATAAATAATAAGTAATAATAAATAAATAATATATAATAATATATAATATATAACATATAATATATAATATACAATAAATAAATATAAATAATAAATAATAAATAACCAGTAACAAATATTATTATTAATAATAATATTTTATTATTAATAATAATAAATAATAAATAATAAATAATAAATAATAAATAATAAATAATAAAGAAATATAAATAATAAATAATAAATAACCAGTAACAAATAATAGATAATAAATAAATTAAAGTATATTATAAATAATAAATAATAAATAATAAATGAAACACATGAAAAAGTATGAAAAGGTGTGATAATAAATGAAAAATCATGAAAACACATGAAAACAGATGGAGAAGCATGAAGAAAGAAGCATTAGAAAGCATGACAACGCAAGAAAACTCCTGACAACTCTGGAAAACCCCTTAAGAATTCAACATAATCATCATAATAACCCACAAAAAACCATTGATAAATATAACAAGTCATGGAAACTGAAATAAACAGTAATAAATGGAGCAATCGTTAAAACACGTCAAAACGGTCAGAAAGTGACAAAAACATTGGACTCGCATTAACGGAGATAACTTATGATCCCAGAGTCTGTTCCAAATCCACAACAAGTCAAATCAAAGATCCTAAAATGATCTTCGACCTGATAGGTGAAGGAGACCGAATGGACTGGCGGATCGGAAGTTACGACCATTTTAAAAAAAGCTGATGGGGAACAGGTGCTAAAAACCAGGCATTGAAAAACATAACAAACCCAATACCCACTAAAGGCCATAAATTATAATCCAGGAGTCCATGTGTGCGCCTTGACTAGTCAAACTAAATCTCATGGAACGAAATACGATCTGGCAGGCGGAGGAGTCCGAACTGACACGCGGATCGGAAGTTAGGTCCGTCTGAAGATTAGTTCGACGGACACTGGTGAAGGAAACGAGGTTTCCGAGGCATTAGGAGGGGTTTTTGGGGTCGAAAAACATGAAAAAAGGTTTCTTTTGTCAAACCAGTGCATAGCTCTCTTGGCTGGCTTTGATTTGATATGTGGTAGAGCCCAAATGGACACCTGGAGCGAAAGTTATGGTCGTTTGAAGTTGGAAAACTTTTTTCAACTTTTTATAACTATCGTATCTTCAGCACATTATAATGTCTCATGGTTTTGATTATACGTTCCTCTAGATATCTTCATGAGCTTCGATTTGATAGGTCGTGGCGCTCAAACGTACGCCCGGATCAAAAGTCATGGTCATTTTAGTGATTTTGGGGTTTCTCATGTTTTTTAATTTTTTTATTTTCATTTCACGGCAGTTTTACCCAAACCGCTGATATTTCGCAGTGGTTTTTAAAAACACCATCGCTAATCCTAAAAAAATAATAATAAATTAACACATTTTGTGGCGGTTTTTAAACTGCCGCGAAAAAACCGCCGCGAAATACCGCCCCAAAAACTATTTCTCGGCGGTTTTAAAAACCGATGCGAAAAAACCACCGTGAAAAGCCCGTTTTCCTGTAGAGTCAAGTATATTGAGATCAACATCCCAGTACTTGAGGCCATTATGAAAATATCATGGTATTCCAAATAATTTAAATTAATTTGTACTAATAGAAAAGGTCTCAGGGGAAATGAGAAGATCAATATTCAGTGGAATTTTTCATCACTCATTACAAAAACTCAAGCCATTCCATGAAATTGCAAGGATTCATGTACAATCTCTATACCATGAATCATAGGGGAGTTACACTTTTTGGATTCTTTATGTAATTTAGGTTCATCCAAAAATGTGATGCCCCATTCTGTATTCTCTTCTTTATAGGTTGGTGAGTTGAATCTAACAAGAGTAGTGGTGTAAATGTCTAATAGAGACAGGGAATATCCAGTGAGGTCCTTGAGTATGTACTTGTTACAGTATGAGACATGTTATTTACTGTATATTTCTATGTTTTTAACATGGAGGATGATCATGAATGTTCTTATGATCACATTATCATAGGAAGAACCATCCTCAAAACACAAAAAAAATCATAAATGTCCATGAGGGTACACATTCCTTGGAGTTTGGAGATTAAGTAGATATATTTAATGTCATGGACTCCATAATGTACCCCTTAAAGGACCATTATTCTTTTGTTATCTCTCATTTTGAACCACAGAGTAAAAAACTGATGAATTTTTTTTTATATTGATTATGAACATTGGTTATAGTTTGATGTCAAAGATCACTTCCACAACATTTTATAATGAAAAAACCTGTCTTTGGATTTATTTTAAAGAGGATTCATATTCTAATTTTGATCATGTGAACTCTCATTGTGACTTGGTTATTGGGTATTCTGATCAGTTGGATAAATTATTCTCTAATTTTGAGGATGTATATTATAGCACTGATGTTCATTATACACATATTTCATTTACTTCAATGTCTTCATCCATATATCACCCCCTTCATTGGGACTCAATCCATCACCACCAAATATCCAATACACATACTTATAATGTGGTGAGAGATTACATGTTATCATTTCTCACAATCATCCATTTGAACATGATGAAAACTATTGAAACTTTTGAGGGAGAACATTAGGTAAATTGGGCATACATTGGCTAACATATCAAGTATTTTCCCCTACATTTTCATTCATAGAATTCTTCTAATGTATAGGGCTAAACCATTGAGGCAGAAAAAAATTAGATAGAATCCAACTCTTCAAAGAAAATTCAATATAGAAGTTGAAAAAATGATCAAGGCAGGTACGATTTATCCCATTTACGATTCATAGTAAGTGATTTTTATTCAGGTTACGTCTATGAAATGTGGTGATACTGTAGTTATGAATTATCGATAAGGTATATATCCAATGAGGGTGTAAAACACTTGATGCATGCATATTTATTATAAGAAACTATATCAATCCACTCACATAGACTTCCCCCACCTATTTATTTATTTATCAAATTCTCTTGTCCATTTGGCGCATTTTCTTAGTGGAGTATTCCATTTGGACATTGAAACTCCCCAGGCACCATCCAGATATATATGGTGAGTATTTCTACTGATTTTCTTGAAAATATCTTGGACAAATTTATTGATTATTTTACATTGTATGGGTCTTCATTTGATGATTGTATCTCTAATTTTGGAAAGGTTTTAAATCATTGTATTGAGAAGAATACAAGTTTAAACTTTGAAAAGTTTCATTTCATGGAAGAGTTAGTAATTTTCATAGGTAATGTATTATAAAAATATAAGAAAGTGATTGAAAGATATAAGGTATATATTAGTTCATCCTTAGTCTATCAATACTATGTGCATGTTGTTAGATCTTTCCTAGATAGTGTAGGATTTTATCGGCACTTCATCAGATATTTTAGTAAGACAACTCATCCTTTATCATTATTAGATAAAGAAGATTATAAATTTGTGTTTAATGATTCGTT
This sequence comes from Viscum album, assembly GCA_963277665.1. Lineage (NCBI taxonomy): Eukaryota > Viridiplantae > Streptophyta > Magnoliopsida > Santalales > Viscaceae > Viscum > Viscum album. The sequence goes on from OY728162.1 coordinate 359,457,670, forward strand.
CTAGACTTCCTTTGATGAGATAATTTATTCTCTGACCACTACACTTATCCTACAACCCCCATGGTGGGGAATTCCATTTTAGTTGATGTGTGGTGCTTCAAAATTCAAAGTTGGATCAGTATTATCATATATGGTGGAGAAACATTCACATGTAATTGCATAGGATTCAAGAGCATTGAATTCTGCCCAATCAAAATACATATCCAATTAAAATAAGATTATTTATTTAATATTTTCATTAGATAAATATCATTCATATTTATTAGGATCCACTGTAGTGGTTTTTTCTAACCGTGCCACTCTGAGTTACATCTTAATGAATCCAGATACAAATCCATGGATTATCCAATGGGTGCTCCAACTTCAATATGTTTATATTGATATAATGGACAAGAAGGGTTCATAAAACATGGTGGTGTAACACATGAGTATGATTACTCACACATTAAAGAAAGAAACCTTGGACACTGTAGCACATTAGGAAACTTTACCCAATGATCATATTTATTCCCTATCATGTACGCATCCCTGGTATGAAGATTTAGTTTACTGCATTTTTTCCTTTGAAATTCCATCAAATTTAATGAAACATTTTTTCCAAATGTTAATGAGTGAGTATGGTTTTTATGTTTGTGATAATACCTAGCTTTGGTGCATGTGTAGTGACCAATTTATCAGGCGACGTGTTCCTAATCATGAGTTTGAGTCTATTTTACATTTTTTCAACACAATTTCTTATGGTGGACACTTTTCACCCCATAGAATAGATAATAATTACTTAGACTCTATATTATATTGTCTTGGATTATTCCTTGATTCTAATGTGTTTTTTAAGTAATTGTCTTATTTTCTACATAGAAGAATCATTTCTAGGAGACATGTTATCCCTCAAACCCCCGTGTTATTCTGTGAGATTATTTATGTTTGGGGAAATGATTTTATTTCCCCTTTTACAAGTTCATTTGGTTTCTTGGACATTTTGGTTATAGTGTATTATGTTATCAAATGGGTGGGGGCTAAGGTCACCATGACTGATGACTCCCATGTTGTAGTGTACTTTTTCAAGGAAATTTTTTTTACAGGTTTGAAGTATCAATGGCTATCATCAATGATCAGGGACACACTACTTAAATAGGAATTTGGATTCCTTCCATTATATGTATGGGGGAACACACAAAATATCAACACCATACCACCCCCAAACAAATTGCCTGGATGTGGGTTGAAATCATGAGTTGAAATAAATATTGGAGAAAACCATGCAGCCGAATATGAAGGATTGGAGTAAGTTCTTGGATGATGCACTATGTACTTATTCGAATGCATAAAATTCCCCCATCAGTATTTCCCTAATTCATATTTTTTTTGGGGAATCATTTCATATCCCAGTGGTGGTCTAGCATCAGAAATATTGGTCCATAAATAAATGATACATGGAATTGGTGCACGAAACATTTAAAAGGTTGAAAAAAATTCAAGATCTTGATGAGATTTTATTTTCATCATATGTTAACTCAAGTATCTATAAAAAATATTAAAATAATCACATGATAGAATGATCCAAAAAAGGAGTTTCATGTTGGAGAGAAAGTCCTTATATGTAGTTCATGACCAAAGATGATGTATATTAAGTTGTTTTCAAAATTTTTTGGTCCTTATATTATATCTAATGTTTTTATTTATGGTGTAGTGTTGATCAAATAAGAGGTCATTGAATGGAGATTCATAGTTAACCAGAGATATTTGAAGCAATACATTGAGGGACTTACAACTAATAAAGTTGATTTCATTATAATTCATAACCTCATCATCACTTGATAATATCAGGATATTCCCAACCCTTTGACTTTTATATTATTTGTACTATTTAAAATTATACATTTCATGTGCACATATCATCTCATGGGTTTACACTAAAGACAAGGAAATATTTTTTGGTGGAGGGGATAACATTTTGGGGTAACTATTTGTGTTTGTTTTCTCATTTGTGTGTTTTATGAGTGTGTTTGATATGTTATTAGAAAAACATTTCAAAAAAACTGAAACAAAAAGCAAAAAACATCAATGAAAACATATCATGTATATTTCTCATTTAGATATGAATTATAATAAAAATTCTTATTTTCAAAATTAATTTTTTTCCTGATAAGAATGAAATATTTCTTCATCAAATGGGAGATTTTTTAAAAAATAACAATATTGATGATATGATTAGTATATCAATTTTAAAACCATTCATATGTTGACACTATTTTTTGTGATATTTTATCATGTTAAATTGTCTCATTTGTTTCTCGACACAAAATTTCACTCAACCATAATTTTTTAATTTTTTCTTACTCAATTGAAGGTATAGTCAGGTTATGTAAAAAATTAATCTTTTATCAATGTTTGATCCATAAGTTTGTTTCTCTTATGATTAGTTTCATTACTATACTGAATTGACTTATGTTTGTGTACCTAAAAACTGATTATTTTGTAACCTAAAAATAAAAAATATTGGGTTATTCCTTGGATATGTATAAACCCACTCATCCTCGAGCGTTCATCTTGTTATTACTGTTACAATAAGTGTAGTAAGGATATCAAAAAAGGTTTCATAGATGATTGTGAGATTTTTTCCAAGTAAAACATTTGATGAAAATAATAAAAAAAATTAATAAATGAGGGGAGTGGTGAAATTTTTAAATACGTGGGGATATCTAGGTAGGGAACATATTGTTTGAGTTTTGGTAATTATTATGTGAGTGTTTCTTGAAATTTGAATTCAATGGAATGTATAATAGTTTTAGTGAGTTGAACCATGTAAGAAGAATTATTTTACATGAACTGAATAAACTATAAAATGGGTGGAGATATGTAGTAGAAATTGTTGGAACACACACACATAGGGAATTAATGGAATTATGGACCCATAACATGTTTTCAAAGATAGTTTCATTAATATTACTCAATTTTATTTTGTCACAATTTATGGGAAAATGAGTTACAAATTTATTGATAACAACTCTTTTTGGGAATATTACTTTCCTTATATTATCACTACATATTGGGGAATAAGAATATGAATATATCATGTTATGTTTTTTTTGAATACATTATATCTGAATTTTCCCACAAGTGATAATGTTTATGTGTGGGTGTGTGATCATACGATTATTCACTCCTTTATTTCACCCAAACATAAATGTTTTTAAACTAGTTTTGTATTGAAAATTAAAAATATAATGAAAATCCATACATCTCATTTGATTTAATTATTCATATTTTATCAAATTTAAAATGGATGTTATATATTTTTGGTGACTTCATTTTAGGAGGAGGTAAATTGGAGGTCCGGAGATGATGTATAAGAAAATGGATCAAACTACATGGCATCCTAAGGAATAATCTCCCTTGTATTACATGTTTTGAGAACTCAATATATTCCAAAGGGATTAATTTTTTTTATCCTAAAATTAGTGGGAGACAAAAATTATGAAGACCACCAATACCAATTACATCAGATAGGGTCCCAACCAATCTGATCTCTCACAAGAACTAGATCTTCTCAATGTAAATGATTTGGTTCTATATGTCACCCATATCTCAGTCTATAGTCATTGAATGGCTGAATAATTTGACATTGAGATATTTGAGATTCTTGGAAACAACTATTCTCTTTTTTCCAAGTCGAGATATGGTCATTTACCAACCCAATACTAAGACACAATCAGTATCTTGAAATCTAGATGCCCAAAATCACTTCCCTTTTAGCCTATAAATTTGCACATTGGGAACCCCGATTGGAATTTTGACCAAGGAGTAATGATCATCCATCTTGGAGTAATAGAGGATTACTCTAATCACATTGTAGGTTATATAAATCCCTATACTCATATGGGTATATCATGAAGTAAGGATCCCTATATTGAATCCTTCCTCTTTTTCACATGTCAAAAAGTTTGTGTTTTCATAATAAACTTCATAGTTATTCTTTTACTTATTCTATTTCATCTATTTTGATTAACTCAAATATTTTCTACTCATCCACATTGAGTTTTAAATCAATATTATAAATTTTATTGGGTTATACCCTATCTAAACCATTTTAAATGAAATAAGTTTCAACGATAAGTACATAGCCCATGAAAGAGTAGTTCTTCTTAGTAATCGGTATACCTATTAACTTCTTAATTCATTTATGTTGAATCTATAATATAATATAATTCACATAATATGATCTATTAATTTATTTTTTAAATTTAATTGAATCTAATGAATATAAAATATTAACACAAAACACACGAGGTTGAGTATTTTGTGAATTGTGAGAGCGTTATCTAAATTAGTAATGCAAAACCACATGAGAAAAATTAATAGAGTTAAAATATTACACAAGAGATAAATAAATCATCTTTTATACAGTGGATATATTCCCTAATTTACCAATTACCCTAAATAAAATTTATTACATCAATTAAATTTCGGAGCAACGATTTCATGTCCTGGAGCCAACCTAAGGTCTAAATAACATTATCTTCATGGTTAAGTTAACACTGAATAAGTTAAAAGGGTAAATAATTAAGGGATCATAATTAAGGGGATATAAATTTAAATCATAATGTTTAATTAGAAATACAAGAGGTATAGTTAGATCAATTAATCCATTTAAAAATAGTTTTCCAAAAAACATCATGTCAGAGCGTTTTCTCAATCATAGCTCTAAAAAAAAAACCAAAAAAATATAAAATTTTTCCATCATAGTACTTCTAGATTTATAAGCAGAACAACCCATACTTTTAAATTGTGTTTATTTCATTTACTATTATTTTCAAAATACCATTAATATGACATTTTAAATTAACTCCTTCGTTGAGAGATGACTTTAGATAACCACTCCGCTACACGTAAGTACAAAAAAACAACACATCATTTGTAGGTTCCCGTGATAATGCCTTTCAATATGATATGAATCCTATATAAATAAATGAACCTTATCATTGTGAAATAAAAATTGAATATGAAATTTAATTTTTGGAAAATATGTATGAATATAAAATCATTTCATGTCAGTAAAGGATCTTTACAATTACTTTCATAGTATAAACATTCCAATACTGAACTTGGTTCACACCCTATTATAGCCCTTTATTAATAAACTGGCTTCACATCACATTTGATACCTATATTAAAATAAATTTAACTTCATGTTCAATCCATTTATTACATCCTATTTCACTCCCCAATCTTTTATTGTCTATCTCATGATATTAATATTTTTAACCAATGAATTGGATGGATATATAGGTCCCACAAATTATATAATGAAGTCATACATACGTGTAACCCCACATCATAATATTTCATCAAATATTACCCCACGAATTGAAATGAGTATCGTAATCTTTTCATAATATCATAACCTATGGAAAAGTGTTATGTTTTATAGTTATTTTATCATATCATTACCCATTAAAAGGAAGGGGTTTTATAAGTACATAACCCGTGGAGGAGAAAAAGGTTTCATAAACACCATGCCATTAGTAAATTAACCATTAAAATAAATAAAAACTCTAGAAACATTGGATTAAATCTCTATTAAGGCATTAGTAACACCAATTGATTTCATCTTAGATGAAAAATAATTTTCAATGGACCATTTAAATCATTTTTTTGGTAAAATTGTCCATTTTTTAGGGAGAACAGTTTAAAACATAAAACCTTTTTAAAAACTTTTTCATTGAAAATTAAATTGAAAACATCAAAGTAAATCTTCAAAGAAGATTTTTTTTACTTTACATATTCTATTAATTATATTTTCATAAACAAAATGGTTTCATTTACATTTTGGTAAAAGAAAAACATGATTTGTTTTGGAAAATAGCATGGTGATACCTTCTAATTTTTTTTTTATATTTTAAAAATAATTAAAGGTTAATAAAATTATGTGAAAAAATTTATGATTTTTTTAATATACTATTAGAAAACATGGTTTTAAAGGAAAATAGAATTCTGACTAAAGAGAGAAATAAATTCATATTTTCTTAAAATTAATAACATCATAAATATAATAAATACTATAAATAATCTAAATTTCCATTCTATTTCCCACTATTCATTAGAGGTAATTGAAACAACGACATCAATTTGTTAGGTGGTAGTACACCATACACATGAAGGAGATCTCATAGATGTGTGTCTTATTGTAAGTCATAGGATTAAAATAAAATATACAATTATATTTAATATTTTATGTTATTAAAAACTAATAATATAAAAATAATTAAACAGTATTCATGAAGAAATAAACCAAAAATGTTCATTGATGAACGTCACCTATTATTTGGATATCACATTTTTGTTTTCACCAAAGGCATATATTGATGGTATTTAAACCCATGTTATGGATTCAATGATAAGGTGAATAATTTTGGTAAAATATTTTGATAGGTATTTTGTTAACCTATGTTCTTGAGATGTGTCAAGGTAGGTGAATATGGATTGGAAATTTATAAGGGAGGTTACTGGTAAACATATAAATTTTATAATGACATAATTTACCCCATGTTTATATTTTGAATAAATAAAAGAAATTGATAAAATTATATTCCTAAACATGATAAGGTAAATATAAAACCATCAAATTGTTTTCGACATTTTTTGGGTCATTTTAACTCCATCTTTTTTAAGTTTAACAACTAATTAATCTTATTCTTACCTTAATCGTTGTAATTATAATTTAATTTAATTATTTAATAACTTTGGTCAATATTTAAGTTAACCAAATTAGAAATTAGAAATTATTTTTATTACTAATATGAAATCCATTTTTACAAATTCAATTCTTAGATTTCATGAAAATTAATTTAAAATTAATCTCATATAAAGACGAAACAACTAGTTTGTAAAGTGAAAATATTAAAAATCATGAAATGTTTTTATATCCATTTATAATGTAATTATTACTAAAATTACCAAAATTAGATTAATTTATAAATAATTTTTGTAGTTATAATTTAAATAAAATTTAAAAATAGTTAATATATATAAATAAAGTAGATGAAAAGGTAGTTTCTAATTAATATTTGGTATTTTTCAATATTCATCAAACAATGAAACATTTTAGAAAAAATTATAAAATTAACCTAAATATAATTTTGATATTATTAATTCAAAATTATGTTTATTTCATGAAATTAAAATTATAATAGTGTCAAAATTAGATTTTTTTTAATGTTTAAAAAAGATATAAAAAGCATATTTTTATCATATTATATTTTCAAAAAATATAAAGACATTGTAAAAAAAATTAAATTTCCAATATATTTCCATTAGGTAAACCAATATAATTAATATTTAAAAAATATATTTTACTCTTCTTTTTGGTAATTTGAATGTCAAGGTGACAACATTCACATTTTGATAACAATATTAATAATATTTAAATGTTCTAATAAAACATAGTTTCATGTGTCACACATTATAACTAAGTGTTTAATGTAGTAAAATATAAACCAATGTTTAGTTTTTGGAATGACTTTCTTCGGGTAGCGTATAACACAATCCATAAATAAAATTTATTTTATTGTAATTTTTTTCAAAACACGGGGTGTATCATTATACACCCATTAAAATGAACTTCATCTGTTAAATTCATCATACTGATACAATCAATTGAAAGTAATTGTGCCTCATCATATCCATAATTTCTAATTTAGCTTCCTCAAACTAGTGGTTTTACCAAAAAACATTGGCCAATTGAGTGGACTTGCTTCATATAACTTTCAAAATATGATCCATAATCCCCACTGGTTGTTCCTCATAAGAAAGATCATTCTACATTGATATGACAACTAGGATTTGAATATGTGAAGTCCATGAATGTACTTAATTAATAGAGATAGATTGAACACATCATGTACTTGATAGGGTTTTGGGGTAGCACCATGAAATATTCTACTTACATGATATTAACAATAATTGAAAATGAAAAAATATACCTTGTAATTCATTTCCCTTTATTCACAAATATCATATCCTTATTCCATCAATAAAATATTATAAACACAAACCAGAAAATTTGGATCTTGTTTGTGATTATTAGCATACCATTACTACTATCATTTAGATTCCATGATATAGTGATTCATTTCTATAACATTTTCTATTATTTCTTCATCTATCTCAGGACCTAATAGATTTTATTTTCCAACATCATTTAAACATGATAGAGTCCAATATTTCTTTCTATTATGGTAATTATGAAAATACACCACAATTCCTTTGTTAATGTCAATGTTTTTATGAAAACTCAACTATAGAAAGGTAATGATCATAAAAAACATTGAAATCCAAAGAAAAGTTTCTCAAAATATTCTCTAGGAATTATATCGTTATTTCCAATTGACCATCCATCTAAAGATGATAAACAGTTCTGAAAATCAATTCAATATCAAGGTCCTATTGAATAGTTTTTACAAACGTTAATTTAAACATTGAATCCATATCATATTAAATATGATGTGGTACTTCATTAAACCTTACCGCCTCCTTAATTTATATACTGTGAATATTATCTAGATACAAGTCTTAACTGATTACGATGGCATGTACATGCTGTGTAAGGCGATCAACTACAATACATATTCATTATTCCCTTTATACATTTTTGGGAGTCCAATGACAAAATGCATAACGATGTAATTCCATTACCATTCTAGTGTAGGTATTGGATGAAACATACCCTTATAATTATGTCTTTTAGACTTATGTTTTTTTTGGAATACCAATTATTTTTGATACAAACTCTAAAATATCCCTCTTAATGATGTCCCACCATAAGTTTTTTTTTAAATATCTATACATATTTATAATTATACTATGAATAGAGAAAAAATAACTCTGAGATTCCTCTAACAAAAACATTTTTAATGTCTTTAATTGAAGGAATGTATACACGGCTCCTAATCATTAGCATCCCATCCTGATCAAGGTTACAATAAATAAAAATTCTAACCATATTTTCTAACTCTAAATCATCCCTCCACACCTCTTTAATTTTCACCTTTATTGATTGTTGAACATTTAGTTGAGAAAGATAATATTTCTATACTTACATCCCAATTTGAAGAACAATACTTTAAAAATATAGAGATATTGGATATTTTTTGATCCCCCACAAAGATATGTTATCATGGTCCTTTCAATTCAAAGCATCATCCCATTTGTTCTCATTCCTAAGGTGGCAATGTATTGTGCTATCATAATCCTTAAAAGAGTTATAACCATCTTATTTGGTTAATGATAAAATACATCTGTGTAAATAAAAATAATAATTTTTTATATATATATCACAATGTTATTTGTAAATATAATTCCTCCATATCATTATATAAAAATTTACCCCTAAAAACTCAAAATTATGATATGGGAAATTTTTCTCAAGAATCTAAAATTATCATAAGGAATAAGATATATCCATGTGATTTTCTATTATAATGAAACCCAATAAATTATTGAATGCATCATTATAAATTAAACCCCCTTATTCACAATAAGATAAGGTAATCGCATGTGTGATGACTAATATTCTCTTTAATTCCTTGAAAATTTCCTCACATTCATTTTTTTAGAGTAACATTGCTCCATTTGGACTTAACATGGGCAGTGGATTAGATATTCATGGGAAAATCTCCAAAAACCCTTAATAATATCCTACTAAACTAACAAAACTATAGTCATAAATGATTATAATTGGTTAGGGAGAACATTAAATACACTCCATAATTGATGAATATAAAAATATAACCTCCCTTGAGATTATTTGACAAAAAAATTATTCAATTTTCTAACAAATTCATACTTCTTAAATTTTAAAAATAATTTCACAGTCCGTAGTTTCTTTAGTAAAATCCTAAATGGGTCTTCAAGGACTTCAAGGTATTTTAATTATATTATAATTTTATAGAGATCCTATATTTCATACATGATTATTACATAATTTTAATTATAGAAACCATAAAATCATTACAGGACTATAATCCAAAGGATTAGTGTATTTAGATAATTAGGACCATAAATAAAATTTAAAAAATAAAACATAATAATATTCAATTACTTATTTTCATGATTATTAGGTTCCCTCATGTACTATTTACTATATGTAATCACATATGGATATAAATTAAATAATGGGGTGAGCTAAAATCCCAGAAAGAAGAGAGATGATGACGCAAATAAATATAAGATGGGTTAGAATAATAATCGACAACAAAACTCACGAATGGTATCATCATCATTACATAAGAATTAAATTAACATCATCTTCATTAGAGGAAAAATTAGATAAATTCATGAAATATGGAAATGTATAAAAATGAAACATCGCGTCTTAGTTGTCAAACACCACACATAGTTGGGAACAAATCCAGCATCATGTTCAAGAATAAAATATAAGCATAATCATACCATCATTAGTGTGAACAAATATGGAATCTTTATTTTAAATATTTCTAATTTTCTCATGATATACATCACATTAACCAATTCATTTGAAACCTATATAATTTTGGGATCACCTATTACAACATAACATTTATATAATTACACATGTCACATAGAATTTGTATCAATCAATATCATGGAGTGACCCATGAAAAGGAATGGATTTCATAATAATTTTATTATTAATAAATTCATGAATAAATATTTGGGTTCAAATAATTGAAAATAAAAAATAAACTATTTGGTATAAGAATCATCATTTTTGAGAGTAGAAGAAATAACTCAATAGAAGTTAAGATGTGTTTTATAAATAATAGTACTTTTGAAAACAATCATTGTATTTTTCATTAAATCTGATTGGTAACATGTATATACCATAAATAAAATTAGTAGTAATATAAAATTACATATGAATAGTATTAAAAGAATAACCACAATGATATTTTGTATGAAATAGGAATAATCCAAAGAAAAGGATACGGGTTTGAGAAATCATCTTACTATATGTTTGAATTATTTCTTCTCATTAATGTTATAGTTAATCATATTAGATTAATTAATTACTAAATAAAAAAACAACTTATATATGTATTTTATTAATTTTAGAATTATTAAGTTCATTTTTGGCCATTTTTATGAGTTATAGAGTTTAACTTCATCGTTTGGGAGTGTTCGTTTTTGTGGTTTTCATGATCGGTTCACTTATTTTTAAGTATGGAGGTTCATGTAAAATTAGAATAATTATAGAGAATTGAAATTTTATGTTATTAATGAAATTATATAAGTTTAATGATCTTATATGTCTTCCCATATATTAGGATGATTTAGTATATATAAAATCAATAATAATAGTTTATATAAATATTTTTGTTTTTGGATCATCACAATTTCTATTTGTTTACATGGTCAATATTAGAAATATATCTCAGTTACAGGTCATAAAAATGTTATAAAATACATTTTGAAGTATTTTATAACAATTGTAATGGTTTTATGACCATACTAGAAGGATGTAAAGTAATATAAAAATATGTCGTCCTTGAGGGAGATAAACCATCCCGAATTTTTCATTCCACCTGGATAAGTAGAGGTGAAGAGGGAATAAAAAAATAAAACAAAATTGAAAAATAAATTAATGAAAATGAAAAATAATTCTACCTATTGAATTATTCTTTTTGAGAACATCCACATTAAAATTGGGATTGAATTTTTTTGGGTACCAATGACTCCTGAATGTGGGGGATGGACCTATTAATGGGATTGGAATTATGTTGGACATGATTCAAGGCTTGAAGGGTATTAGGAGAAGGGGTGGTGTTTATAAGGGGATGTGTATTTTTAATTTTTATATTCACTATTTCACTACTTTGTATCAAGAATTTTAATAGTTTTAACCTTATCACTATATATATATATATATAAAATAATGGAAAATATTTCAAATTATGGTTCTTACAACATCCATACCACTACAATGACTCCCAAAGTAATGTATTTAGCTTATATTGTAAATTGTCATATTTGACTATTTACGAAAAAACAACTATTTTATAATAATTCCAAAAATTCACTCTTACCTTTTATCAATGTGAAGAATTAAAAAATTAACTCTCTTTTATGAAAATGATTTTCTGATTTTGATAATTTTTTTATTAAAATCAATTATTCTTCTAAGAATTAGAATTTTATAATTATAACTGATTTTATGAAACATTTAAAAACTAATTAAGGAATCATAACATTATATTATAATAACTAGACAACAAAATATTAACTTATCGATATAATTTATGAAAATAATTTTTCTTTTAAATAGTAATATTAATTATAAAATTATAAGTAAACATTTCTGTTTCACAAAAAATAAAAATACATAATTTATAATTATTCGAACATTTATTTAGGTTTTTGTAATTATATCATTTTTAAATTTATAATATGCATAAATTTTATTTCTACTTTAATCATTTAGGTTACAATTGTATTGGTCAGATTACTAATCTAAATGGTTATAATACTATTCCAAGGGTCATGTAACTATTCCATCATGATAGGTTACTTAATTTCCTTAAATATTACTAATTTCATTATTCATTTATGAAAAACATGTTTTTATTTTACTCTCTATGCTATGTTTATATTTTATACCATATCACATAAAAATAAGAAGGTAAATTCTAATGATAAAGTATTAGGTCATTACATTCTTCCCCCATTTTGAAATTCCTCCATAAAAATTTCATTTTACATAAATAGGTGAGTGTATTAATCATTCGTTGATTCCTTCGGTTTTAAATTAGTTTCTTCAAACTTACGGTTCCTCAAAATCAATTTGAAAAGGTGGGTTTTATTTTTCATGTAGGACCTTATCTCTCCAGTACAAATTATTTATTAGTTTCTCCCAATAAGAGATACCATCTTCCAATTCCCCCACCAATGAGTTTAGTTCATCTGAGGGATCTGGTATGTACTTCCTTAGGATAGATACCTGGAACATGCAATCAATTTAAAAAAATCATGGTATATGTTGAAGTTGATATGACACTGCTCCAATGAGATCAAGATCTTCAAAGGGTCTAATTTACCCTAGGAATATAATACCATTCTTTCAAAATGAGATTAATCATTTCCATAGTAATACACATGGGAAAACATTATCTTCAAGTTAATACTCTATGCCCCTTTTATGGTTGTCATCATAGATATTTTTTCAAATCTAAGAATAATTTATATGTTTTTGGATATATTAAAACTTCTCTATCATATCTTCCAGGATAACCAATTATAGTCTCTTTCATTCACCAACTTCATCCTAATAGGATGGAGCCATACATCACATTCCATATAGAGCTTCATATGAATCCATCTATAAACTCAAGTAGAAGTTTTTGTTTTATGTGAACTCAACCAATGTAATATGATGATCCCATCCTCCATTTAATTCTATTGAGGAGGCTCTTAGAATTCCCTCGACTGTTAGAATAGTAATTCTGGATTTTCCATTAGTTTGGGGGTGTTAGGTCATGTTAAAATTTAATTTAATAATCAATTCATATTGGAGACATCTCCAAAAATTATTTTTGAAAATTAAATCATGATTAGATATGGTGGAATGTGGAACCAAATTCATCATAAAAATTTCATTCAAATATATATTGTCAATTCATTCATGAAAAAAATACTCCTACTTAGTAATAAATTTGGTAGTATGGCGAGCTTATCCACCACAACCCATATAGTATTGGTTCCATTGGAGGTATTTGAGAGACTAGTAATTAAGACAAGGGTGAGATTCTCCCACTTCACCATGGATATAATAAATGGTTTCATCATCCCTTAAGACTTTAACCATTCTAATCTTACTTTTGAACATACCTAAAATGGTGAGATTTAATTTGTAATATCCTTCTTCATGTTTTCCAACCAGTAGTGTTCTCGAAGATCATTATACATCTTGGTACATCAAAGATGGATAGATAATGTTGACATATATATATTATCCAACAGATACTTGTTTATATCATGTGATGAAGGCACACAATGACTTCTTCCAAACATAATCACACCATCGTCATTGATATATAAATCCTTTAGAATCCCTTCAGTTACTAATTTCACCATATTTTGAAGCCTCGGATCATCCCATTTTCCTCATTATTCATCACATGGATGGATGGTTGGTTAATTATTTTTTCAATGACGACATTATTCCTTGATTTTAGTATTTCAATTTCCATACTATTAATATCTCAAAAGAAGTGGTCTTTCCCAATATGCATCATGGACAGAGTATAAAGATCTTTTATGATAAGAGAATCTTCTACCTTGTTTTCCATCCCAGTATGAATGTGAATTGAGAAATAATAGTCCTTTTTTAGATCCAACCATCTATTTCTATGCATTTTTATTTCCTTCTGTCTGAATATATAATTTAGGATCATCTTCTTAGTATTTTTTATCACAATTCTCACAAAGAGGTAGTTCCACCAATTTTTAAGGGAAGAAATTATAGTTTCTAGCTCTAGATCATGTGTTCTGTAGTTAAATACAAGTATCATCAACTACCATGATGCGTAGGTTATATATTTAACATTATGAAAGTGAACACAATATAAGAATATCTTTGAAGAATCCCTATATATCACAAAACGTTCTCCACTTATTGGTAATGTCAGAACAGGTGTAGTGACTAGCCTATCTATTAGCTCCTCGATGATTTCCTCACATTATTCCTTATATACATACATTACCCATTTACATGTTCATATAGACAACGATCTTGAAATCAAGAGAAATTTCTCATAAAACATTATAAGTACCCATCCAATTCAAGTAAACTTTTGATTTCTATTACAATAGTTGGTCTAGTCCATCCCAAAATTACTTTTCTTGAAGTGTCCATAGAAATTACATCACATCTAATCACGTCTCATGATAATGTGATTTGATTCATAAGAAAGACACAATTTCTAAACATGATATAGATTTTCATCTTCTTTAATATCACTAGCATGATCTATAAATGTTTTGGATGTTCATCCTTTCCACTAGAGAAGGTGAGAATATATTTGATAAAAATGACAACCAATTTACCAATATCGTATCTCAATCCTCTATTCATAAAATCCAAAATTATTTTAGGGTCATAAGTAAGTATGTTATGCATTACTAGAAATTCATAGTTCTTAAACGATTTTCAAAAATAAAACTTCTATATATCCAATGTCTACACCAATAGTTGTTGATATCATGAATAATGATCTCCCTTTTTGAATTATCTATCTCTTAATATTCTATAAAAAATTAATCAATCCATTGAATATGATACTTTTTCATTAGGATGATCATGATGAGTTCCTGATAATTGATACACATCCCTATTGATCATTCATTTTTCTTTATAAAGTGCAATGGTGAACCCAAAGGTGATACAATTGGTTTTATGAAACCATTGTTCAAGTGGTGATGCATTTGTTTCTTTAACTACTCTAGTTAGTTTCAGGCCATCCAGTTGGGGAATTTTGAGATCAGAGTAGATCCTAGTTCTCATTTTA
This sequence comes from Viscum album, assembly GCA_963277665.1. Taxonomy (NCBI): domain Eukaryota; kingdom Viridiplantae; phylum Streptophyta; class Magnoliopsida; order Santalales; family Viscaceae; genus Viscum; species Viscum album. The sequence goes on from OY728162.1 coordinate 359,473,209, forward strand.
TTTGTAATTGTACATCATGATCTTTGTATACTCTGGGTAACTCATTGTAAGATACATAAATGTGTTCCCTCACAATGTTAATTTCATTAATGTTGATACCTACTTCTGACTCAACAATTTGATCAAGGTATGATTCTTAATAGATTATTAACCCCCACAACATTTATGGATTTCCTCAAGGAGATTCATGTTATTCTCTGAAGTTGTGGAGGATAAATGTATGGTTCATAATTTGAATAGATATTTGCATTACATGACAATTTATGTGCTCTCTGTATAAAGGGATCCAATCAATTCCCATTATAGAAACAAATTCCATCAAGGGACGTATCACAATATTTTCTAGATGAATCTTCCCACATATGACAACATCGAAAGAGTCCAATACATGGGTTTAAATGACAGTAATTCTAGGTGTTTTATGGATATCTCAATAACAGGGGTTTTGGTCTCCGATTATATAGGTCTATAAAACATGAAGGAAATAAAGGTATTCATAGAACTAAAATCAAATAAGGATTTCTCAATTCATGATCAAATTGTATGTGTACCATGTACAAATTAATTTTAATGATCCACTTCATCAGTAATATTTGTTAACTAATTCCCTTGATACTTTGGATTTTTTGGATGATGAGGCAGATTACCCTATAGGAATCGAGGTTTTTTGAACTTGTTTACATATTTCCCTTGATCCATATATATATATCGTTTGACCATGGGTGATTCTACCCTTTCCTTCACCATAAAGGCAAGATTCATCATGTCTCTCTGACATTCAAGAGTTTGGTGTAATCCTCTCTGACACATTTATCATTTCCCCATACCATTGGGGAAATATCCATGATTCTTATTCTTGAATTTTTTAAATGCGGTAGGTTGAGATTTTATTTGACACTGTTCATTAGACCATCCATCTTGATACACCATGTTGGTCATTAGTGTTTCATATATCCATAGCCATTGGATCATTATCCATAATCCATCTAATTGTTGAGTGCACATTAAAAAACATCTTCATATCACCCAATGTCTTGAATAGCTTAATCATTTCAAATGTATAGTTTTAAAACACTAATGAATATATTTACTTAAAAAAATAGAACCTTTTGTGTACCTTGTCATAATTGTGAATTTTTCATTCATAATATATGATTGATTAACTGTTATTTTCTACACCTCAATGATTTCTCCATCTTTTCATAAATAGTTCAAGGGAAATACTTAAAAATAAATATTTTATAAATTTATTCATACTCTATTTCATCAATTTCATATTCATTCTAGAAGTGGATAATCAATTTAAAACATTGATGAGCCCCTCCTTTATAATTATAAACATCCAGGTTCACCTTCTCCATCTTAGAATAGGGATGTATAGAAAAGATCTTCCCCATTGAGTTAACCCATTATTCAGGGACCATTGGATCATATTATACCCTAAATGTTGGTGGTAATTTCTTTATAAGAGGCTATATAGCTATATTCTCCCTCAAAATGGAATGAATATGTACCACATTATTCAGGTTATTGTTCATAATCGAAGATATATGGGTATGAATCACATTGATATTTTGAATTCCACCTCCCAAGGAACAAGGATTTTCATTTTGGAAATCACTAAATTGTCCATCACATGGGTTATTGTGATGGTTTCTCCAGTTTCTATAAATTTTCTAAAATAAAAAATGTTTAAACATAAAATAGTTCAAAATTTAATGAATAAATTATTTATTTCATTTTTAAATTATATTTAAAGTTGTATATTGTATGATCCTTATTTTTAGAATTTTTATAAAAAAATAATCTTAGGTGATTAATTATTCTCACACAAATGGTTTTCAATTATCTTATCTAATTATAATTTCTGAATTAACTGAACCATTATATGATACCAACTATAGTAACCCTAGTTTTCATACATGATAATTACATAATCTTTATGATAAAAAACAAGAACGAGTAACAATACTACTATCCAAAGGATTAGTGTCATTAGAAATTTTTTAAATAGATAAAAATTAAATAATAATACCAAAAAATTATTTAATTCCTTCTTATCTAGAATCATAGTCAACCTCATGTACTCCCTAGTATAAGTAATCACATAAAGATATACATCAAAGAAATGGGTGAGCTAAATTCCCTGTAAAGGGTTAAATAAGAACACTAATCAATATAAAATTGTTTAGAATAATCATCATCATCACATAATAAGCATAGTATAATCATTATAATCATGATAGGAAATATTATATAATATCATGAAATTTGTTAATTCATAAAAATGATACATCGTGTCTTATCGGTCAAATACAACACAAATCTATGAACAAAGCTAATATCATGTTCACATATAACATATGTTAATAACAATAAAAATATCATTTTGAAAAAATATAGCACCTCATTAACTCATATTTTAAATTATTTTAGGAGAAACATCACATTATACAATTCATTTTACTACTACATAATTCATGGTTCACCTATGCATCATAACATTTAAAAAATCATACATGCCACATAGAATGTGTATAAATCAATGTCATGATGTATTCCATGGAAAGGAATAGATTTCATAATAATTTCACAATAAATATATTCATTAATAAAAATTGGAGTTCCCAAAAATGAGAATGCAAAATAAAATATTTTTTTATAAGTAACATAAATTTGGAGCGATGATGAAATAAATAAACAGGAGTAAGGACGTGTTTTAGAAAGAAGAGTTGTTTTTGAAATTTCATTTTATTTTTCACAAAATCTAATTAGTAACATTTATATACATGAATATAATGTTTTAGTACAATGATATTTAATTTTATGAATATTAAAAGAATATACACACTAAAAATTGGCATGAAAGAGGAATAACCTAAAGAGAAGATGATACGTTCAAGAAATCCTCAATCCTTATGTCTGAATGATTTCCTCACATTAATATATATTATAATAAAATTAGATTCATAAATTAATAAATATATAACAACTTATACAAGTATTTTATTAATTATATTTTTATTATGTTCAATTTTGGCCTTTAAGATGAGTTTGAGTGTTCACCTTCATCATTCAAGAGTGTAAATTTTGATGGTTTTCATGATCGGTTTGCTTGTGTATATGTATAAAAGATCATTAAAAATGAGAATAATTATCCAAAAAAGAAATTATATATTCTTAATTAACTTCATAAACTATAAATATTTTTATATTCTATTTCCATATATGAGGATGATTCATTAGAAAAAACAGTAATAATAATTTTTTGGATTAATTTGGTGGGTTTTCTATCACTACGAACTAGGTTTGTGTTGTTATTTAATATTAACTATATTTGTTAGTTATGGAACATAAAAATGTAATAAAATATATATTAAAATCTATTTGATGCATTATAATTGGTTTATGACCATCCATTATGTAGGTTAAATAAAATGAAAACATTTTGTCCTCGAATGGGAAAAATTAAAACCTCGCGAACAACATTTTCATTTTTTAGAATAAAAGGGAAAGTATAAGAGTTTTGAAGATGAATTATTCCATTAATATAATAAAATTATATTATATATAAGAAACAAGAATATCATTCTATATTGATTTGTTGATGTGAGAAGTGAATATGAAAATAAAATAATAAATAAATAAATGTAATTAAAATGAAATAAGATTTTACCTATTTAATTCTTATTCTTAAAAAGATAATTATGGAAATTGGGTTTTCAATTTTGTTGAGACCAATGACTCCTGGAAAAGGGGAGGATAACTGGAAATATATTGTGTATAAATTGGACAATATTCTTGGCTTGGAAGGTGTGAGGAGAAGAGATGGTGAGGGGTGGCATTTATTGTGGAAGGAGAGGGGATATTTTTATTATTACATTCATTATTATATTATGTCTACTGAATAATATCATTAGTGTGAACATTATCACTAAATATATTAATTAAAGAAGGATAGTTCTATATTATAGTTCTTACATTATCCATACCTTTTCAATGTCTCAAAAAATCATGTATTTGGCCTATATTGAAAATTATGGTATTTCATTATTCACAAAAAAATCAACTATTTTTGAAAAACTCTAAAAAATTCTCCCTAAACATTTTATTAATTATAGAATTTAAAAATAAACTTCTATTTATGAAAATGGGTTTCTTATTAGGGGACATTTAAATTTTTATTAAAATATTCATTTATTTGAAATCTATCGATTTTATAATTTTCACCAATTTTCAACGACATTGATAATCTTAATTAATGTCTCATAAAATTATATTATAATGATAATAAAATTAAATATTAATTCATGAATGTATATTATGAGAAATAATTTTCTTTTATGTAATTATATTAATTATAAAATTGCAAATATTAATTTTTGTTTTAGAAAAACACCAATACTTAATTTATAATTTTAAAAAAATTTATTTATATATAATAGGTTCTTATTATATCATGTTTAGAATTTTGAAGATGCCAAAATTCTATTTATACTTTTATAGGTGAGGTCACTATTCTATTAGATGGATTACTATTCTTAATGGTCATGTTACTATTCCAATGGTCAAGTTACTATTCCATCAGGTTCGGTTCCTTAATATATTTAAATATTAATTATTTCATTCCACATTTTTTATAATGATTTTTTATTATAATATATATGTTTTTTATTTGTTTTATACCATATAAAACTATTAGATGAATAGAAATTCTATTGATAATTTTTTGGGTTGTTATATATTTCATCTCTAAAAACTACTACAAATTGATCAATGTAATCTATGAAGCATTTATTTCTTAAATTCGTGAATATATAATGAGATTTTGTATGATTGAAAAGAATGAATCTATATAAATAGTGTCAACAAGTTATAATAAATTATATCCTTGGTTTATCATCTTTCTTGACCCTCAGTTGATGATATCCAAAAAATTTCAATCTTTGAAATTTATTGAGCTCCACAAGTAAATACAAGAATTCATCAAAATAGATATGATGATACTTGTTCTAAATTGTTATCTTGTTCAACTATTGATAATCATATTATAGACTAATTAAAACATTTTATCTTTTTAAAGACAATAGGTTTGCCCAGATGTGTCACACATGGTAGTATTAAAACCTTATCAATCATTTCATGGATTTTCTTCTTCAAATCATTTATCTCAATTAGGGAAACTACATAGGGACTCTATTAAATTAGTGTCACACTATCTATCAGTCTGATTGAGGACTATACTTCATGTTTTCTTGGAAGGCTTGGTAACTATTCTAAAATGAAATGAAAAAATTATAAAAAATTAAAATATCATCAATTAGAAGTTCCTCCACAACCATTTGAGATAAAAACCCCTTCATAATGAAATTTAAGACTCAAACAATGGATAAAATCTCAATCAGAAGGGAATTATTACAAATAAATTGATATAAGATCATAGTTTGATTTTAAATATCAAACATAAATCACTTTCATCGATAATATATGTAGGATTTATGTATATAATGAAAATCCATTACTTGGATGACATCTAATTCAACTAAATGATGAATGGAAGGATTTGTGGGATGCACATTCCCACCAACGTCAACCATAGAGAAATCATAGACATGAGATGCTCTCATCGTACCATTAGTGGTTTGAACAAAAAATTCTATATATAATTGTCTTGGTGGATTATTTATACCCTAATAAAATTATATAAATATTAAAAATTGGTGAATCTAAAGTCAAATAATACATTAACTATTTTAGAGTGCATGGTATGTGTATCTTTTACCAAATTGTTATTAAACCCCTCATCATAAATAGTGATCTCATGATATTTACACTTGTCCCACAACACAAAAGGTGGTTGATGTCAATCATCATCATTAACCCTCAAGTTTTGGAATTTGATATTATATGACCAGTCTACTTACACTTGAATCACAATATTAGGGGAGAATAATTTAGTGTATCATTCTCTCTATTTTCATTACTAGAAATAATTGTCCCATTACTTTGGTAATAAATTTCTTGATGACATTCCCATACAAAACACATTTAATTGTCTCCCATATTGAATTTTCTCAGTAATTCATCCTACACATACCGAATAATGGAAGGAAGACATTATTTTTACCATGGTTCCTAGATTATACTATGAACAACATCTTCATTTTTTTTCAAAAACATGAGATTGATATGTGAATACAACTTCTATTTCCACCATGATTTCATATCAAATAATATATTCCCAGCTACTGGTGCCTATTATGAAAAACTCCATTCGTTTACTTGGTTTTAAGTCATTGAAGAGTCGAAGAACATGATGTAACGTTCCGGTTCTAGAATCCACCCAGAGGTGCCCCGTACCCGGTTGGTCACATGGCCTCAAGCGCATTTCCCTGAACGCTAGAGGATTCCAACTAGCAGCGAGGGCTTTGGGTGTAACAGTGGAGAAACTATGCCCTCATTGGAAAAGTGTACAACGAAAGAGAAGAAATATACAATAGAGGAAGCAATAATAATCCATGCAAAAGAAATCAGAAGAAGACTAAAAGTAAGAAACAACTGGAGCACATATATATAAATGATGCATGACACATATGTCTATAAAATCAACCAAACAGATCACAATGATGGAATACAAAATAGTACTAAACCAAAGTACAAAAGAAACAGTTGGACAACTCCTAAGCATCGCAAGCCAAAGCTTGGTCCCATGCTCTCCAACTCCATAACTATTCAAGTACCTGAAGTAGAAGGGAGCTTGCCCTTATCTATACCTGCAGCAATATAATCTTTTTGGGCCCAAAAGCATGACCCAAACATGGTGTGAGACTAAATCCTAGTAGGCAACCACCTGAAGATCTGTGCCTAATAGTCAGTGAATATATTTCAGTTAAAAGTACATAAGCGGTAAACAAGAAAGTACTCAGGAGTCAATAATCCATAGTAAGAGTATCAAGAAACAACTAAACACAAACAGGTAACCCTCTGGGAAGTACTCACATCCATCCCCTCTGATCCTACCTAACAAGTACAAGAAACCCTCTGGGCAGTACACTCAGCCTAACCCCTCTGGTTCTGTCATAAAAATTCATAAAGACTCTATGAGGAATATCTCTTAGTCAATTCCCCTTATTTTATAGGGTAGTCAAGGACTCTCTGAGGAAGCACACATGGTAAATTCTCTTTATAGCCCCAAGGTCAAGAGACTCTGTAAGGAAGCTCACCCAATCAATTCCTATTATAGCCTGGAGTGGTTCGAGGTAATTCAAAGCAAAACAAGGACTCTCTGAGGAAGATCACTCAGTCTATACCCTTATAGTCTATAAAGCACAAAGACTCTCTGATGAAGCTCACTTGGTCTCCCCCCTATAGTCTATAATGTCCAAAGACTTTCTGAGGAAGCTCACTCAGTCTATCCCCTTTTAGTCTACTACACCAGGTTCTCACGACCCCGTCTAAGTCAACACACAGTAATTCTATACGGCCAAAATAAACCTACAGAACTACCTTGCAAACCAGTCTATAACATCTCAATCATGTCAGAAAACAACACTTCTTCCTAAGACCACAAGGCATAAAAACAGGTACACAACCAATATGCTAAACAGGACCAGCGGTCGTAACAGAACAAAGCATGGGAAGAACATCCAAGGAATAGCAATCCAACCTTATTCATAACAAAATAACCTCTACAAAAGCATACAAGCATGGAAAGAAATGTCTAGGGGAAAAATAGTAAATGCACAATACCCCGTTCAAGGGTATTGGCACAATTGCACATAAAAATCAAAGAATATCGAACGGAAAGGCACAAACCACCTAACTCGAGGTTAGGAGATCGCTATATGTGAAACTCGAATCTTGAATCACCTTAGAACACCAAAGGTCTACAAAAAAATTATATAATTCTCATCCAACGATAACTTGAGAAAGTGGAGAATCATGGAATGAAACTCATGAATAAGGAACAGATCACCGCTGCGGTTCCAACACAACCGACGATGGTCGATTCATAGAACAGATGGAGGCTCGGGGGCTTGAAGATGTTTCGGTATCGTACGTTTTCTATTTGCCGAACGTGACCTAGAAGAAGTCACTTCTGGGGGTTAGATTCTACCCCGGTCCATTTAATGAAAAAAACAAAGTACACAGCGTGTAATTTTGAAGTACATGGCCTTTAATTGCCTTTTTCGTACTCCGCTTTAGGCGGCCTCCATGTCACCCCCACACGGCCGTGTGTGTGGATAGGACACGGCCAGCACATGGTCTCCTACAGTAATGAAGTACACAACATGTACTCATATAAGTACACAACATGTACATAAAAAATATCCATAATTTCCTCTTTTTCTAAAAAATGACCAGAAAAGGGAAAACATACCTGAAAGGAAGATCTGGGTTCTTACAAACTTCCCCCCTTAATGAAATTCATCCCGGAATTTCCATAGCATGGCATAGAATAAGAAACCTTGAATAACTCCAACCACTGTGTTCGTACATCGGCCTCCCTCTCCCAAGTCTCATCCTGTACCATCCCGTGCGGCCATAACACCCGTACAAGAGGAACATACTGGCCACAAAGAACCTTTGTACTACGATCGACAATCTGGAAAGGATGCTCCTAAAAAGATGCATCCTATTTGAGCTCCACATCCTTAGGTTGAATGATATGAGATGGGTATGAAAAGTAACTTAGGATTTGAGAAACATTGAATAGGTCGTGCATAGCCTGGTACCTCTAAGGTAACTACAACAGATAGGCAACCGTCCCAACTTTTTCCAATACCTTAAATGGTCCGACGTATCTCAGTGAAAGCTTTTTATGTCTCATAATCCTCTTGTGTCCCAACCTCGGTGCGACATGCCGGAAAACATGATCCCCTACCTCAAACTCTATAGGTCATCTTCGCTGATCAACATAAGACTTATGAAGATACTGTGAAGTATCCATCCTCTTCCGAATCAACTCTATCTACTCTATGGTCTCCTGAAAAAGATGAGGTCCCAGTATAGCTACCTCTCCTACCTCCAGCCAACATAGGGGTGATCAACATGACCTACCTTACAAATCCTCATAAGGTGCTATCTTAATAGTTACTTGAAAACTATTATTGTAGGAAAACTCAACAAGAGGTATATGCTTCTCGCAAGAACCTCCAAAATCCAGAATACATGCTTGGAGCATGTCCTCAGGCACCTAAATAGTATGCTCGGACTGGCCATCTGTCTAGGGATGGTATGATGTGCTCAAAAGTACCTGTGTACCCAATGCCTTCATAAGCCCCTACCAGACTTGAGAAGTAAAATGTGCATCCCTGTTTGAAATGATGGAGTGTGGATCTCCATGTAGATATACAATCTCTCGTATGTAAAAATGTCCCAACTCATCAACATTGAAGGTCTACTTGGTCGGAAAGAAGTGAGAATCCTTCGTGAGCCTGTCAATGACAACCCATAACGCAAGATTCCCTCGCGGTGACCTCGGAAAGCTGGTCACGAAGTCCATCACGACATCATTCCACTCCTCTCAAAAATGGGTAACTACTGTAAAAGCCCTGCTGGCCACTGATGATCCGCCTTCACCTGCTGAGAAGTGGAACACCTCATGATTAAATCAGTGACATCCCTCCTCATACCTGGACACCAATACCAGCAGTGTAGATCACGATGCATCTTGGTGACACCAGGGTGAACTGCCCAAACAGAGAAATGAAAATCCCGCATCATCTCCTCGTGTATATCTGCTAGCTCCTACACACTCCCCTGGAAAAAAAATATCTCTTCCTCGCCTACGGTCCACCCAGGAATAGGGTCTTCTCCTAACACACTCTCTCGTAGGACTAGGCCTTCATAATCTATTAGCTACCTCATTCAAACTCAATCAAGAAGCGCAGAGGTAACAACTACAGAAGAAAGTAAATTCTTCCCCTGTCTGTCATGCACCTCCAAATGAATCTCAAAGAATAGGGCCATAAGCTGCCACTCACTAATGGCCTCCTGAACTGCCTATATGTGATTCCTCCTACTCAACACAGCAGCCACTTCCTTGACTTTTCCAGGCATATAGGCAAGCTCAAAGTCAAAATACTGGAGATACCTAACCCACCTTCTGTTCCTCAAATCCAAATCATGCTGAGTGAAAATGTACTTGAGACTTTTGTGGTCAGATAAAACCAAAAAGTGCTCTCCCAGAAGATAATTTCTCCAACTTCATAAGGCATGAACAACAGTTGCCAAATCTAGATCGTGTGTCGGGTAATTCTTCTCATGTGGCCTCAACTATCGAGACTCGTACGCAACGAATCCATCACCCTACATAAGCACATCTCCTAGACCGATTCCCGAAGCATCACAATGGACAGTGTATCTCTTTCCTTTCTCTGGAAAGACTAGTATTAGTGATGAAGTCAACCTCCCCTACAGCTCCTGAAAGGTTGACTCACAAGAATCTGACTATAAGAACTTCACACCCTTCTTGGTCAGACCCGTCAATGGTGATGCTAAGCGTGAAATGTCCTATATGAAGTGTCTGTAGTAACCATCCAACCCTAGAAAACTTCGTACCTAAAAGACGTTCTTCAGCTACTCCTAGGAATCCACCGCTCTCACTTTCTCTCAGTCTACTGATACTCCTGTCTCTGAGATAACATGACCAAAAAAGTGAATCTGATCCATCCAGAAGTGGAATTTTGAGAGCTTATCATATAACTGATGCTCTCTTAGGGTACTCGGAACGATCTCATGATGTCTGGCATGGTCGTGTCGAGTGTGAGAGTATACCAAGATATCGTCCATGAAAACAACCACGAAGGAATCCAAGTATGGATGGAACACTCAGTTCATCAGTTCCATGAAAACTTTAGGTGCGTTCATGAGACCAAACGACATAACTATATACTCGAATAGAACAAACCAGCTCCGAAAGGCTATAAGGGGTATATCGGATGGTCTAATGCGTAGCTGATGGTAACTGGTATTTAGGTCAATCTTTGAGAACACCCAGGATCCTCGAAGATGATCAAAGAGATCATTAATCCTGGGAAAGGGATATCGGTTCTTGACTGTCAACTATTTCAACTTCCGATAATCCAGAAAAAGTACAAGGGTACCATTTTCCTTCTTCACAAACAGAACAGGAAAACCCCAGGGAGAAGTACCGGGTCAGATGGAATCATTTTCCTACAACTCCTCCAACTGCTTCTTGAGCTACTACAACTTTGGTTTAGCCATCCTATAAGGAGGACTGGACACCGGTTCCGCTCTTGACAGAAGCTCAGTCGAAAAGTCCACCTCTTTCCCCGAAGGTAAACCTGAAAAGTCCTTTGAAAAGACATCCCTGAAGCGATCCACCACTGGAGGAAATTCAATTAGTGAAGTCCCCTGTTCATCTAGATATAGACTGAAAATCTGGGTTGTAAGTCCTTCTAACCCATGATGCTTGGGACCCGCTCTGCTCACCTAGACATACCATTAACCCTTATGAAGAAAAGATCCACCCTCTGGTGATATAATACTCACCCTGTGGCGATAGCAATCAAAAACTACCTGGAAGGGAAATAACCAGTCCATACCAAGAATGAAATCATAGCCTATCATCTCTAGGACATAGAGGTCCCAATAAAAGTGACACCCACCAACCTCTAGAGGGCAGTCCTTTCACTGACTTACACATTCCATCCTAGTCCCCAACAACATGTCTAGAGTCAAGAAATCAGCAGAATAAAAGAGTCAGAGACCAAGACTCTCCACAATATCAACAAATATAAATATATGGGAATCCCTTGTATCAAAAAGAGCTAAAGATAAAACTGAGGCAACTAGTATCGTACCTCAAAATTTAGAGGGTCTATGATCCTGCTCCTGCTGGGTCTTCTCTACTACAAAGGCCTGTCCTGCTCCATGACCCTATGACCCTGTCTGACCACTCTGAGCTGATCCAGTCAACTGTCACTGATAACCTAGTAAGTGACCACCATGACCGCGACCTCTACCACAGCCTGAACGGCCAAAAGAACTCCAGTTCCTAGACTAGTGAGAAACTGGTGATACTTCTCCTAAACACGAGGTCATAGAAGAACCCCTATCACTCCCTACTAGTGAAAATATCTGACAAAAACGCTAGAGATGGCCCCTCTTGCAGCAACATCGACACTCCATTGGGTCTCTTTGGCACTGGGGCCTAGTATGTCTTCTCTTTCCGCACTAGTAGCACACCACCTGGATATCAAAAGATGCATCGTGCCTAGTCTGATATCCTCATGCAGACTCCATGCAGTGCTCCCTACTATCAGTAGGAGGAATACTAACTCTGGATATTGAACTGCTCGGGACCCCTGCTCCAGAATCCCTCAGATTTCGCTCTGTGATCAGTGCCTAGTTGACGACAGAAGATATCGAAGTCAACCTAAAGATGTTCACCTATGGTCAAGTGTGATGCCTCAGACCATCCTCAAACTTATGCACAAGGAACAACTCATCACCTCCTGAAATAGGCGTGAAAGGATGTTTCTCAGTTAAGCGAGACGAGTACTCCCTAACCGAAAGAGTACCCTGCTCCAGACTCATAAACTCCTGGGCTCGATCGGCCCTCAAGGTCTCTGGGTAGAAGTAATCATAGAAGATGCACCGAAACTCATCCCAAGTCATACTATGATAGCTTCCTGACTGTGAGATCACCTCCTATAACCTCTTGGTGGAGTCTCGGAGCATATAGGTAGTGATCTTCACCCTCTTCTTTGGAGGTATCTCTAAATGCTCAAAAATTGTCAGCGTCACCTCTAAACATGAATATGTAGCCTGGGGTCCTCCATCCCCGGAGAAAGTATGATGATGCTACTATTGAAAGACCCACGTCAATTATTCCATCCACGAGCCAGAGATGGCGCTCACTAAAAAGTCTATATCATCCTCAGAAAGCCTTCCCTGAACCGTGGATTAGTTTATGTGCCAGGTATAATGGCTGGTGCCAAGACTGACACAACAGGAGGATATGCCAGAAGTCCCTGATTAGCCATATCTAGTGTCTGATCACCATCTAGAAATTGGCGTAAAACCAGAGGATGTCTCTGTGGCATAATCCAGAAAGGTCAACACACACCTTAGATCAGGATTATCAAGGACTAAAAACATAAGAGTACAAGAAGGGAACAAGAGAAATAAAACATTAAAGTTTTGCAAAACCTGACTACACAGCGTCTATAAACACTACACAGTGTGCTCTCTTAGTCCATTCACATGAGTGTGTACTTCTGCCACAACTGTTCGTGTAACACCCCAACCATACGGCGTGTTGTCCCTAAACATGGTGTGTATATGAAATATATTCCCCTGCTCAAGTCTCCATACAGGGCTAACCCACACTGTCCTCTTAATCCTAGACTACATTGTGTGTTCACGATAGACACGACATGTATTAGAAATGTTTCAACGACCCGTGTTGTTAGCTACACGACTAACTACATGGTTCAATCTACACAGCGTGCTCCAGGTGGACACGATGTGTACAAGAAAGGATAACGCCGACCCATGTTGTTTGTGACACATCTAGGTACCTAAGTCAGACTACACAACATGTTCAAAGTTGACACGGCGTGTATAGGCTTAAGGTTTATCTGTCCGTGTTGTTCGTTACACGGGTAGACACACAGTCACTACAACATGGCGTGTACATACTGTACACGGTGTGTTCCTGCAAGATTTTTACAACCCCGTGTCCCTGCACACAAAGTCAGTGACACAGTTATGGACTACATGGTGTGTATTCATAAAGTACATGTTGTGTATTCTATTTTTTTTTCTGGAGAGTATCCTTATAGACAGCTCCAGAGCTTATAAAACACAGAAAATGAGAATTAAGGTGCCAAATTCCGATCTGTGAGGGCCCATACTACCATCGAATAAAAGCATGGAATCTTATACATGTTATAAACAAGCAAAGAGAAGCTAATGACCCACCAAATTCTGATTCATGAGGACCCATAACACCTCAAGAACCAAAATTTGGAGTTCATCCAAATAAAGACTTACACAGAGTAATACTTATCAAGAATTGTACTCTATCAAGGCATCTAGCACAAAAACATGCATATTCTACACAACATCTATCACAATAACATGAAATTTCTAATGCACCCTAAATTTCATGGTAATAATGCACGACATGTGATCTATAGAAAGTGCCTATATGATGCATGAGATGACATACCCTCATCTCATCGCGTTGTGACAGAAATAGAACCCCAATAATGCTAATAGTAATAGCTCCAAGCATGTAAGTCACCGAACGGTGAAAATAAATCTACTGTAAAATTGTAAAATCATAAAATTTCATTAATGAGGTAAAATAGATTTTCCCTATACACGTGTTAGCTACTCATGGACACAAATTTTTACTAAGTACCTATTCCATCCTATCCCTGACTAGAGGCTCGAAACTGTAAGTCAAGAGAAATGAATTCCTTTGATACCACTTTATAACATTCCGGTTCTAGAAGCCACCCAGAGGCACCCCATAACTGGTTGGTCACATGTCCTTAAGCGCATTTTCCTTAATGCTAGAGGCTGCTGACTAGTAGTGAGGGCCTCGAGTGTGACAGTGTGGAAACAATGCCCTCATTGGCAGAGTACACAGAAAAAGATAAACAATATACAATAGCGAAAGCAGTAATAATCCATGCAAAAACAATCAGCGGATGACTAAAAGTAAGAAACAACTGGAGAACATATATATAAATAATGCATGAAACATATGTCTAAAAAATCAACCAAATAGATCACAATGATGAAATACAAAATAGTAATAAACCAAATTACAAAATAAACAGATGAACAACTCCTCACCATCGCAAGCCAAAGCTTGGTCCCATGCTCTCCAGCTCCACAGCAAGTCAAGTACATGATGTAGAAGGGTTCTTGCCCTTATCTATACCTTCAACAATATTTTAACACCCCAATCTTCCATGGTATGTTTCTCTTTGAATAATACAGTAGCATGTGTTGTATGCAACTTCGAGTTCTAACACACCATAACCAATCAAACTAGCCGTTATGAATAGTAATACACACTTTTTTGAAATTTTATAAATTTTATCTTTCAAAATGGACTTCATTTTTGGATTCATAATATCGTAATTATTATAGGGTGAATTTTTGGTACTTTTATCATAACTTTTATATTTTTATGAATAGTGAAAATTACTAAATTTTAATTAAAAACAACTTTCTTAATAGAAATAATTAATAGTGGTAAATTATGAACATAAGTGATTTTAAAGTATAATTAGATTATATTTTTACCATTTAATTCAAGGTTGGTAATTGGACATAATTTCACATTTAAAATGGACATAAGGAAGTGCCAATCTTTTGATAGTTATTATTTTACAACACACTTTTTGTTTTGACAACGGGAATTAATTTTAAATTAATTTCTTTCTCTTCGGTGTTTTGAATTTAAAAAAATGGATTCAATTTTTATAATCAAGAGGTACAAATTGTGTAAATAGGTACCTTTTATTTTTAGACATTTTGAATAATTATTTCGGTAAATATTTTATTTACTATGGTTAAAGGGAAAATCTAGTAAATAAGGGTAAAAAAATAATTTTATAATAATATTAAATTACCCTAAAACATGTCCTAACTCTATTGGTTGATACATGTCTGACAATGGGAATTTTTGGGTCGATTTTGGTACCCCATGGATCCACTTGTAAGTGATAATGACACTTTATATTAATTAAGTTAAAGTAAATACAAAAATGACATTAGCATATAAATTTTACCAAAACAATTTTTACATAGGGTTATATATGTTATATTTTCGACTATAAACATTAATTATAAATATAAATAGATTTCCTACATAATGGAATTTTAATTATAATTTTTAGACATTTAATAAATAAATTTATTTATGACACAATAATGATGTAGTATTTTCTTAATTAATGAAAGAATCAAATAATTGGTATTATAAATGTTAAAATAAATATAATTTGAAAGTTTTGATGACATAAATTAATATTATTTGTTAATATGACATGTTAGTATTTTTTAAATGAAGTTTTTTAGAATTAATAAAGTTTTTATGACTTTGACAAAAATCAATTATTAAATAGTGTCAAAATTGACATAAATGAGTTCTTAAAACAAATATTATATTATAAATTGATATGATATTCTTAAAAATCTAAGGATAGGCCAAAGGACTTATATAATTATAGGTTTATAATTAATGAACCATTTGGGAGTCTCATGGAAGTTTATAGTTTGTTTATTAACCATATAATATAAAAGTACAAAGAGACATGGTAAATGTCAAACTAATTAACTAAGAGTTAAAACTAAAAGATAAGGTTAATAGAGTCCCCCAATCCTATCTAAAACCTATTGGTTGAGTTTTTTTCGACCCATCACTACCTTATCCTTGAAATAAATCATTTTTGATCCATTATAAACTGATAATTATTTTATTATAAAATAATATTTCTAGCTTTTGCAAAGGGGCCCATCACCCCTCTTATAAAAGGGCACTCCCACATATCTTTAATTCACACCTTGAAATCCATTTAGCTCGTCCAAACCCTCCTAAAATATCCTCCCAACTTCCCTAACTTCAACCTAGAGGCCTTAGTTTGATCAGAAAGCCATCTTATGGAGCCCTTTTGATCAAATCAAAAGGATG
The DNA here is from genome assembly GCA_963277665.1 of Viscum album. Taxonomy (NCBI): domain Eukaryota; kingdom Viridiplantae; phylum Streptophyta; class Magnoliopsida; order Santalales; family Viscaceae; genus Viscum; species Viscum album. Next base: position 359,489,893 of record OY728162.1, read on the forward strand.
AACCCGAAGAAGAGGTAATAATTTCACCATCCTCTTTCAAATTATTTTCTTCTTCCACTTATTCTTTCTTTGTTATTTCCATTAAAAAATAAAAACTCTAGTATCTTCTATATATAGTTATGTTATTATAAATATGGTACAACCATCCTCATTATTCTATCCATCCTTTGAAAGACATGTCTCCATATGTGCGTACGTACGGATTACAGTCTCCACATCATGGTATAATTATTATTCAATACATTATTATTTGGATGGTTATAATAATGATGTGTAATTCATTTAAATATTAAATATAACATGATAATGATTATTTATATATGATATACCATCCAGTTATATATTATTTTAATATCAAAATAATGATATTGTTGCTCGTGCGAACGCGATGAGATTCATTCCCCATCATATCCATTCAAGAATAATTTTCATTTGATGGTTAAAAATAATATTTAAAGACTTAATATAATTATGTATATGAATAAGATACATCCCATCCATAACGAATATGACTCACATAACAAAGAATATAAAGGAAAATGAATCCCTTAACTCCCGAAATGACGATAATACTAAGATATTATTAACAAATCAATGTTAAAATATCATATATGATATCCTATTAATGTATATGATTATTTTATAATTCAATAACAATTATTTAACCATTATACATGAGGTTAACCTACCCTCTACCAAGGAAAAAGCACAATGTAAGGGGTTTCTTATCTCACTTTTAATTCCGTGAGATTTCCATTGTTCACAACTTATTCATTGCATGTGGTGTTTGTACTTCCCATGATTGTATTCATTGGGTAATATAAAATAATTTATGTATATTTAAATCATAATTGTATGATCCTTCTTTCATGGGTGTATGTTTTGTAATTTACCAAATCGATAAGGGAATTTGAAATTTCAATTTCTACATATTTGGCTTTATGCATACTTCATTGATTATTTTACTCCAAGATTATGTGTGGAATCACTATTCATTTTTTATGTCATAATTTACACTCCCCTTTCTGTGGATATAATTTTTATACACATAATCACTCCATTGATAAATTCTCAAGTCATCTATATGAACTTGATAAAATTAATTCTAACTCAATCTCCATTTGTTGAGTTAAATATCCAATTCTTTGGTGTTGTTTTTACAAGAATATGTGTGAATGTCCTAAAATTTATTTACACTGAATATCCAATCATATTGAGTGTATTTATATTTGTCACACATAATTATGTTGTTTATTTATCCTTAACTTAAGGATACAATCTTTATAAGATAGTTCATCTCAATTTACATTCCATTGAGACTTCTTTGTTGTTATACACCAAATCACTTTTATATGGTGTATATAATGTTCTTTGACATAGTATATCATGAATCCCTTTATTATCATGATATTATAAAATTTTTATTACCTAAATTATTTGTATTCAAGTGTCTCTCTTTTGGTTAGGAACTCTAACTAAAATATCATTTTAAATGTTTTAAAGATTTATTATTCTAAATCTTTCTCATTAATGTCCATGTTTTAAAAATGGTTTTAAGTATTTATTTATATGGACATTAGAGTTTTAAAATAAAAAATCATTTTAAAAGTTTCAAAGTGGTATGAGACACTTTTATTCAAAAATCTATTTTTAAATGTCTTCTTGACAAATAGTGTGAATTTTAAATATTTTCATGAAAAGTGGGGACATTTCTCTCAAATAGTTTTGATGAGTTTTTTCATCTATGTCAATATCCTTCATTATTCTCAATTGAGGTTAATTTGTTACAATACAATATTCTATATTGTATTGAATGAGTTATGTTTTACTGTTGATGTGCTATTTTTATACCATTCATGGTTTGTGGATAATGTATTGACATTTCTTATGATAGTTTTAATACGAATACTTATGTTATGTTTCAAACTTTTCATATGAGAAATGCATTGGAACTTGTAAGTGATGGGTGGAGCCTGTTATAGCTCCTCGATGCATCAGTAGGTCTCATGAGAAAAACTAGTTTCTTGGCATAAGGACTTGACAAAATATTATTTGTAGTGTTGGCACGAGGCCTTGACTATGTGGTTGTGATAGTCTGGCATTATGCATTCCATTATTATGAAAGAGGTTTTTGATATTGCATGTGATTATTCGAATAGTAGAATATCCATGTGAATAAGTAAATGGAATTATTTGATTTCATCTTTTCCATATTATGTTGAAGTTAAAGTTTAAAAGGCTTTTGTTCTAGTATTATACACCGCCTTAAATGTTTATGTTTATTTATGAAAGTTTCTGCTATAATGTTATCCTTACTAAGCATTTAAGATCACCCCATTATATGTTTTATTTTTCCTAGGATTCAAAGAAGTATATTATAACTGACCTCCAGGGATAGTCTATGGGATCTCAGTGTTGTCTATGGAGAAAATGTTGTTGTATATTTCCATTTTATGATGTAATGGTAACCTTATGAATTTCTCTGGTACTTCCAAGGATACTAAACTAATCGGTCATTCGAGGCTTGATCTTCTATAATCATTCTAATGATACATAATAATGCACCGACTCTAGGCTTATAGTGTCGGGGTGTTACAGCTGGTATTAGAGGAAGTTTAGTAAAATATTTGGAAACTAAATTTAGATAAACTATGATTAGAGCACATAGCCCTAAGATAGACTTTGAGTATTAGTATAGAAGAAATTCCTAGAATTTTGGTATTGTATAGATTTTTTGAGTTTTCCAAGCAATAAATCCCTTCCTGAATACGAGAAGGTAAAGGCGGCTCTAGCACAGATTTACCTAGGGGTAAAACCCGAAAACACCGCTTTGAGCTAGACTCGAACGAGAACTGGTGCACGAAAATGGGCATTGCTGCACTCTTGGTTACGACACTCCCAGGGGATATGCTTAGGATAATTTACATTTTCATTATAAACTAATTTGAAGTATTTTAATGTAAGATGAGAATAAATGACCTTGGTTAATCCTAAGGTATTTCAAATTAAGAATATGGTGTCATGATATTCTCTAAATGATTTTATGAATACTGTTACTCACACAATTCTTTCTGGTTTTAGTCAATGGCTAGATTCCAAGGAAGTCATAGTAACTTTGATAATGATGTACAAGGTGGAAATAGTGGTGGAAAGGAGAAACAAAATGTAATGTTGATATGAGTAAAAGATATCGTGTTCATGCCAAATCTAGTTTCCAAAAATATGATCAACAAAATATATATTAACCAACTCCTGAACTCAACAAAGAAGAGAAAGGTGATGAATGATAAGAGATCCAGTAGTGGAGACCATGGAGAAAAGAATCCTCAATTTCCATCATGCAGGAAATGTGGAAGGAGAAACCCAGGAAAGTGTCTCAATGGAAAAAGAAATGCATTACATGCGGGAAAGAAGGACATAATGTGAAGAATTGCCAAGGAAAAATGAAGAGTAATATGGAAGAAAATAAAAATGATCCCAAGAATCCATTTACAGTCATTTTCCATAAATATAGGGGACATGGAAAATACCCGAGTGAATGCCCTATTCTATAGGATATTATCTGGGTCAAAGAAGAAGATATGTGGAAATAAATTGTTGGAGAAATGTTTGAAAGTATTAGTGCTCCTTGTTGATGGGATTACTTTGAAATAATTTTCTCTTGTATTTGTAACCCTATAGTTTTCCATGTGGGAATAATATTTTAGGAAGTCTTATCTTTTCTCTTGTGGATATAGTTATTAATAACCATTTGGTTTTATATGATCATTGGGTTTGAGGCAATTACAAGGTATTATATTTTGGGACGAAAATGCAAGGTATGAGAAAAAATTTGTGGTAAAATTATGTTATGGTTATTTTGAGGAATTTATATCATTTTGGTAATGTTATAAAATATAGTTTTTGAAAAAGGAAAACATGTAGACCGTGTGACAACCCATCGCTTCAGACAAAGCTATGAGAATCGAACCCACAACCAATGTGCAATTGGGATTTATCGCCTACCACTGGACTACGTGAAGTCCCTGGTTAGTGTGACTAAATATTTTTAGTTAAATGATTTTATTGATCAATAATAATTTGATTTGGGATCTTATTTCTTATCAAATGAATACCCTTTGTATAGAAAAATGATTTTTTGATTAAGTGATAAATGTTATTTTTTAAAACATTTGCTCTGTTGGGAACAATATATGCCTAAAGAAAACACAATACTATGAGATTTCATTTGAGGAGTAATGGTGGATTTTTATCTATGTTTTTATAGTGTATTTATAGTGATTTGGGTTTTTTATGGAAATGATTAACCTATAATAGAGAATATGTGATTAGGTTAATTACTATTAAGTATGTGACTTTAAGAGTAGTCAATGTAATTTGGAGATAAAATTTAACGTGGAAGACTACATAACCAAATTATTTTAAGTTTTGGGTTTCAATAATAGTTTGGATTATATTGAAGGATTTTAAGGACAATTTTTTATTGAATGTTATTTATTTATATTTGGGGTATTGTTGGTTTAATTTTAGAAATTAAGATTAGTGTTTCTTTCTCAAAAGGAATATCCTTTTGGGGGATTATCTGATATTGTACTAAACATTTTGGTTTGGATTAATCTCTAAAGACAAGGTAAATATATAGTTTATCCTTTATGAATCGTGTGATTCTCTTGATGTTTATTCTAGATCTTCCGGTGTGACCATGTCATCTTGAATACTCATTATTAAAAAAAATGAGTTAGTAGTAGAAATTTATTAAGGAATTAAACTCTACTTAAAAAGTATATACATCTATTTATGTTCTTTCTCAATCTCATAAATAAATTCTTCATCTTTATGAAATGTAACTTAAAAAAATGTTGTCCATTTACTTTTCCCATTGGGAAACTAATGACCGTCTGTCCCATCACAAGTATTTGGTTTTCTTGTTGTTAACTTTCTCCTGATCATGTTTTCTATCACTCTCCATTGTAACACCCCGATCTTCCATGATACGCTTCTCATTCAATAATGCAATAGCTTGCATTGTACGCAACTTCGAGTTCTAAAACACCGCGACTAATAAAAGTAGCCGTTATTAATAGTAATAACCACTTTTTAACATTATAGAAATTTTATATTTCAAAATGGACTTCATTTTTGGATTCGGAATATCAAAATTAGCCTATGTTGAATTTTTAGTATTTTTCTAAGCACTTCTAATTTTTTTATGAATAGTGAAAAATACTTAAAAACAACTTTTTTAATCAAAATAATTTATAGTGATAAATTATACTATTTAGTGGTTTTAAAGTATAATTAGAATATATTTTTACAATTTTATCCAATGGTGGTCATTAGAATTAATTTAACATTGAAATTGGACATAAATAATTGCCAATCTTTTGATATAAATTGTTTCTTAAAAACACGCTATTTGTTGTGACAGCGGGAATTAATTATAAAATTAATTAATGCAACTTATATGTTTGGAATTTTGTAAAATAGACATCATTTTTGAATTCGGAATATCAATTATAGCTTAGGGTGAAATTTTGGCATTGTTCTGAAAAACTTCAATTTTTGATGAATAGTGAAACCACTAAGTGGTAGTTAAATAACTGATTTTTCGTTTAAATGAAATATTACCACTTTTGTGATTTGATTTTCAAAAATCCGACATACATGGTTGTCATTAAGAAGTAAAATTTGGTTCAATGAGATTAAAATAATTTTTTGGTGAATAGTAACTTTTAAGTTCTTAATCGCGATTAGAGGTAATTAGTGTAGTTTAAGGTAAAAACAATGTTTTAATAATATGATATGATCTTGAAACTTGTCCTACTACTATTGGATGAGTCATGGCCGACCAAGACAACCCATGGGTCAACTTGGGGACCCCATGGAGCCACTTTAGTTGGAAAATGACATTAATATATATTTATTTAATGTTAAAATTAAATTGACACAAACATGAGTTATTTTACTAAAACAGTTTTTAAGTGGGGTTAAACAAGTCCAAATTTTGACTATAAATATTCATTAGAAAGATAAAAATATTTCCTACATCATAGTATTTTTTTATAATTTTTAGATATTAAATAAATTAAATTATTTATGACATCATTATGATGCAGCGATGACCTCATTATTTAACGATTTAAATAAAATGAGAAGATAATGCATAATACAAGGCTTACACTTGTCCAAAGCATATTGGATGAGGAGATTTCGAAACCTTATCAACTTAACCTCGAATTATATAAGTGTGGGACCTTTAGAATCCGAAAAGCATTGTGAAATAATGTAACATTTCAATATTTCCAAAAGTGCCCCTCCTCTCCACTTATAAAAGGCCCCCACCTCTCCCACCTCATTTACACTTTCAAGCCATTTGGCTCGGCCAACCTCTGCCCAAATACTCTCCCAACTTCCCCCTCTTACTCCTAGAAGCCTGACATTGGGCAGAACGCTTCCCAAGGAAGCCTTTGACTCAAATCAAAAAGAGTTACCCGATTTTGAGGTAATGTCTTCTCTAATGTTGTTTTGTTTTATTTTTATTCTCCAACCCCATAAACTCTTTTTATTCATTTCTTTTGTAACAACACCAGTATCCTCAATATACTAGGATGTTGTTATAACAAGGATTCAAGCTACACTTACACACACCTACATCTAATGGTTAAAGAACATACGATTTCTGTGGATGGCGAATTTCTGCCTCACGAAACGATGATTGTTCAACACTCATATAACACCTTCAAAGGTAGACATTAAGATGTCACTATTTTTATATATGATATATAATATGTTTAGGTTTTACTTATGCTTCTGTATTTCTCATTTATGGCATACTTTATGATTTCCATTATGGGTAAAACGCGATAATTTCATTTTAGAAAGTGCGGACTACCGCCCCCTCAAAGTGATTTGAATCGTTAATGCCATATGTGGGATGTATAAAGGATGGATTAAATGGTATTATACACTATATTATACTGTAATTATATTATAAATTTATATCATTATGATTTAATTCCATTAAATACGAAATAGAAATGAAAGTAGCGTTCATGCGTACGTACGACTTACCATCTCCATGAACGGTGCATTTCATTTCTTACCTCTAAATGTTACGTGACATTATGAATGAATGTATATACTGTATATATATGATATATATGATATCTAAATCATGAATATAATTCTGGATATAATGGATATTTCACCACATGAACAACTTGTAATTATAAGAAGTTTATTTTTGACTCAAGTACCAAAGATCGACAAAACGACCGTTATTAACTTAAATAATTAAATAATGTTCATAACATGGTAATAAGTGATATAAATGGAATAATGAACATGAAAAAGGTTCTTAAGTAAATATAAATTAACTCTAGTTTATTATTCAGGAGGTTAAAGAACGGTCGAGTTAGGACAAGACGCAAGGTAAGGGAACTTCTTAACCCAATTTCCATTCTTTGGGTTAATCTCCTACTTTCAAATTATGTCATGATATTATTATGTCCTATCTTGTATTTTTACTTTCTTCATGTGTACCTATAGTGAATACACATAATAGATCTATTTTATTTTAAAAAATGATCTTTTTATGGACTTCGTCTCAATCTCCTTTCATTGAGGCATATTTGGTTTTATACACAACTTTCTTTTATACGGTGTATAAACCCCTTTGACATTTACATTTATTCAAAAGGAATCTTTTTTATACGAAGCGTTTTGCTAAACGACAAAAGGGAATGTTTTTTCCGTACTTATACGGTGACAACGACTTCTCCACCGCCCTGACCATTATTTGAGTTTCGGCTTCCTCTACAAGCCGTCATTTTTTTTAATGAAAAATAAATACAAAGTTTTAACTTCCTTTTATTTTGGTATTGAAAATGGTTTTGAAAGCATTTTTATTATATCAAAGTGTTGTATTGATATCTTGTGATTGAAATGTGGAAATGTTATGTTTCCTTTATGCATGTTTTATGTGATACGATTATGTTATGGTTTATGATATGTTTAAACCTATTCATATGAGGAATGTATTGGACATAATAAGTGACGGGTGGAGCCCGCTATAGCTCCTCGATGCATCGGTAGGTCTCATGAGACAACTAGACGTGGAATTGGCCGAGGACCTTTCCCAATTTGATTTATGGTTTTGGCCGAGACCTTAATCATTTTAGACGTCTTGGCCGAGGCCTTGACAAAATGTTTCAGAATGTCCGGCATTATACATTCCATCATTATGAAAGTGGTTATTGATATTGCATGTGATTATTTGACCAGTAGAATATCCATGTGAAGAAGTAAATGGCATTATCTCATTTTACTTTTTCCATATTATGTTGAAGTTCATGTTTAAAAGGCTTTTGTTTTAGTTATACATTGCCTTAAATGTTAATGTTTATTTATGAATGCTTCCGCTATATTGTTATCCTTACTGAGCATCTGAGCTCACCCCTTTCAATGTTTTAATATTTTCCAGGATGTGAAGAAGTATTTTATGAATGACCTGCAGGGATTGTGAGAAGAGGATATGAGTGTGGACTATGGAGACTTTGTTATTTTTTTTTTCACTTTATGATGTAATGTAACATTTACGAATGTATCTAGTGTTTCCAAGGCTGCTAAACTAGTCGGTCTTTCGAGACTTGATCTTTTGGGATCATGCCAATGTTACGAAGTAATGCACCGACTCTGGGTAGCTGGGGTCGGGGCGTTACATCCATCATAAAGTGACACTTATTTTATCATCCATATCCAAGTTTTTCTATATGTAATCATTGTATAGGTTATCTCGGGTGACCTTTGTACTTCTCTTTCATTCTTTTAAATAGATAGTTTTATTGACTCTTTTTCCGATGTGGGACTTTCCATTATATTCCCAAGACAAATTTTAAAAATTGTGAGGACCCAATTTATTAATGGAGGGGAGAATATTACACCCCAATCTTCTACGGTATACTTCTCTTTGAATAATATAGTTGCGTGTGTTGTACGCAACTTCGAGTTCTAACACACCACAACCAAACAAACTAGCCGTTATGAATAGTAATACCCAATTTTTAAAATTTTATAAATTTTATCTTTCAAAATGGACTTAATTTTTGGATTCAGAATATTGAAATTAGATTAGGGTAAATTTTTGGTTATTTTCTGATAACTTTCATATTTTGATGAATAGTGAAAATTACTAAATTTTAATTAAAAACAACTTTTTTAATCGAAATAATTAATAGTGGTAAATTATGAATTTGGGTGATTTTAAAGTATAATTAGATTATATTTTTACCATTTAATCCAATGTTGTTCATTGGACATAATTTCACATTTAAACTGGACATAATTTCACATTTAAACTGGACATAAGCAAGTGTCAATCTTTTGATATTTATTATTTATTAAAAACACGCTTTTTGTTTTCACAATGGGAATTAAATTTAAATTAATTTCTGCCACTTCTATGTTTTGAATTTAGAAAAATGGATTCAATATTTATAATCAAGAGGTCCAAATTGTTTAAATAGGTAACTTTTATTTTTAGACATTTTGAATAATTACATCGGTAAATATTTTATGTACCATGGTTAAAGGGTAAATCCGGTAAATAAGGGTAAAAAAGTAATATTATAATAATATTAAATTACCCTAAAACGTTTAATATCCCTATTTGTTGTTATATTTAAAACCATGGTCATCTTTGGGTGATTTGGGGACCCCATGGAGCCACTTGTAAGTGATAATGCCACTTTATATTAATTACGTTAAAGAAAATACAAAAATGACAGAAGCAGATATATTTTAGAAAATTTTTTTTTACATATGGTTATATATGTTATATTTTAAACTATAAATATTAATTAGAAAGATAAAATTATTTCCTACATAATTGTATTTTATTTATAATTTTTAGACATAGAATAATTATATTTATTTATGACACAATAATGATTGAGTATTTTCCTTATTAATGAAAGAATGAAATAATTGGTATTATAAATGTTAAAATAAATATAATTTCAAAGTTTTGATGACATAAACGAATTTTAATGGTTAATATTACATGTTATTATATCTTAAAAGATGTTTATTATAATTAATAAAGTTTTTAATACTTTTAAAAAATCAATTATTGAACAGTGTCAAAATTGACATGAAGGAGTTTTTAAAACAAATATTAAATTATAAATTGATATAATATTTCTAAAAATCTAAGTTTCAGAAAAAGGACTTATATAATGATAGGTGTATCATTAATGAACCACTTTAGGGTCTCTTGGAAGTTTATAGTAAGTTTATTAACCATATAATATAAAAATACAATGAGACATGGTAAATTTCAAACTAATTAACTAAGAGTTAAAACTAAAAGATAAGGTTAATAAAGTCACCCAAACCTGTATAAAACCTATCGGTTGAGTTTATTTCGACCCATAACCCCTTATACTAGAAATAAATCAGTTTTTAGCCATTATAAAATAAAAATTATTTTATTATAAAATAATATTTCTATCTTTTCCTAAGGTGCCCCTCACCCCTCTTATAAAAGGGCACTCCACCTTATCTCTAATTCACACCTTCAAAGCCATTTGGATCGGCCAAAACCTTCCCAAATATCCTCCAAACATCCCTCACTTTAACCTAGAGGGCTTATTTTGATCATAAATCCAACCTAAGTATCCCTTTTGATCAAATCAAAAAGAAGAACCCGAAGAAGAGGTAATAATTTCACCACCATATTTCAAGTTCTTTTCATCTTCCACATCTTCTTTCTTTGTTATTTACATTCTAAAATAATAACACTATTATATTATATATAATGTGATGTTATTTTAAATATGGTACACCCATCCTCATTATTCTATCCATCCTTTCAATGACGTGCCACCATACGTACATACGTACGGATTACCGTCTCCACGTCGTGGTGTAATTGTTATTCAATACATTATTATTTTTACCGGTCTAATAATGATGTGCAATTCATGTAAATAATAAATATAACATGATAATTTTTATTTATATATGATATACCATCAAATTATATATTATTTTAATATCAAAATAATGATATTGTCGCTCGTGCGTACGTACGGACTACCGTCTCCACGAACGCGATGAGATTCATTCCCCATCGCATCCATTCAATAATAATTTTCATTTTATGGTTAGAAATAATGTTTAAAGACATAATATCATTCTGGATATGAATAATATACATCCCATCCATAACAAATATGGCTCACATAACAAAGAATATAAACGAAAACAAATCCGTTAACTCCTGAAACGACGATAATACTAAGATATTATTAACAAATCAATGTTAAAAGGTCATATATGATAAAATATTAATGTATATGATCCTTTTATAATTCAATAAAAATTATTCCACCATTATAAAAGAGGTTAACCTACCCTAGAACAAGGGAAACGTAAAAAGTAAGGGGTTTCTTTTCACACTTTTAATTCCGTGAGATTTCCATTATTCACCACTTATTTATTGCATGTGGTGTGTATACTGTCCATGATTGTATTCATTGTGTAATATACTATAATTTATGGATATTTACATCATCATTGTTTGATCCTACTTTCATGGGTGTATGTTTCGTAAGTTACCAAATCTATAAGGGAATTTGAAATTTCAATTTCCACTGATTCAGCTTTACGCATACTTCATCGATTATTTTACTCCAAGATTATGTATGGAATCACTATTAATTTGCTTATTTCATAATTTCCACTCTCGTTTCTGTGGATATAATTTTGATACACATAATCACTCCATTGATAAATTCTCAAGTCATCGATATGAACTTGATAATAGCAATTTTAACTCAATCTCTATTTGTTGAGTTAAATATCTAATTCATTGGAATTGTTTTTAAAATAATATGTGTTAATGTACTCTGATTTATTTACACCGAATATCCAATCATATTGAGTATATTTATATTAGTCACACATAATTATGTCGTTGATTTATCCTTAACCTAAGAATACAGTCTTTATAAGACATTTCATCTCAATTTACATTCCATTGATACTTCTTTATTGTTATACACCAAATAACTTTTATATGGTGTATATAATTTACTTTGACATAGTATATCATGAATCCCTTTATTCTCATGATATCATAAAGTTTTGATTACCTCAATTATTTGTATTCAAGTTTCTCTTTTTTGGTTATGAACTCTAACTAAAATATCATTTTAAATGTTTTAAGGATTTATTATTCTAAATATTTCTCATTAATGTCCATGTTTTAAAAATGGTTTTAAGGATTTATTTATATGGAAATTAAAGTTTTAAATTTAAAATTCCATTTAAAATATTCAAAGTGGTTTGGGACACTTTGATTCAAAAATTTATTTTTAAATGGCTTCTTGACAAATAGTGTGACCTTCTACTATTTTCATGAAAAAGGGGGGACATTTCTATCAAATAGTTTTGATGATTATTTTCATCTATGTCAACATCCTTCATTATTCTCCATTGAGGTTAATATGTTACAGTAAAATCTTCCATATTGTATTGAATGAGTTATGTTTAACTGTGGATGTGCTATTTTTATACCATTCATGGTTTGTGGGTAATGAATTGACATTTCGTATGCGAGTTTTAATACGAATGTTTAAGTTATGTTTCAAAATTTTCATATGAGTAATGAATTAGACTTAGTAAGTGACGAGTGGAGCCCACTATAACTTTTCGATGCATCAGTAGGTCTCATGAGACAAACTAGTGTCTTGGCACAAGTCCTTGACAAAATATTATTTGTAGTCTTGGCACGAGGCCTTGACTATGTGGTTATGATAGTCTAGAATTATGAATTCCGTCATTATGAAAGTAGTTATTGATATTGCATGTGATTATTCGACTATTAGAATATCTATGTGAATAAGTAAATGAAATTATTTGATTTTATGTTTTCTATATTACGTTGATGTTCAAGTTTAAAAGGCATTTTTTCTAGTCTTATACACTGTCTTAAATGTTTATGATTATTTATGAAAGTTTCTGCTATAATGCTATCCTTACTGAGCATCTGAGATCACCCCTTTCTATGTTTTATTTTTCCCAGGATGCAAAGAAGTATATTATGAAAGACCTCCAAGGATAGTCTATGGGATCTCAGTGTTCTCTATGGAGAAAATGTTGTTGTATTTTTCCATTTTATGATGTAATATAAACTTTATGAATGTATCTAGTACTTCCAAGGCTACTAAACTAATTAGTCTTTCGAGACTTGATATTTTTTGATCATGCCAATGATACATAAAAATTCACTAACTCTGGGATTCTGGGGTCGAGGCGTTACAAATATAATCTATTTGGTCCCAAAAGCATGACCCAAACAGGGTGTAAGACTAAATCACAGTAGGAAACCATCGGAAAATATGTGTCTAACTGTCAGTGAATATATGGCATGTAAAAGTACAGAAGCAGTAAAAAGAAAAGTACTCAGCAGTCAATAATCCATATTAATAGTATCAAGAAACATCTAAACACAAATAGGTAACCCTCTAGTAAGTACTCACAAACATCCCCTCTGGTCATACCTAATAAGTACAAGAAACCCCCTAGGCAGTACACTCAACCTAACCCCTCTGGTTCTGTCATAAGAATTCATAAAGACTCTCTAAGAAAGAAATATTAGTCAATTCCCCTTATAGTTTAACGTAGTCAAGGACTCTCTGAGGAAGTACACAAGGTCAATTCCCCTTATAGCCCCATGGTCAAGAGACTCTCTGAGGAAGCTCACCTAGTTAATTTCTGTTATAGCCCCAGGTCATTCACAGACTCTGTGAGGAAGCTCACCCAGTCAATTACCCTTATAGCCCGGAGTGGTTCAAGGTAATTAAAAGTAAAACAAGGACTCTCTGAGGAAGCTCACTCAGTATATCCCCTAATAGTATATAAATCTCAAAGACTCTCTGAGTAAGCTCACTCGGTCTGTCCCCCTATAGTCTATAATGTCCAAAGACTTTATGAGGAAGCTCACTCGGTCTATCATCTTTTAGTCTACTACACTAGGTTCTCATGAACCTGTGTAATTCAACACATAGTAATTCTATATGGCCAAATTAAACCTAAAGAACCAATTGGATAACTAGTCTAAAACATCTCAATCAAGTCAGAAAACAACACTCCATCCTACGACTACAAGGCATTGAAATAGGTAAATGACCAATAGGCTAAACAGGAACAACGGTCATAACAGAACAAAACCTGGGCAGAACATCCAAGGCATAGCAATCCAACCTTATTCATAACCAAATAACCTCTACACAAGTATACACGCATGAAAAAAAACATAGGGGAAAAACAGTAAATGAACAATAACCCGTTCAAGGGTATTGGCCCAATTTCACATAAAACTCAAAGAATTTTGAACAGAAAGGCACAAACCACCTACCTCAGGGTTAAAAGATCTCTATACGTGAACCTCAAATCATGAATCACCTTAGAATGCCCAAGATATATAAAAACGTCTAAGACAATCAACCCACGATAACATGAGAAAGAGGAGAAATCATGGAATGAAACTCAATGAGAAGAAACAGCTCAAAACTGTGGTTCCAATGCAATCGATGACAGTTAATTCAGAGAAAAGAAAGAGGCACAGGGGCTCAGAGAAGATTCGGCACCGTACGGTTTCTCTCAACCGAACGAGACCTAGAAGAAGACACTTATGGGGGTTATACGTGAACCCAGTCCATTTAATGAAAAAAACAAAGTACAAGGCGTGTACTTTTCAAGTACACAACATGTGATCACTTTTTTCTTACAATGCTTTAGGTAGCATCCATGTCACCCCCACACAGCCATGTATGTTGCCAGGACACGGCCAGCACATGGTCTCCTATGCAAGGAAGTACATGGAATGTACTCATAAATTATTCGGCGTGTACTTCCAAAATTTCCAAAATTTCATCTTTTTCTGAAAAACGACCAGAAAAATAAAAACCTACTTGAATGGAAGATCCGGGTTTTTACACATTCATTTCTATTTTGATGACAATACTCTAGATATACCTCATACATCTTGTAAAATTATCCTTGTTGGTAAAAACACATTCATCATATACTTGATTTAACTAAAAAAACTCCGTATTATTTATCATATGAATAACTCAAATAAATTAAGAATTGAAAATTATGTTCTTGTAATATTTTAATTCTATAGAATAATTTTTTTTCATGTTGTTTCATATTCATTATAATAGCCCACCATTGGTTCACTTCACTTTCCAAATGGTATACAACCAAAATGAATTTTTGACATTCTGATCATTAGAGATTGAAAAATATCTTCTCAATTGTACTAATCCATTATTAAGAAACTAAAAGATCATAAGACCCTCTAAAATTTGTAATTTACATCATTAAGGACTCAAAATAATTTTTTTCCTCATTTAAATGTTTGGAAGTATAACATGATTCATAGATTAAGAATATAGTTTGAGCATATATGCTCTACTTCACATTCAAAATCCACTAGCATTTGGGTTCTTATGACGAAAATCACTTCATATTCCATCTCACTCATTAATAATTTGGTTCCTTCAGGTTACATGCGTTGAATGAAACCAAAATAAATAGAGTGAGAAAAAATAATCTGGAGTTGGAAGCACATAATCATGAGAATAACTTATAGATTTTCTAAATTTTGACCACATCATTAATCAATTATACTTTATGTTTATCCAATGTCATTAATAGAAATATTATATTTATGTACTCCATGATTATTAATATAGAGTTTTTTAATTTCTAAAGAATATCCATCATGAGTGTAATTCATGGTTTGTAGCAAGGCCCATTATCATGCACTAGTTCTCCATCAAGTATTGATTGATTGGGTGTTTTATGTCTTTTCACCCCTAGGTAATTATGTTCTTGATCCACATACACTTATAATATCTAGATAGAGATATATTTTTGGGAAACCACTTTCTCTATCTATTAATAATTTTCTAGGACATTTTATAATTAGTTTAATAATTCTTAGATTATTCCACTGAAATGTCTTTTGGAATATCACTATTGTTTCCTCATCTAGTTTTTTAATGGTTAACTAATTATTTCAATTGATATTAACTTTAATGACCCAAGATTAACATACAATAAAATTAAACCATTTTTTGGAATATTTATCACATTATTCAAACACACTCTTAAGGAACATAATAGTTTAGTATATTTGGGAACAAGGAAACACAAAAATTGGTTCATATGTTAACAATATTATCTCCCACTATGTTATTCAAAAATAACACCCTTATCATACTTAAAATACATATTACATATATTCATAACCTAGGGAGTGGAGAAAAAGATAGTTTGGTCTTATATACTCAGTAAGGGAACCAAGATAGATTTGTATGTAGAACATGATCATAAAGTTAATAGAGTATTAACATAACAACTTAAAAGCATACCCTTCAAATAAAAAATCATAAAATCAAATCATTTCATAGTGATTGGAAGTTCCTATGAATTGAATCATAAGGAAATATATGAAAATTATTTATTATAGTATAACATTGGCATAAGACATGAAATTTTTGGCATACACATAATCATAGAAAATCATTTCATAATAGTCATACCTCACCAAAAAGACCTCATAGGGGACATAGTCTATTAAAAAACTATGTTCCCTTACAATTCCTTCCCTGTGTTACTAATCCATTTTTACTTCCTGTTACATCCCCCTATTACTAACCATGTGTGCATCCCATTCAGATACTGTATAACAGAACAGAGTTCACACTTCATTCTATTCTAGTCCATCTCTTGTGATTTAAATATTTACCCAATTCATCGAAGGGAGATATAGGAACAACCCATTACATAATGAAATCATTAAAAATATGTTATAAAATATCATAAGAATTCATCATATCATATCCCATGAAATGAGATGGATATCGTTAAAATTTCATCATATCATAACCTATAGAAAATAAGCAGGATTTATATTCATCATGGAGTAAAACCATAAACTATTCAGTGAAATATTATGAATTTTACCCTGGAATAATATCCCTATTATGTCATGATTAACCCCAAGGTGTTTTATATTATAAGGAAAATAATTTTGAAATGATCATTTTAATAATTTATCGAGGAAAATAAAAATTCATATTTGAAAATTATTTTTATGTAACAACCATTTTTTAATAATTTTTATTTTAAAATAACATTGAAAAAATAAAATGGAATATTATAATAAATTATTTTCAATTATATCATCATATTGTATTTTTCCTTACCCATAAACAAGACTGACAGTTTTGGTAAACAAAAAATGGGCATTGTTTTGGGAAAGGAAATCAAGAAAACATAATTACATTAATTTAAAAAATCAATCATTTGTAAAAATTTATTTAAAATATAATAACATGGAAATGAATATATTAAAAAAATAATTTTTTGAAACCCATTTTAGAATTCAGGATTTTGAAGGAAAAAACATTTCTCACTGAGGAGTGAAATAAAGTTGTTCTTTTTTAAAACCAATTCATTTTTATCTTAAATAAAAAAGAGTGAAAATAATGGTAAAAATTTATAAATTAATCATGAATAAAAATATGAGAATAAAATTCATCAAAATTCATGTTAAATGGATTGTTATATTTCATCAATGAAAATATAATCATAATCAATCATGATAATTGATGAGACTGTATGTATAAACTCTTATCACATTGTTAACATTGAATAATAATATCCATGATATAATAATAATAAATAAAGCATAAAATATCATCAGAATAAGTAGATTCTTGATATAATATTTTAAATTGGAATTGTAAACACCTCAGAAATGAATATAGGTGAATATCATTAAATGTGTCTTAAGGCTGGAAAATTGGGATAATATTCCCTTATAGCTTTGGAACCTTTCTAACTGTAACCCCATTAAAGGGAGATCCTAAAATGGATTTTAAAATACCAATAATTATCATTAGAATAATCCTAAAATTTATCCATTGGAATTATACATACAACATATAATAAATAAGTGATGAGCATGGCTTGTGTCTCAAAGAAAATAAATGTGAGACAGAAATCCTTCACCATATGTTTTTATTGTCATCATACTCATTTAAAAATACTATATAATACAAATAATATTTTCATACATCTATAATAGAACCTTATTCATATATATATTACAGTATATTATTCTCTTATGTATTTATAATACTATTGTTTTAAAAATTCTATTTTATTGTTATATTTAGAGTAATAACCTTTTTGTTATTCATAAATGTATTTGATTTGTTATTTTTTTGTTCTATTAACTTATCATGACATATCATCAAAAGAATTATATTAAAAATATAAATATCATTTATATATATATATATTTAAATTTATATAAAAATGGTAGAAACAGGAAATGAAATACATTATTCATTGACTTGGCAGGTCGTACATATTAGTGCATGTTGTATCTATTTTCTTTTCAGATTAGATGAAAGAGTCATAGATGATATATAATTATTATTGAATCATTTTTATTTAAAATATAAAAAAAT
The DNA here is from genome assembly GCA_963277665.1 of Viscum album. NCBI lineage: Eukaryota > Viridiplantae > Streptophyta > Magnoliopsida > Santalales > Viscaceae > Viscum > Viscum album. The sequence continues at coordinate 359,508,450 of OY728162.1, forward strand.
ATTAACAAATTTATAATAAGTTCCATTCACATGATGAACGAATCACATCGCTTCATACGGAAGTATGCCATTTTACACACAAAAAACATCACTGTATTCCTAAAAATTGGAAAGAATTCAGTTATGAGTGATAAAACAACTCCTGGATCATAATAACATCATGAAAATGAAAAAAAATAATATTTAATAATTATTTCCATCATTATTTGAATCTTTGACATTTGGTAATGGAAAAACTAACAACATTGATTCACAAGGCAGTTGTTTACCGTACATATGAATGATGATTTTTTAACCCACTTAATAGAAGTGTGTGTGGTTTTAGATCATACCCTTAAAAAAACCACTATGTATATTTAAAATACTTATGTAATTATATTTTAATTAAATAAAAATAAATAAATGGGTCAGATGAAGAAATAAAACAAAAAAAATTCATTGATGAATATTACCTCTTCTTTAGGTATATCCAGTTGGTTAGAAAAAAAGGCCTCCACTATTTAGATTCCATCACAAATTAAGGCATCTAGAAAAGGGGGATGTATTTTTTAAGAGGTATTGATATGTCTTGGTTCATTAAAATGGATTTATAGGAGTGAATAGAGGAGAATATGGGACTTCCTTTTATAAGGGATGTGAGTGGAAAATTGTAATATTTTTTAAAAATATAATTACACACATGTTTTTTGGTCGAAAAATTGTTAAAAATGTCTCAAATATACACCTTAAACATCTAAAATTATAATTATTTCTAGATATTTTCTATTTGAAAATTCATGGTCATTTATATGCAATATAGTTTATGATTAACCACAATGTAATAGTTTTTTTCTTTAATTGATGTATTTATTTTTTAATTTATTTCACTAATAACTTTGGTAAAAAAATTATGTTAAAAATATAATATGATATAAATTATTATTATTAAAATTATGTATTCCATTTTTATAGATTATATTCATATAAGTGGTAGAAAATATTTTATAATTTATCCCACAGACGAGAAAAAAGAAATAGTTGTTTAAGTAAAAATCTTTAGAAGATTAAAATTATTTTTGTATCTAATTTCAATATAAAATTATTCTCGATGAAATTAGTTGTATTAATAGATGTATAAATTATCCAATAATTCTATAAAATCAGTTTAAAATATAATTTAACTATATTAATAAGTTAAATGAAAATAAATTTTCAATTTTAATACAGTATTTATCACTATTTGTCAAAAAATGAAGCTTTTAAAAAAATTTCAAAAAAATCTACATTAGATAATTTTGAAATTATGAATTATAAATTAATTTTATGTGATCAACATGAATTCCAAAATATTAAAAAACATAATTTTATTTTTGTTCACAAATGACATAAAATCATAGTTTTTAGAAAAAAGTATTTTTGAAGAATATAAAGACGTTACCCAAAAAATTATTCAATATAAATATCTTTACTTTATGAAAGCCCTTTATAAATAATGTTTTTAAAATTGTAACTAATATTAAATTTTCTATGATTAATGTCTAGGATCAATGGTCAATTTTAAATAAAAATAATTATGGCATTTCCATGTTTTTGTAAATCTCAGTGTCTTCTCTCACACAAGCTAACTGAGTGTCTCATGCAGTGAAAGATAACCCAAGGTTTTGTATAATGAATTATTGACTTTGTGTAGAATTTTATAAAATCCAACATAAAAATATAATATATTCAAACATAAGATCATAAAAACTCACGTTGTTATGTAATATCCTGAGTGTTATACTCATATCTAATATTAAGTAAAATTACAGAAATTATTTAATGTGGATATTCACATAAATATCAAACACATGACATTAAAAACATTATTGGAATTTATAACATCATATTCAATTAATTTATCATTAACTGTTACTTAATCAGTTTAACAACCGAACATTTAGACATTATCAGGGAATCAAATTTTACCCAATTACCAATAATAATTAAACACATAATAATGTGTAGTCCATATGTGTTAATCATGGTTAATTATAAAACCCCAATGCTCCAATTATAACATTAGTACGACTCCATAAATAATGAATTAGAAATATCAATTATGTCATTTTAAGGTGAAAATGAGTCATCAATAAATTGGGAAAATTCCAAAAACTCAATTTTACCAATTATAACATGACGTTTCCCCATGAATTGGTAATCTACTTCCAAAAAAATTTCATGTATAAAGTAATTATGTTATAATTTCATACGGAAACCATACCCATATAGTACAATAGTAGAAAAGTTTAATTTGATACCACTATTCAATATATCACTCACAATTCAATCATTATTAACTAAAATGTGTTTCCACATGATGTAATGTGTGAATTTATATGTGTATGAGGATTCTAATTATGGTTAGGGAACTATGAGTTTGATATTGGGAATCTTATACAGTTATTTCATAGTATAAATAATAGTGTAAATCATAATATTGTCAATCATCAAACACCATCATAAACATACATCAGATTAAGGGCCAAATTATCCAAATGTATATCAATGTGGAACTAAAATAAATCAAAATGAAAATAAAAAAAACTCAAAAAGTCCTGAAATATAATTAATTAAAAAACTAGTTTTAATGCCACAAAACATCCCAAGAACCATGCACTAATTTTATACTAACAGATCACCCATCTATATAGGGGTGTTGGCCTTAAACTATCCTATAACCATGATGTATGATCAGGTACCAACATATTCCAAATAATGGTGTTATTAAAACTTAATATCCTACTATTAATGTTTTCTAACTCATATCTACTAAGAGTTAATGTTTATATCGGTGTGTGAGAAAAATAATGTGTAACAAGATAATAAATAAATAAGACATTAACTTTAGGGGTTCTAAGGTAACACTAGGGGTATAACATTATTATATTGGTAAGATATAGGAATCTCAATCTATAAAGTCCATCATGAAGTAATGGCTTTGTGACAAGGTATATATAATATATGAAAAACCTAAACCCATGAAAAAGTTAAAGTCATCCAAAAACATTGTATGTATATATATAAAAAATATGGGCATCCATTATCTAGTGGCACAACATGAGGAGTACCAAAAACACATATGAATAAATTAATATATCTCAAAATTCATATCTAAATTTTTATTTTGTGACATACTAAATAAATGAATGAAAATATTTGAATACATGAACCATTTATCTATCGAAATAGTACAAGGAAACCAAAAACCATGTATGAATTTATAAATATAATATTATATGTAACATTAAAAAAAATAATTGTTATCATAATTATCATACCCTTGAATATCATATCATTTAAATAAAATTTATTATTAATTAACACATGATTTCAACCCATTAATTATTTCATTATTATTATTTCGATTATACATTTCATCAATATTAAAAGTATTGAATTCAAAATTTGTCACATATTTTAAAATTTAGACCTTATTAGCAGTCCCCACCCCTATTCCATTAATAAATATCAAACATGGATACAATTATACACATTACACATTAAGAATTATGTAATTCTATTGGTGGGAACATATCATACGATGTACTATGATCGAATATATGAATAAAAATAGAATACCTAGATCCAATGTATAGGTGTTGTATAATATACATAGTGATACCCATAATTTATTAATAAAATAAGACCATCGAAGAAATGAATTGGTAAAACTATATATCATACACACATGAAATGAAATTAAAACATGATGAAAAAATATATGAATAACCAACCTCATGCACAAAGATTCATAATTTGTATGGATCATCTATCAAATAAAACCCAATGAATCACAAACATATGATCAACACAAAATTTGTAGTGTTAGGGTTTTAGAAAATGGAAATAAGATGAAACATATATTTAATGAATATACAAGGTTATACGTAGCCTTAGGAACCAATATAAACCAAAAAATATTCATTCACCAATGAATTGATAGAGAGGATTCCAAAATAAATTTTTATATCCCCTGATGTCTAAAAAGTTTGATATAAAATCGATAGAATGGAGTGTGATTCAAAAAAGGGGATATGGTAAAATTACAATGCTTCCAGAATATAAAATTCAATTTAAAATCCGATTTAATAGTCCATGAAATCTCACAATAGAATTGGTGGACTACTATTGATCACAACATAACTAAAATGAAAATATTTTGGGAATTGGAATGTTAGTGTAACTTTATCAGCTAACTAGTTCCCCCTACTATTGTATTATTGATTTAAGCCATTTTATTCTTTGAAATTATGATTCTTGGATGCTCAAAATGCTACCAAATATATTCTTATTCATATAAGAAAATTAATTTGACGTTAGTACAAGTAGTATGGTCAAAAATTAAACATAAGCATAACTTATATAAATGAAAATATGTTTACAAAATGTTATATGATATATCATGGATAAGAAAATTACCCATAATCAACCATGGTATGTAATTATTTCATAAATATTGGGGGAGTTTGGGAAAGATGGATTTTATGACCCTTGTAATTTTTTTCCATAATATAAATTATGGAGTCTAATTGATTAAAGATATTGTTTAACCTAATAAAAATATTTTTTAAAATAATAGAAATTTGTTATCGAATATTAATAGTTCATTCTTTAGGTTCTGTTCAATTTCTGCTCACTCATTATGTATTTACAATCATTATTTAACTTTCTTCTTTTTATAAACTCAAAAAATGACAAAAAACATTTAAAAAAAATTCATAACTAAAAAACAACAGGAACAATATTATAATTTATTATTAATCGAGAGAGGTCAATAAAATTCTACTTGAGAGACAACAGTTGTCTATCTGTTTTGTACACATAGAGTAATATAAATTTTTTTATTTTATAGAAAATATTATTAATTAATCCTTCAATAACTAAAGGAAAAATTATATGTTTTTCAAAAAACAATATATATATAAATGGGTACTTTTCTTGGTTTGTTAATTAGAGATATTATATTCTATGGATCCTAATGATTCCTTGATTGAAAAAAAAATTATAAAATAAATAATCAATTATGAAAATAATAAATAAAATAAAAAATCATTAAAATTAAATATGGATCAATATTTGTTAATTCTAATGAAATCATGGATATATTATATATGAATAGATATATCAAACCTTTGATTTATTTATAAGGATATAAATGACATTTTTCATCTATAACTCAAAAATAACTATTATATATTGAAATTAATTTATATCTTTGATAATTTTTAAACAATTTCCCTTGAATCATCAATAATAATAAAAAAATATTGTTTTATCCATTTTATTCTCTATATATTCCCCTAAATTTTCATTTAAAATTTTTATTATAATTAAGTTAACAATATCATGTCTCAATAAACACATAAATTAAAATCATGTAATTTAATTCCCAATATATGACCCAACAATAATAACAAGGATCTAATGTATAAAAAATGATACACCCCAATGTCAAAATTGGAAACTATAATTACCTCCTAGTAATCAATGTCTCGTTGAATTATACACACTACATCTATTATATAGTAATTCCCAAATAAATCCATGCATATAAATACATTCATAACCCTTGTTTGGAGTATCATCAATATGAGTCTCTCAAATTACTACATCCTAAAACATGTAACTCATATTATATAAATTAATTTTTTTCTCCACAATAAATAACACTACATAAAACTTGAATATATATTTTCTAACAATCATATCACATTTTATCATGTATTAGGTAATCTAGATACATGAAACAATTTTGGTCCCCAATTATCTAATATAATTTTAATATAACTAGACATTACCTGTGTGTTTTTAACATGTATATCTAGTATTATCATTTCATGTGATCTCATAAAGAATTATTTAGATTATTCATGAATTTATTATATATTTAAAACTCAACTAGAAATTTATTCAATAGTGTGAATACCAAAAACCCACTTAGGACATGCTGGACCTAAGAACCAGAGCCTTATTGAAAGAAGTCCTAAAGGGTTTTCCTAGGTTCTATGGGATGAAAAAACGTTTTTATACATCATAGATACACTATAATGAATATTATTTTATAACAAATTTTAATCCATAAAGATAATAACAACCCAAATCCTGGCCTTGCCTTTCCAAGTGCTAGAGAATCGTGAATAATTTTTTTTAACAAATATCACCTATATCATCTCTAAAAAACATAAAATAATTATAATATAAACATAAACATATAATTACTATTCAAGAAAATCTAAATCAATAAAAATGGTTATTGTGGTGTGAAGTCAGTTAGGTGATAGAAGAATTGAATCTACTACAAAAAAACAAGTCCAAAATAACCCCCAAAACCCAAAACCCATTTATTTTTGAAATAAGTGTTCACACACATGAGTTCACATCTATAAAACCCACCTAAAACTATCCATAACACCCAAAATCTTCAGAGTTATTATTTTTCTACCAGAGTCAATGAAAAAATATCCACTTACACCCGAAGGGTGTTTTTGGGGTCTGAGCATAATAATTCCTTTTTTTCTCTCCACTTATGTAACATGTATGTAATTTAATTGGAAATAATTTAACGAAAATTTTAATATATATATATATATACATAATAAATTTTAAATAACATATAATAATATTTACTATATTAAAGAATGTATTTAAAGGTCCAAATAAACATTCAATTCTAACCTAGAATTTTGGGTTATACCATAGTGTATCATTTTTAATCGAATCTTTGATCCTCTAATTTTTATTTATTTTTAAAAATCGTATATACATATTAAACATGCTATAATGGAATCAAAAACCATGTTTATGGCCTATAACTGAACTATATATAGTAGAAAACTAACATAGTAAGAACTATCCATAATGAAATAATAAACTATCCTAGTAAAAAAAATTATAGGAGATTCGTTCCCCATTTTACATATATACCTGATTACCAAATAAATATCCTAGGATTTTGGTGAAACATAATAATTTCAATAAAATCAAATATTTTATATCAATCATTTTCAGGTATAAACTAATTTCACCAAACAGAATGATTAAAAAGTTAATTTTTATAAATTGAAAATTCTTTTAAAACCACATTGATGAAATATAACAGAGAGAATGTAATGAATAGAATATACAATATATATAATTCATAAAATGGGTATTAAAATGATATAAGATTCATAAATACATAAATTTTTAAAATCAACCAGACATGGTTCTTCATAGAATATTTTGACATCGAACCACCAACCCAAAACTAATTAAACCACTACCTAATGGTGAAAATCTAATATGGAATAACAGATAATTTTCAATCATCTGGAACAAAATTTCATAATTTTGGGCAATAGAGACAAAAATACATAAAATAAAATATGAAGGATGAAATTTATGGATATTATGAGATGATAACATATTAGAAAAATTAATCTAAATGATTATTTCTTAATTAATGATTCTTATTAATTAAATAGAGTTTGAGAGTGGTGAAATGTTAAATTTCCATTGCCTAGAAGATTTAAAATTTATTTTACAAGATATATTTATTATAAATATAAATCATATAATTTCTTAATTAATTTATTTGATTTAAAAATATAAAAAAAATGAAAAAAATTAACTAAGGACATGACCTCCCATAACATTGAACACTACACCTTCCCAAGGAAAAGTAATGAATTCCATACCAAGGGATGCATCATAGGGTAAACATGAGATAAAAGATATGATGACCTTGTATAGGTAGGTCTTGAAATAAAATATCTTTCAAAAACACCCCCATCATGATATGAAAAAAATATCCATGTTGTAATCACCCTATCCCTTGATTATTTTACTTAAAAAAAGTAAGCATTCCATAATGTTACTCTACCCATACATATAAGTGTAACCATTTAAAAAATTACCCTTACATGTGATGTTGTTGTGAACTATCTTCCTCACATTGAGAAAATTTTTATTCAAGAGGGAATCCTTAAATTAGTGCAAATCCATAGGACTGTTTAAAAGAATACATATGGTCATGGCATGACAGTAACTTGTCACAACAAGGATGCATTTTTTTTATTATTTTCTTTAGACCTCACAAAAGAATATTAAAATGGAAATACAGTTTATCATTACACCATGGCCTGTAAAATACTTTTTTCTCCAATAAACATTTTTTATATAGAAAACCAATAGAAATATATGAACATAATAATCACTAAAATTATTATTATACATCTACCTGTTTGAAACAAACTTCCCCAAAACATAACCATGCAGTATTCCTCCCAAAACTTCTCGAGCATCATCAATTTAGAAATCTTAAATAATGGCTTTTTGATGATAAAAAATAGATAATTCATTATACCCACTACATTGTTTATCTATGAAAATAATTTCAAATCTATTGACCTATAATACAAAACCACATCATATAATGAATCCATTATATGGGATGGGACTATATTTCCAACATAATATTTTTTTATAGTGAATATGATGTACCATTGAATGAAATTACAGACCCATCATAGCATGATTCCCATTTTCCGTGGTGTAACATATAGCCAACAAAAATATTAGAATTACCAAAATAACAAAAAAACTCCTAAAATTAAAGAAATTGAAAAAGATATAAAAATTAAAAAAATATTAAATTCTGTTTTAGAAAATGATACCATTTTAATTACAATTATTCCCATTATTTCCTTGTGTACTACCATAAATTAATGTGAGATATGGATACACATATAATTTTATAGACCATAACTCCAACATAAATTATTCATTCTCCCAAGTGTCATTAGTTTCACCCTTTTACCAACTTATCACCTAATCCAATGGAATATATTTTCTCCAAAACACATAACATTATGATTCAATAATAGAGATCTAATTATGAGTTACCATAACATCAATATATAGTTCTTGTTTTTCAATGATTAATGAATTTTTTAGAGAAATTGGGTATTATATGGATAAGATACTAGTAGGGCATTATAAATTGAAGTAATTTGTTTTGGAAATTCTAATCAATAAAATATAATCTCAATACTTTCATTGTTACAAAGGGGTCCCACAAAATATATAATATGATTAAAATATTTTCTAATATATAAACTTTCTTAAATAGAAGGTACAATTAGAAATAGTTAGTCATCAATTTTGAATTTCATTGGACTGCAATGGAATTCATTATAAGACTTATGGAACCTTTTGGGAATCTCTTACCATTATCAAATTCCCTTGATTATATTTATCACATGAAAAAAATGATATGTCCCAATATAGATTCATTACCATCTTTGGTCCAGTAAATAATTGACTAAAACAATAATCCATATATGGCTAATAATAGATCCATATAGATGGTGGATTGAAAAGTATTATTTTATGAATTATCAACCAAATATAAATTGGTACACCATTAGACTCTAAAAAACATGAGAAAAGAACTGAGCATGTCCTCAAGAATCAAGATATTTTAAATTATTATACAGTCATGTTTTAGGATTATTCATCATTTGAACCACTTATTATCCCAAATCCTCTTAACGACTATTCCATAAATGGGATTTTAATTCAGGATCCTAATAAAAAATTGTATTATGAGGAACACCATTCAATATTAAAATATCATGATCATATATTTTCTAAAAATCCCACACTATTCATATTTTATTTTATTTGAATTAAATATTTTTACATTATAAGTTAATAAATCACAATCCCATTATCTGTTATTCTTTAAGTAGAACATGGAATCTAATTTACAAAATAAATTTTTATATCATACCATTTATCTGTGGGGAGATTAAGTGGTTGTTGTGAACAAGTGGGTTTTCCAAACACCGACCTTCTATTTTTTGTTGAATATTGACACATAATCAATAATTTATTTAGTCATAACAAGACACCAATATAAGAAAATAATTACCTAACATATATTTATATCCTCAGTATGGATCTCTTTTTGAGATTTATGTAAATCATTATTTTTTGATGTTCTTATCTATAATGGAACTTATTAAAAACATAAAATTAATATTTCTCTGTATAGATATATTCAATTCACCTATATCCTCTCTACTATATAATGTTTTCCTAACAAAATAATTCACCTTATACATTGGATTCTCTATAAGTATCTACTAAATATAAGACGATATAATCTAAATGTTAGTATGAGATTTTTTATCTTCTTTGAACACTGTGAATTTATAAAAGCAGGCTTATAAAATTCCATGAATCGCTTCTTTTTTCATGGATTGAAATAATACAATCTTATGGAGATAATGAAAAACTGTATTCTCCATTACTAATGCATAAGAAAGGTTAAAATCAATTTATTGAATGTATTCCACCCATCTAATTTTCTATAGATTCATTCCTTTTGATTGAAAATATTTCTTATGATATAATGATCAGGATACCCTATAAATTTATAACCAAACAATGCCTTCACCAGGATTTTCGAGAATGAATGACAATTGATAGATCAAGGAAATGGTTTGAGTAATTCTCTTCATCTGACCGAAGTGGTTGAGAACTATACTCCACCATTATATTATCCTATGTAAAAATTCAACCAAATCGAATTTATTATGCATTAATATAAATTATATAACCCTATATAGATATAGGTAAAAATAAAATATATATCGATGAAAAATGAAACATAAATATATTAAGTGATTCTAGGATTTTAGGGCACCAAATAATCTTCACCCCTTTTTAGTATGGGTGGATAAAGGTGATTTATGATAATTTTTTAGAATAACATCAATTGTATCCTTCTAATACACATAAGTTGCATATATTAATGAAATTATTTTCTTTTTCTCAAGATACAATTATTTTATCCTATTTAGGATCAACTGAAATGAATCATTCAGAAACGAAATGTCTTAAAAGTGTAACATTCATGATACAAGATCTATACCATGATAAATTCACATATAAGTAATTATCATAAACATTTCCTAGAGAAAACCCTAATCAATGCTCATGATTGACTCTGGTTTCTAAATATACCATAATAAAATCCAAGAATAACATAATGGATGTAATATATTAATGAAAAATCAGTTTCATTAATCCATTATATATATCAAAAAAGGTTTATTCATGATGAACAAAAACACACGATACTCTAAATTTTTACACATTATTTTAAAATTATTCATGGAAAATACTCACTAATTTGTAATACTATTTTTATATTGTGATTGTATGTAAATATTATGAAACCATCACTCATATTTCAATGTATTTAAAAGGAAATACACATCATTAAAGAGTTATTTATTCATTGAAATCTCATGTTTTATTATACAATAATCAATGCCCGATCCAAGACTGTAGTCAAAATTCTTCAGATTGTTCATGTAAAAAACCCTTTGAGATACATTTTTTTTAAATAAATCCCTTGGATCTGAAACTATCAATCTAATGATTTAAGTTTTTCTATTTAATGGGTCTCGAAAATGATATGATTAATGTAATTGAATGTATCCCAAGTAAAATATAAATAAAAAACATCACTTCCCACCAATAAAGAATCATAAATAAATAATCTGAGGATAGATTATGATACTCCATAGAAAAATAAGAAATGTGAATCTCATAATACCCTTCATCAATATTTACCTAAAAATAATATACATAGAATATCAACCTATCATCATCAGGATGATTTAGACACATTTGACAAGAACATGAACCCCAAGTAACCATTAAATTAGTAAGGCCATGTATAAATTGTATTAAATGTAACTATTTTATGATAATTATCAGGATGAACTTTATAGGGGTCCATAAACTTGATCTTAAAATTAATCTCAATATAGTACATATCATGATTTTGTTTATACAAAGATACTTTTAGTTCAAATATAGAGATAAATAATGTTGGTCATCGGATGCCACAACCCATTTTTGACCAGTTTGTATAGATAGCTCAAAAAGAATGAGAAAAACTCAATGGAATATTCAGAAAATGAGTATCTTTAAATGAATGAGATACACATGTATCAAATAATGATGTATCCCGAGATAATGTACCAAATTAGAAGCATCATAGTTTTTAGTTCTACATGTGATTATATAAATGTATTTTCCCAATCTAAAATGTTTTCATTCCTAATATTTGTTCTATAAAATATTTCTATCTTGAGATATACCCCACATCTAATATTTCACATTATATAAATCACATAATCAAAAAATTATATGATTTCAGGATATAGTTACTTTAGAATAGATCAATTTATATATGGATCCCCTTAGTGTTAATGATCCCTTTTCACAATAAGGATAGTTTTTTAGTCTATATAATCTTTTGATATTGATAACATGCCCGAAATCATGATATGTATTAAGGCCTCTTGTTATCTAATTCTAATATGTCAATCGCCATGACTCTAAATTTTTCAAAATGTTTTATTTTAATAATACATCAATTTTACAGTATATTAATATTCACATATTATAGAATAAATTTGATAAAAATAATATATTTAATATTATAATATACATATAATGTAGAAATATTATCTATATGAAAATTAAATGTATCTCATAAACTTTTTTCCTATTTTTATTTGTCTTTAAAAATATTTTATAATAAAATATTATAGAAATTCATATTATGGACAATTCAACGGGTTTATATTGATATTTATTATTAGTACTATCCTAAAAAAATATTTTTATAGTTTGAAAAATTAATAGTATATTTCCATTTAAGAATAATATTGTTTAAAATAAAAAAATAAATTTTCATATAATATGTGGTTTAATTTGGAATGTAAATTTTTTAAAATTTTAAAATTTAATTTGATAAAATGAAAAAAATGATTAATAATTTCACAATTTTAATGGGTTAAATATTCTTAAATTTTATTAAATAATATTATTTTTTATACAGTGGTGTAAAATATTGTTATTTAAAATAACATATATTAATAAAATCATCATGATATAAGTGGACATAAATATTTTTGAAATCCATTTTACTACCAAAGAATTAATTTTGGGGTAGTATAATTTATTTAACCACAATATTCTAAATGATGTGACCTTTGTTTGACATTTTAGAGTCTATTTTCTTTTTTATTATAACATAAATCTAATTTTATCACTGTTCCTTGAATTAAGAATTCAAAAAACTATATCTGAAATTTTCTATGTTCTAAAGATAAATAAAAATTATTATTTTGAACAAAATATATAATTTTATTAGATCAATAATTTTAATATTTTTTATCTTAAATAATAATATAATGGGTACTTTTTTTAAAAATACCACCCATTTTAAATTATAAAATTACCTATTTCCAACACATTTTAAGAAACATGTAAAATTATAATTACTCAATATAATATTTTATATTTTCAAACATAATAATCCTCCAAAATTTCATTTTTTCACTTTAATTTTATATATTCCCTAATTTTTTTATTACTAAGAAATGTTCCATGTGTATATATTAATTATTCATCATAAGTAACGAGTTATTATCAATAATTTTCTTTTATCATATTATAATATATATTATGAATTATGGTTAATAATTTTAGTAACATATATATTTGATCTTTAAACATTATGAGTGATGATATTTTTTGTTAAATTACTATATAATTTTATTTATCCATTTATTTAATCATGTTCATTGTGGGTTTGTTTTAACAACCCATGTTAACTACATAATAATATTTTGATAAGGACTGTTTTGAGAACCTAACTAATAGTATGATGTGATGTTAATATATAAATTATATCATTTTTTCATTCTATATTTCTAATATTAACATTTAATTCCATATTAATAATCCATATTTTGATGTAAAAATTTAACGAAACATGTCAGTGGTGGGTTTCAAATCTACGAATCATACTTGAAAACCCCATCGAATAAAACTAGGGAAACATAAATAATTATGGAAGTTAAATACCAATACATTTATTTTTCAATACATGATGAACACATGTGAATAAAATGTTGATCAAAACTATTATACTAATATTCATATCAAACAGTTTAATATACTAATTAACAATAGCATTGGAAACATAAAATTAATAAAAAAAACATATTAATTAAATAAATAGTATTTCTTAAAAATGAAATAAGCATGAATATATTTGTAAAATATATTATTAATAACTGAATTATTATTACCCATATTGATAGATCATGTATAAGCATGAAATAATTGGATGTAATAATTTTTATTAAATTTTTTTACATTAGTTGATTTAAAATATCTTTTTTGGTCACCATTGTTCATTGATGGATATGTTCTATTGTTTTATTGTATTATATTTTATTATTAATTATATTTCATGGAATTTTCATTTTATTCTCTTAATCTCGCCAATGAATGATTATTACTTCATAAAACATTACATTTTTCTTGGAAACAAAAATACATATATTTTTATGATGTCATATATATAGTTTTTTTAAAATGTTTTCGAAATATTATGTTTACAATAACCTTTAATATTTTATTTTTTTCAACATGTTTTATTTGAATTTATATTTTTCTATCAAACACTTTTTTATTAAATTCTTAATTCACATGTTATGATATTTTTATTGGTTTCATTTACAATATAATATTTTGTATATACTATGGATGTAAAAATCAGTATTATATGAAATTAAATGTTATTTACCTATCAAACCCCTTATATTCTCTTATCCTCTAGTTATTTTTTCATTTTTTCATACATTTTCACCACACTTTATTATAATATGACAAACACGTTTCTTTTACAAAAGATCAACCTTAACTCTTATTTTACACCATATATATTTCTAAACTATGATCATAATAATTATATATTTTAATGATAACCATTATTATATGTCAATAATTTCTTGAATTCAATTATATGGTCATTTAATTTCATTACCTAAGAAATAATGGATTCTTTTTAGTGTTTTCCTCATGGGATATATTATGTTTACTATAGATTCCTAAAAATGTTATAAATTAGTATTCGATATTAAAACTTCTAAAATGAATTAAATATCATTTAGTACTAGATATTTTTCTTAAAAAAAATTCCTTTCAATTATTTCATGGTTCTTAATTAAATTATTATTTTCATTTTCTAATAAAATATTTCCTTTTAAATAAATGTTATATATAGGTGAATGGTATCTATTAATATTTATCGAAGTAATTGTATAATGTTCATATAATTTTCATCCTATAGTTCTATATATTTTAAAGTTTCTTATTTATTACTTTTGAAATTTTCTAATAATAATATCCATTTTCTTCTTATTATGGATTATGATGATATTTTATATATATTATTTGGAAAGCCATTTTTTATTCATGTGTTATGAAATAATATTTCATTATTTCATAGGAAAAAAATTGTATAATTTTTTTTAATTTTTCGATGTCTAGAAAATTAATTTAATATCCCTCCACTATTTTGATTAAAAAATTCTTTTTTTTAACATGAAATCTAATGTATTATTGAAGAAACCTGATCCACAATGGGAATCATTCCACTATGTGATGAAGGTATTTGTAGAGGTCCTTTACATGAGAAATTATATTCAATGATTTCATATGTATGATATTTTTACCAAATATGTATTCCTATATTATCATGGCTCAATACTATTTACACATGATTCGACTAAAATATTTTCCATTCCTTATTTTCTTTTAAATTAACAGTGTAATGTCTCTTGATTTGTTACCTATGTTTTATTTTGTATTCTTTTATTATCTTATATTAGTGAATATTTATTTTTTTCTCATACTCACATGTTTATATAATGATCAGTTATGATATTCAATTATTTTTACTGATGTTTACCCATCAGGAGAATGTGATCTCACACATTCTTATGGACCCACTTTTTTGGTAATGAAGAAGAATCTAATAATTGATATTTTTTAAACGGTATCATTTTTGCATAATATTGTCAGAGGAATAAAAAACAACATCAATGTTATATATATTAATTATTATTGATGAATAATAATACCAATAAAATTAATGAGTTTTCTTATTGGAAGTTTTTTTATTTGGTGATATAAAATATTGGTTTTATTTTTTTAATATAATTTCATTTTACCTTGAAACAGTAAACATAAAAAATAAATGGGTTTCTTATTGATTAAATATTTTCTATACAACTGAAATATATATAATCATTATGTTATTTGGATAAACATTGGTATAAAATTTGTTTTTATGGTCATTTATTGTAATGATGATATTATTAAAGTATAATATGATTTTTTAGGATACGATCATGGATAAATTTCTTAATAGATGTTAAAAATTCATAGTCAAAGATAATATTTTAAGGCCATAATCAATTTTATTTTCTGAGGAAAATTTATTGGTTTTTTTGATGGAAAAATGGTTATGGTTTAGATAACATATAGTGTTATAATATGGAATGACGTTGAGGTAGTTAGGGTGAATATGGAAAAGGTAATCTAATTATTTATGAATACTTTTCTAAAAATATTGATAATATTGGGGATTCAATAGTGATTTACTAACATGCTAATTTTGAGGAAGTTAATTATTTTTTAGAATTATTCATAACAATGGTATACATATATATAATTATTGTACATGATGATTTTTTTAAATATTTTGAGACCATATATGGAATAGGAAATAATTTATTTTTTGTGAGAAAACATGATTAATTATATATATATATATATTACAAATATGTATGTGGGTTTAAAAAAATTCTTGATGTTAAAGGATATATTAGTTTTGAAATTTTAATTAAGTATATAGTGTTAAATGAATAGTTTGTATGATTATAATTATTATTTACGTTTATTAATTTTAGTGTGATTCTTATATAGATGTTTTAGAGAACAAGTTATCATGAATTGTTTTATTATTAGGGTTTTTTTCAAAATTCCATTATTTTAAAGAATTTTCATTTTTTTGTATATCATACATGAATTATGAACATGAAAACAATACATTGCAATTTAAAATTATATTATGATGATTTTATAGTATTATTTGTTATAAATTTAATATTCACTCAATAAAATTTCTATAATGTGTTTTCTATACTCAATCAATTTTCCTTTAGACATGACATTTATTCTTGGTCTATCTCAACCTCTCATTGATCACATCATTAATTCACATCATTAAAAGATTATTTTTCACTTCTTTTTATGTAATTTTTATTTTCATTACAATTTATTATTAATTAACGAAATTATACTATCATAACATATGATGTTGTTATGAACAATTTTCAACAGCTTTATTCACTATTTTTTCCTTTCACATCCTTGTTATTTTATACCATCAATATTTTATTTTCTTATATTTGATTACAAATATGGACTCTCTCTTGAACTATTCGTATATATCATTATATAAATTCAAAATTAAATTATATATTATTTATGTTTGGTACCGTTAATAATATTTAAATTGACTAAGATGAATTAATTTCTGCTTTGGTATATTTATTTTATCTCACACTACACATTTCTTATTTTTATAATTATTTTCCTTCGTAGTTTAATTTTTTTCTAATATTTTCAAATTATGATCCTATAAGCCTTCTTCCAATTATTTAATGGAGTGGTAAACCATTTTTTTAATATTTCACCTCATAACCCCATGTCATTAGGACCTTTATTATAATGAAAATTGGGGATTGTTAAAAAGATATCAAATTTAAAGGATACAATTTCTCTAACAATGGGAGAATGTGACTACGCTGATTTTTTTATATTACATCACATTTATGGTTTATTATCATTGAAATATAATATATTCAAATTGATACTGAATATAAATTTATAACTTTTAATTTTAATCCATGGAATAAAATATGTTTAATTTCAATGGAAAATATATTACTTTAATATGATTTATATTTATTTTTATCTATAGAATTATTTATTTATTTGATGTTTTTTATATGTATATTATAAAAAATTAAATGTATTTATAGGGATTATTATTTAATTATAGTTTAATAAATATTTTCATTTATAACACATAAATATTAATATAATTATATGGGTTTCAATTTTTTTATTACAATGATATTTTTTATATGAAGTTTAATATATTTAATAGAAAATATTTCATAAAATTGTAAACAATTACACATAGTGATAATTTCGTTCCACCAAATCACGTCTTTATATATAAAACCGTACATCACTCAAGAAATATTTCCTTATTATTTGAAAATCCCAACACTGAATTTTTAACCATTCTATAGATTCTTCACATCCTTAGGTTTTGTGAAAAAAAACATTAGAATACTTTAAATGGGCCAAAAAACATCAATATGCAACGTAATATTTTTAATCCCATTAATCTAGTCAAACATAATATCAAATGAAATTTTTACTCCATTTCCAAATAAAATATTGAGCACATAAATAATATATTTTAGAAAATAAAAACCAACGTTCATAAAATGAAGCTCTTAGGATCCCATTATTAAGAATAATAAAACCATGAAGTAATCTTGAGGAATGTGAGAACACACGAGAAAACAACATCCAAACCACTCTTCCATCATTATATGTTCCAAAATTTACTTACAACCTGAAATCAATATATTTCCACAAAAAGATATTTCAGCATGAATAGTATAGGAATCATAGAGGATTACATTCATAACCCACATTCACTACCATTTATCCCACACAATAATAAGTTCATAAAAATTAATCAAATTTGAGTATCTAACTTGGTTATCTCTCTCATTTTTTCCTTCAAATACGAAATCATTACCCAATTACTTGGAGGGATATTTCAGGATCACCCATCAATGTGACCAATATTAGGATCATTCAAAAAATTTTATGATGATCATATATCATATCATTTAAAAAATAATTTTATGATTGTTTTTTTAATCATAAATAAATTCGGATGGTCTTTTAAAAAAAGGAAAAATAACTTTTCTTTTTCAAAAATTATATTAAGTAATAGAATTTTTTGTTCTAAAGTAATAATAATTAAAATATTTCAAAATTATCTGAATATAATCTACATTGAAAAAACATTATATATTTTCTATACTAGTTGATAATTAATATTTTCTATGAGGTATTTAAATTATGACTTAGAAATTTATGATAAAAAATATTCTTTATAACATTTTAAAAATAATGAAATTATCATAAAATAAAAACGATAAAAATATTTACCTTTTTAAACAATTGTAATAAAACATATATTCCAATATGATATTTATAATTATTTTATGAATAAATAATTATATTCATGAATAAATTAAAATAATATCAATATCATGAAAAGTTGGTAGGAAAACATTGAAAAATATTATTACAATAAATTTCATTATCTTGTGTCCTATATTTTATCATACATTCTCTAACTGCTGAATAATAAAATTTTAATAGTGAATCATTTGATTAATTAATATTTTGATGTTAATTAAATTGAAATTATTCCATTTATTTCATGTATTTTGATATTTTATTTTGTATCTAATTTGGTTTAATTTTTAGTTGAATGTTTTGGGGTCATATGTTTTATAAAATGAAACAACATTGATTCTCAAATAGGTGCCACATGTGTTATGGTCACATTACCTCAAGACTCTAAAAAAATTTATAATTATAAAATTAATACATTAAATAAACATTTAACATAATCATTTAAGGTTTTTATGAAAAAATAATGACATTAATTAATGGAAATGTTAGTTTATTCCAAATAATAATCTACATTTTCTATTTAACAAATATGGAAGAGTAAGATAAATAATTGATATAAATGTTTTTTTTGAATAATATATGTATCATTAGTTTTATATAAATTTATTTTAAATACCATTTTAACCATCCATTTGAGTTAATGATGAAAAATGAATCATATAGCTATATGGGAGTTATAGTTCAAACATATGCTTGAGTGAAGTTATTATTTCTCATTAGATAAGAAATGATTGAAAAAAGTGTTAGATAATAATCATAATAAAATATTATTAATTTTAATATCTTTTATTTTATATTCGAGATCTCATATTTTACAAGTAACATCCATCCTTTTGGTTTTCTTTGATTTTATTTTTTTACAATTTTTCTTCTCTTTAATCATTTTTGGTTGAGTCCTGTTCGGAGAAGGAGTGACCTTGATGGGAAACAAATTGACTTAAGACAATGGATGGATGATTTTTTTAATTAAAAGAGTCCTTGTATAAAATAAGTATATGATATTAAGAGTGTTTCCCATGTGTTTATGAGGCATTAGAGGGTTTTTGGGATCTTTTGTAAAATTTGGGATTACAACTATCTAAAGGGAATTTACACATTATGAAAATTAATTAAGCAATGTGAAACATCATCCAAGAAGAATATGGGATATGAATACTAGTTATGAACCAGATAATTATATGAACTAGTTACACACCATGAATTTAAAATAAAAGACATGATTTTTTCATGAAGGTGTAAATTCACATGATGCAGTAACAAGTTTTTGTACGTTTTTTTAGAATCACACATTGTGTATAAATTTATATATCATATACATCATGGGATTAGTGATAATAAGAAATTTTGAACAATTGTGTTTTTATTTTAATTAATTATAGTTGTCCTCAATCAATAACTAGAAAATTTCTATCCTATTATGGAGTTTCTTCCTCTATTCAGAATGATTACTTCAAGAGATCAATCCCTTATGAGTTGTACTGTTTAGGGTTTCTATCAACTTATTTTTTGTTCCCCATTGTAGTGGTGGAATATCATTACTACATTATGTTTGGATTTTTTGATATGGTACTTTTATGGTTAATGATTTTCTTGTGATATTTTTTCCTTTTTACTTGTTAGTGTTACCTTTTAGAATCATTATTTTATTCATATGTATATGGTAGGTAGTCTAAAACAAAACACTATGGTCTATTTTTTTATTGTTCAATATTTTCATTGCACCCGAATATCATGTGAATTATATATTTTAAAGATGATAGTCCATGATCTGTATTATTCCAATGATCCCTTTGTATTCAATTATGTTTGAACTAAATTTTGGATATCTTTAGGGTGATCAATTCATTGATTAATAATGAATTAAATAATGGTTTAAGGATTTTTAGCATTATATGCCAACCTAGGTGATTTATCAACATTGAATCACATTGGAAATAGAATACTTTTCATATAAATGTATGATTATTATTTGATTAAAAATCAATTTTTCAATTCAATTTCTAATGGAAGTTTGAAAAATTAACCATTAATGCTTGGTATATGATATTTTGACATCATTGTTTTTGAAATGTTTCATGTTTCATGTTGTAATGATTATACAGAATAATTTTCCCAATGTCTTTCTAAAATTAATATATATCATGGTTTCTTAGTTTTATGATGTAATTTTCATATAGTGGTCTTGGACCATTTTAATGATGTAATTATTTTAATATAGGCTTCACATAGTTTGTTTCTAAAATAATTTTATATTGGGAAATGTTCGAGATACTGAAATTCTTCTACAAAAGGGTTTCTCTCACTACTAAAATTGTTATATAGAGGGCTTGGACTAGGATGTTGAAATACTTATACATGGTGATTTTCATGTTGATTTTATTATTTTTTGGATATTTGATTATAGTTGGAATGGATATACCACATGATCAATTTTATTCTATCATGGTTCAAAAATAAGATGATTGTTATATTATATTAATTATTAAATCAATCCATATATTTATCACATTTTTGTATGCACTTATTAATAAAAATTTCCTTTTACAAGGTGTTGTGGAATTTCTGAGTTTTACTGACACAATATTCGATTCACTATTTTGAATTCATGTATATTATATCGATATTGGTTTGGATAATGGAAAAGAGCCTTGTTGTTGACTGTTTCTCGAATGATGTGGTGGTGTTTGGAGACAATGATGATATGGAGTTCAGGTCTATGGTCATTTGAGATTATTTGGGTCATATGGATTAGTATTAATATTACATCAGTTTTGAATTTAAATTCATTCTAATATGATATTACATGATTTATTATTATTGGTTTATTGGGTCTTCCATTTACATCCCAATTGTTCATTTTATTATTTATTTTATTTATGTTACTGTGTTATTTTTTTATTTTAGTTCTATTATAACTGTATACTATGGGTGCAATCTTCCCACTATAGTTATAACACCCCCACTACAATTCAAAAGCATCTAGAGTATGATGATGTGTTCTGAATGTCCAATATCCAACCTAATTTTGCCACATGATAGAGTATTATGTCGGACGACATTTGAAATTAGTAGCAAAGGATACACGTTTTACTTTTCGAATAATGTACACATTGTAAACGTGGAAAAGGAACAAGTATGCATTGATACATGGTACTAAGATTGTGAATGGTAGTAGCTAACACATGGATGGGGGAAAATATGAGTTCCTAATGGTTTGATTGTTGTTCATGATGTTCTCTTGTTATGATTGATTTCATTTTACCTAGGGCGATTCACATGTTGTGTGATGTCATTTTTTCATTGATATTTATACTCATAGGCTATTATGGTAAGATATGTGTATGCATATATCATGATAGGTATATAAATATATATCATGACTTTCAATATTAATTATAGGGTCATATTGACTAAAAATGATATATTTTCATATATTAAAAATTACAGGATATTGTTGTTACCTATGATAAATTAAAAGAAGGAAATGATGTATCATTCTAGAACACTTATCAGCCATGTTTTGAGAGATAATGAGCTAGTGGTTCTATATTGATATCACATATTGTGGTTGACCTAGTTTTTAAATTATTTTTATGCTTTTTATTTGTCTTATTTTGAAAATGCCTCCTCATTATCTTAAAGTTGATCTTTGGGAGTGTGGAAATAAACAAACCCATATCACAGTTGATCTAGTTCTTCCTCTATATCAGAAAGATCAGATGTATTTTCATCATTGCGACTACATCCCGAGGATCATGTGATCCCTGGAAAGGGAGAATGTCCACATGGTGACATTGATGTATGAGTTTAATAGAGAGTTTCAGATATATAATCTTTCAATGTTAAGTAGTCTAAGAGGTCCCTAATAATCTGGGTTCATAGATTTAAATAGTTTATAAAATCATCAATAACCTTTAGACACCAATGAATAATAGTATGGATCATGTTTAATAAATGCTTTGTGTACCATCTGGCCATTATTGTGACATTCTATACCATTCCTAGCCGAATTTTGAGTTACATTTATTTGAATTAAAGTCAATTTTCCTGAGATAATTCCATCCAGAGACATTGTGGGATGAGAACTATCATGAGTTCATTCATATTACATAGGAAATCAAAATAGGGATGGAAAAGGAATAATATTTCACCAACTATCACCATATTTCCCCATCATTAGAATCTAATAGGAAGACTATGGACACATATTTTGAAAATGGGAATCTCTAAGATATTAGTTCCTATATGAACATTATTAAAATGTGTAGATTTTCATATGTGATAAATTAGTCACCTATAAAAAAATGAATTATGAGAAAGTCCTCTGAACAGATGTTAGGTTATTTCATTAGGGAGAGTTGGGATCTCTAATTCCGGTGGAAAGAAGTTCCTATTTGACAGTTATCAAAAATAAAATAGTGGGAAGAGAAATTAGGAAAGGTAGAATCCATCTCGGGATTGTGTTCCGTTTATAGGTCGATCAGTGTATCTGGTTGG
Source organism: Viscum album (assembly GCA_963277665.1). NCBI lineage: Eukaryota > Viridiplantae > Streptophyta > Magnoliopsida > Santalales > Viscaceae > Viscum > Viscum album. Next base: position 359,532,183 of record OY728162.1, read on the forward strand.
TCCACTATGTTCCTCAATTTTCATACATTTTATATTATTTTAAAGAATGTGGTCAGATGGGTAGTCTGCAAAATGTTTTTAATATCATCTTATACAATTGTAGTGGCATGGGATTAGGGAATGTATTGTACCTAGGATGGAAAATATACCCCTCAGCAGACTGGTAGTTGGAGTTCGACTAGAAAATTAGGCTAAGTAACTATACATGGTACCCCAGTACATGTGTTTACATATAAGGATAAAATAACTACACAAGGTAGTTGGAATGAAACCCATGGGAGTGGGGTGAGTTAGCTTCACATTATAAAGACTACTATGACTTGTGTGGATGTATACCCTTCTACCATTAGAGGTGTAATTATGGAATCGTGTACCTTTTCAAACATTATTAGGTTATAGAAGCATGGTATTTCATTTTTTATATTCTATTTTAGGTAAATTTTTTGGAATTTTTTTTGTAAATATTGGATGATGTTTTCACTATCGATACACCGTTGGTAGTGAGGTCAGATAATATCAAATGTTGCATGAATTGTTCCCTAGAAATTGGTGGCCACCATTTCATTTGTGAAACATTTATTTTATAAGTGTCATGAATTGATTTGATTCTTGGTATGTATGAGTCAATTATATACCAGGATCATATCAATTTTTACTGGAGAAGATTTTTATTTCTATCATCAGAAGGAGAAATAAATTTCCACAAGGGTTGTCGAACTATTAGGCTAGTTAGGATGGAATAATTCAACACATATTAAATTATCTCACATCTTAGATAGTAGGTATCATTATATATGATGATAGAATATAAAATTATATGTTTCCTCTAGTGGTATACCATTTTATGGATGTTCTTTTGGATGAGTTCTATGACTTACCAACTGACAGAGAGAATAATTTTTTGATCGACTCGGTACATCGATCATAGAATGATTTTATTCAACCATATAATATTGAACCATTATAGATTAATGTGTTAAACTATCACATGGATGATATAGAAGAAAAATATTTCATATTACCTAATATGTTTCCATGGGTTCTCTAATTCCTTTCACCAAAAAGAATGATGGGGCGTTGTACTTAAGACTATATTATCCGAGATTGAACTAGTTAATGTTCATGAACCACTATCGCCTTCTACATATTAAAAATATCATTAATTAGTTGAGAGGTTCTAATATTTTCTCCAATATCAAAATTATATCAGGATACCATTAGTAGAAGGTGAGACAATAAAACATACCTTGGTCATCTTTAAGGAGTAGTTATGTATTGTTTGTGTTCTTTGTGATTCTATTTTTTTAAATGTTATATATGTATTCATAGACTTTATTAATGGTATTTTCATCCCGTTGGATCAATTTTTAGTTGTTTTAAACAATGATATCTTAGGTTACTCCCAAGTAGTCTAAAATCATAGTCAACTTCTTCAAATATTTTAGTTTACATTGAAGGAGACTTGGATTTATGATAATCTAAACAACTGTAGTTTCTGGATCGATAGGTTCACTTTATAGGTCATCTCATCTTTAATGATGGAATTTCAGTGGACCTAGAGAAGGTTTCCTGCATTCAATATTGGGAGATACCCATGAAATGTTTTCAATATTATATGTTTTATACGTTTATCATGTTCTTGTCAAAATTTAACCGACTACTTATACCATATAGAAGTACATTTTTCATTGATTACATATAGTGGGGTGATTTTTTTGTTCAGTTTCATGGGAGGGAACATTTCATGATATCAAATTAAAGAATAGATCACCACCATTTCTCACATTACATATTCCAGGATGGTAATATATCATGTAATATGATGCATCCATATATGGACATAGAGTAGTTTTCATGCATTTGGATCGAGTGGTTTCTTATGGATCTAGACAATTGATACAACATGAGTGGAATTATCCTACTAGCTTTTTTGATTTATCTATTGTAGTAAATTCATTGAGATTTTGAGGAACTGACTTTTGGGTATGTGGTTTGTGGTATACATGGACTATAAGAACCTCAAGTATATATTTTCATTGAAAGACCTATAACATTAACAGAAGAGGTGGGTTGAGTATCTAAAGTCTTCCTACATCAACCTTTCATATACAATATGAATGTACAATATCATTTCAAATGCCTTGGGAAATATTATGTACATAGAGGAAGTGTGGGAGTTTTTTGAGGAGTGGTGGATGATGTAAATCACTACATACATGAATGTAGATTCTTAGGAGTCCCTGGGTTGAGTAGATATAACATATAAATATATTATACTTGTGATTCCTAACTAGATCAAGAAAACAAGGTTATATGGTCTATATTATTATGTTTTAATAGGATTCTTATGTGGTGGTGATACACCATTATGATGGTCTCTTGGATTTGGAAATTTTAATCTTTTCTATGGCTGATAATGATCTCATTTGGGTATCTATGAGTAGAAGATAAGAGTGTTTCTTAATTTAATAAGGGTAGCATTTTTGAGTTTTGCTAAAATATATATTAATTTATATAGATAGTAAGGAATTTTATGTATTAGTTCCGATGTAGGTCCCTTTTTGGTGGGATGATTCACCAGTCGTTAGGTGAAAGAAAATAATCACATGCATGTTGGGATATTGTATCATCTTAAAATTCTAGAGTGGAAGTGAGAACATATCCCAGTATATTTTGTGATATAATTACCAAGATAACCTGACATGAATGATGTGTTTTTGGCGATCATAGATTAACTACTAATGGTAACCCACTACATGTGTGTCGAGGAGATATTCATTATTGATGAGTAATAGTCATTACATGCAAGAAATTTTTTGATTGTATGATGTTCCGAGAAGTATCATTTCTAATAGAGATCCACATTTCATGTTGTTTATATGGAAGAGTCTTTACATTGATCTTGGATCTCATGATCATCTATGTACAACAAATCATCCTTCAACTGATTCTTAATCTAATTATACCATTCATATTCTAGAGGATATGTTATGAGCATGTGTTTTCAATTTCGGTAGTTAGTGAGAGTAGTATTTGTAAGTCATTGTTTTTTAAATATAATAACAACTTATAGTCCGTAGTCTATATGTAACCGTTTGATGAATTATATGGTATTAAATTATGTTCTCCTCTTGGAATATTAGAGGTAGGTGTGCTAGTGCTTGTTTAGAAATGTCTCATACAAGAGGCATTTAAGTAGGTTCATTTTTTTGGATATGGTTGGTAACCATGAAACGAATGGACAAATAAATCATTGAGAAGTAGATAATACATACGATGATTGAATATGGTCTTCTTTTTTTATTTATGGTGTATCATATTTTAGTGAAATTTCATTTCAAGAAATTGGGAATGCTTGCACCCATGATTTTTGGTTCATTTAGTCTAGTAGAAAGGGTTGTTCTAGTGGCATACTGATTATAACAACCATTGAACTACAACATCATGCATGACATATTTCATGTGTCATGGTATTTGTGATATAATCATGACCCTTTTAATGAATTAAAAGTTGATGATGTTGATATTTTTGTAGCTTTGTATACTGACAAGAATACAATATGGATTTTGGAATGTTGTGAGAAGTGTCTCATAGAGAGTATTATACCATTGGTTTCAGTTTACTATCATCATAGGTGGGTTCTAGAGGAGAAAATGGAGGTAGAGTCTATTATGTGAGAATACCTTCCATACATGTTTACTAAGACCCCGCAGTGATTCTTGGCCTAGTTCAGGGACGAGTTATTATATATTACTGAGGTTATAAAATCCTATATTTTACCAAAAACATATCACATTGAGTTTTTTTTGAACTAACTTTGTTTGTGCTTTCTTTAATATTATACCATATAGGTTGGATTTTTTTGGGATGGGGGCCTTTATTGAGAAAATGATGAATATTTTGGGTGATGTATGTTTTTTTGTATTTATGGAGTCTACTTATAAATTATTTTAATTGGATAATGGGGGTTTCCATTTGTTTTGGAGGCCATAGATGAAGTTTCGCAACTTTATAAGAATTCTTTCTTTAGGCTATCATCAAGGAATACACACACTGTGTAAATTTTTTACATGAAATTTAACAACCAATGTATATATGTAAAAAAATTAGTATATTTCATGAACTAGTTCATAACATGAATTGGTAAAATGTCATGAATAAACATTACACAATGTGAAATGATCCTGAAGGATATATTCATAGATAGCGATTCAAAAAAAAATTTACTACCAAATTGTGAATTACATGTTGTGTGATACATTTAAATGATTCATTTTTCTTTATATTAGAGATTATGAGACAATTTGTAAGATTATAATTTCATTCCTATTCCACATTGCCTACCTCTCTTATTTAATAGGTGATTTCAAGGATATTTTAGAGGACCTTCCTCAATTTCAGATAACCCATTAAAAGTAATTGATCTCTTTGGAGTTGTTTTTATTAGGGTTTCATTCCATTATTCCCATATTGTCTACTGTAGTGGTGGAATATCTTGACCATAGTTGGTTGGGTTTTTAATTTGTGTATTTTTTGATCTAGTTTTTTTCTTTAAATTTATGCACCATCGTTCTTTTTGGTGTTTCCTATTTGGACAATTAATTTAATTATTGTTTTTTTTGTATGTCGTATAAAACACAACCCTATAATCAATTTATTTTTTTATTAAGTGAAATATGTTGATTTTTTAGACATTAAATGTGTGTTAATTATTTTAATGAAGAATTATGATAAATCATTGATGGTAGTACTCATTATATCCATTTGGATTAAATGTTTTTTTTCATAGCTTGTGGCTATTTGTTGGGTTTGGAAATCCTTTATTAATAAAGTAATGTGGAATTTGTTAAAGTTTATTTTTAATTATATGATATCCTAGTCGATTTATTGAAATATAATCACTTTGGTTATGTTATATATTTTTTCAAAATAACTTCCAATAATTTGATATAAAATTGAATGTCCAATTAAAATACATATTGTAATTTTCAGAATTAATCATTGACGATTAGGATTTAAAATTGTGATATCTATGAAATTTAAATGTGTTGTGTTTAGTACTATAATTGTTATATGTAAATATTATCCTAGGTTCATGTTTAAATTCATATATAGATGGATTTTACTAGTTTCATTTTGTATTTCTTATGTTGAGGGCATAACACAATCTCATGTAATAATTCTTTTATTAAGGGATAGACATAGTCTGCTGATGCAAAGAGTATATTGGGGGTTGTACACTGGATGATGAAATTATTTTATAGGGGGAATGACCCAGATACTAAAATTATTATATATAGGTCTTGGTTTGAGATGTTGAAATGATTATACGTAGGGCTTATCACATATATTTGATTATTTTAGGGATTTTTTGTTATTGTTGAAATGGTTTTTCAACCTTCCAATATATATTCTGGAATGAGGAAAAAGTAGGTTAATTATTTTATTATATTAATATATTAGTTAACACATATGTTTATCTCTTTATTTTTATAAATTATTATCAGAATCATTTTGTTTAGATTTATTTATGTTGTCCTACGTTTTCTTACTCACATCCTATTTAGGCCACCATTTGGTACCCTAGAATATTACATGGATATAAGTTTTGACAAAGAAAAGTTACAATATAGAAGATTTATTCTGTCTATATGGGATGATATTTTGTGATTATATTGACATGGTGATTGGGACTGGGGAATTTTGTTTTAATTTTTTTCTACGAGTATTTTATTTTTATTAATTACTCTTGTAATATAGATATATTCTAACTTGACATTACATGAATCATTATTATTGGTTTATTTGATCACATTTGATCATCCAAGTTGTATATTGTATTGTTTCTTCTCTTTTGGTTAGTATAATATTAATTAATATTTGTTTATTTCTTTTATATCGTTACTCTATACCAGGTCTATAGACTCTCCACTATATTTATAAAACCCAAACTACTCATCATTTTCTTTTTGTATATAGGGAGGAACTCATGAGGCCCCGTAACCAACCAAATTTTACCACACAAAAGATTTTTGGGTCAAGGGATGTTAAATATAATATTGTAGTGGTTAATGAAAATTATATGGTTGTATAAATTTGAATATTAATGAATCAATCAGTTAATAATTATACTTTCTCCTTGGAACACCACCCTTTTCATACAACTTAATAATTCATTAGTTTGTATTATTGTGAGAAATTAACCACTATGATATGGGGAGTATTGTAGTAAAGGTACTTATACAGGGATGCTTTTTGATATAATATAAAATGTGTATTAAGGTGTTTGGATATTTATTTCAATTTTGTAAGATAATGTATTAGAAAAAATATAAATATTTAAAAAATTCATATATAATTTACTTCTTCAACAAAGGAAAGTGTGACTAAATTGACCCATTTTAGAGATAAGATGAAGATGAGTAAATTTAAACTCGAAAAATTAAATATAAAATATTTATGATATTTTCAAATTGAACTCTATATTTTGACCCCCATGTTTACCCTTTTTAACCATTATCATGGTGACATTGTTTTATGAAGGTAAGTATTTCATATGAACCAAAATGAAATAAAAAAAGGTGAAACTAATGATTTAAAAAATTACAAATATATTACCATTTTAAATTTCTAATATTGGTAAAAATTAATTTTAATATAAATACAAAAAAATCCATTGAAACTATTTTTAAAAAAATACCCCTTTAAGCACAAAAGTATTTTTTACTAAATCAATAATAATGATTATTAATATATCACTAATTGGATTATATTATATAAAATGGGACCATTAATAATTTTAATCCATACCAAAATATAATATTTATTTTCAAATACATGAAAATAAATGATTTTCATAAAACAATTAATTATTTTTTACTATTAAAAATTAAACATTATAGAAAAATCCATAATTAACCTAAAGATAAATTAAATATATATAATCCAAAAAATTAAAATCCAATTCATAAAATTAAAATTATAGTATTAATATATTTTTTTTAACTAAATCAATGTATCTTATTGAAAATTGATTTAAATAAATATAGATATTAAATTTTTGATTAAAAATTATATATTCTTTTATAAAATAATGGTGAATTTTAATTAAAAAAGTAAATACTAAATAAAACATAAAATTGATCAATTTTAACATTTATCTTGGTTTTCATATTCTTCTCCCCATTATGAATTTTCATCCTTGAAATTTTATTAATTACATATCTTGTGATGGGGTTTTACCTTGTTCATTTTTTAAATTCTCTTATAGATTACTCTATCCTGTATCTAATCCATTAAACCTAACCTGTTAAATCATCTTTTTGTATAGTACATTATCTCGTTGATCTATAACCTAAACTGACTTTTCTTTATTTAAAATATTTTCATCCAAATATATTTTCTTAGGGATAAAAATATGAGATGCATCAGATACATATCTTCAAATAATTAAACATGAAACACATCATGTTCCACGGATAAAATATGAGTTAAGTATAGCTAGTATTGAACTGAACTTTAATTTACCTAAATTTAATTTGATTTAGTAAATCATTGAAATAACAATCCATTTTTTAGAAACTAATAAAACATTTACGTGATGTAATTTTTTTTGAAAACATAATCTCTTACCTTAAAGGAGAAATATTTATTGTTTATATAAATAACATTTATTCATAGTCTATGATACCATCCTATGGTATAGAATCATCCTTACCTACTCAACCCTCTATTAAGTTTGTAGTATGTGTTTGGTCATGACACAAAATTAATAATGTATTCTTAGATACTATGACACCAATAACAACACTCATGTCATACTACATATTCATAACTCCAATATGTACTTATCTTTGATATTAATGGAAATCATTCCTTAGTGTTGTCCCCATGAATAGAGAAACCACATAAAAAATCATAAAAATGGTATATACCAAAGGAGATTGAGTATATTCACTTATGGCCTCCCTACTATATAATAAATTTCTAATTTCCTAGAACTAATCATCCATTAGTTTATCTAGAATTAACATCTCATTAACAGATGCTTTATTCTAAATGTTTTTAAGGAACACATTCTTCATTACCACTTTGAGAAGTATCTTCTTTAAAAAAAGAATGTTCATCAGATTTCACTCATTGCTATATTTTTTCAAGGATTTATTCAATAAATTTTCTTTCAGTTAAATGACTAACAGATTCCCCATTAAAAAATCATATGAAGGGTAAAAATTAACAACATTAATGAATATGAACAATATCCTTTTATAAAATATTCAATTCATTTTGAAATAAAATATATCTCGTGATTAATGATCAAAATACTACGAAAACATACAATAAAATTTCTTCTTTGAAATAATTTTGGAGTATAAATAACCAGTTATTAATAAAGGGATATGTTTGGGAAATTATATTTATGTGGTACATCTTTTTGGGAACCATATACCTCCACATGATAACCCTAAATAAGCTTGAAGCTCAATCCCATAACTACTTTATCATAATTAATGAAATATCCTTATATAGACTCGGGTATATCAAATTATATTGTTTATTTCATTTCCCAAAAAACTCATAAAAAATTATTTTCTCCCACTTCTCTTATGAAACATCTTATCCTTTCACATAATGTAGGACACAAGATATCACATATAGGTATTTAACAAACCATCTATTATAACCTGTTAGAACCAATAAACTATGTATATCAATGAAATTAGTTTGTTCTTAGCATTAGCTAAATAAAATTAAATTTTCAAGATCAACTAAAATGAACTATTTAGAATACTCATATCAAAAAAGAGGCATCCATTATTGAGGAACTTCACATTGATAACATCTTACTGATGAAATAATAACGAAGAGTTCTTATAGAAACCCCAAAGAACATCTCATGATCCCCTATGGTTTTGGAATAGACAATGATAAACTCCTTAAATACCACATTGTGTCTAAATATTGATATTATATTATTTCCAAAAGATATATAAATAACATAGAATAATTATTCATGATGAATGGACTAAAAAAATATTCGAAATGATGATTCATTTATCTAGAAGTGATCTTTGGAATATCCAACCCATTCACTCTCATATTGTGATATTTGGGGATATATAAAATTTGACAACTATGTATTTAGAACTAGTTATGAATCCCTTTACGTTTTCATAATTTCTAAATATAAGTCACATGTAGAAAGGTTGAAGTGTTTTGGCATGGTGTAGGCAGCAAGATGCCACTTGCCAGACAATGGAAGACATCTACTGGATGGTGTGGTTTGAAAAAACATCTGTATGACGGATTTCCACACCAGTCAGCTAGTGGAATTCTAATTGCTAAATTGATTTTTACATTACACACAATTTAGATAATGTGTTTCCATTGTCCAGTTAGTAAGATTTAGCATTCTTCCCATAATAATCAAGTAACTCATGGTGCCTTTGGAGACATGAATTTGTATGGGGTAAAATTTATCATCGCTTTTAATAAAAATTTAAACCAACCTATAAAACCCTCTCAAACAAAAATTAATTTCCCTTTTTTACGACTGTAGTGTGATATTATTGGCTCACCTCCTCTCCCATTAGATAATATTTTTTTAATTGGAATATTGGGTATTCATTGGTCATAATCAGGGGAGTATGGTTTGTTACTTCTCATTTATTCTCTTTTTCACCATGTATTTGATGTTAGAATATAATTGATCCCTAGATAAATTAAGATCATGTAGAATCGAACATGTTGTCATTGAATCTATGTTCTCAATTATTAGATCTCTTCCCCTTCCATTACTAGTTTAAAAGGTCGAAATAATTTTAATCATTCTCATGTTTTGTACACAATCAGGTATTGTATTGCCTACATTAAATTCATAATTTTTTGATTTATTTATACAGGATACAAGTAAAATGAATTGTAACATGTAGAGGAATAATCACCTATTGTGTGTTGCCTACTATTGGAATATGATGAAGATGACTTATATTACTCTGAACATGTATCCTTCTGGTATCTCAGGTTCAATGTTTTCAATGGCCATTTAATTTTATTGAATACCATTTTATCAAGATGTTTTATTTGACCATTATTGTTGTTTTTATTGAAAAATGGTATATTTTTTAATATTTTTAAGTATTTTTTACTAATATCATGCCTCTATTTATAGTGGAAGAACTTAAATAGACCCTTTTATGGTATGGGGGTTCCTGTCACCATCCCATTGTGACTAAGAACATGCATCGAGCCTTGTGTTAGGACAATTTTATTTATTTTATGTGTTTAATTGGTCAGTCTATTACAATATGGTATTATATAGGATTTTGTTAATCTAATTTTTGAGGTTATATCCTATAAATTTACAAAGTCATTTCAAGATTCCATAGATCCACATCATTATGGTCTACTTCTAAAAGTGTTTTTATGTTTCCTGATGTATTACAGAAAACTTCTTTTTGTTACCACCCCATAAATAGGGTGATTTATCTATAGATTTTATTTTTGGGAATAGATGAAGTCATATATTATGTAATCCGCTGAATTGAAATAATTAAAATTTCATCATCAGTACATTGATGCTATGTGATTTACTTATCCTAGTGTTTCAATGTGGACATTGATAATTCTCAATAAAAAGAATAAATACTGGATTGTATAAATTATTGTTTATTACTAGAAATTTATCCATGAGATATTATAGGAAAAATATATTATACTAAGGATTTAAAACCCTTTTATCCTACTAATGGAGACTCAGTGGTTTTTAATAATCGATATGAGATCATGGTACCATCAACATAGGTTATTTCAATATTATATTCTTATAATGTTGTTTACGAGTAGCTATGTGCAATGAGGCTATTTGGTTATGCCATTAAAGAATTAGTAACACTCTAGTTGTGTTTCCGGAGTTATGAAATGAATCATTTAGTTGTTCAGGGATTCCTTTAAAGTTGCCTATATAAAAATATTCTTATTTATTCTATATAATTTCATAAACATGTCAACCCTTATGTATAATACACTCAAAATTTGAATTATAAACCAGAAAATTGTATTATAAATAAAATTTATCCATCTTATATGTGATAGTATGATAGAATTATATCATATTATATGTGAATAAATAATTTTTATATTACTAATTAAGTGTGGGGGTTTTCGTATGTCATAAATAAATAACTACAATTTTTTGAATAATAAACATGAAAATTATATTATAAATAAAATTTATCCATCTTACATGTGATAGTATGATACAATTATATCATATTATATGTTAATAAATAATTTTTATATTGTTAATTAAGTGTGGGGGTTTTTGTATGTCATAAATAATTAACTACAATTTTTTGAATAATTTAATAATTTAAAATAAAACTTATTTTCATAAAATCTATCCAAAAATTATGATTTTGATTTTTTATGATTATAAGATAAATTTTTGAGGCTATTTATTAATTTTTAAAAATATATAAAATTAGTTATTATTTTAAAATCTGTGTTTTTCAAGTAAATTGTGATTTTAATTAAAAATTAAATCTATCAAATTTTGAAAATTATTTTAAAAAAATATAGTTCATTTTCATATTCTATTGGTTGAAAAATTATTAGGGTGAATTTTTGGATGTTTCTGAAATACATGAATTTTTGGTGAATAGTGAAACACGAGAATTTGTGGTATATATACATTATAAGTTAAATACACTATACATTGAGTCATGGATGATGTATGAATAGTTTTTTCAAACTCAAATGACCTTGTTAATATATTTAGTCTCATGAATCATCACTATTTTTTGTATAGATAAATAATACTCTAATGATTTAAATAATGAGAAAACATCCCCTTTCTACACTACAAATACCACCTCTCACCACCTCTTCTACTCACACCTCTAAAGACTTGATCCTTCTCTAAATTATGCCTAATGCTCTACTCAATACTATCCCACAAATATATGAACTTATTGTCTTAACAATGGACAAAATCCAATCCTCTATTGAGGTTCTCAACAAGAAATAATCAAGATGTAGAACCCACTTCACATTCTTTTAATTTCTTTTCTTGTTCCTTTATTTTCTATTTCTCACCTCACTTATCCTCATTTAAATTATGTGGAATATATAGTTTATTACATATAATATAATTTTATCTTTTTTTATGGAATGATTATTCATAAAATCACTTTACCACTCCCATTTACATTAAGAATGAAAACATTGTTCGTGATGTGCTGATTTACCACCTTCATGGATGATGTTAATTAATCATTCAATTAGAGCTTCAATTCTGGTCATAAAAACAATTTTTTGGTTGGACAAGATAATATTGTATGTTTTATTCCATATTTAATGTTCTAGAGAAGTTTTTACACATGATATTAACTTATAAAAAAAATAAGTTCATTTTGATAAAAAATAATAGATTAATATAAAAGATTATCATTAATAATTTATCTAATTGAACATCCTAACATTTGGAATAAAAAATGTATTTAAATTTTTTAAAATATCATTAATCACATATAATTTCTTTTCTAGAAAACTACCAATAGTTTAATTGATTTTCTATACACATATACAAGTAAATAGATCATGAAAACCAAGAAAACTAATGCTCATGTATGATGAAATGAAAGTTTGTAACCCATCAGAAATTACATAAATGAACATAATAAAGTTATAATAAATCAAATAGGTTTATATTTTTTCTTGAAATGGTAATTAATGAATCTGATTTGATTACTCAGGGCACTAATATAGAGTGGCGAACATGTTCAGACTTCAGGTAATGAATTCTAACCAAACTTTCAATATTCTATCAAGTTATTATTATTTTTCAAGTAAAACTCTCTTTTATCTTAATGTATCTTTTATAAATGCTGATAATATTATCCAATCACATGTATCAAAATCAATCCATCCTTATTTTAGGGGATATGCACGTTCTTAAAAACAACCCTAAACGATTCTTCCTGATATGTAAGCCTGATTTAAAGAAATATCCCGAATCCTTACACATTATCAAGTACAATCTAGAATCTGTTTTAATACGACATTACTTTTCTAAAATATCTCATTTTATTTTTAAAACATTACCAGTTCACTTTTGGTTTTATATGAAATATTAATATTTTTTTAGTTTTAAAAGCACATTATTTGTTTTCCTTAAACTGTACTAAAATGTTTCATTTCAAAAGTTTATTAAACACTCATTTAACATGTTTACACTTCAATGGGACATAAATTATTAGTACATATGCATATCTTACCAAATAAATTTCCATTTGTTTTTTTAATCTGTTCTTTCATGGACACATTTATGATACACATATTTGTAATTCCTTATGACATGCTTATGATATAGATTTCCTCATATGGGTAACCCTTATGCTATGTTTGATTCCTTATGTGTGACTCTTCATGTGGAAAATATATTCATTAGCATGTTATGATGGGGGTTCCTAGATATCACTCTATTTAATTTGTCAATGTTTAATCGCATGAGACGTCATGTTAGCACAGGGAGGGAACATAATTCCTTTATGGGAAATTTTCCACCATGTTACATAATCTTGGGGGATAGCCTTGACTTATGGTTATGTAACTTTATATGTTGTTGACACATTCATATGATGCCACTATTATATGTTACAATGCTATACATTTTATTTTTCCATAATTTATTCAAGTTCCTTGCCTTTTATTTAACCATGATAAATCTTCTATCCCATGTGTTGTGATTTATTATTATGCTCATTTCCATATCAGGATTTTTAGAACATTCATTTTGTTCATGTATTCTTCAGGTTATCCAATGAAAATTTAAGGGATTACTGAAATATAGGAAATCATTATTAACATTTGATAAATGAAGTTTTTATTTCACGATGTTTAATTATGTAAAAATTTATCAGAGATAGTGAACATTATGATCCTTGGTTTGTAATTTGGTGGTTAATTATACATAAAATAAGGTAATATTATGTATATATGACTATGGGATCTATAGTTATTATTATAATGAGTTATATTCATTTATGGATATTAGGAATAAATAATTTTAATAAGATCCTTAGGGATACGATTATGTCTAACAAAATGTCCCTAATTATGGTAAATAAAGTGTAGGTAGTTTATAAAAAAATACCCCTATCTGGATACTAAAAGTGGAAATGGCTTTGTCCTAGATATACCTAGGAGTAGGAAAAATGACAAGGTGTTACATGATTAAATTATGGCAACCTAGTACAAAACAATCGGCCTTATTGTAGAACTGGTTTGAAACTCTTGAGGGATATGCTTTGGTAAATTCATTAGATCATTATGAACTATTATAAAAAGAAACAAAAAAATTCCACCAGAATATATGTTATGAAAAATATCATGGATAACCTAGATTGAATCCAACGGGATCAAATGTTATGATAAACTTTTACATTAAACTTTAATCCATTTTTGTTTAATTTTTTCATTTATTATGCTTATAAATAAGTATTAATGCCCCATAATTATACATTATTTTTTTGAAGATAATTATTTGAAGTATAAGAACACATTAAAATAATCAATGTGATAGGGAATGTGGTGAATGTCTTAATGATATGCCAAATATTATGGGATTGGGATGTCAAAACATTATGACAGTACTTTCCCAACTTACTCAAGTTATGAATAATATGTTAAATCATGTGGAACACCCTACTTCTCAAAAGAAAGATAAAATTTTCATTTAATACTTCAGTTATAAAAGGAATACCATGTTTATTGGGTCTTCTAATCCCCTCCTCATAGAAAAATGGGTCATATTAATTGATAAGATATTCTCAATCATCTAGTGATCAGAAGAAGTGAATATTGTTCTGGTGGTCTATCACTTTGTTGGGGACTTTATCAGTGGTGGACACTGATGAATAACATAAATTACAAGGATGAAATTGATTCCATTGAATGGGAGGACTTCAATAAAATATTTTTTCATAAATATTTTTTTTCCAAACCCTTCATCTTAAGATGTATATGTATTTCCATAGACTTAAGTAAAATGAATATGATTCTATCATTTAATATGAATAAAACATTACATGTCTTGAAAAATATTTCTCTAGCTTTGACACAAACATTGAAAGAAAATTGAATCAATTCTTTAGGAAACTAAAGTTGAGTCTATGAAATTCATCGGAGATTTTAGGCCTTGAAATCTATGAGGATATTGTCTTTTGTGCCTTAATGGTTTAAATAGAGGTTGGAGACAACCAGTGGTCTCGTGGGCCTTAGGACAGAAAAAAATAAAATGGAGCCCAATTTTAGTAATAAAGACTATACTGAAAAGAAGTCCCAACATCCCACAAGGCAAATGTGTTGGAAAAAGAATCCTATAAAATACTTAAAGTTTACTAAGATATGCTTCAAATATAAAAGATAAGTTCATGTTCCAAATACATACTGAATAGATATGAAGAATCCTACTAATTTGGGATAATAAAGGATGGTTTAGATAAACTCTTAATATGTAGTGCAGTGATTCACTTGCAAAGAACTTGGTCATTTGGAAAACCAATTCTCAAAGACCAATATTGCTGGAGGTAATCAATAAAAGCTTCCAAGGCCGCAAGGATGAGAATATTTTATCATTACTGCTGAGTTGTAGCCCCAAAATGATGTGGTTATAGGTACAATGGTTATTCATTAAATAATAAAAAACATAATATTTGGTTCTTCGTCTATGCGTTCTTTTATATCTTTAATATTTAGTAGAATTATTCAAAAGACCCATGAAAATTTGAAGGTTGAGATATCTATGAGAACATTAAATGGGGAAATTATTTCATACAATGTAAATGAATCCTCCTCATTTAATGTTTGTGGATTTAAAAACCTAGGAAATATTGAAATACTAAATTTGTTAAAGTTTTATTCTATATTGGGTATTGATTTTCTTTCACTATATAATTCCAACATAAACTATCAAGAAAGGCAGATCACTCTTCAAATGCTGATGCATCATCCAATATTATATAGGTGTATGGAAGAAGATGAATATCCTCCAAAACCATAGTATCACTTTTTAATAATGTATCTTTATGAGAAATAATATCTTGATCTAATGATTGAGACAAATATGAGAATCATGCTTGAAGACATGACCATCGTATGGGAATACACTGATGTGTTTCTTGAAGAGTTTTCTGGTCTTCCCATTTATCGGAAAATTGATTTCTCAATTGAAATTATTTGTTTATATCTTCCTATCTCAAATAAACCTTATATAATTTCCACTATTTTAGGTGGATGAACTGAAGAAGTAGTTCCAATAGATTCTGGAAAAGGGTTTTATATTCCTGAGTGCTTCCCGATGGGGTGCACCAGTCACCTTTTTCATGAAAAAATGATTGATCAATGAAACTCTATGTTTATTATTCTGATCTTAATAAAATATTGATAATTAAAAATTATCCCCTACCTTATATTGATGACTTTTTCAATCAGCTACGTGGGGCATGTTATCTCTCTATGGTTGACCTTCAGTCTGGATATCACTAATTAGATGTGAGGAAGGAAGATATTATCAAAACTGCCTTTCGAATGAGGTATGGACACTAGGAATTTGTAGTTATTCCCTTTGGACATTCTAATTCTCTAACAATAGTCATGTACTTAATGAATAGTGTCTTTAGATAATACCTCAAAAAATGTGGTTGTCTTTATCAATGATATTTTGATAAACTCCATGATCAAGGAGGAAAATGATGAGTATTTGAATACTGTGTTGAAGACATTACGAAGGGAGAAACATTATGAAAAATACATTAAATGTGAGTTCTTGAAGGTGGATGTATCATTCATTGGGTATGTTATCACCAGTAAAGGGATATTTTTGAAACATTCCAAGACAATAAAAATCGTAGAGTAGCCTAGCCCAACATTTGTAAGAGATGTCCATTGATTTCTTGGACTATCTATGTATTAATAAGGATTTTTGAAAAACTTCTGTAGATTGTGAAAGACAATATCCTAGATAACATAGATGGGAGTGATGTATATATGGACTCAATAATGTTATGAATTCATTATGGAGGTAAAAATAGGTTTATCACTACACCAGATCTAACACTCCTGACAAGTGGAGAACTCTTTGTTGGGTAAAATTGTAGCACACCTAGTTTTAGGTATGTGGCCTTTGTTTATTCTTTTTTTTTGTGTTTAATGTTCATGGGATGAGTTGGGAAGAGGTTTGGGGAGTTTGGAACGGGTTTGGATGAGGTTGGAGGCCTTTAAAGGGGTGTACGGTTTGAGCACGCTTAGTGGAAACCATGCTGGTTATCTAAAAAACCATGAAAGGGAGAAAGTAGTCTTCGCATGGCCTGCACATGGTTTTCCAAACTGTGCGAGGAAACCATGCAGAACCTAGCTCCCGAGGCAGTAGCATGCACACGGTTAGCGCACGGTTTGCCAAACCATGCGGGCTAACCGTGAAGCCACTTAAAAATAGGGTTATAAGTTCTGGATCCCTCAGGATGAACCAAAAACACTACAAAATTCCTCCCACTCGAGCCTCACTTGGTATTTTGGGTTCTCAGGGGTTGGAGAGGCTCTCCCACTCGGTTTGGAAGGATTTTGAAGAGGTTTCTTGGCGGTTTGAAGGTGGTTTCTCCCGGGTAAGTCTCTCCTCATGTTTCTCTTGTGTTTTCCTCTAGATCTTCTCTTCCCTCTTTCTTGGTTTTGTTGATCTACACTTGTTGTGTGTAGATCTAGGGTTTTTCTTGCCTTGAATGATGATTTTAAGGCTTATTTATTCTAGGGGAAGGGATCTAGAGAGGTTTTGGTGGTGCGTTCTCCGAATTTGAGGTGTGATTGTTCGTGGGTCGATTTCACCAGAACCCTAAAGGTTTGTGGCTTCTCTCTCAACTCCACTTTGTTAGATCTAATGGTTTTGGTTACAATTAATTTGTTGTGCTTGAAAATAATTGTGTTTTGATGTGCGAAATTGGTTAGAAATTCCTTGGGTGATGTTTTGGTGTTTTATGGGAAAAAGGTTGTTTTATGGTGAAATTCTATTGTTGTGGATTTTAAAATAGATATTTTAAAATGGGATGCTATGGTTGATTTGGGAAAATGATTAATGGAAAGTGTTATAAACAAAAGGGTTGTTTTATTGAAATGTCTTTTGGCATGAAAAATGGTTTTCAATAAATGGATAATTTATTAAAATGGATTGATAAGCAATGGAACTTAGTTGTTTGCATGTTTTTTTGACCTTGGTGGGTTTATGATTGGTCGGCTTGATTGAAATGTTGTGTGGGAGTGGGTGGGAAGTCTCACTATAAAAAGGGGATGGATAGTGGTCGGAAGAACCACCATATGAATAGTTGTAAGAAAGTACCGCTAATTGTGAATGGGTGAATGGGTTGGGCAGAAGTCCCATCGTTTTGATTGTTTTTGTGTGAATGGGTGAACGGGATGGGTGGAAGTCCCACCGTTTTGATTATTTTGGTGTGAATGGGTGAACAGGATGGGCGGAAGTCCCACCATTTTGGTTGTTTGTTGTGCATTGATTTTCAAGATGGAATTGTTGGGCTGACGTATAAATAGTGGAATGGTTTGTGGCTTGTTGTTTGGCTTTCCCTTGGTTTCTTGGGTTGGATGTGAAGGGCATGTCTGGCTTAAGAAAATGCTTTCACTTGTGATTTTATTTATATAAAGTGTTTTATATAAATGTGTTAACGGTTTTATCCTAGTAGCATGTGTAGGGAAGTCATTTGGGGAAATCCTACTGACTTTTAGTACTCACCCTCTGCTTTAGCACGTTAGTGTCTTTGAAGATGTCGTGTACCGTGACATGGGAAAAGGTAAGGCATCAACCTCCTTTAGTGGTGCATTGTGATGTCTTGGTGGAGCTTGGAGCTTGGATCAGGGTGTGGATATGTGGAGGTGTCATGGATCGTGGTGCTTTGGTTGTTTAGTTTCCACTTGTACTCTGATGTTGGTGCAGATGTCTTGTTGTTTTGGTTTGGGGTTGTATTGGGGAACAACTTGGTTGTTTTTGGGAATACATGTTTGTGTGTTTTGTTGACATGAATCATATAGTGGCTGTTAGTGGATGGTTTGGTTGGTTTTGTCTTAAGGGAAAATAGTTCTCCAACTTGATCTTGATGCCCAGGAAATTTATTTCCAGCCTTTAGCGTCTTGGGAACGTCACTTAAGGACAAGTATCCCTCACCGCCTCCTCGAGAAAATGAGGTAGGGGCGGGGTGTTAAAAATGGTATCAGTTTGTTCTGTCCTTTGTAGTTGATTCTCGGATTTGGTGTTGACATTCGTTGTGTTACATTCCGTGAGTCGGGATGGTAGCAAGGCGTTGGAATGTTGGAACATGGAATGTAAATCATAAAAGGACGTAGCTAACCCTTTTATGCTGAAATTCAAGTTACCAGGGAGTTGTGTACATAAGTGTTTTAGAGACACTTATAGGCATTAGATATCTCATTGTCGCGGGTGTAGCCAATGAGATGAGTATGGCATGCATGGTAGAAATGACTTACCACTAAGATGCATATTTTATTGGGGTATAATGATTTATGATGTGATATGAATGTGTGAAATTGTAATATAAATAAGTTGGTATTTTGTAAATGGTTTGGTTTTCAAAATGGTGAAACATGGCACATGTGGAAAATATGGAATGTCGTGTTGTGATATTATTGTGTAATGTGATTTGGAATGGGATTTTTTGATGTCTACGGAAGTGAGACTCATGGTTGTTTGTTTTCTGTTTATAGAAATGGAACCAGGTAGGCGTCGTAGAGACCAACCGGAGGGGGCTATAGAGAATGTGGTAGCACCTGAGCCTCAGGTGAACCAACAGTTAGTGCAAATCACAGTGAAAGCTTTCCAAGATGTGGAAAGTGGAAATAAAATGGATGAACCAAGGAATGTGGATCATGCGGTTCAGTTTTAAAATCAGAATCCACCCATCTTCAGGGGTGATATAGAGCTGGATAGGGAAGAAGAATGGTTGAATAGAATGAACAAGATCTTCGAGTTCTTGGGAACATCGGTAGAGTTAAAGGTGAAATTATCCATGTATATGTTGGAAGATCTTACCCTTTTGTTGTGGGAGTTGGTAGTCCAAGTAGGGACGGACTAGGGTATGATGTGGGAAGGATTTAAGGAATTCTTTAACAAACAATTCTACCCACATACGTTTATAATTCAGCGTACGACTGATTTCTTCAGTTTGAGGCAAGAGCTTATGTCGGTAACAGAGTATGCAGCTATGTTTATGAACTTAGTGCAGTTTGCACCAGAGGTGGCGGGTAGCACATCGTTGAAGGAAAGGATCTTTGAAGCGGGGTTAAGGAAAGAAATCCGTTCAAATATAGCGGTGTTGTGTATAGATGATTACACAGAAATAGTGAATAGAGCCTCGGTGGCTGAGTGGGATCTGTTGGGAGATCTGGGCAGGGGAATCATGGTGGTACCCATGGTTAATAGTGGAAAATCTAATGCTGGGTTCAAGTGGAAGAGGGACACTTATTCTAAGGGAAGGAATATGTCATATAATCCAACAAAAGTATTGGTAAATCTTCCTCCAAATCCCCAGAGAAAGCTGGGATGTTTTCAGTGTGGTTCTACGAGCCACATCAAGCGGGATTGTACGAAACAACCTCGAGCATGTCATAATTGTAAGCAGAAGGGGAATCTGCAGCATTATTATCAGAATGCTCCAAGGTCGGGTGCGCCTAACACTCCTCAGGGATTGTAGACATCATATGCTTCAACGGGACGGGGTCAAAAACATACTCCTCGTCAGTTGAGTAAAGTGGGTCATGGTGACTCTCAGAATACCATGATGCCTTAGCAGGGCAATAAAGAGCAGAGTGTGGCAAGTAAACATATGTTTGGAGTTGAGAAGGTTGTGGTGGATGATCAGTAGGGACCATATACAGTGTGAGGTACTGTTCTTTTAAATTATACCTTGATGCAAGTGTTGTTTGATACGGGTGCTTCACACACTTTTATTGCTGCACTTGTGGTTGATTTTCTAGGTTTAAGGGTAGAAATGATGCCCTCGGTTTTGAAACTTAAAACTCTTCTGGGTTGAAGAGAGTGTCGAGCCTTGTTGTGTATAGAATGTTGTATCATTGTGGGAGAGGTTGAGATAGTGTGGAATTTCTCAATGCTTGATATGGATGAGTATGATTTAATCCAGGGAATGGATTGGTGGGTGGTGTTTAAGGCCCACATCGATTGTGATGCACAGACAATGGCTTTTACGACACACGATAGTGTTAGATATCTCTTTAGAGGAGAGAGGCATGAAAGGAAGGGTACAACAAGTTTTTTGGCATCAACAGTGGGTACGTTATCGTATCAGTTGGCGGTGTTGTCGTTGGAATCAGTAGATGGTGTTGAGCAGAATGTTCTTCCAGTAGTGGTGGATCTGTTCATGGATGTTTTTCTTGAATAATTCTCTGGGTTACCTCCCGTAAGATAAGTGGAGTTTATGATTGATCTCCTTATGGGGACCAGTCCTATATCACTTATGTATTATCAGATGGAACCAGCTGAATTGTGGGAATTGAAGTTCCTGTTGGAAGAGTTAGAAAACAAAGGGTTTATCTGGCCTAGCACGTCTCCGTGGGCAGCTCCGGTGTTGTTTGTGAAAAAGGCGGATGAAACTTTTAGGATCTGTGTTGATTATCATAGACATAACCAAGTTACGATAAAGAATAGATATCCAATTCCATGAATTGATGATTTGTTCGACCAGTTGAGGGGATCCCAGTGGTTCTCCAAGATCGACCTGAGGTCGGGATATCATCAATTGCGGGTGAGGACGGAGGATATTCCTAAAACAGCTTTCAGAAGTAGCTATAGCCACTATGAATATGTGGTTATGCCCTTTGGTCTAACTAATGCACCAACAGTGTTTATGGAATTGATGAATTAGATATTTTAGAGATATTTAGATTCATTTGTGGTGGTGTTTGTAAACGATATTCTGGTGTATTCAAAGACAAGGGTGGAGCATGAGCAGCACTTGGCAACAGTGCTGGGGATCTTGAGGGATCAATAGTTGTATGCCAAATTGTCAAAGTGTGGCATTTGGATACAAGAAGTTCATTTTCTTGGCCATGTGATTTCTAAAAGGGGTGTCTCAGTGGATCCAGAAAATATAGAGGTCATTATCTCATGGAAACCGCCAAATATTGTGTTTGAGATACAGAGTTTTCTTGGTCTAGCTCGATATTATCGGCATTTTCTTCATGATTTTTCACGTTTGGCTTCGCCGATGACAAATTTGACAAGGAAGAATATTCCATTCCAGTGGAATGAACAATGTCAGTAGTGTTTCGAAGAGATAAAGGGTCATCTTACGTTAGCACCAATCTTGGATTTACCAGAACCAGAAAGAGGGTACATGGTGTATTGCGATGCATCGAGATCAGGGTTGGGGTGCGTTCTCATGCAAGGGAATCACGTGGTTTCATATGGATGACAACAGTTAAGGTTGCATGAGAATAACTACCCAAATCATGGTTTGAAGTTGGCAGCAGTGGTCCATGCTTTGAAAGTGTGGTTTCATTATCTCTTCGGTGAGAAATTCATGGTATATACAGATCATAAGAGCTTGAAAAACATTTTCTCACAAAGGGATTTGAACTTGAGGCAAAGGAGATTGATGGAATATCTACAGATGTTTGATTTTGAATTGATGTACACACCAGGTAAGTGAAATTCGGTGGTGGATTCATTAAGTAAAAATCATATGCTCAGGTGGTGAAACATGCATCAGACCAATGGCAGTTGATGTCAGTTATAGCTGACATGCAGTTAGAATGTGAGGACCAGGGTGATAGAGCGGTCTTCTTTCCAGTTTTGTTGATTGCTGACTTGGTTGGCCTGGTTAGAAAGGTATAGATATCTGATTCTGAGTGTGTGACCATGGGGTCAGGACTCAATGGTGGGGAGACCATTGAGGGTTGGAAACTGAATGGAGATTCAGTTTTGTGTTTTTGGAATCGGATGGTTGTACCAGTTTATTTTCATGAGAATCTTCTCAGGGAATATCATCATTCCAGACGGGCTGTTCATCCTGGAATTCAGAAAATGTATAGATCATTGAAAGTGCAGTTCTGGTGGGTTGGAATAAAAAAAAGACTGGCTGAGTTTGTTTCGAGATGCTTGACTTGTCAGCAAGTCAATGCAGAGCATCCGAGGCCAGCAGGAATGTTACAGTCTTTACCAATCCCTATTTGGAAGTGAGAGCAGATAATGATGTATTTTTTTATAGGTCTCCCAAGAACGGTTAGAATGCACGATGCAATTTGGGTGATAGTGGATCGACTAACGAAGTCAGCCCATTTCATCCTGATTCGGGAATTTCATACAGTGGAGAATCTGTACAAAATCTATATCCGGGAGGTGGTAAAGAGGCATGGTGTTCCAATTTTGATTATTTCAGACAGAGATCCGAGATTTACATCTCATTTCTAGAAATCCTTGTAGAAATCCCTGGGGACACTGTTGATGATAAGTACGGTGTATCACCCTCAGACGGATGGTCAATCCGAGAGGACCATACAAACTCTGGAGGATATGTTGCGGGCTTGTGTCATGGATTTTGGTGGATCATGGGAGGATCACTTGTCGTTGGTTGAGTTCTAGTACAATAGAAATTATCAGGCATCCATACAGATGGTTTCGTTTTAAGCATTGTATGGGCGTCCATGTCGTTCTGCACTATGTTGGGTGGAAATGGGTGAGTCCTCGATGATTGGACTAAGCCTTATCCAGGAAACTACAGAGAAGATCATGTTGATCAGGAAGGGAATGGAGACGGCTCAGAGTCATCATAAATTGTATGCGGATTATCGTCGATGGATGTTGTCGTTCGAGGTGAGTGATCATGTGTTCTTGAGGATCTCTCCTAGGTTGGGACATCGTCGGTTTAAGAAGCAGGGAAAGTTATCTCCAAGGTATTTTGGACCTTTTGATATTCTTGAGTGGGTTGGTGAGGTGGAATATCATTTGTCTTTTCCACCTAGGTTCATTGTGGTGCAAAATGTGTTTCATGTGTCGGAGTTGAAAAAGTATCAGCCGGATCGCGACCATATGATTCGCTGGGATCATGTTGAGCTAGAACCGGATGCTTCATTGGTGTACATGCCTATGCAGGTTGTGGATTGGAAATAGAAAGTCTTTCATGGTAAAAGCATCAGTTTAGTTCTTATTTTGTGGCAACATGGTAAGATTCAAGAGGAGAATTGGTAGCGGGAGAAAGAGATGGTTGAGAAGTGTCCAGAGCTCATTCGGCAAAGGGAGGGTTCACTACTTTCTGAGGAAGGATAGTCCAATGGTGGGGAGAATGTATCACCCCCCGGTTTGAGTTATGTGGCCTTTTTATGCTTTTTATGGGTTTAAAGTGCATGTGATTAGTTGTAAAGAGGTTGGGAGAGTTTGGAATGATTTTTGATGAGTTTGGAGACCTTTAAAGGGGTGCACGGTTTGAGCATGGTTAGTGGAAACTGTGCAAGTTCTCCAGGAAACTGTGCTAGAGAGACAGTAGCCTTCGCATGGCCTACACACATTTTTCCAAACCATGTGGACCCTAGCTCTCGAGGTAGTAGCATGAGCACGGTTAGTGCATGGTTTTCAAAACCGTGCGGGCTGACCGTACAACCACTTAAAAATAAGGTTATAAGTACCGGGCTCCCTCAGGCTTAACCTAAAACACTCCAAACTTCCTCCCACTCGAGCCTCAATTGGGATTTTGGGTTCTCCGTGGTTGGAGAGGCTCTCCCACTCGGTTTGGAAGGATTTTGAAGAGGTTTCTTGGCAGTTTGAAGGTGGTTTCTCCCTGGTAAGTCTCTCCTCTTGTTTCTCTTGTGTTTTCCTCTAGATATTCTCTTCCCTCGTTCTTGGTTTTCTAGATGTACACTTGTTGTGTGTAGATATAGGGTTTTGGTTTCCTTGAATGATTATTTCAAGGCTTATGGATGCTAGGAAAAGGGATCTAGAGAGGTTTCAGTGGTGAATTTTCTGGATTTGAGGTGCGATTGTTCGTGGGTCGATTTCTTGGGAACCCTAAAGGCATGTGGCTTCTATCTTGAATACACTTGGTTAGAGATAATGGTTTTGGTCACAATTAATTTTTTGTGCTGGAAATTAATTGTGTTTTGATGTGCGAAATTGGTTAGAAATCCATTGGGTGATGTTTTGGGTATTTTTGGGAAAAAGTTTGTTTTATGGTGAAATGCTATTCTTGTGGATTTTAAAATGGAGATTTTAAAATGGGATGCTATGGTTGATTTGGGAAAATGAATCATGGAATGTGTTTTCATCAAAAGGGTTGTTTTATTGAAATGATGTTTGGCATGGAAAATGGTTTTCAATAAATGGATAATTTTTTGAAATGGATTGATATGCAATGGAACTTGGTTGTTTGCATATTGTTGTGACCTTGGTGGGTTTATGCTTGGTTGGAATGATTTAAATGTTGTGTGGGAGTGGGAAAGAAGTCTCACTATAAAAAGGGGATAGATAGTGGCAGGAAGAACCACCATATGATTAGTGGTCAGGAAGTACCGCTAATTTTGAATGGGTGAACAGGTTGGGCGGAAGTCCCACCATTTTGATTGTTTTGGTGTGAATGGGTGTACGGGTTGGGCGGATGTCACACCGTTTTGATTGTTTTGGTGTGAATGGGTGAACGGGATGGGCGGATGTCCCACTGTTTTGGATTTTTCTTGTTCATTGCTTTGCAATATGGAATTTTTGTGCTTACCTATAAATCGTGGAATGGTTTGTGGCTTGTTGTTTGGCTTTCCCTTGGTTGCTTGGGTTGGATGTGATGGCTTGGTAAGGTCATTTTTGGCTTATGAAAATGGTTTCACTTGTGATTTAATTTATATAAACTGTTTTATAAAAATGTTCTAATGGTTTTATCCTTATGGCGTGTGTAGGGAAGTCATTTGGGGAAATCCTACTGAGTTTTAGTACTCACCCCCTACTTTGGCACGTTGGTGTCTTTGCATGTCTTGGTGGAGCTTGGATCTTGGAGCTAGGTGTAGAGATATGGAGATGTCACGACTCATGGTGCTTTGGTTGTTTAGTTTCCGCTTGTACTCTGATGTTGGTGGACATGTCCAATTGTTTTGGTTTGGGGTTGTATTGTGGAACAAATTTGTTGTATTTGGGAATACATGTTTGAGTGTTTTCTTGACATGCATCATATAGTGGTTGTTAGTGGATGGTTTGGTTGGTTTGGTCATAAGGGAAAATAGTTCCCCAACTTGATCTTGAAGCCCTTGGCATTTATTGCCAGCCTTTGGCGTCTTGGGAATGTCGCCTAAGGCCAAGTAGCCCTCACCGCCTCCTTAAGCCAATGAGGTAGGGGTAGGGTGTTACAAAAACAATGCTTTAAAAAAGGTTATAAGCTATGTACAGATGAAAAATTATATTGTGATAGCCTATGCCTCAAAGAATATGAAAATCCATGTGGAAAATAATCCCAAACATGATCTAGAGTTGGAAATTATGATCTTTTCATTGAATGTCTTGGGGAATTATCTCTATGGGGAGAATGTTGAGATATATATTGATCGAAAGGGTCTCAAAAGAATATTCACATAGAAGGTGATTACTATGTGATGGTGAAGATGGTTAAATATAATCATGAATTATGACTTATCAATCCACAACTATCTTGGAATGGAAAATTATATTGTACATGCTCTATGTATAAAGGATCTTTCATCTTTGAAAATGATGAAAAATGGGAAGGATCCAATCTTCTTAGAATTACAATGTATATAAATGGTTATAATTAATGGAGGAAGATCATCAATCCTTTAAAAAATAAATTCTCAACCATAACTTATGAAGAAAATAAAGGATTCTCAATGAAATGATATGGCTATTTAAAAAAGGGTAGAAGCAATCTAAAATGGAAAATCCTCTGAGTTCAAGATCATTGATAATGGATTCATAATATTTTTCGCAAGACTAAATTTACCATCAAATTCAATAATAAATAAAAATATTATGAATGATGCATGTAGCTCAACCTTCTCTATTCACCCAAGGATCATAAAGATGTATCATGATCCCTCGGAGAACCTTTGGTGGGATAATATGAAAAAGGAGAACGATGAATATACATCAAAGTGCTCGGTATGTCAAAAATTGAATGTTGAAAGGAAAAGGTATAATGGGATGATAAAACCACTACTCATGACAATATGGAAATGGGAAAACATCACCATGGATTTTGTCACTGGACTTCCAAATACATCAAGAGGAAAAAACGTTATAAGGGTTATTGTGGATCATCTTTCAAATACAGCTCACATTATTTCAATTCTAGAGAAATAATTAGTGGATAAACATGAATAGATATACTAAAATGAAGTTGTAAGGATGCATAGAGTACCAATATCTATTTTAAATGACAGAGGTCTGAGATTCACATTGATATTCTATAAAAGTATACAATATGCTCTAAGCACTGAGACGAACAACCGTATAGCCTATTATCCTCAAAATAATAGACAATCTGAACAGACAATTAAAAATCATGAAGAATTATTGAGACCGTGTTCTATGGACTTAAATGGAGGATTGGACCAACATCTACCTCTGGTTGAGTTCACTGACAACAATAATTTCTACTACAACATCTGAATGGATCTATATGAACCCTTTTTGGTTTGAGATATAGAACACCATTTTATTCAATTAAGTCGGTGAGAATAAGATGCTAGGAACTGAAATGGTTGAAGAAATAGTGTAGATAGTGAAAACCATTTATAAGAACATAAAGTTATCCCAAAGTAGAAAAAATAGTTAAGCAGATAATCGTTTATAATACCCTGAGTATAAATTTAGAGACATGGTATTCCTCTACTTATCTCCATATAAGAGGATCATGAGATTCGGTAAGAAAGGGATGTTAAGTCCCATGTACATTGGCCCCTTTGACATCCTTGATCATGTCGGAGCTATGTCCAATTGACTAGAACTCTATCTAGCAATGTCTCATGTACATGATGTATTCCATGTATCCCTCTTAAATAATTATATACCAAATCATTCATAGGTAATATCATCATAGGTGTTGTTGTTGTAGAATTATATTTCATGTGAAGAGATTCCAATGAAGATATTGGATTGTAGATATAAATTTCTCACCAAAAAGACTACTCACGTGGTCAATGTACTACAGCAGAACCTTAAGTATAAAGAAGCTACATGGGATCTTGAGGAAGCGATGATGTAAAATTACCCACACATATTTTCATTTTAGAATGTAAAATGAAATTTCATATGTAAAATTTCATAAGGGGGAAAGAATCTAACAACTTGACATATTATCATTGAAAATTATCTGGTTATAGATAGGTCATATGGTATAAACATATAAGAGGACACAATAAAAGCTTTATAAATGATGAATAAATGATATAATAAGCATTTCAAGATGTTAATGAACAAAAACTGATTAAATGGTAACTTGACCATTGGATTAATAATGTTACCCTTATGAATAGTAAACCATCATATTGAATAGTAACATCACCAATGGATGTATAAATAAAATTTGAACATCCTAAAAGTGATTGTATGATATAATAATATCATAGTATGAGTAAATAAATATTTTAAAAATTACTAATTAAGTGTAGGTATTTTTGTAAGTCATAAAATTTTAATTATAATTTTATGACATATTTAAAAATAAAAATAAATTTATTTTCATAAAATGTATTCATAAATTAATATTTTTTGTCTAATAATTATAATTTATTTTTTTGGGACCCTAGTTAAATTTTCAACGTGACACAAAATCAGTTGTAATTTTCTATTCATTATTTTTTGATTAAATTATGATTTTAATTAAAAATTAAAATTTTCATATTTTGAAAATTATTTTCATATAATGGAGTTTATTTTGGAGTCTACACATAACAAAATTTTAGGGGGAATTTTTGGTATTTCACTAAAATACATGATTTTTTTTGTGCAAAGTAAAATACAGTAACTTATGATATATATATATATATATATTTATATATATTAAAAATTAATTACATTATTAATTAAGTAATGGACTATGTAAGACCAATTAGTATGAACCCACATGACTTAGTAACTTTATATAGTCTCAAGAATAATCAATATTTCTTTCCATATAAAATATAATATACTAATTAATTAAATAATGAGAATAATCACCCCTCCTCCACTACAAATACCACACCTAAAAACATCTTATCCTCACACCTATTACGACTTTATATGCATATAAATTTTATGTAATACTCTTCCCAAACATTTATCCTATGTACATGACTTTTTCTTATCATCAATGGTCCAAATCCAATCCCCTAAGCAGGTTCCCAAGAAGAAGAAATCAGTAGGTAAAACCCTCTTCCCTTTCTTTTAATTTGTTTTCAAGTTCCATTGAATTATATCCTCATATACCCTCATCCAAATTTAATGGAAACTATATTATCATACTTATAATATAATATTATAATGTTTATTGAATAATTATTCATCTAATATGTTCTCATCTTTCTTTTACTTTAAGATTGAAAATATTTTCTGTGGGGTGCCAGTTTACCACTTTCATGGACATTGTGCTCTCATCATTCAATTCCACCTTCAATGTTGGTCATAAAATAATTATTATTATTGGAAAATATTATATTATATTTATTATAACATATATAATGTTCTAGAATCAATGTTTTCAAATGATATTAACCTATATAACAAAATTTGTTTGTTGTGATAAAAAAATTATAAATTAATCTAAAAAAATATCTTTAATGATTTATCTAATGAATAGTCCTCACATATGGAATGAAAATGGTATTTTAATATTATATATGAATGTGAATAACATATATGTTCGTTTCTGGGAAACTGTCCCCATTCTACATGCTTTTTGACACACATATAGAAGTTAATCAATCAAGAAAACCATGAAAGCTAACGCTCCCAAAAGATGAGGTTGAATCTCTTAAACCATAAAAAAGGCCATAAATGAAGAGAATAATGATATAATAAATAAAATAAGTGAAAAATGTTCCTAAAATTTTAGTTAATTAATATCATTAGATTATTCAAGACATTAAGGTCAAGTGAAGTACATGCTCGACATTATAGTACGAGACTCTACCCGAACCTTCATTATTCATTAGGTTATTATATTTTTTACCAAATGAATCACTTTTTTAACTTTATGTAACTATTATAAATTCTATTTATGTGTTAAAACTCATTTATAAGGATCCATCCATCCTTATTTTCAGGTATATAAATTTTCATAAAATATTCCCTACTCGATTCTTCCTGATCTGTAAGCCAAATTTAGGGGAACCTCCCAAATTCATACCCATTATCAAGTGCAACCTATAATATGTTTTTAAGACTTAATTATTTTTATAAATTCACTGATTTTATTATAAAAATTATCCTAGTTAACATTTGGTTTTATATAAAATATTATTCCATTTTTCTTTGTAAATGTTCTTTATATTTTCCCTATATTTGAAAATAAAATATTACATTTTAATGTTTCTTAAACACTCCTTTTACATGTTTCCACTTCAATTGGACATAACTTATCATGATCCATTCCTATATTACCTTATTAATGTCACTAATTTTTTAATCCACTCATTCATGGAAGCATTTATGATATTCCCCTTTTTAATTCCTTGTCAAATGATTTTGATACCCATTTCTTTCTCTGGGTAACCCTTATGTTATGTTCGATTCCTTGAGTATGATTACTCATGAGGCACAAAAAAGATGAAATTTTTATTATGCATGTTCCTTGATATCACTCTAATGAATTTGGTAATGTTTTATATCATGATATGTCAAGAAGGGATAGGATGTGAACCTAATTCTTTTAGGGGAATTTGTCCACTGGGAAATATAATCTTGACAGTTTTCCTTGACTCATGTGCATGTCATATTATATAGTTTTTCCATATTCTGAATATGCCATGATTATATGATCTCATTCTATACATGTTATTGTTCATATTTTTATTCGTGTACCATTCTTTTTATGTCACCATGATCTGTCTTCTAACCCATGTTCTATGTTTTATTCTTGTCCTCATTTCCTTACTAGACTTTTAACTCATTACTTTTGTTCATTTATTACCTAGGATTTCCAATCAAGATATAAGGGATAATGGATGTTAGGAGATCATTATAGAGATTAAATAAAATATTTTTTTTATTTCATGATGTTTAATTATGTACCTAGTCTTCTAAATACATTATAAAGTATGACACTTGGTTTGTAATTTGATGGAAAATTATTCCTAAAATCATGTAATATTATTGGAAAAAGTGTAGGGTTACTGTATATTTAGTAAAAAAATATATCCAAATCTTATTTATTTATTCAATAGGTTAAATATTTTGGGAATTTATTTTGAGAAGTGTGTATCCAAGGATAATGATTATAATAAATCGTTGATTTATGTGTATTGGATATAAAATGTGATTATGATCTTGAGTTAAATGCAATTTGAAAGTTATTACGGCTAAATTATTTAAGACATGTCCATTTTTATCACCTATGATAAGTCCAACTCATAGGGGTGTAACAATTCATTAGAATGTGTAGAGATAATGTTATTTTGACCAGATTAAAGTGAGAATAGATTCAAATCTATCCTTGTTTTTATTGAAATTGGCGTGTTTTTATTTTTTAATATGATGCCTCATGTTTTATTCTTGGTTGGGTCCTAATAAAGGGGATATTGTTTTTAAATTTTGTATCATAAAAGTTATTTATCTTGATAAGAATTATCCCTTTATGATAGTGACTATGTGGTGGTTATTCATGTTATCAAGACATGAAAGAACAACCACTTTGGGGAGCGATTTATGGTATCTTCATTCCATAAGACTGTGACAAACATTTTCACCCAATGGGTTATCAACCTGAGATAGAGAATTAGTCTAAAATATCATAATACCATTATTTTTTAATACATCTTGGTAATGTTAATGTAGTCACAAACAACTTGAGTATAAAATTCTTATCTCATATAGGGAATGAATCAGTAGAAGAGTGGATGTCAATAAGAATGGTCACTGATATAAACTCAAATAACCATTTAATGGAAATAAATTTATTCCTAGATTTTATATAGTTTGAATGACATATGGATGACCTGGTTTGAGATTAATAGGATGAGGATTTAGAGTGTCATCATTTCAATAGGAATCACTAAGGTGGGGAGACCTCTAGTGTGAGTTCTCGATCTATCTTGGATTTGTTTTTGTTTTGAGGTAGGAAGGTTGTGATGATAGTCTTGAGACATGAATTAATAGCTTATAGTCACCTATAGAGTTTGTCTATTCACCCTATAGCTACCATGATATACCATGATTTGATATTTCATTACATAATGTTAGGAATGAGGTGATCTATTGAAGTTTTTTCCCTCAATGCTTCACATTTCCAAAAATCCATGTACAACATCAGATAACTACTAAGTTGTAGAAAATATTTCCTACTCATGTATTGAAATTAGATAAGATATCTATTTTTTTAAGGGATTAACTTTGAAACCTAGTTTAAACATTTTAATATGGCTGATTAATGATCTACTCCTAAAATTAGGAACGTTCACCCCTATAAATGAATAAAATTTTATCATGGACCTTGGGAACTTGTTTTTAATGAGGTTGTTAGAAATTATAGTGTTCCAAAAAATTTCATTTATAATAGAGATACTCAATTTAAATCCAAATCTATAGTTGAATACAAATATTGATGGTTAATTAGTTGATGGTGGGAATATGCTTTCATCCACATAATGATGGAAAGACTAATTGAGCAATCTATATTCTGGAAAAATCCTACTAGGAATCAATTCCTTAATTAGATATAAAATAGGAGAAATATTTACCCACATTGAAGTTTTCAAATAATTGTGTTTACTATTCATTGTTATAGAAGACTCAATTTTTTTCTTTGTATGGGAGCCATGAGATGCAACCTCATCATTTTGAAGATGTAGGATAATGGTCCTCTGTTGAACTGAGTATCATACAGAAGACAAAAAATATCATGTATTTTATCAGAAAGATGTTAGTGACATCTCGGAGACATGATAAATCATACGCCAGTTTCTATCATCGTATGTTCTAATTTATGTTAGGGTATTTGGTTTTTCTCAACGATCCCACTTCTTTCAAAAATTATAACCTGGGGATGTAGGGTAAGTTAGATCTTTTTTGTAATATCCCATTTCATATTTGGAGAAATGTTGGAATGCGGTTTATCATTTGGACCTACCAGATCATTTGAAATTTATACTATATGTCTTCGATGTTTACAATCCGAATAAGTATAAAAAAGATCCATCCCATGTGTTAATGTGTGTAGATTTTGTGATTGGACTAAAACCCATAGTGGTCGAGATACATTTTCATATTTTGAAATATTAATAAGGTGTTGTGAGTAAAAACGATTCAATTAGTTCATGTTTGATGGATGTGTAATAAGGGAATCCATGAGACATGGGATCACATCACTTGATATTATGGAAATGTACATATATTTTCTCAGGTTCTTTATGTGGTTTCTTTTTGTGAACATAAAACATTTATATATTATAGTATCATAACACCCGATTATTAAAAAAATAGGTTTGGAGATATTTATGTTT
Organism: Viscum album; assembly: GCA_963277665.1. Taxonomy (NCBI): domain Eukaryota; kingdom Viridiplantae; phylum Streptophyta; class Magnoliopsida; order Santalales; family Viscaceae; genus Viscum; species Viscum album. The sequence continues at coordinate 359,565,904 of OY728162.1, forward strand.
TTTCATTTAGAATTTTGGGTAACTCATATAATGATGGATTTTTTTGGCCAGTCCATGAATAAAGGAGGCAATCAGATATCCAACAAGGTTTCATATAACTATAATATGACTATATGAGACACCATCTATCCCATGGGATACCCATGGGTTTAAACATTATACCGACATCCATTAGCTAGTTTGTGGATAGAATGGACTATCCAGTAAAATCTATCAAGATTAAAATTTGTAAAAGTATTTTAATTTAATATTTTAATAACTCTAATATGAAACCTATGGTTCTTACATTATATTTCATTTTTTGAGTATCCAAATTGAAATTATTTTTCCATCTCCTCTCCATGATAGTTAATATTATATCCAATTTTATGCTTTGGTAACTATTAATTGTAATATGATGAGTAAAAAAACCATTAGTTGGATTTATTCAACTATTATATAGGAAATTGATGTTAATTGATGTAAGGTTAGTGGATCTGTAATTATCATGATAATTTACAATTTCAATAAGGGATCTAGGTTCTCATGGATCTGATATCTTCTCCACTATTTATTGATTTCAAAGGGAGATGTCTTCTTCATCATTCTCATGATAGGTGTCCCTATCTTATGTTGTAAACATTGGATTTCATTTTAATCATCAGTTCATTCAATTCTTTTTAATTATTAAAATGATCATTTATTTTGGATTTTATATTTAATGTTAACTAATATGTTTTAAAAAATTTGTTTGTTAAACAAAATATTTGACTTAAATAATATGTTCTTCTTATTTCCTCAATAAAATTGTTTAAAATTGAAAATGTGTTTACAAGGATGAAATAAATGTTGATAGAAATATGAAATGATATTTAAAAATATGGAATTTGACTTGAATGGGAAAATAACAAGGGAAATTTTTACGAAACATGGATTTGGATCTTTTTCATAAAAATGTTTATGGATGATTGTTTCTCGTTCCATTAATATAATTATGATGTGATATTACACATGGTTGAAAATAATGTATATCGATAAACTATAGAATTTATTGTACTAGTGGAGTTAGATATCAGTGGGGGATGTTCTATGGATTTCAAGGTGATAAGAGGGCATCCATTCTAGGGGAACAATGATCCTAGACAATTGTAGTGTCATGCACGACAGTAATCCTTTGAGATCCCTAAAAAAATTCATTAATACCAGGTTTTATTCATTTTGAAATTACATTTTGTTAGATTACATTATTCTCACAATCAGTAAATATGATTATTTTTAAACTTTTTTATGTTATGGATAATGATTCTTGGAAACAAAATTTTTAACTATTCATGAACTAAAAAATTTAATGTGTTATATTGATATGTTTTAATGATTATGAAGTTATTATGAATGTATTTTTATTCTTTAAAAGGAAATCCACGTGATTTATTGTAAGTGAAAATTAATATCTTATGATGTGTGTTATAAATTCGATTCAAATGTGAATAAATAGAAGTACATTGATAGAAATTTTATATATCACACGGTGTTATCCGACTTGTATTTTTTCCCACCCCAAAGGTTTCACCAAATGTATTTTTGAATTTAACTTTTTAAATACAACAAATTTCATCTATGGCTTGCATTACATGCTACACAATGTTTTAACGAACCACAATAAATTATATATATTATTATTCAACCATGACCATTAATGCATAGATATTAAATAAGGAGTAATGAATAATAATAACCACATAATAAATATTATGTATAATAATTAAATATTAAGTAAACATATGAATAAAAAAGTGCTCATATTTCATAAAAGTCTTTATATTCCAATAATATTTTTTTTCAAAAAATATTAATCATTGTTTATTTTTGTGAGAAATAATATATAATATTTAGAAAACATTAGAATATGAATTTCAATTAAAAAAATATTTTTTTTTGAAATAGTCATATCAAAAATATCTTATGATGAATTCTCAAAAAATTTATAAAATTATTAATTTCTTAATGATTAGTAAAATAATTAATGAAAAATAACCATTTATTGAAGAATTTATATAAAACATATTTTGTATAAATGGTAATAAATTTAAATTTTGATCAATTATTTATCTATAAATTAAATTTATGTTATTTGAATTATATTATTTTAATTTTTTATAAGAAATATATTATAAGTTTTACCATTTTCTTTTTGGAAAAACACATTCTCATTGCGAGTGTGGGTCTAAATTTTAATTTAAAATTCATGCTATTTTGAATTTAATATGAAACAAAATTACATATTTTAATTATAATAATTTATATTACATAATATTTTTAAATCAATTTTTTACTTTATTTTATATTAAAAATAGAAAAATAAATTTATAGTGGTTAAGGTAAAAATGGGTTACAACGGTGTAAAAAAATAATAAGTGTTAAAAATTACCCAAAAGTAATTAAATAAACATTGGATGGAATTATTTTGTATTTATAACTTCAAATATTGAAAATATTTGATTTATTATACTGTGATAGGATAAAAATGTAGGTATGTATTTTTCTTTCCAAAAATTACAAGTTTTCCATTCACGTAACTTATAAAATTCAACAACTTATCTTCTCATATTAATACATACCAAAACATTTGGGATGGATTTTTTATCACCAAATACATTATTTATTTTTATCTTCTCATCCAAGAGTCCTATGTTTTCACATAAATAAAAACATGGATGATTTTTAGTGCAAACCCAATGAAGTTACCCAACGAAGATATATCATTCTTTAATGGGAATTTTTATATTATTTCTTCCTCCACCACATTATATACATATAAAAACATAATGATTTAAATATCTCAGTATCCTACATATACATATAATTTTTATCTTACATGGAGGAGCTATCTCAATATTGTTTTCCCTCAAATGGGAAATTTTAATGTTACTCGGGTGCATGACAATCTTGTATATTACGAACCAATGTGACACATCTTCCATAAACAACTCTCATGGTTGAGTATAATGATTGAAATATATTATATATATATAAAAATTAATTTCCCAATAAAAATATTATTCCATAAATATATTAAAACATATAAGTTTTTTAATTTCTATTCCATAGTTAATATGTTAAGGTCGTTTGTGTATATGAAGAACTACGCCTTCATAATTTAATGTGTTACATTTTCAACTTATGTTTCACATGAAAGGTAATTGGGGATATATTTAAAGAATATTTTTCATAATTTTGAAATATATATTATTCTAAAATGATAATATATTATTTAACTTTATTTTCTATCACTCTTCAAGGAAATGGAAATAGTGTTCATGTGTATATACGACCAAGAATCTCTATAAATGGTGTATTTCATTTTTATTCACTAACATTAATTTATTAGTCGAAATAAATATCTACTGAATGTATATATTGTGATTATGTAAATATTTTAATTTAATAAATTATGGTATCAGTTTAAAAGAAATAGGATTAAAAACTAAAATAATATTATATATGAAAAATGCAATTGATGCCAGTTATGTGAGTTTAAAATAGAATTATTGATAAAAAATGTTATAAAATGTAATAATTATATCATATATTGTGTGATAAATAAAAATAAGGATTTTAATAGATTTTTAATAAACTTATTTTTATTATATAGGAGGGCTGAACAGGAATTAAGAAATATGGGACATAAGCCAGGGATTTGTGACATAATTTTTCTTTTTGAGACATATGTGATGTTGTGCACCATATTATATTATAAGGTTTATATACTACTTTTTTCAATTATATATAACAAATTTATTTATTTAAATCACATGATTACTATATATTATCATTATTTTATCATGGGGTTTAATATTCAATGTCACCAATGTTGTGCGGGATGTATATTACAATTTATTTGTATATTGAGAATAATAATGATTATGATAACAATAATTAAATAAAAAGATACATTTATAAAAATACATCACGTCAATTATTTTCCTCCATTAATTAATGTAAAAAAACTTTTTTCCTTCTTTTTTCTCTCTTTGTGAACTTAACAGATCAAAATAATTTGTTTTAATAAAAAACATCAATATTTCTCTGTTTCGTCCAAAGAATATTTTCATCAAATAAATTTTTTTCTAAAAATGTTTTTAAATTTATTAAAAATCTCCATATTAATTATTAAGAAATTTCTACCATTTATGATTTTTTACAAAAAAAATTGAATCTAATATTCTTTTAATTTTCTAAATAAATGCTCATTTTTATTTTAATGAAAATGTGAAAAAATATTAGTTTTAATATGTATGGTATTAATGGAATTTATTGAAATCATGACCATTCTATAAACTGATACAAAATTTATATGGTTTCATGGATATTTTAAGAGAAAAATTTTTCCATAATATTTAATGATTTCTTTTTAAAATTTTAGTTTCAAGGAAAGGATATTTTCCTCCTGAAATAAACCACCTGATTTTTATTTCAAAATATCACTTCCATATATGATGACATCCTTTGATATAGTTCTATAGGGATCCCATTATTATTATTTTAATTAATGGTTTATGATTATGATGATAAGATGTTCATGAAAACTTTTCTCTTCCACGGTTTATGCAATGATAAAATTATTATGAAACCCACTTATTTTTCCACATATAATTAATTGATAAAAGGAACAAATGATTATGAAACATTATTCTTGTAGATATGTTTTTCTATAATGAAATATTTATGATACCAATTTCTTTTCATTGGTTTGAATGTGATGACTATTTAATGATCTTTTGGAATAAATATATATTATTTTCATAATGTGCTAAGTGGGACCGAAATCACCCTCCAATGAATTGATTAAATATTAATGTTGTATGTGATTAAAATTACTAAAACGGTGTTCGAACCAAGTTCAATAAGGGACTCATCCCACTAGGTTACACTTCAGAATATTACCGAGTTTCGATGATGGTTTAGGGTGTGAACTCATTCCACTATGATAGTCTAATGAATGAGCCTTGAACTTTTATAAAAATTATTTTATAAGCATATGTGTACTCAATAATTCCTTTTATAATTACATTTTTCCGATCTTATGGACCCTTCCCTTTGATTACATTATGATATAAGTCATATGAATTTCAACACACTATTTCATGACTGAATATTATAATATTTGATATTTAGGGTAGGTTATTTAAATTTTATACTCATATACTCATTCACTTCTTCTATAGTTATGTTTTCATATGTCCATTATTTACTCTTATAGATAATTTTATCTCACACATAATTATGATTATTTTCACCATTTTATGAAGACGAAAATTTTGTATGAGGTCTCTATGAAGTGGTAATGTTTTGAGGAACTATGTGGGATATTATTATTTTTTAAATATGATCCATTTATTTTCAGGATTCAAAATCCAATATACTTTTACAGTCCTTAGGTTTTTGTTTGTTTAATGAAATGAATGTTCATTAAAAATTATTAATTATCTATGTATGAACATACTGGGTCATTATACCCAATTTTTTACAACGGGAATTTGTATCCTTGATTTTACTAGAAACATTTATATAGAAGAGAATCATATAGAGGAATATTATCCATGATCATTTTTATACCATTGGGTTGGGTTGGACAAGACTTTTATATATGTGGAGATCGAACAATTTGTTTTTTTTGGTCCCATATTGTTTATGGTATTTTTGTTTTGTGAAATTCCTTGATATCTAGATGTTGTACGTAACCTTTATGGTTGTTTTTTGACATGTAAGAATTTTTTTAATCCATAGTTTATTCTATTTGTTTATTTTAAAAAATTTATTATTAAGGGTTAAATTATTTACATATTCTACTAAATGATTCCAACCTTCTTTTCTATACACTTTGGTGATCAACAACACACATAAATCCTTATGGTGGGAATATTAAAATTAATATATGTGTTCTATTTGGTTGCACATTTATACTATATATTTTGAAAATAACTTACCACTTTTAGTTGATTTAATATTTCTTCCATGTGAGAAAATTTATGTTCATTCATGATTTAATGAAGAATTATATTTGGGAAATCAATGTCAATACCACGATTATAAATATTTTTATAAGAAGGGAGTCCTTGTGTATCCCTTTGTGGAACACTAGGTTGAATTAGTCCCCTGGAATTAATATAATCAATCTAAATAATTAATCTATTTTAATTTAGTATCTAAAACATGACATAGGATTAATGAGTTTTTTTGGTATCATTTGTCATATAAAAGAATAAATTACTTCTCACTCGGGATGAAACCAAAATAAGAAATCCATAGAAAATTTATTAATCTACCTAATAATAAATTTAATCTCCCTATATAAATCCACTTCATGAATATATATATATATATATAAAGATATTGAACATATCAACTTATTATCTTCAATTAAAGGATGTCCTATTTGAAAAAATCACATGTCAAATTCACATACATATTAATGAAACCATATATCAATGGTAGTGAATGTAACTATTGGATGATATTTATCAAGATGATTTTTAGAAGTGTTCATTTTGTCATAGAAAATTATAATATCATTATAGTAAATCTCATGAAGGTTGAATTACCATTGATAAATGAACAATAAATATAAATATAGGGAATGTTGGACATCAGGGGACATACAAAATTTTCATTCCAAATAGGTATAGATAAATCAAAAAATTGAGAAGAAACACAATGAATGGTTTAAAAAATTAAAAATCTAAGAAACTATAAATGAATGTGAAATTCTAGTTTAAAAAATATTTCTTCATCGATGATGAATCAATAAATATAACCATTCATATATTATAAGCCTACAATTGATTGTAGAAAACTATTATACACACTATATGATATTCATTCATTATATTGGACCTATGGACTACTTATACCTTGAGTCTTATCAATCATATAAAATATCCCATAATATGAACCAATTTTTCCTCCCCATCTATAATGTTTGTATACTGTTACTTTGGAATAGAATAATAATCGTATGGATCCCAATAGAGTTCAAAATCCTACAATACATCATGAATATATGTTTTATCTATATAATATTTAGTGAGAAATAACATAGCCCTACTCAAGTTATATATAAGGATCCTCAAGTATTCGATATCTATTACGAAATACATTGAGACACTAAATATCAATTCATGAGTAGCATTATTTATGGATCGCTCTTTTAGATTAATAAAATTCATAAATTATATATTCAATTTTATTAAAAAAATATTTAATATTTTTATGGTCACAAAATAGAATTTTTTTTTATTTAAATCATAAATTTTTTTTAACATTTTTTAAAATTTTAAATATCTCATTATTTATTTTATAATGGAATATTTTTTAAGTAGATATTTAGGGTAATTATTAATATTTAAAAGGATATATTTTTTATTATATTCATAAAAACTATTTTTTTATTGAATGAAGCGAGAATATAGATTTTTATTTGGAATAAAAAATAATTTTTATTTTAAATAAATTATTTTCCATGTAATATATTTCATAATCAAAAAAATAAATATTAAAATTTTTAAAATTGAATATGATAAATGGAACACAATTTCCGACTCATCATGAAAGAATTATCGTTGGTTTATATTTTCATATTTTAATGAAGAAGATTGTTTTTCATTGAATACTTTTCAACTACGATAATTACTATAGAATTATACTATATAAGCGTGACATAAAAAATTACATAATCAATTTCATCAACAAAGATTTTTTAAAATAATAAAAGTATTAAAAAAATACCAACCCTTCATATATATAAATAAAACCCTACACAACGCCTTATGATACACATAAAAATATAGTTCCTCTATATAAATTGGTATATTTTATTCCTTAATAATCCTCAACTATATTGGTAATATTATTTTATGTCAATAATTGAATAATTTCTTCAAAATAGGAATGATTCCAAAATTAGATATATTTTCATCTTTATAGATAAGGACTTATAATCATTATATTTCAGTTTACTTCTACTTATACATCTTGTAAATTCTAATTTTGAAAATCAATAATATATATTACATAATAAAACTTATAAAATAATGATATTTTATTAAAATTACAACATAATGATCTTCATCCACTGATTTTATCATGTTTTTATTTTTCTTTCTTTTACAATGTGCATGGACACTAATCTTAAATTTTACTACTGTTGTTAATAAAAAATAACTACTTGAATTATATAATGTTTATATGTACCTAATGATATTTTTTTAAAATAATGATAGTATTAATATTTAACATATTACAAATATAGATCATTACTTTGTTAAATATTAAGAAACAAGCCCTTTATGGGCTTTAACTATATGATTCATACCTGAAACACCACTAGAACAAAATAATTGATTCATAAATCAGTATAAAAATATATTCCATCATATTGAATTTTTTTTGGTGAATATGAACTTAGGAACACAAAATGTAATGAAAAAAATATAATTGTAATTTTGGTATGGAACTATTGAAAGTACTAACAACTGATGATTTTGAACTAGTAAAATATTTAAAAAATAAAGGTAAAAATTAAATAAAAATATTCACATAAATACAAATAAATATAAAAATGTTTTCGAAATAGTTTCATAAAAAATATTATTGTTTCTTATGAGGACTTACTTTGTACGACCATACATGAATCTAGGTTAAGAAATTTTCTTAACTCAATTTCATTTAGTTGACTTATAATATCTTCTTTTAACAATTATTATTCTAAATTTGTTATGTTCAATATTATGATTATATTTTACTTTATTTAAATATATATTCATTTGTATTTTCCTTTCATTATCATGATCCCACTTATGGTTGATTCTTAATTACGTAAATATTTAATCATAAAGGGATATATAAAAGAATTCCTCTTTTCTGATATATTCATTATTCACAGAATATATTTTCCTATGATTATGTTTATTAAAACATCATAATATTTTCTGTTTTTTTTTTCAACTTTTTCATGTTATTTTTTCCATTCATATACCAACATACTTGATAGATTTAAATTTTATATGTAATGAATTTTTAAAAATCTCATACCACTCACAATTTTATATAGATATTTTTTATGTCCAAATACATAATTAAGGAAATTTAGTTTCCATTAAATAGTATTACCCATATATTTTCTTGAAAATAATTTATTTTTGGTGTTTTATGTTCTATAACCATTTCACTAATCATTTGTTCAAAACCAAATAATGAGGCTTCATATTTGAGGTATTGAAATTTTAACTATTTTAAGTAATTTATCATTCCCATCTATGATCATAATAATTAAATATTTAACTAATGAATTTTATAATAAATCAATGATAGATTAATTTTATTTCAATTTCCATTATCTTTATATATACAAGCATGAATTTAATAATTTTACTTTTTCCAAATAGGATATTATCTATTAACATAACATTGCATGTAAATGATTTAAAAGATAATTTTTTTTACACTGACCACATGAAATAATTTTCATCTCATTGTATTTTTATTTATAGTTATTCATCCATTTAATTTCATCATGTGCTTTTAAAGATATTTATATTCTAGTTGATTAATAACATATTTTCATTTATATATCTATTATCAAATATTAAAGTGTATTAATTATTCATTTTCAGAGTATGTTCCTAATTATCTTATAATTTTTTCATATATATATATATAATTTAATTTTTATTATACATAAATATGGATATTTTCAAATAATAATTTCCATATTATTTATCAGTACGGATTATGATACTAATTTATAGAAACCATTTAGAGCACCTTTATTTCCTCAATAAATCATAAAATAATAGAATTGGTTTTCCCTATTAACAACAAATTTTTATTTTTTCATTATGTGATGCATGTGAAAGGAAATATATCTCATATTAGACATCAGGTAATGTATTATATCATATGAGAAATTTTTGGGACACTTGTGTAAACCCAATACAAACTGAGAATCAAGATACTATGTGATAATAGTCAACGAAGTTAACATTGATGTTGTAAATGGTTTAATTTGATTCAATTTATACTGAACTATATTAAAAAATTATTGTAATCCCATTATCATGGATATAAATATTGACTCATATTTCAACACAGAGATTTACCATTTTAGATATTGATTTAAAATCCATGATCATTGAATCTTTATTTGCGACTATTTTTTATTTGTTAAGACTGTGTTATGTTATGATTGTTAAAAAAGATTTTGTTCTCATACCCTCATTATTATGTTATTCACAAATATGATATTCAAATGTTATCTCCTATGTTTACCTATAATGAGAATATGATATTAAATGTTCTTATGTTTCCAATCCCTTTGAATTAGAGAATACTATTATGCTTGACATGTATAAAAAGATATCAAATGTATAGAATATTTTGGATTATATTAAAAACTATTTGAAGGTTATATATATGAGGTGTTATTCATAAATAATGAAATGATATAAAGATATATATTTTCATTATTGGTAAAATTAGAAATTATTGATTATATACTGGTTTAATTATGTAATAGTATTTTTCTAATTATATGAGATTCCAAACATAAAGGGTATTTATTATATTAGGGATGAAATTTCATCTATAAATACTAAAAATATATTATAGATAAATCCAAATAGTCAATTTTTATCAACGATGGGTAAATGGTACACTAGTGGATATGGTGTTATCACTTAGGGATAATTTGACAATTATATATCTCATCATGGATTGATTTCTTATGAGTGGTAATATATTCAATTGAATTACAAAATTTTGTTTTATTTTATTTTAATATATGTAAAAAATTTATGGGTTTTACATAGAATAAATTGTTGTGGAATTTATTACTTATAAGGTTATTATGTTATTTTATGTCAACATAGTTATGGATATTTGGGATAATTATTTTCTTAATTTTGAGGAAAATTTATAACATATATAGATAATTATGGGAATTAAAATGTTATTTGTGGAAAATGTAATTTAGAGGAAGTCTAATAATTTTTAGAGCATTACATTATTATAGTTTATATTTACAATTATTTGATATTATGTCAATATTATGTGTAAATTGTTGTGAGCAGATGAGGTATAATGAAAGAGTTGTTTTTTCATAATACAAATGGTAAAGGATATATATATATATAATGATAATATTTATATATTTTATTTTAAAAAAGATACATTAGTATAAAAGATAAATTTGTTTTTAGAGATTATATAATTATTTTCAGTTAAAATAATATTATATAACTATAAAATGATTATTTTCGTTTAATAATTTTAGGGTAAATTATATTTATAATTTTTTATTTAGAGAATGTTGTTAAGGATTTATTTATTAACATTATTTCATTTTAATATATACAATATTTAATTATAATGTTCATTTATTTCATTTTTATACAAATGAAGAACATGAAAATTATATGTTACAATTTTACATTTCTTTATGATGAATTAATAGTATTTCATCCAAATGAATTTTTAATTAATACACAATATTATTGGTAAGGGATTTTGATGGCTCAATTTCATTTCCTTATGTAATAAAATTTATTCGTTGACTACTTCATTCAATGTTTGATTAATTATATTATTTTCATTATCAAATGGTAATTTTAAATTATCATTGCGGAAAATTATATTTTCATTTAATTTTAATATTCATTGAAAATTATATAGTTTTATAATACATTTTGATGTTAAGAATATTTCTTAACCTCTTTATTTACTTTTTTCTCCACAATTTCAAAAATATTGCATTCATACAATATATTCATTTATTTTTTCAAATGACTAATATGGACTCTCTCTTGAAGTATTCATATTTTAAATTGTATTAATTCAAAATTAAATGTTATAGTATAGATTTTGGTATCATTGAAACCATTTAAAAATATTACATTGAATATTTCAACAATTTTTTATTTTTATTTCGCACTATAATCCACATTTAATCTTTGTATAATTATTTATCTTCAAGGATTCATTACATTTTATTCTTTTTAAATTAGTTTTTTATATTTCTTATTTAGAATAATTAATGTAATTTTTAAAATAAATTATATTGGTGCAGTTCATGTACCATTGATCCTATGTACCAAAAAATAATATAAAATGATGATTTTGGTTATATAATTATAATTAAATGATCCCAATTTCTCTAATAATGGGAGTGTGTGAAATACATAAAATATTAAATATTAAATAACTTATGTTAGATATTATCATTAGATTATTATATAATAAATTATATTCCCAAACTATATTAAAAATAAAATTTTTACATCATTGTATAATAATAGTTTTAATTATATGGTTTCATACATTTAATTAACATTCATTTTATTATTGTATTTCTAATAAATTTTAAATTTTTGGGATATTTTCTAAATCTATATTATTGAAAATTGTAATAAATTGTTTTGATATTTATCTAATGATGGGATAAAGTCCCCTATCATTAACTACCCATAAATATTTGTTTAATAATAATTATATCATATTTAAAAATTCATGTGATATTTTGGTTTTAGTGTTTTAGAGATTTAAGAAATATTAACATAAAAAAGTGGATTCTTTGATATACTATAAAAATAATTTCATAAAAATAGGGCACTAAATATTAGTCCTTTCGTTATTAAGGACACATTTTCATCATATATTATGTTCCTAAATAATATCTTTATAAATTCATATTGTTTCTACACATCCTTAAGTTGAGTAATTTTTTTTAATGCGGTACATTTTAAAAAATATCAATACAGTATGTAATTATATATTAATCGTATAATTCATGGGAAAATATAAAAACCCCTTAACAAGTTTACCATAATTTGAAATATATTGAACATATAAAATATATTTCAATATATAAAAATAAAATTTTTCCCAAAAAAATCATTTTGGAATAGTTTACTAATAATTGTAAATAATTGAATAAATCTTGAGACATTTGTGAACTCATTAATACATTTCATTTAAAAAAAATTCCATAGTTATATGTTTATAAAACTTCCTAACTAATCAATCAAAAAAATTCCAAAAATAATTTTCCAAATATAATATAGTTATATTGGAGGTATATATTCATAACATCTATTCACTCACATTTGACCCCTCAAAAATAAATAAAACCTAATTTATTCTATAGTAGTAACCAACCTGGTTACATCAAAATTGTTTAGACTTTGAAGCTTTATCCTTTACCTAATGATATAGAGTGTTATATCAAACTCAACCATCAACATGGCCTATATAAGGTGAACCCGTCGTCATGTATAATTCCCAAATATCATATCATCTAAAAATATATTTCTGCTAGCTCTTATTTATCATTAAACAATTTAAAAAAAATGATTTTAACCCATAAGGAAAACACTTTTCTTTTTACCATAATTATTTATGGAAATTATGGTTGGGGGATTCTATATGAGGTGTATATGATAAAGAAAATTCTTTTTTATCTTTTTTAAAAAAAAGTTAAAATTACCCATATAGAAAACATTGAATCGATTATTTTTTAAATATTTATAAAATTTAATTTCAATATAGTTGAAATTTCATTTAGAAATAAATGTATCATAAATATATACATTCTAGATTCATTAAAAAGAACCACAACATGGAAATGAGAGATGGGCGGAAAACATTAAAACTTAATGCTTTAAAGAATGGTCCGTACCTTATGTCTTTATTATCGTTATATGTTATATATCTCATGAATACTAATATTTTATTAGTTATTAAAATGACTTGTCTAATTTTTCATCTTTATTCTATTATCATTATTCTATTTAATTCATTTATTTCTATGATTTATTTTGATACTAAATTTCATAACTTCACGTTTGATGTTTTGGGATCATTTGGATGATAAATTTGAACAACATCAATGTGCTGATTTTCATTATAGGGGTTATGGCCCCATTACACAAAATATATAAAAAATGAAATTATTTTTAAATTTATACATTAAATAAACTTCTACATCCAAACATTATATGAATCCAAAAAGAACGAATCACAACATTTTTTGGTGAGAGTAGTCTGTATGTAAGTGTGATTGATGTTTTCATTCTTATCAAGGGTTGATTAAAATAAATTAGATAATATTTATCATTTCCATAATCTTAAATATAGTGCCCTATACTTTTTAGATATATGTATAACATAAATATATAAGAATATAAAACTCATAATAAAAATATCTATTCCAGAATCATGTTTTGTTTGATTCTTTATAATCATTGATACATAAAAAAACTAATTAATAGATATATGTATAATATCTCCCAAAGTTATTCATAACTAGAACCCTTTTTAACGTATCAAACTTAAAAGTATCTTCATAAACATTGTAATGAAAACATAATAATGGGATATACATGATGATAATTAAGTATATGCAAGAGAGATATAAATGATCAAATAAGAATACCATGAGATTAGGTTTTCAAAACCTTTGACTAATAATGTCTAACCATAAAAAACATATCATTGATATTAATAAATATTAATATAATATATCATGGATTATTCTAAGGAATAAATCATAATGTAATCAAAGAACCTGATATTTGAGAGCATAGAATTTCTATAAGACATATGTTTTTCATGTTCACATAATCATATAAAATCATTTACTTAGTCCTGTATCACATCCAAGACTATCAAATTGGAATCATTTTACTCATCATTCTATATTATCCATTCCCATAGTTTACACCCAATACAATCATAAAAGGAAATGTCTTTTATTTATGTGGGATAAATTCTCATTAAAACCATTAATATCTTATGTGATATCTATATATTAAAAATTAAATAGAGGGATATGTAATTATCGACCCCCATCGCATACTAAAAAACAATTATATGTGTATTGTACGAACCAAAATAATTCATTATATCATAACTTGTAGAATGTGAATGGTATTTATAAACATTTTAGCATTTAATAATATCATCCGCCATAGAAATAAATAGATTTAAAAAACATCCTATTATCATAATTATAAAAATTATATATAAAGATTGTGTAAGGTATAATTGTTTCATATCCACATTAAAGAATATATAACTTTAAAATATTTCTTTGTAAATGAAAAATTAAAAAATAATGTATTGAGAATATTTCATTAGGAAAATAACTTTTTAATTTTAATACCTCTTATATAAAACCTATACATTTTCTAATTTTTTTCTAAAAAATATTAACTAAATACAAAATTAAAAAGTTTTAGAAAAATATTTTATACATTATTTATTTATTGTAGTGAGATTTTTTTTAAATTACCTATATTCTAAAATAATGATTCCTTTCACATTTTCAGTAAATAGACAAAATTAACTCATATATAAAATGAAACAATTGTAACATTTAGATAATTTTGGAAAAATTATTCATGGAAAAAATTATTTGAAAAATCATATATGAGTAGAAATAATATTAGTGAAAAAATTATTTTGGAACCATGTATATGGATGGAAAATAATTTTTGAATGAAGAGAGAAATATATTAGGTTTTCCTTAAAAATATTCCATCATTATATTGAGCATAGGAAGAAAGGAAATTGAAAGTAAAAAACATCACATCTAGAAACATCAGGGGATAATATATGTCATGAATTTCATTAGAAGTAAATCATAAAATTTCATCATCAGAAACATAATCATAATGAATCTCAGTAAACAGTAGTACTATAATGGAAAAACTTTAATACATTGGTAATCTCTATGTTAAATATTTATGAAAGATATATTCATTTATGGATTTCTAAAATCACAATAATATCTATGAGACAATCATAAATTACCTTCCTATGATTTATATTCTCTAAAAAAAGTAATCAAGTGGTGAATATGGCATATGTAACATATAAATAAATGTGAGACGACAAATCCTAACCTCAAGTATGATTTTTTTGAATTTCAAATAACATCCTATATAATAAATTTTAAATTATATAAATCTACAAATTGATAATTTAAATTCTAATAATGTTATATATGATACAGTTATAATAATTCAACAACTATTTATTAATGATACCATATTAATATCCTCATTTCATGTTGTTAATGGTTTCATTTTTCAGTAGGTTTTTGGTTTAGTAGTTCAAATCCTTGTACATTCATCATGGTTCCATAACATCAAGAATTTTAAAAATGAAATAAAAACTATATCTATATTCATTATATATATGAATATATATATATATATATATATATATATATTCATCTATAATAATTATATATATATAATTAATGATGACATTCTTGGAGATGGTAGGACGTATGTACTCATGAACACTGTTTTTCATTTTTTGAAGGATAGAATAAACGAATAAAAAATAAAAAATCATTTTTATATGATAATTAGTTCAAAATATACATCTTATACACTCATTAAATATATCCTTATTACAATATATGTAAATTGGAAATGTAAAGTGAATCAGATATCTCTAGATGATGTAGTGTACAAGTTTAAAAGAGAAACATTATCAATTTCCAACAGATGGGAATAAGGTGGATCTTAGTATTTTTAATTATAAAATTAATTTATTATATTGATGACATTAAATTAAATATTTTACAATAGATACCATTGATTTATATGAATTAGTAGATGAACTAAAATTGAAACTTCTCTATTAAGAATTATACCTCCTTTTTGAGAAACCTCTGTTGGAATATACCTTATGTCTTGACTGTATATCCTTTTGGGATGATTTGAAGCTCAATAATATAGCGAGGGAGGAATAAATGGTATTAAAATATTGTATGGAAAATATATGAGGATAAAATGTTATGATTAATATGAGAGAAGATGTTCCCTTTTATAAGTGAGGGGAGGAGCAATATTAGAATTACATGAAGTATTATATTAATAAAAATTAATTTAAATGGAAAATAAAAAAAGATATAACTAAATAATAAGATAACTATTAAAATAAATACATTTAACCATTAAAAGTTGGATATGTTTTTGTTTCTTCACCATTATCTCTATGTTTTAACACTCTGTTAATCCTTTTGATAAGTACTCTATGATAAATTACTTTTAACAATTTAGGGGTCAATAAAGATACCAATAAAAGGCATCTGACCAAAAAATGGACCATGTATGATATTTTAAATCTTATTATATTAACATGGTTAATGATTGGATTTTAAATAATTTTAAATAATTTGATAATTTATTGATTATTATAAATGACCAAGAATGTAATTTTTGTAAAAACATGAAATATTAAACTGTAATATTTTTCAAACTCATGTGAAATGGTTATAAAAACCTTCTGAATATAAGATAATGAATTTATGGCCCTTATATATTCATCCAGTAAAATTTTGACATGTTTAGATCTCATTTTAAAAAAATATTTTTGGTTAAAACCATGGTTAATCAATATTAGTATTTTTCATGGTAATTCCATTTTCTAATAATAAAAAGTTTTCATTTCCCTTATATATAGAGGACCATCATTTTATACATTACTATTTCATCATTCATAAGGAAAATGAGAAAATGTTGATACAATATTGGATATAATATTTAGTATCTTTGGAAATTTATGCTCAAACATCACTTGTTCGTTGTAAAACAAAATTATTATATAAATCCTTTTAATTAGTCATCATAAAAGAAATAGCATTCCCTATAGTATATGTAATCACCTGATGATACCTGTTAATGATATGGTTTTTGGAAAAACCAGTTAGGGGGTTAACATATAGCATAAATGATTATTTCAAGGGTGATAACAATCAAAATAATCACATCATAAGCATAAGATCAAAATTATAATCAATATGGGTTCATTTCATGATGATAAAATATATAATATCATTAATATATTAACATCATAATATAGTTTTCAAATACAAAAAATAGTTTTGAACAATGCAACCATCATGATCATGAATAAATATTGTTCTAAAATTGTATCATTGTAAAAATGAATAAATCTATAATATATTTAATGAAACATAAAAATAACCTCATGAGATATACCACATTACCTAGTGAATTGAAAGACTATATAATTATTATCTCACCCATCCTATAATAATATTTTATTGATCATGCTTCCCCATAGAAGGAGAATGTTTATCAATTTTAGCCATGAAGTAAACCCTTGGAAATGAGTGAGATTCATAAATGTTTCATAAATAACAAATTCATGAATAATTTTCGGGGTTCTCAAATGTAAAAAAGAAATTATTTTTTTTGAGAAAACATCATCATTATTGAGTGGCGAGGAAACAACACAGGCGAATTCAATGGGATGTTTTGGAAATTAAATTCTTTATAAACAATTTTATATATTTTCAAAATATTTTATGGAATATTAGAAAAATTCATACCAAGAGAAATAGAATTGGAATAAAAACTAAAAGGAGTATTATTTATGATATAAGAATACGAACACTGAAAATATTGAGAGATAAATTTACCCAAAAGAAAAACTTGGTTTTGAAAATCCCTTAACCTTAAATCTTATCTTATTTAATTTCATTTACACCATTTGAATAATAAAAATAATTTAAATAAAAGTTTTATCCATAAGTCATTGATGTATAGTATTCACAATTTATAATTTATAATCCACGTCTTTTATTTCATAACAACTATTTGAAAAATAAAATAGTTTGAAATCGTATTTTCTTTTTTGACCAAAAATTCCTTTTTATTATTTATAGTCGGTTTTGATGAAAAAGATAGGAACCTGAAAAATAAAAACATCATGCACTATAAGAGATCAATAAATACATAAAATAAATTTTTTATATTATAATAATTATCCAAATATATTTTTCAATAATGATGAGTTACCTTGATGTTTGGGTCATCCTTTATACAACATTCAAACTGAAAGGCTATCATATCCCATGTCTGAATGAACACCTCAACATTAATCATCTCATCATTGAATACTCTTTTCAAATTAGTATATAGATTATTAATCCAATTATTCATCTATTTTTGGTAGTCTACTAAACTAATCTCTCACTCATTATGTCTGCATCCTTGGTGGACTTCTTAATCTTGAAAACCTTGTCTAGCATTTTATCCTCATATTGTTTAAAAAGTACCCATGAATTCTAAATTTTTTATCCTCCCAACATTCCGATAAATAATTATCATCCAATATATCATTAATAGTAATTTATTGATTAGTGGTGACCTAATTGTTGACATGATCCACCACCACAGAACCTAAGTTCTTGAGTTATGGTCTTCCACTACACCACTAAAATTCTCCTTTTCATTACCATCTTCACCTTCATGTACCAAATTTTTATAAGAAGAGTTGTATCTTATATCCTTAGGGGTAAAATTTGGGTAGATCATGTTTTCAAAGGTTTGGATATATTAGTGTAATCCTTCCTCTCTTTGGATTTTTTCTTTAACCATAATGAAACACAATGAATCCTAATTTAATGTCTATCTCTTTATCCACCATTTGAATTAATGCCTTCTATCATGACCTTTTTTTTCACTTTCCCCAAATTGTTGGGTAATTTCTTTATAACTAGATTATATTCTAGATAGATCCTATCCTTCTTTGGAAAAACTTGTCTACACTAAAACTTTGTGATTGGGTACCATCTATTCTGCTACAAGGTTCTCAAATCATTTTAGAATGACTTATAGGTGAAATATCTATTATTTGAATGGAATCATTCACTACATCAACTATACCATCTGGGTGTTTAATTCAAATACCACTAGCCTTATAATCCATATGCATCACATCTTCACAATTTAAGTAGTTTCATAAATTCACAAATCCTGTGTAGGATACTGAATTTTTATTATTTAGGTAAGGTAATAAGGAACCATCTTCACTGTACCCTCACATTTTCTACTGACCCAAAAAAAGTTTATAAAATTATCATAGGGTTGAAAAAATCATTCCCCAAGAAGTTGAATGTGTCTGCAATCTTCAAGTTTTCATTCACTCAATTTTTCTCATTATTAACAGGGTTGAACAAAACTAGAACACTATATCTCACATAGTTCTTTTTATGGGTGATTCGAAATGATTTTGGGATCATTAAACCAGATTTACCATGTCCCTCTGTTTGGCATGGATGAATTTTTTTGGATAATGGATTAAATTATTATAAGACATGAAAAAAATCAATCGATGATTTTAAAAACATTGTTGTTTGCATCAAAACTATTCCCACATGTTTTTAATAATATTTCTCACATGTGTCTTGGTGATATAATATTCAACACATATATAATGAGAAATCAGATAACAAACTACACTCATTCTACTATCTGAACACAAATACCATCATACCAAATTTATGAGAAAATAGTTGATATATGTATTTTTGGGATGATAATGGTACTTCCATAAGACTTAGCAATATTGTCTTGGTATGAGCATCTAGATTATAGTGGAAGTCATTTGACAACCAAAATATAAATAAATGTATCACATTTATGATGTACAATGTTCTATAAAAATTCCTGGTCCTCCATTGAAGAGAAAAATATCATGATATGTCATTTATCAATATGACCAAAAAAACGACTTTATCCTTCAAACCACATGTACGAAAGATAAACTAGTCGATGGTTTCAACCAAAGACTAACTAGATTTAAATCAATCAACCATTTTCAGATCCAGAAGTCCAATGCCTTATGTGAACATTTTTGTCAAGATAAAAATCTATAGCAATCCATGGTGGAGATATTTCATATTTTAGAACATCAATTTAGATATAATGGAGGGTAAAAAAGCATGAAGAGATAACTTAATAACGGAGGGAGGTCGAGCCTCTAGTGAATATGTTAGCGAATTGTCCCACCCTCCAATGGGTATGAGTGATACTATCATCATTAGTATAGGGTATATCTGATAGGAATGAGAGAATATATATGACACTTAATTATAATTTTCTTCAGATTTAATTTTTAATATATAGTTTTGTATTGATTTTAAAAAATATATCAAGGTTATTTATGGATTTTAATATTTATTTGATGATTCCAAAATACAATATATTAATTTAATGAAATTTCATAAATTTTTTTAGTATTATCTATAAGTATGGTGATAATAAAAGAGTTGGAAACATCCTCATTATCAGTTAACTGGCCATTAAGAAAGCGTTTATTAGTAAAGAAGAATGTTATGTGTGACATATAAATAAAATATAAATATTATTATTAAATTAGTTTAAAAGACTTAATATAATTCCAACATAATTATTAATTAAAATCTAGATATTTGGGTTTGAACTAAATATAGGGAAAGCAAGAGATAATGAAAGTGAGAAGATACATTCATGAAAAAATAATCTTTTCTCGGTGTTTTTTCGCTTCTATAGTTCTGAATTACGTTGATACATAGAGTAATATTACTTCATAATTCACCAATTTATTCTAATTGTATGTAGAGTTGGTATGTTTGAATAGAATTTGCATTGGTATGTGTGAATGGAGTGGTTTTTCAAAGGAGAGGTGAGGTGTTATTTATACTTGATGGTAAGGGAATTTTAATAAAAAATATTGGCAAAAAATTCATATCCAAGGTAATATTTAATATAGTTATTTTTATTACATTATGAAATATATTTGGGTTATAAAATGAGTATAATACTTTCAAACACTTAATAATATGAATTAATTAGTTAAATGAAAAATAAATACAGAAAAAGTAATATTATTTTTTATATTGAATACCATTGAATTTAAATAGTTGAAAATACTCTATAGTTTTTAAATTAATTTTCTTATATTTTAATGATAAATTTATATTATAAAAAATTATTTTGGGCAGGAATAAAAAATTTAACCTTTATTAAGTCATGATTACATCATAATTATGTCAAAAAATATTTTCTATTTAAAAAACAATAATTTTATTTTTCACATAACAAATAATGTATTTCAAAAATTTACCAAAAACCACCATTTGAATATTTTTATATTAAAAAAACTATTTCATTTTATTCAAATAAATTTTGAAAATTTTAAATGATAAATTTCTAAATATGAAATTTTATTTATATGTATTGAATTACGATATAGTTTTTTAAAAATTTTCTTTTATTTTATTTGAGTATTCAATTTGGATTTTATTTTATGGAATTATAATGTTTATAGTTTTGTAAATTACTCAACATAAATATATTTATATTTTTTTTAACAATTTGAGGTCAAATTATTATTCCTAATGGAAAAGATACAATACATAATGGTTTGGTTACTATTCTAACTACCATATGATTGTTGCAATGGTCACATTAACTCATAAAAATTCCACTCCATTAGTTAATTTAAAATTTACTAAAATTCACCACGCATATCTATATTTTCTTTTTATGATATCTTTATGGGTTCAAAAATGTTCTATTACATTTCTATAGTTGTGTTTCATGGGGTGATGTATCTTGGTGATTATCGGGATCCAAATTTTCACAGTCTACATTTTCATTTTCTATTTTTGTCCTATTGTAATGTTTATAATTTTCCGTTTTTTTGTTTCTGTATAATATAATTATCATTATTAGTGAAGTAATGTGTTTTGGGATTCTCAATGTATTGCATGTGTATAATTATATATAATATAATATAGCACACATTTATTGAAGAAAACATTATCATTTATAAATTCATGGTCATGAGATTTGTCCCCCATTAGGAATTTCAAACATCAAATATTAACTCATATTCTTGGATGATAATTGAATAGGGTACTTATGATTCATCTATTCCTATTGTTCCCAAACAACAAATTCAATTTGTTTCCCCCAATTTAAATTAAAAGGGTGATTTTTCCAATTGCATAAGAATTTATCTTTATAATCTATGTTCTTCAGAAAGTTAACATCATAACAATGTTCATTCCCCAATTCTACCACCTAAAGATTCAGTTCATTAGAGGGATCATATACTTATATCCTATAAAAAATATACATTGAATACATAATGAAATAGATCCATAGCTGTTTGATGTTCTAATCAATTGGACACTGATCCTAGGAGATCAAGAATCTCTTAGGGTAAAATATACCTAGGTGAAATATTAGATTTATTTGAACACATAATGAATCTATTCAATAGTGATATTCAAAGAAATAATATTCTTCATCATCAATGTCCATGTCTATTCAATTTCTCTCTTTATAGTCCTTCTGTGGAAACTGTGCAACATTTATTTTTAATTGAATTTCATGAAACTTTTATATCAATTATTACACATCATCATGTCTTAGTATATTTCATTCCACAAAATCATCATAATAAGTTGTATTTCTAAATATCTTCCTATATATAGTTTCATATATATCCATTTGAAAACATTATTGGATGATTCATTTGTATAAGAAATCAATTAATTGGATATGCATATCCCATTATCCAATAATTTACATTGGGAATACTTTTCCCATGACCTTTTCTAAATTAGTGGTCCTCTCAAACTAGTCATCATTTTATTCATGGTATGCCATTATGAAGTTCAATTTATTGTACATATAATTTTAAATACTTATCCATACATTTGTGTTTAACCATGATTCACAATCATAGATGATTTTAAGTGGTTCTCCAAATATCCTCAAAAGAACCTTTAGGTATACAATATAATATTTTACAATATAAAAATATTCCATATTAGTGATGAGGTTGGAAGTCTTAGTGAGTCAATACAAAATAACTCAAAACACCTTTACTTAATTTGATGTTTTCAGGCATTTAGTGGAAGTGTCTATGGTGATTTTCTCTATTTCCATTATGTGTGTGTGTGTGAAACTATTTCATCAATACCTTGGACTTATTAAACTTTGATTTAATTGTCATAAATATTGTGAACATTATGTTGTTATTTGTTATATCCTAACTCATGTTTTCACAACATAAGTTCTTTTGAATATCATATTACATTTTTGTTCTTCCAAAATGTATGATAAAACATGATCTATAGGAATTATCTAATATATATTTTTTAACTCTTCCAATGAATACTAAATATTCTGGTTCCAAAACTAAAGAAACTATCTTCATCAATGAATATTTGTTTATGCTTCAATTCCATTACTTTTTCATCCAAATTTTTCTATTATAGATCATTCCTTTATGATTCATTGTTCTTATCAAGGATAAATGGTTTTCATTAATTTAAGAATTTCTAGATGTATTCCCTCAAATTATAATTTCAAAATCAAAAATCTATATATTCATGATGATTTGGTCTCTTTCAATTGATATCATGGAGATAGTATAATTTTCATTCATTCTAATGGAATCATCTACCGTTTTCACTATTATAGGAATGTGGTAAATAGACCAATAATAGTCCTTGATAATAAGAAACCATCATCTCTGAAACTTGTTGATCTTAGTATCTCAAAATGTATACATTGGAATACTATTTTCTGTATATACGTCACAATTCTCACTATGGAGTTTGTTCCAACAATAATTATAATTGAAGATCAATAAATTTTACTCTAGATCAAGCATCAATTGGTTGATCTCATGGATAATTAACTATTTTGAGGCATATTATGTAACTATATCATTATCCTTGAGTACAAAAACCAATAGTTTTATTAAGTCATTACTATGTATCCTAAAACCTCCCGCACTTGATGTTAGTGTGAGAAAATGTGCATTTATTAACCTCTTCATCAGTTTCGTAATGGTTTCCTCACATTATTCCATCTAGACATACCAAACCCCTTTACATAGTAATATATTTAGAGGGTTATAATGTAATGAAAAATTTCACAATGAACATTGGTATTTACCATTTAATGGATGAAATATATGGTTTTCAAGGACCACAATGGTTGTGGGAAAATCCTCAATTACCCTTATATTTAGAGGGTCTATGGAAATTCCTTTACATATGATCATGAAAAATTGTAATTAAACATTATTCATTCAAAACTATATCATTATAAAAACTCCTTTTATCCTTTCTTAGTGTATGTAGAACAATCCTTAGATACCTTTCATTCTCCTGACTAATATTGGAGTAATGGATAACATCATCAATAAATACTAACAAAATATTTTCAATGATTTATCTAATGACTCGATTTGGAAAATACATTAATATTATTTAGGAATTAGTATGTCTGATGGAAACTAAAATTAACTAACATTTCATATACCTTCTATGAAAACATTCCTTCTGAATATAGTACATTTTCACCATCAAATGAGGATGTGTAGTTAGAAGATCTATCATTATGCTAAATAATAATAATTTTCATTGATATTATCAGTTATCAATAATTTTCATGGGATACATGTTCTTTTCGAAGACCTTTTTAAGCTCCTGGTAATAGATACACAACCATATTGATCAATCATTTTACATGAAAAAGATAAATAATAAACTAAAAGGAGATGTAATAGGTCATATGAACCATTTTTGTAAATTATATTGAAACTTCTACTTTAACTATACTAGTTTTATTACGGCCATATAATAGGAAAAATTTGAAGACATATGTGGATCTAGTTATGTGTTCTACTGATAACTCTACCTCGTGATTAGTAAGAAGGTTGGGAAACTCTTTAGAAAAATCATAATCATATCCCCATTAAATATAAATTCCATTAAGGGTAATGCATTTCATAAAAATAACCATTTGGGGAGGTACTCTTTTCCATTAGGTATCAACACCAACACAGTTTATGTATAATTAAATGGAGATCCAAAATCTTATGTATAGTTATACATGATCATAGGATCACATTTAATATAGATTGTTATTTCTTATTTATAAAATTTTATTTGATATATATATTTATACTCATAGGAAATACATCACCTCTATAGATTCAAATTCTACCATAGGAAGAATTTTGATATTCACTAGATGAATCAACCCACAAGTGCTAACCAAATGAGAGTCCAACACTTGCGATTCATTTTCCTTACCACTAGGTGTTTTTGAGGATGTAACTACTTCAACGCATCATTATTTTGATTCAATAGTTCTATAATACATATATAATGTAAAAAAATTTGTGGAACATCAATTAAAAAACATTTCCATTCTTGAGTGAATAATATGTGTTCCTTTTACAACATCATTATCATATTTCAACATAGTGGTATAGAGTGTATAATATTTCACTTTACCCTTTGTATTTAGTGGTTATTATTGTTAATTACCCTCTATGAAATGTGGTTTAGTGAACTATCTTGTATATTTTCCTTCCTTCATAATTTTGAACCATTTAACTATGGGTCGTACATTCCTTTCCATTATTACATTCGTTGGAAACATTATATATCAATAACATTAATGATAGATGTTGCCTTCTCTCCCACACATAACCCATTTCTATATCCCTTTGAGAAAAAACCCATGATATTTATTCCATCATTTATGACATATAGGTGGTTATATCTTCTTTATTTGTTTATCATTTGATAAACTAGAATGAAGATATATAAATATATTTATGTCTCCATAAACAAAAAACCATTCTCCTAACACCATCTATACCTTGATAGATAATTAAACTAATACATCATTACTCACTAGGTATAAGATTTATAGATCAATTATATTTTTTGATTTAAAATAATGAAGAATCCATATATTTTCCTATATTTATTTAATGAAACCTAAGGCATATCATTAATGACATTTGATATTTTCCTAATAATTCCTGAAAGATTCACCCTCATTTTTTCTTATTCTCTAGAAACAATCCCTCCATCATTATTCAAGGATTTTCCTGGAAATACAAGTTAATTATAAACTTCTAAAATTATTCTCAGTCAATTTCATCCATTTCATACATAGTATTATAATTCTATATCAGTATCCACCACAGAACATCTTCTCCATCTAAATTATTGATTGGAAATGTAAAATAATACAATTGAAAACAACATTGTATAGAAAATATCATCTCCATTTTTTAACACATTATTTGATTATAAGTAGATCTCACAATCCTCTAAATGTCAATTATTGTGGACTATTAAAGGTATTAATGGGTAGTTTCTCCTTTTTGGGTGAATGAATACATTCAATAAGGTTCAAATTATTTTTCATAGGATGATATATCTTGGTTATTACCCCCATAATCCTTTTAAATCCATCTCCCTATGAATAGTAGATTTCATTCGAATAATATTTTCATTATATTTCATTAGGGTTTATGGTTTGTTTTCTCATGGTTTCATAAATTTCATAAACAATTAAAGGATTGAACAAAACATAAATCAATAAATAATTAGAAAACTATTTATTATTATGTGTAAATTAATTATAAGGTCATGTCTTATGAGATTCCTATGTTATTCTTTTTCCAAAAATGATGCTTCCTTGATCATATACATTAACACTTATCTTACTTTAAGAGTTATAATTACTATATTTATTTCTCCTTCATAATGGTTTGTATAGAGTTTCTTATTAAATAAAACATATCCCCCTATAGGGAATTTTTTATATGGTGTTGGAAAAAATAATAATAACTATAGATTAATAATTTATTTGAAGAAATATGTGGAAAGGTTTTATCTATGATTACTTATTTCATTAAAAAACATAATATATATATATTTATTAAATATATATATATATATATATATTGTGACAATTTTTATTATTATTAATAATTGAAACTGAATATTTTATCTTTTAAATAAATATATTTTGTGACATATAAATTATCTTATACTTATGATATTTATAATTTCATTTTCTTTTCAAATATTTATTATATGATGAGTGACTTTGTAAAAATTGAATTATATTTTATTTAGATTTTAATATTTATTGGATTTCAACATCACGAAAATTAGACATAATAATGCTTAATGTTGGTGGCATTGAATTTCTATAAATAATATATTTCATAAAATATATAAATGAAATATGTCCCACATATTGGACATATAATAACAATTTAAAACAATAAGAACTTTATAAAAAATGATATTTAATTTTACATGCACAAAATTTTTTTATTTCAAACAATTAAAATTTTATAAATTATTTTTATATTCCTTTCATTTCCAAATTTTTTTCATATTTAGAAAATTCTTTTTATTTTCAACAAATTATTAGATACATTGTATTTTTTTATTGTATTTGTATTATATATGTTATAATATTCTAATGTTACCCGGTTGAAATATAATATGTTTTTAGATGCTTCAGGTAGTTAGTTTTGAATGCCTATAAAATATAAATTGTAGCTAAAATATTGATGAAATTTAATACAATGTGTATCCACATAAAAACATTTCATATTAAAATTTATTTCAACATTTTTATGTATATACATTCATATAGAGGATCTAATACATTCTTGTTTAAAATTCTATAAGTCAACTACACATATATAAATAAATTAGTACAATCATTATTATTGATGAGGTCTTATAAAAAATTAAGGTGTGTAAATGGGACACCCCTGCTGTGATCATTGTCCTATCTACTAGGGTGTATTATGCTAATCTATAGAGGGATGATCCCCAGGTGATGTAACCTTGACTATCAGATTCTATGTTTATGAATCATCACGATGAGCTATCACATGTTTGAATTCATGTGCACCAGATCCTTCTCCCACTATGTGATGAGAATTTCATTTTTTCATCTTAACGGGGAACCATAAAGACTGTGAAGTATTGGGAAAAAAAGTTCAGGGAATGGTAAATAAACGCTCATAAAATCATGGATAATCTAAACCTAAACAAAATTGTATATATCCTGAAAACAAAAATTAATCCCTTGGATTCTGATGCACATCCCCAATCTGCTGAGGCTAGACTGCTAGAGGTCTAACCTCAACATATATAATAAGATAAGCCTCACCTTAATCACAATATTGTTTACATCGTCATCATCATGGATCCTCATCATCACTAGATATTAGAGGAGGACCCTGATCTAGAACCTACACTCCCAATGTAAGAACAATGTTCTTTCTTGAGGTACAAATCCTTATTTTCTGACAATTTTTTCAATTTATATATATTAAATTCAGCCTAATTTGAATTACCTTTATTAGAATGGATGTTACATGGGTTTTTATAGATGTTCTGGAGCCCTAGACCCATATTTTGGGTTAAAACCCCTAGTATACGGTAAGTAAAAACAGTGTGGGTCATGCCACATAGTCATTTATAACCAAGTGAGGTCGGACAGTGAGTTGGAGGATCTCACATAGTTTGATAAATTGTGCGATTGTTGGCATAGATACAAGTGGGAATTTCTACAATTTTGTTAGTGGACTGAGACATGGTTTTCCCAATGTTAGTCAAATCATGCATACAACCCACGTTCGCTGCCCCTTTCATGTAGAAAAATGGTCTTGATAGGCATATAGTTTGGCCAACCGTGCTTCCAAACTATTCAAGCCTATTTTTTTTGAAGAATTTAAAAGACAATCCTCAAATTAATTCTTATTTAAGAACTAAATTTCATATTCTTCTCTAGCATAAAAAACCCAAAATTCTGATAACTTATTTGAAAACTAATGTATTAATTGAAGGTTATTATCTGACCGAGCACAAAATAAATAGTTGTTTGTCTCATTGGATCTATGCTGGTAAGATCTGAATATTTTTTTTCACTTTCCTCAATTTTTTTTGGAATCATCTGTGCAATTTTGTTGCAAGATAATATTCAGTATTGGTAGGATCTTAACCTATTCTTAGATTTTCTCCCGATCTGAGTCAAATGAGGTGTTGATACTTTATTAGTTATCCACTAAAAAACTATAGAAGACTGTCTCATGATTTTACATCAAAGATGAAGTGTTTATATATATATTTCATTGTCTCATGCACACCATTATTAGAGTGTCTCCCTTTAAATTACATTTTATTCTAGAATTAAATTGATAGGAATAGGGAATGTTATTAATGAGGTTGTTTATAGTTTATTAAAGGCCTTTATCCTAAAATTGAAACCACCCATTCTTTGTTTTTATCCATTAAATGGACCACCATGAGTTTTAATAGAATCATACACCCTTGTTTTTAAGGGATTGAATAATTTGGTCGACATAATTATGGATAGAGTCCATTCAATATATCATTGATCAACTTGAAACACCACCCGAGAGGAGGGTAAATCTTGCTATGTATATGATGTGTGATTTTTCTATGAGATGGAGGGATTTAAATACTCATACATGTTATCATCAGGATGTGTCTTGGAGGTATTTTTATAAATACTTCATTGGTAACTTCTATACTAATACAATGATAGATTATTGAGTTTGGGAGTTCATGTACCTGGATCAGGGGGCATTAATAGTTATGGACTACTCATACAATTTTAGTGATATATAGTTCTTTACAACTATTATGATGAGTGAAGACTTATCTTATTACATGAAATTTAAATATGGTCTTAGGGACATCATCTGATCAAAGGTGAATTTCATTTGGATGAAAATTGTTTCTTGAATAGATATTTAGCTACTTATCACAATGTGTATCCTGAGAGATGATGGGAGTGCATTCAATGGTGATATGGAATCATGATATGGTACTAATTAAATTGGTTATAGGAAGCATCACCTAGAGATTCCACATGGTGAGTTTAGTCTCTAGAGCACATTTTTTTGTCATCATGTGAGGTGCCACAGTGGTGGTTGACTGAGAAATACTAGAACACAGTGCATGAGATACCCAATCGAGTACCGATTATGTGGAAGGATATGAAATAGACAAATATTCTCTACAACATTTCCTTTGGTATCTAATGACACAGGGTTTTCACAAACTCCACATGCAGAAGTGGGGTTGGCAGATTCTAGTCATGTTTTGATTTGGTGTATAGTCGACAGATATTGTCTGAGGTGGTGGTCATGGCCATTATTGTAAAACCCCAAAAATGAAGCAACAACAGATAATATATGATCATGGTAAAAAGGATGTATCATAGGGTCATGGATCAGGCTAGATATATGTTTTTTAAATTGACAACAAATGAGTAGAAACTCAGATGTTCTACTTTGGGACATACTATTATTTTAACCACTAAATTAGAAATTTCTATTTTCAATATAGTCTCTCCTCATAGATTCATATATGTGGTCATTATAGTTTGACTTTGGCTCAGTTATTAGAAAATAGATGGCATTATGAATCTTGATACTTTATTGGTGATTTAAAGAGAGGAGGTATATTAGTGTGGGAGTTCTCCCTTCATATTGGCAGGTTTAACATCATATATGGCCTATTTTTCTTCATGATTACTTGTATTGACATCATTATCAAGAGGGGAATGGTAGTCCCTTATGATGATTTTGTTGATTTCTTTCACTAAAGGGTGATTATTACTTCACCAGATGGTGGAGTGATTCATTTCAAATGGGAATGGGATGTCCAGGAATGTGGAGCATGATCCGAGTATTGTGGTATGTTTTGGATGACAACCATAATTGAAATTTTATATCTAGATTATATGGGAAAACATCACGAATAATTCCCTCCAGTGGTTGACCATTTTAAGGACATTTTCCCAAATGAATATTTTGTATATCCAAAAGTGAGAGAGGTAGAGTCCTCGATCAATCTAGTTCCATGAGTTGTACCAGTATCAATTCCTCATTATAGGATGTCTATTTTTGAGATACCAGAACAAAAGATAGAGCATTAGGGTTTTGTAGAAAAGGGGTTTTTTAACCATGCACATCATCACGGGGATCTCCAATCCCTTTTTTTAAAAGGCATAAAAAACCATAAGTCTATGTGTGGACTACCAGAAACTAAACTGGCTTATGGTTATGAAATGGTATCCTCTAGCACAAATTGATAAACTTTTTGAACATATCTAAGGACCTAAAATTTTATCATAGATTTAATTGATATCAAGATATCATTATATGAATTTTAAAACATATAGAAATACCTCATAATAATTTTGATTTGTTTAGGGTATTTATGATTTTTTTATTTCATTCAGCCTTCTGAATACACCATTAGTCTTCATGAAACTAATGAACTGAGTATTCCATTGTATTTGGATTTGTTTATATTGATTTTCAAAGAGGATATAATGGTATATTCTCATAATTTATATGCAAGTATCACAATGTTAATCCTTTTTATTGATCATATTCACTTCCAAGGACAAAGATCTTAGAGATAAGATTATTAGTTGAGCCAGAGATGGTGAAACCTGTATTTTCTTAGGAGCATCACAATAATATGTTTTTCAATTACAGTTTCTTGGGGGTAGCTATAAATTATATATTTCACATATATAACTCATATTGCCTAGTATCACCACTCACGATCATGACTATGAAGGGTGTGTAGATTTAATGGAATAATTCTTGTGAGTAATATAATTTAATGATAGAAGGGATATTGGATTCGACATCGATACTGATATTTTAAGATCCATTAATGTGTAATATTCTTTACTTAAATACAATATGTATCGAGCTTGGGTAAGTTATGAAGAAGGGATATAGAGTCACAACATGTAGGTCTCAATAGTTGACGCCATAAGATAGAAATTACCCAACAGATGATCCTTAGTTAAGAATAGTAGTTTATGAATTGAGTTGTGGGATACATTACTTACATGGAGATCATTTTATGGTGTGCATGGACCAAAATATCCACATGTAAAAATTTACACAACATAGTTTGAATTTGTATAACAACCCTACTCCTTATTACACAATTAAAAATGATTTATTACATAAAATGGAACTTAGAAAAATTATGGGGAATTATTGGTCTAGTGTATTGTGAAATTTGGAACATTACGTAACAACTTAG
Organism: Viscum album; assembly: GCA_963277665.1. Classification (NCBI taxonomy): domain Eukaryota; kingdom Viridiplantae; phylum Streptophyta; class Magnoliopsida; order Santalales; family Viscaceae; genus Viscum; species Viscum album. The sequence goes on from OY728162.1 coordinate 359,598,698, forward strand.
AACATAAAACCCAAAATTTTTATTAAAAGCCTTTTTTACATGACCATAACATTAATTCATACATAGCATTCCATGAGATAACCTGAGGAAATTCATAAGAAAAAGGTGAACTATAAAGCCTAGTAAGGTAGTATAAAAGGCATAACATGGAGAATATAGTACATGTTGGAAAATATTCATATCAGTGGATACCAATTAAAACATTAAAATAAAGGCATGATATAGCATGATTATCATAACATGGAAAGGTAAAACCAACATTTAACAAGATATTAGCATAGACCAAGGATCATTGAACACGAAGATTTTGTAAACCCTCATTGAACATGAATTATAATGATTAAACCCTCATTACACTTGACATATCATTATACTATTCTTTACCCAATGCATTGGAGGGCTATCAGGATGCACCCATCTTAATCAGTTCATTTCATTCATAAGTGTGCCACAAAGATCATACAACATGGATTCATTAAATATCATCATTTATTCAACAATAAAGTAATGTAGAATTAATACAATAAACTCTATAATAAATATTTTAATGTTCATAAAGCTTAATAAACTTGATAGAGAAATGGGAATGGTATTAACTACACAATCACTTTGGCATGGAGAGTCACGGTGCAATTCCAACAGCATAACGGCGTGACATAATAATTCATAAAAATTCATGATGAGAAAGAAATGGGTATCTCATCATATGTACATGAAATGAAAAGTAATGGTGTAATATAGATAAATTTCCCAACATATGTAATGGAATTTGGTTTTATAATATAAAAAAATTTCTTGAATGTGAATTAGAAGGGATATATTCCTTACTAAATTTCGGTATGTTAATTGGGGTGAATGAGAGGAATTAATGAGATCGAAAGAGGTATATCATCAATAAAAAATAAGTTGGGCTTCATAGGATAGGTGATAAATCATACCCCATCACTATTAATTGAAAATAAAAGGGCATAACAACATAAAAAAATTTAGACAAAAATAAGAAAGGAAGAAATCCTTTACTAGGATGTGTGGTCCCAAAGGCTTGGGAGAGGCTTCAGAGAGGATTTATGGGAGCTTGGGGAACCTTTGGAGTATTATAGTGATATGAGGGAAGGTATTGGTTGATTGTAAAACATGAAAATATATTTACAATTCCCGAAATTATTAAAATATTAGTCTTTCTTATGTGGTGGTGAGTCACACTCTCAATGAAATCATTTTAAAATGTTAAAATGTTATATAATCTTGGAGGTTCTAATAAATCTTTGTAAATAAAATAAAAAAATTCCTAAAATAATTTTATTTTGAAGGTAAAACATATATTGGCTTAACAACCCAATCTTATAATTCTAATACATAACTATTGGTTCATAATGATCTCATAAAACACATTGTTTATTTAAACGATATTTAATTTTTACCCAAAAATTAAATTGTCTTAGAAAATGATGAAAAATTCACCATTGAATAATTTTTATGTCTTATTCCAAAAATAATATTCATTTATACAAATACTATTCTAAATAATTGAATTTATAATTTTAAAATAAAAACATATCTTTATAAAAAATCCATGGAATTTGACAAAAATAGCTTGAAAACCTTAATAAAAATTAAAATTGTTTTAATAAAAATTATATGATCATTTATATTTAATAAATATTAATTTAATAATATTAATTATTAAATTTATTTAATTTCATAATCCTTTAATTCATAAAAATAGATTTCTTAATTAAATATTAACTAATAATACTATTTGTGATTTAAAAACTATTTAGTAAGTAACAATAATAAGATTAATATATATGTTTTATTCTATACCAAAATAATTTACATAATCATAGTTCAAGGGTTTTGTTGCATAACGCTTTATAACACCCTCATGTGTCCTAAGGGTATGGTATGCGATGGAGACTGACTCTTGGGGTGGCTCGGATAACATAGCTCGAGTGTAAATCTTTATCAACTTCCACTTCAATCGTAGGGGGTTCCATTCAAGCTTAACATGTTGAATCACAACTTGGGATTCATCAAGAGAAAATATCAATGATGCCACTTCCATTTTTAGCTCCATCAAATGGGCTTTGTGTGGAGAAATTCTACTAGATGAGGCCACAACTTCCTTTGTCTGAGTAAATTTGATTTATTACAGAACTATATTTATACTAATCATGTGCCCATTGTTCAATGAATAGATTAGCAATCGGAACAACTCAAAATAGTATTTTAAAATCCAAAAGCAAAATACCAAAAAATTGAATATGTTTTATATAACCATTTTACATAATAATAAATTTAATAAGATCAAGATGAATTTTCATTATTAAATTTTTAAGTCATTGCAATATCCCCACCTAATGAAACTTCTCCCTCAAAATAACATTTTCTAATACTAAAACAGATGGAAGTAACTTTGCTTCATCACTTCCTCTGATTCCCCCATTTCTTCTTCAAACATGTGGTTTCGCCACAAAACCTTTATGAGGGTCATTGAATTATTTCATATAAATTTTTCCCGATAATCAATGATCTTCACTGTCTTCTCTTCATAGGAGAGGTTATTATCCAATGGTACCACCTTTGGATTGAGTACATGTGATTTTCCAGTTATGTACTTCCTTTACAGTGATACATGGAATACATTATGTAATTGAGATAGGTTTGGTGGGAGTGCTAATTGATAGGGCACTGATCCAATGCATTCAAGGATATCAAAAAGGAAAATGTACCTCAGACTAAGCTTTCCCTTCTTCCCAAATATCATAATAATCTTCCTCGGTGATATACAAAGGAATACCTTGTCTCAAAAATAAAACTCTAGTTATCATCGATGACTATCAGTATATCTCTTTCGTCAACTCTGAGAAACATTGATGGTATGCAAATTCATGATCAAAATAACACAATTCCTTCTTCATTAACCTTTACCTCCAATAATTTTCCATTTTATGATAGTTTCCACATTCTTATGTATTCTTACATAATATTTTTGAGCATCCTTTTACCTTTCTAAAATAAATGGTTGAGAAGTCATTTGGTAAGTGATTTATGATGTTTCTTTATTAATGATTCCCATGTCCTTCTTAATAGAATATACGATGATTGGATCCTTTTCAATTCTCATTAATGATATAATTGTTGTGACCTTTCTTCTTAGAGCATCGCCCACCTTTTTTACATTTCTAGGTTTGTAATGGATTATGCAGTCATAGTATTTGATCTTCTCTAACCATATTCATTGGTGAATATTCAATAGTTTCTGGGTGAATATATACTTGAGGCTTTTGTGATTGGTGTATATGTTACACTTCTCCCAACATATGTAATGTCATCAAATTTTTGAAGTGTAGATTAATGAAGCCAACTCCAGATTAGGTGTTGGATTGTTTTTCTATTGAAATTTTAATTTCCTTGATGCATAAGAAAAACAGTTGACATTTTTCATCAACACACAACCCATAAACATAATAAAAAAATCACTAAATAAAACAATATGTTATCCAATTGTGGGTTGTGTGAGCATGGGGACAGTAATAATCCTCATTTTCAACTCTATGTCTCTCATTGAATTCATCTATATAAGAAAACCTGACTCCCTTTAAATTTATCTTGGTAATTGGGTATTAAAATCTATAAAATTTCAGAAAAATCAGCACTAATATCCATCTAACCACATGAATCTATGGATATCGATCACTAATGTTGGCATCATCCATCCCTCAATTGCAGTTTCCATGGAGTGATCAACAAATATCCCATTACTTTTCATTTTAAGACCCAACACTAAGACTTCCTTCTTTAAGAACTCACAATTTCTATACTTTTTATAGAGATTATCCATTTTCAAGGTCTCTAGTATAGTGCTTATATAATCCTCATGATCCTCCTTGGTTTTGGAGTATATTAGAATACCATCTATAAATACTATCCCAAATCTATTATGGTAATCTCTAAATACACTATTCATCAATTCCATGAGGATATATAGGGAATTAGTGAGTCAGAAAGGCAATAATATGAAATCATAGTCCCTGTTCATTGTACGAAATGTTGTCTTGTGGATATCCCCCTTCTATTCCCTTACATGGAAATATCCCAACTGCAAATCGACCATAGAAATGTATTGTGATCCACATAGTTTATCGAACAATTAATCAAGTCAGGGATGATGATACTTGTACTTTATCATGATTTTCATTAGATCACTATAATAAATTCAATGTCCCAATGACCCATCATTATTATTGATGATGAATACTGTTGAACCCCATGGTGAAGTACTTGGGCATATAAACCCTTTATCTAGATTCTATTGTAGTTTTTTATTTATCCCATCAAGCTCAAAAAAACATTCTATATGGAGTATTGGATATTGGTAATTCAAAAGGTATAATATCAATAGAGATTTCATCATATATTATAGTAGTAATACCAGGAAATTCCTCAGAAAACACTTCAGTGAATTCACTCACAATATGCATGTCTTCAGGGATGGTTTCTTCCATAGTCTCAATCATCTGATCAAGATACAAATTCTCATAGGGTAGTAATATACATGATTGGTATGATGGTTCTATGGAAGATTCATCCTCCTCCTTTCCCTTATATAGAATCCAGGGTCGATTCTCTATATGGATAGAGATTCCCCTCTCATGAAAATTTATGTTGGATCTATATAGGGATAGACAATTCATTCCATGAATTGAATAAAATTCGGCCAGAGAGACTATGAAAAGGTTCTCCAAAAAGATAAAACCAAAAATTGTGATAGTGTAGGAGTTATATTCATGCAATGAAATTATTTTCCAATTTTTCATCCTCAATAACAACTTTACTTTGATGATTTATGGTTGTGTTGGGATTGGTCTACTAAAATTTTGGGATATAAAAGAATGCAGAGAACTAGGATCAATAGTACATTCACTATTCTTGAATGAATTTCTAGAATACCTATAACCACATAATTTATGGGGTTTTATTCAGTGGTAGTGATGGAAAAAGATCTCCCTTTCTGCCAAGGAGGTTGTTGGTTTCCAAAAAACACTTTGTTTATGGAACTAGTTTACAAAGGGCCCCGGTTCTTTGCATTTGATGTAATGAACAATGCGTTAATGTTCAAATGGATTATTCCTATCATCTATCGCAGTAGTGGGGTTTTCATGTCGCATGTTAATATCCAGGTGGCATTCTCTTCCACACATAAATCATTTCCTCACCCCATTTAGGAAATTTCTAGTGTGCTTATTTTTGCAACTTTGGAAAGTGGGGTGCTGAAATATCATAACACCATTCGATTAATCTATCAGACCTATATAATTAAAGTCCAACTTACAATTATTATCCCCATGATACCACTGAGATTCTCTGATTTAAATTTTGACTTTGAGGCCATATTAGACAACTTCCTCATTACTCTCAATGTCACAGATCGTTAGCTAATTTCATAGTCTAGGTTTTAGCCCACCAAAGAAGCAGTCAACCATGAGATTAGGGTTACCAACAAAGCTAGAGGAATATCATACAAGCCTTTTTATGTTTTACTCGTACACTTTGATGGATTCTTCGAACTTTTTCATGAGGGAAAGGAAGTCCCTTTCCATCTTATGTCAAAGGGTGCAAGGAAAATATTTGTCAAAAAACATTTTCCATAAATCCTTTTATTCTAACACCTTGATTTCTTCCTAGGAATTTGTATTTTTGATTAATGTTCACCATTGATCATCTTCACCCTGAATATGATAAGCATCAATAGGTACCTTCTCATATTCAGAACATTGATGGATGGAGAATATATTCTAAATGGAGTTGATCCATTTTCCGATGATTTATGGATCAAGTTATCCATTATAAGTTGGAGGAATTTTTATCACGAATCTCTCGATTGAGTGCTATCATTTTTATGGGAGGGGGGGTGAACATTCATCTTAACCCATGTTTCTTTCCAAAACATGAGTTAACTAAGAGAGTATGGTGACAAATTTAGCGATTCCTTCTCCCATCAGATTAGGAATCTCATTAGAATAGTCATCACATTGACCATCACATCAATTTTTAGCTCGAATCCTCTTATTACTGGTCATTGGATTTAATAAAAGTAAAGTTATAGGTAACACTTATAGGGGAATCCAATGACAAAAAGGGATAACTTATAAATTACAATTATTTCCTTAACTTATCTATGTAATCCGTGATCTAATTCCCAACATATATTCTTAGTGGATTTTTTTTATTTCCCTTATTAATGGTTCATACAAATCATGTGAATTTATAAAATCATATCCCATAGGAGTGGCATAACCAAGAGTGCTGCAAGGCCCGTTTTCGTGCACCAGTTCCCATTCGATTCTAGTTCAAAGCGTTGTTTTTGAGTTTTACCCCTAGATACCTCTATACAAGAGCTACCTCTACCTGCTTGTATCTAGAAAGGTATGTATTTTCATGATAAAACACTTTCTAAATACTCACAAAAATTTAGGAATGTTTTTATTATACCCAGTCTTATCCCTAAGGATTTCACTTGGTTTTTCTAATCCTAATCCCATAAATAACTAAACCTATCAGCTGATACCAACTATAACAACATCGATCATTATTACACACTTAAACATGATTTATTACAAAAAAATGTACTTAAGAAAACTATATGGATCGAGAGATCTAGTGTCTTGGAAAATTATGAAAATTACATAAAAACATAGAACATAAAACACAACATCTTTATTGAAAAATCCTTTTACATGACCACGATATTCCTTCATACATAGCATTTCTTGGGATAACCTAAGGGTATGTATAAGAAAAAGGTGAGATATAAAGACCAGAAAATGAGTAAACAAAGAATAACATGAAATATATAGTACATGTTAGGAAATAATACTATTAATGGAGAACAATAGAAACATGATCAGAAAGCCATGATATAGCATGATTATCATAACATGGAAATATGGCAATAACATTTAACATGATAATTGTATGATCCAAGGGTCATTGCACCTAGAACATTAGTGAACCATCATTAAACATGAATTATCACGAGTAAACCATCATTTCACGTGACATATCTTGATACTAATAATTACCCAATGTGTTGGAGCACTATCAGAGCGCGCCCTTCATCATCATTTCATTTCATGCATAACTATGCCCCATAGATTAAACAAAATGGATTCTTTAAACAACATAATTTATTCCAAGATAAATGAATGTGGAATTAATAAATGAAACTATATAATAAATAATTAAAATTTTCATAATGTTGAATACCCTTTAAAAAGAAATAGTCATGTTATTCACTGCATAATGTATTTGGATTAGAGAATGGTGGTGTAATTTTGGGAGAATAATGACATGACATAAGAATTCAAAAAAATGGTTGAAGAGATAGAAAAAGGAATCTCATCATTTTTACATGATATTAAATATAGGGTTTCATAATTATACATTTCCCAACATATATAAGGGAATTTACATTCATAATATAAAATAAATTCATGAATGTAAATATGAAAAGAGAAATTACTTACGAAATTTTTGTATAGTAATAGGTGTACATGGGAGGCATTAATGGGAGACAAATAGGTGTATATTCATTAAAAAAAAATAAGGAGTTATGTATAGGGGATGTGGAAAATCAAAATGAAACATTTTTAATTGAAAAGAAAAGTGCATAACAACATAAAGAAATTTGGATAAAAATGAGAATGGAATAAATCCCTTACTTGGATGTGTGATCCCAAAGGGTTGGGAGATGCTTGAGAGGGGATTATGGGGAGCATGGTGCACTATGGGATGATTCTAGAGAGATAATGGTAGGGTTTGGTCAGACTCAAAATGGGCTGAGTGACGATGTATGAAAGATTGAGTGTGTTTATATAGGAAAGGAGAGAGAATTGTTTATTATTTAGGTTTTGGACACAACACATTACACTAATAAAAACCACAATCCATCACATGTTTTTTTTCCAATTCTATATCCAAATTGGAGTGGAAAAAAATATTTTATAATGAAAATGTTCGATCTTATAACAATATTAGGCTTTCTGATGTGGTGGTGAGACACACTCTCAGGAAATCATTTTAAAATATATAAATGTATTATAAGTCTTGGATGATCCATTATGGCTTTGTAAAATAAATCAAAAAAAAACAAAAATCAAATTATATTAATGTTAAAACCTAAATTAGGAGAATATCTCAATTACAGTATTTTATTACATAACCATTTGGTTATTATGATGTCATAAGACACATTATATATTTAAATGGTATTTAATTTTTACCCCATAATTAGACTGTATCAAAAAATTATGAAAAATCCACCGTTGGATAATTTTGACATCTAGATTCCAATTATATTATTCATTTTATCTAAATAATTTTATAAATATGTGAATTTTTTACTTTTAAAATAAAAAATGACATTTATTGAAAATTCATGGGGTTTGACAAAAATAGTTTTCAAACATTAATAAAAATTACAATTATATTATTAAAAATTATACAATCATTTGTATTTTAAAAAAATTAATTTAGTAATAATATTTTGGTAAAATATTATTCAATATACAAAACCATTTATTCATTAAAATATATTTATAATTGAATATTAACTAAAAATTGTACTTGTGCTTTATAAACTATTTTCAATGTAACAATAATAAAATGAATGTATGTTCATACTTCTATACCTAAATAATGCACATAATAATTATGCAAGGGTATTGTTTTATAAATCCATATAACACCCACATATAACCTCTGGGTAAGGTTTGCGATGGTGATAGACTCTTGGGTTGTCTCGGATAACATCGTTTGGGTTGTAATCTCTATCATCTTCCGCTTCTCCCAATGGATGTTCTGTCAATCATAACGTGTTGAATATTGTCTTGGGATTCATCATGAGTGAAGAACAATGATGCCACCTCCTTTATGAGCTCCAAAAAATGGTATTGGTGTGGATCAATTCCACTTGATGAGGATATCCCTACCATTTTATTTGTAATTTGGATTTGGTATTTCCCTATATTTAAACTAATCATGGGATCATTGTTCAACAGATATATTAGAATTGGAAAAAAAATCATAACTGTATTTTAAACTCCAAAACCATAAAACCATAGAAGTTCATATGTTTTATATAACCATTTTACATAATAATACATTTCATCAGATCAAGAGGAATTTTCCTTCTTAAATTTTTGGGTTGTTACAATTTGCTCCACTAAAAGTTGGTTGAATACCTTTAAAATTTTGACATTTTTCATGCCTATAAGCATGGAAAAGAATATTTAGTTTTTGATTCACTGAGTTGGAGGAATCAGAAACATGTAGTTCAGTGGGTCAGTAGCGAGCATCAGCTTATGGTTTTGTTCTCTGGGATTTACTTTGATTTGCGGGACAATCTGGGGATGAATTTTCTATCATCCTTAGTTGTGACCTCTACACATCTTGATAGAGTGAGGATGAGGAATATGAATGATTCTAAGGTCCCAATAGTTTGAGAAAGTGTTGTTGTTAAGGAACCTCCTCTAGGTTGTATAATAAAAGAGGATGAGATCCTACATGTATGTGGTAGTGTATGGGTTTTAGTAGACATGCTTGAGGAACCGATGGAGGATTTTCAAGCATTATCTGGTGAATTGAATCTGGGAATCATCAACATGTTTGGATATTTAAATAAAAAATATAGGTGGTAATGTATGAAAGATATATAGTTGTTCTTTTCATGATATGTCCCATATTTCTGTAAGTCAGGGCGGAACACCAGTGGAAATCTAAATATTTATAGTAGTTACCCATTCCTGATTGGAAATTAAATGATGTTATGATCGATTTCATGACATATTTACCAAAGGCCTCCTCAATTTAATGATTTCTTATGGGTTATTGTTTATAGGATCATGAGGGCTGGAAAATTCATGTCGATCAACGAAACCTTCTATCTAAAAGATCATGGAAGGTTGTATATCCATTAGATAACACATATTCATGGGGTCCTGCAAACTTTCATTTCAATTAGGGATGGCTAGTTTACATCTCTTCTTTTGAAAGGGAACCCTAGGGAGTTAAGTACATATGATATTTTAATCCCAATATCCCACCATCATTGTAAGAACCCAGATCTTCTTTTCTATTTTGTTTTTCTATTTTCGGGTGTTTTTGAGAAAAAAAGAGGAGTTTTTTTAAATTTTAGAAGTACACGTCATTTACTTATGTGTACATACTGTGAACTCTATTGTCGCATGTAGCCGTGTTCTAGCCATGTAATGGCTGAGCACACAACCATGTGTGGTGACCTGGAGACCGCCTAATGCGGTGACTGGTAAGGGAAGGTACACACAGTGTAATTCTAAAGTACATGCCTTATACTTTATTTATATTTCATTAAATGGACTGGGGTCACGTATAATTGGCAAAAGTATCTACTTCTTTGCCTACTTTGCTCGAGAGCATCCATATGGTGTTGATCTTCACTGATCCCCTGATCAAGAATCCGTTCTCTAAATTGAACTTCGTTGGTTGCATTCGAATCACATCAGTGATTTATCTCTTCTTCTAGAGATTTCGTTTTTTGATTTCTCTTATTTTTCAAGTTATCCTCAGTTGAACATTTTAGAAGTGTTTGTAGATCTACCACATTCTAGGTAGATAAAAGGGCCAATGCAGGGGTATATCAAATGTACGACATCTAGGTAGGTGGTTTTTTCCTTTACGTAGATAGTTTTCGAGTTATATGTGCAAAAGTGACCAAAACCTGTGTTTGAGGTATTGTGTGTTTCCAGTTTTATCCTTGTTAATTTCCTACAATGCCTGTATGCTTGAGTATAGGTAGATTGAATGTGAATAGGGTTAATGGCTATGATTTGGATGTGTTTTCCCATGAATTTTTTGTTATGACCGTTTGGTCTCGCTTAGCCAGTTAGGCTGCTGTGCTTTCCATTCCTAATGTTGATAGGATGGTGTGATCTTTTTATTTGACATGCTATTATGTTGTATAAAGTTTAGCCAAGTAGTTCTTGGGGTATAATTTGGCCGTTATAAATCTTTGTGCTCGATTGAATTACACAGGGCTATGGGAACATGGTGTAGTAGAACACAGGAGGAATGGACGCTGAGGGCTTCCCCAGAGTGTCTATTTTACTATTAAGATGCGAGACTATTGGGGGAATGAACGTAAGTGCATCCTAAGAGTGTCTATTGTTCCTCTAAGCAGGCCCCATGGGGAATTGGACTTTGAGTTCTACCTTAGAGATCCTTTTAGTTATCGATACGAGACTGTAGGGGGAATTGACGGTGAGTTCTTCCATAGAGAGTCTGTGTAAAAGCTAAACCAGAGTGGTTAGACTGTGTGCACATTATAGAGGGTTTCATGTACTTTTTTGGTTGAACCAGAGGTGTTAGGCAGTGAGTACTTCCTAAAGGGTTACCATTTTGAGATTATCTGCTTACTTGATATATGAAATTCAATGCACTGAAACTGTATGATTGTTTAATTTTTAGTACTTCTTTATTTACTGTTTCATTTTGATTATATCCTACCATATATATTCACTGACTATTAGGCACATATCTTTAGGATGTTTCCAACTGGGATTTAGTCTCACACTCTATTTGGCTCATGATTTTGGGCCTAAAAATATTATATTGCTGCAGGTATAGATAAGGGAAAGCTCCCTTCTAGTTCAGGTACTTGATTGTTGAGGAGCTGGAGATCATGGGACCAAGCTAAGCCTTGCAATTCTATTTGAGTTTATTTTATTATTTTTGAACGTTGGATATTTCATTATTCCATCATTGTGACTTGTTTAGATTCTTTCCTAGACATTTGTATCATGCATCAATTATATATATGTTCTACAATTTTTTTTATTACTTTCGCTGTTTAAATATTTCATGTTTTATATCATCCGCTATTGCTCTCTGTTTTACTTCTTCTTTGTTACTATGCCAATGATGGAATTGATTCCCTACTATCACACAAAAGGCCTTAGCTGCTAGTCGGAAGCCTCTAGCATATGGGGAAATGTGCTTGAGGCCATGGGACTAACCGGGTATGGGGCACCTCTGGACGACATCCAGAACCGGGACATTATAAAGTGGTATCAAAGGGTTTCTACTCTTTTGGACATACTGTTTGGATCCTATATCCAGGGATAGGGAGGAATAGGTACATGGTAATAATCTGTTCCAGGGAGTAGGTAACCCATGTATAGGGAAAATTCAATCAACCTCGTTTATTCCAATTTTTTTGGTTTTGAAATTTTATGGTTGATTTGATTTCACCATTGGGTGATTCACATGTTTTTGGATATTATCGTTGATGTTATTGTGGTTCTATTTCTATTTCAACCCAATGAGATGAGGTTATTCCATCTCATGCATCATATTTTCACTTGTTAGAAATCACATGTCATGCATTCTTGCCATGCAATTTAGGTTGCATTAGTGATTGCATGTTGTTGTGATAGATTTTGTGAAAGATATTCATGCTCTTGTGATAGATTCCTTGATAAAATACATGCTATTTGATAGGGTATTGATTTGTGTAATGACTTGGATTTATTGGACACCAATCTTTGGATCTTGAGGTGTTATAGGCCCTCATGGACTGGAATTTTCTAGATCAATGCCTTTTTTCCTTGTTTATGACATGTATAAGATGCCAAGGTTTGATTAAGAGAATGTATGGGCCCTCAAGGATTAGATTTTGGTACCTTAATATTACTTTTAGTGTTTTATGGGTTTTGTAATAGTTTCAACGGCTTAATGTCAGGAAAAACACGGTATACACGGCTTATAATGTTGGAAACCCAATCCATGTGTCCTTATATTGAGAAATGAGCTATTTTTTATTAAGTACATGTCGTGTACTGTATGTATATGTCATGTAGTCTTTAACCATGTTATTGACTGTGTGGGCAGAAACACGGGGTTGGAAAATCTTAGTAGAACACGCCGTGTGCCATATGTACACACTGTGTGGTGTAGACCATGTGTCCACCCGTGTGACTAATCAAAAAGATGGATAAATCTAAGCTTACACATGCCATGTTAAGTTAGAACACATCGTGTAGCGTACTCTGAGTATTCGACAGTCTATCAAACAACACGGGTCAGCTAAATCCATCAAGTACAAACAGTTTCCATCTAGAACATGCCGTGTAGAGTGACCCATGTAACTGGAAGTGTAGAGAACAATATGGGTCAGTGTAGTTCGTCTAGTACAATATGTTTCTGGCAGTAACATGTTGTGTAGTCTTGTTTTTGGATAATCGTGTGGCTTATCCGTGTAGAAAAACTCGGGAAGGGGAAGAAGATTCAAATACACGCCGTGTTTTAGGACTACACGTCGTGTGTATGGGGTGTTACACAACTTGATTTGGTAGAAGTACACGCCCATGTGGAGGCATAAGGTAACATGCCATGTAAACAATATACCCACCGTGTATCCATGTTTTGATAAACATGAATGCTTTCTTTATCATTCTCCCTTCTTACACGTCTAGTTTTCTTTACATGATAATCTTGATATAAGTTGTGCACTTGAGATTGCATAGTCATGCCACTGAGATGTCCTTCGGTTGTCCGCCAGTTATAGGGCAGTGATCAGACATCAGATTTGGCTGATCAGAGACTACCAGTAGATCCTCTAGTTGTTCCAGTATTGGCACCGACTTTCATTCGGGACCTAGGTGCCGAAACACAGTTCTGAGCGGTCTTTATGAGGTTTATGTAGACCTTACGAAGAGTACCACATCCTACCTCCTCTATGGAAGAACTGACTAGTTATTTCCCATCCAGGATGTTTTCGATTGATATCTCCAGAGGGAGATTTTAACATCACAATAGGGTGGGTCGTTTCTTCATAAGGGCAAATGGGATGTCCAGTAAAGTAGAGCGGGACCTGAGCATAATGGGTTGGGGGGGGGGTTACAACCCATATTTCTAGTATGTATATGTATGACCAGGGGACTTCACATATGGACTTTCCTCTAGTGATGGATCGTTACCGGGAAGTCCTCCCATATGACTTTTTAGGTTTTCCTCCAAAGAGAGAGGTGGACTTTTCTATCTAGCTTGTGCCAGGTGCGGCATCGTTGTCCATTCCTTCTCATAATATGGCTAAACCAGAGTTTTTGTATCTCAAGATGAAGTTGGAGGAGTTGCAGGCAAAGGGTTTCATCTGACCAAGTACTTCTCCTTGGGGTTCTCTTATCTTGATTGCAAAGAAGGTGGATGGTTCCCTCATTTTTTGTGTGGATTTTTCAAAGTTTATACTGTTTACCTTCAAGAATAGATATCACTAGACGAGGATTGGTGATCTCTTTGATCAGCTTTGTGGAGCCCCTGTGTTCTAGAAGATTGACTTGAGATCTGGTTACTATAAATTGTGCATTAGACCATCAGATATACCTCTTAAATCATTTCTGAGTAGGTATGGTATTTACGAGTATGTGGTTATGCCATTCAGTCTCATGAAAGCTCATACAGTCTTCGTGGCTCTGATGAACGGAGTGTTCCATCCGTACTTGTATTCTTTCATGTTAGTCTTCAGGGACGATATATTGGTGTACTATCATGCTTGCCAATACCATGTCACCCATATTGAGATTGTCTTGTGTACTCTAAGAGAGTATCAGTTATATTATATGCTCTCAGAATTCCACTTTTGGATAGACCAAATTCACTTCATAGGTCATGTTATCTTAGAGACTTAAGTATTAGTAGACCCAAATAATGTGATAGTAATAGTTTCCTGGGAGCATTCGAAAAATGTTTTTCAGGTACAATGTTTTCTAGGGAAGGATGTTTACTACAGACATTTCATACAGAAGTTTCATGCTTAATAGTGCTAATAACATGCCTCACAAAGATGGGTGTGAAGTACATATGGTCATATTCTTGTGAGTCAACCTTTTAGGAGCTGAAAGGGAGGTTGAATTCTGCATCGACACTAATATTACCAGAGATGGGAAAGATCTATACTATGTACTACGATTCATCACGTATCGGGCTTGGAGGAGTACTTATGTAGGGGGAAGGAGTTATTTTTTACAGGTCTCGGCAATTGAAGCCACATGAGAGGAACTACTCGATGCATGATCTCAAGATGGCTGCAGTAGTTCATGCTTTACACTTTTTGAGACACTACCTGTTAGGAGAGCATTTTGTGGTTTTCACCGACCATAAAAAGTCACAAGTATATCTTCACTCATCATGACCTGAATATGAAACAATGAAGGTGGGTTGAGTACTTTCAGTATTTTGACTTTGAGATTTCCTACAAACCTGGGAAAGGCTACGCAGTGGCTGATGCATTGAGAAGAAAGACATTGGTACCAGTAGTTTAGGAGGACAACAGTGAGTGGATTCTTATTGCTCTATTCTCTGAGATGCATTTGTAGTTGCATGATAGACAAGGGCAGACATTTATTTCTTCAATAGTTATTTCCTCTATGCTACATGATCGAGTTCGAATAAGGCAGTTATCAGATTCTGGAGGCCTAGTCCTATGGGAATGTGTGAGGGGAGAGAACCCCAAGTCTAGATCGACCATATGTGAGGACAATATCATGCATTTTCAGGGGTGCGTGTGGGTATTAGTAGATATACGGGAGGAGATGATATGAGACTTTCATTCCTTATTTTGGGGAGTTCATCCTGGTGTCACGAAGATGTATCATGATCTACACCATTAGTATTGGTGTCCATGTATGAAGATAGATGTTGCTGGGTTTGTCATGAGATGTTCCACCTATCAGCAGGTGAATGTGGGGAATCAACGACCAGCAGGGCTTTTGCAGCAGCTGCCTATTCCCGAGTGGAAATATAATGATGTTGCGATGGAATTCGTGATAGGTTTTTTGAGTTCACATCAATGGAATGATACATTTTGGGTTGTCGTTGATAGGATCATGAAGGTTGCACACTTTTTACGATTAAGGAGGATTTCAATGTTGATGAGTTGGGAAAGATGCACATCCGAGATATTGTACGTCTATATGGGGTTCCACACACCATTGTTTCAGACTGTGATGCTTGTTTTACTTCTCGGGTCTCATAGGGACTTCTGAGGGCTTTGGGTACACAGGTACATCAGATTACAACTTATGATCCCCAGGAAGATGGCATGTTCAAGCGTACGTTTCAGGTTCTTGAGGACATGTTTCGAGAATTCATGCTATATTTTGGAGGATCGTGGGACAAGCACATAAATCTTGTAGAGATTACCTAAAAAACATTTTTCAAGAAACTATTTAGATGAAAACTTATGATTCTTTGGACGGTAGGCCATTCCCTTCACCCTTTTGCTAACTGGAGACAGGCGAGGAAGCTATATTGGGACCTCATCTTGTCTAGGAGACAACAGTGCAGAAAAAATTGATCCAGAAGAGGATGGATACTGCATAGTCTCTACAGAAGTCCAATGATGATCGACAGAGATCACCTCTGGAGTTCGAGGCCGTAGAATAGGTTTTCCTACTTATCACAATGAGGTTGGGACATAGGAGGATTATGAGGCAGTGTAAGCTTTCACTGAGGTACGTCGAGCCATTTGAGGTGCTGGAGAGAGTTGTGTCGGTTGCATATTGGTTGCATTTACCTTATAGGTACTGGGATATGTGTGTGTTTTTTCACGTTTCACAGCTTCAACGTTACTTCTCAGACATGTTTCATGCTTTTCAACCTGTAGAGGTTCAGTTAGAGGTGGGAACCATATTCGAGGAGCATCCTTTCCTGGTTTTAGATCGAAGTGTGAAGGTTATCTATGGGTGGTCTGTTCTTCTTGTATGAGTTCTATGACAGCATGGGCGAGTACAGGATGCGACCTGAGGGAGTGAGGTAGATGTACGATCATACTGGCCTGATCTTTTCAAGGAATCTTCTTCCACACTGCATTGCTAGGGAAATTCTGGGAAGAATTTTTTTAAGGTGGGATGTTTATAAGAAACATGATCTTCTTTTCTGGTATGTTTTTCTCTTTTATAGTGTTTTTTAGAAAAATATGAGTTTCTAATTTTTTTAAGTACATGTTGTGTACTTATATGTACATTTCGTGTACTCTTTTGCTGCATAGAGTTGTGTGCTAGCCGTGTAATGGCTGAGCACACAGCTGTGTGTGGTGACCTGGAGACAGCCTAATGCGGGGGCCATTAAGGGAAAATACATGCCATGTAATTCTAATGTACACTCTATGTACATCCTTTTTATATCATTAAATGAACCTAGGACGCGTTTAATTTGAAAAAGTATCTTCTTCTTAGCCTTATTCGTTCGAGAGCATCTGTACGACACATATATTCATGGATCCCCTGATCGTGCATCCATTCTCTGAATCAAACTCTGTCGATTGCATTATAATCACATCAGTGACTTCTCTCTTCTTCTAGTGTTTTGTTTCTTAATTTTCCTTCATTATCACGTTATCCTCAGTTGAATATTTTAGAAGCTTTTGTAGATCTTCCACATTCTTGGATGATCCAAGGGCCGAAGCCAGGGTATATCGATTGTATGATTCCAAGGTAGGTGGTTTGTGCCTCTTCGTAGATAGTCTTTGATTTATATGTGCAAAAGTTCCCAATAGCCTTGTTCATGGTATTGAGTATTTACAATTTTAGCCTTATTAATTTCCTGATATGCATGTATGCTTGAGTAGTAGCCAATTGAATGTGAATATGGTTAATTTATATGAAATGGAAGTTTATTCCCATGCATGTTTTTTATGACCATTTCATCTCTCTCAGCCTATTAGGCTACTGTGCTTTTCATTCCAAGTACTGATAGGATGGAGTGATGTTATTATCTGACATGTTGTTATGATATAGACTATTTATCCAAGTAGATATTGGGGTATTCATTGTCCATTATATATTTCTATGCTCAATTGACTTACATGGGGCTTTGGGAACTTGATTTTGTTGACCATCGGGGGAATGGATGCTGAGGGCTTCCCCAGAGTGTCTGTTTTACTGTTATGATGCGAGACCATAGGGGGACTGGATGTAAGTGCTTCCTCAAAGTGTCTGTAGTTCCTCAATGTGGTCCACATGGGGAATTGGACATTGAGTGCTTCCCTAGATATCCTTTTAATTACTGATAAGATACTATAGACGAATTAACAGTGAGTTCTTCCTCAAAGAGTCAGTGAAAAAGATGAACTGCAGGGGTTAGACTGTGTGTATTTTCCAGAGGGTTTCTTGTACTTGTATTGTTGAACCAGAGGGGTTAGGCTATGAGTAATTTCCGATGGTTTACCTATTTTTGACTATCTTCTTACTTGATATATGAAATTAAATGCATTGAAACTGTATGATTGATTACTTTTGAGTACTTCCGGGTTTACTGCATCCTTTTGATTATAGCGTGCCATATATATTCACTGACTATTTGGCACTGATCATTGGGTGGATACCTACTGGTATATAGTCTCACACCCTCTTCGGTTCATGATTTTGAGCTTAAACATATTATATTGCTGCAGGTATAGATAAGGTCAAGCACCATTCTACTTCAAGTACTTGATTGTAGAGGAGATGGAGAGCATGGGACAAAGCTGAGGCTTGCAATGCTGTTAGAGTATATCTGTTTTCATTTTTACATTGGATAATTCTGTATTCTAGAATTTTGACTTGTTTGGATGCTTTCCAAGTCATTTGTATTATGAATAAATTATATATATGTTCTCCAGTAGTTCATTATATCTGTTGTTTAGTTATTTCATGTTGTACTACTTCCACTATTTCTATCTGTATTACTTTTGTTGTGTTACTCTACTAATGAAGTCATATTTTCCTTACTCTCACACCCAAGACTCTCGTAGCTAGTTAGAAGCCTCTGTCATTTAGGGAAATGCTCTTGATCCCATGTGACCAACTGGGTACGGGGCACCTCTGGGTGGATTCTAGAACCAATATGTTACACTCAGACTAATGGCTTGATAGAGTACAAAATATAGGTGCTTATGACCCTATTTCGAGAAAGATTCTTATATATTGGGGGATCTTGGGAGAAGAAAATACCCTTTGTTTAATTAGCCTAAAACAATATCCTTTCGAGTAATATTCATATAAAGCCTTATGATTCATTATAAGGTAGTCCAGGATGATCACCCCAATGTATGTTAGAGTTAGGTGAGGCAGCTATTCATGGATATCCTCTAATTTTGGAGACCACATATTAGGTTATTTATTTTAGAATTAGATTTCTAATGAAAAATATTATCAGAAAACATATTTTGATCGCTAAAGATGGCCTATAGAGTTCGAGTTCAGTGATTGGTACATTATACATGTTTAATAGAGGAAGAAAAATAGGAGAATTAAAATATAGGGTATACATTCACCATGATATCTTTAGTCATTCAAGATTCAATAGAGAGTCGGGAAGGTAGAATATTGGTTCCAGTTACCCATAGGTAGCATACCATGCAATACATCAACCCTATATCACATCTATAATACTATCATCCCATCCCATCCATGACTTTTAGCCTAAGGATGTTGAGTAATAGTTAGATCTGTCATTTAAGGAATGCCCAATACATATTGTGGATTATAAAATGAATTTTATCTGACATCTGTAAATTCCTCTTGTATGGGTGATATGGAAGCATGGTCTTGAAAATGATGATACCTTGTAGAGGGATACCGAAGTGTGAGAATAATGTCTGAAGTTGTTCTCAGAAAATCTTAACCTCCCTTGAGAGCGAAATTTGGGGGATAATTAATTTTAGAGGTAATGTTTGTAAGAAAAGTGTTATTTCTCGACATATAGATACTTTACATTATATCAATTTTTATTTTTAAATATTAAACCTATCCTAGTTTGTATTCCCATCATTTTTTTGGATGTTTCTAGAGAGTCTGGGGATGGTTCATAACTTGGAACCCAACTTTTGGATTTTAAAAAGTCATGTTGCATAGTTAGTATAATCTATTCATTTTAGGATAAATGATTATTTATAATCATGAATAAATTGATAGTGATATTGAGGAGCTTTCATGGTTTTATAAACTGTGTGATTTTAGTAACACATAAATGTAGAAAAGTCTGCAATTTTGTCAGTGGGTTGAGACACATGTTGTGAATGGTTATTCAAATCACACGTGCTGACCATACAGGGTGCCCCTATCCTATATAAAAGGTTGAATGTTTTGAACTCAATTTTTCCAACCACATGACCCTATGATTTTGGTGAATTTATGAATATTCCATTAATTAAATGATATTTCTATCCTAATTTTCATATTGTTCTCCCACATTGGAAAGTCAATATTTTTTGAACTTATTGGACACCTTATGTATGAATTGAAGGATATTCTCTATCTGAGTAATGAATCAAGAACTAGTGGGATAGTTAGATCTATGTATGAAAGATCTAAATTCATTTTGATTCATTCTTCATTTTTATTCATATCTGATTCTCTATTTTTCAAATTCCATGTTTTGGACCCGACGAAAAAGTGTTGAAATTTAAATTTCTATGTTAGGTGGGTAGGTTATTATAAAAATTTAGCATTGTAACCTTTTTCTCTCTATGAGTTTTCACTTTGTGTTCTATTTTTTTATTTTAAATAAATAAGTTAAAATAATTAAATTAAAGTTAAAATGGAAAATAAGTGAAACGTAAATTTAATAGGAAAATAATAAAAATTATGTTTGTTAATAATAGTAAAAATAATATAATTATTATTATGATTCTTATTAATAAAAATATTATTATTACAATATTAAATATTATATTTATTTGAGATTTTAATTTTTTTAGTGTGAAAGTAATAGAGGGAAAGAGAGGGAGAGGTACACAAGCCATGCTAGTGTGCAACCCCCAGGTTCTCCCTAGAGTGTGCATGAAGCCCCATCTGACTCCCTCCAAGGCATTGCAATTAATCTCCCCTAGAATCCTCGGTGAGGTTTATTACTCCATGAGGAAGGACCTCTTGATCAGCGACCCTCTTGGTCGCATTTTACAGTAGGTTCACACCACCCAGTGGTGCGTGTCCCCCTCCCATCTGGATCTCACTTGTTCATCATGTTTTCTACCAATTTCTTCATGTTGCTCCAAAATTTAATTGAGGTATAGTCTTTAGACCCCTTTTTATTCATTACTTTTGTGATTTGATTCACTTTTGGCACCTAATTTTGATTCTACTGAAACACTAAGGATGGGATATATCTGATTATTGTGATCTTCCTTAAATATTGTATGCAATTGACGTATCTGGACACATTGGTCCATTTTTCAGCGTCCACCACCATGGGTGATGCTGATGGAGTCATTTTTCTATGACTCAAATATTTCAGGTAAGGTTTATACACTGCTGTTTAGTTTCCCATCATCCAATTCAGGGTCTTACATGGTATATGCATCCCAAGTTTTTATCTATTCACGTGTTGGTCTTTGTCGAGCTGATTTTGGGTTCTTTTTCTGATAAATTAATTTTTTTCAATGTAGAGGCTACACACACACATATATATATAAATACATTTGCATATTATTTAAGACTAGTTAAGTTTGGTTGTTGTCTCTTATATCAAGGGGATTAGAATTAAACCGGTTCCACCCTAAGGTAGGGTCCATCACCTAGCCTATTTTTTTCAAGAATGCTTTTAATTGAAATTAGTTATATATCAATTCATCTTGTGGATATTTAATTTGATTTTATGAATAAAATTTTTAAAGAGGAAAAATAAATTGATTGATAAAAATCATGGTTTTATAATAATTCCTATCTCTTGAGGTGCTCTCCCTTTAATCTAAAAATGTAGTGACATACTTTGATGCTTTATTTCCTTGAGGCATTGGTGTATTTTATTGTTTGAGATATAAATGGTTAAATTTTTTTATTATACTATTCTTTATTAGTTACTTGTAAATAATAATTATTTTTTAAAAAATAATAGATAATCCCAGACCCATCCTAAGTATGTGGCTCAACATGTAACTAGGACTTCTAGTTTAGGGAATCTATTATCTTACCTTC
This sequence comes from Viscum album, assembly GCA_963277665.1. Classification (NCBI taxonomy): domain Eukaryota; kingdom Viridiplantae; phylum Streptophyta; class Magnoliopsida; order Santalales; family Viscaceae; genus Viscum; species Viscum album. The sequence continues at coordinate 359,620,687 of OY728162.1, forward strand.
ATCACTTATGTCATGTAGCATCATTGCACAGCTCGCTGTACCCTTCCAGTGATGAATTTTTGTCACTTATTTTTTTTATTTCTTAAACTGATCCCATTATGTTATTTTCTTATGGAAAAACCCATTCGGTGTGTTCACCTTGCCTCTTGGCTATCCCTTGGGAGCACCCTACCTAAATTTCCTTGTTGCCTTTTGATTTTAGTTATAAACATAATGTTGGTTTGAATTGAATGCCCTCTATGAAAAAACCTTTTTATACTATAACTTATTTTGTTATTAATAACCTATAGTTGATGCTTAACAAAGAAATACATTTTTGTTTACATTTTGTCCCTCATTAAAGTTCCAATTTTTGATACTTATTTTTAGTGGTTTGACCTACTTTATAAACATGTTTTCTTGAGACTTTAAAGTGAAAATATTGTCTTATAATTGTTATGAGATTACTATATGCTAATTTATTTATGCCATGTTGATGGGTTGAATTATTTTATATGAGAGATTTACAAGCATTGGCTCATGGTGCATAATTTATTATCATGACTTATATATATGCTTTCAATGTGATATATGTAATGAGATTCTCCTTAAATTTTTTTTGGATATTACTATTGGGATTAATTAATCAGGAAGCATGTGGGATTTAGTTTCTTAATTGATTTTTCCAATAATAAATTCATTACCTTTTGATTCTGTTGTTTGAAAATTAATTTTATTCGGGATGGAGAGACAATGTGGGTTCAATATAAATGACTACACAATGACTCTCTATTCCCAACCGATTACACATTATGAGAGGGAGATGATGTTTCAGGCTTTTCAAGATGAGTGTTTCCTTGGGATTTTAAAATAATGAAGAGTGATACTGGTTCCAAAAGGGACATTCAAGGATGAAATTATTAAAAAAGAGAATACGCCATTTCATGGGTGATACATGACACCTTATGTGGGATACTAAGATAGACTCATGATATAGCCCGAGCTCAAGCGATACATTGTCATTCATAATATTTCCTTGGATGTGCTCAGTGGTATTAGATTAATTCATGGATGTACCATAGAGATACCTTCGATATGTGATCAGACTCCAACTCTACATCTTGAACATAATAATAATAATAATGCGTGGAAAGTGATTATTTATGAAGCCTTTGTTTCCCCTTTTGAACCGTGATATCTTTCGGATATCTTATGACACTCTTTGTTAATACATAAATTAGACTCAATGTTTAAGAACATGCTTTGGGGTATGTTTTTTTCCTGACATCTGTTTTCTATCCTTCTATATATATACATCTTTCTAATTATAGGTTCTAATTTTAAATTCCTAGCTTATGGTGAAAAAGGATTTAATGGAGGGGTGTAATTTTTAGAACCCTGTCAATGTTTCTATTTTACATATTTTATCAGTCACCATTTTATTTTTATAGAACACTAATTAATTTACCTTTAATTTCCATGACTGGGGTAGAAATTGGTGGTTCTTGCCTACTTTCATTTATATACCATGCCCTACTCAGAATGACATTTCACTAATGTACTTGAGTACACACTTCTTGATCGTTGGAAAGCATACAATGTTTGATTTCTTATGTTGTGATATCTATATCTAGTAAATAGGTGCAAGGGACCGAGATGGTGCTTGGGATGCTCATGGAGATCATCCGGTGGGGATTAGGTGTCCTTTCCTTTTAGTTGTTATGTGTTGACAATCATGTCGCATTGTTTTATGAGTTGTACACCATAAAAATGGAATACATTCATCTATTGTATAATTTTATATTGTCCACTTATATAAAATTGTTAAATTTAGTTTTCCACTACTTTTTCAATTAATTATTTACTACTTCTTCTATTATCTTTTTCTTTTACCCTTTAGACTACAGTGTAACATTGATTTCTAATGGAATATTCTCCCTACAGACACGCACTAGGCCATTAATTCTAGTCAGTAGCCTCTAGAATTCGGGAAGATGTGATTGAGGTCATGTGACACATCGGTCCAGCCACCGTCTAATAGGTGAGTCACATCTGAACATTTCCAAGTGGCATCATTTGTGGGTTTTTCCATTGTATTACTGTTTTGGGTTGGTAGATATGAGACTAGAAACCTATCAGCACTTGGATAATAGATGTTCCTGAACATATCACCCCACATATGGGAAATGAACAAGTGGCTAGGGCTAGGAATTGATGTTCATGCTTTTCGATATTACAATTTATATGATTTCACCTCAAGTGATTGGTGTAATTTCTACTGCTTATGATTTATGGAATTTATGTTAATTTACCCTTTTCCCAGTTCAGTGAGGAAGAAACATAGCATGTATAAAACTTGGATCATAGAAATTTACATTCCATGCATAGTCACATGTCTTGTAGTTGCATTTTAGGTTTCATGCTGATAAGATTGAGTGCATTTAATTCCATTCCATGAACAATATTTATTTATCAGGATTGTTTAGATAACATGATTCAGTGATATATATATCTTGATAACCTTTTTAAATGTTTTCTTTTTATTATCATATTTTTCTATATCATTATTTTTATCCTATTATCATTCCATTGTGGTTAAAATGTCAGGATTCGGTGATTACATCATATTTCTTTCTATTAGATGCTTATAGTGACATGCTCTCTAGTTTAATTTGTGATCGTTTCTTTTGCTAAAATTTATTGGTTTAAATTAAAATAGATCCAAATGGCAATTATAAAATTTATAATAGATTTTTGGATTGGTAGATGGCTACCGATATGACTGGATTATTGAACACATTCTTGTTGTAATATGAAATGGTTTAAAATTTAATCAGATTTGAAATAATACCGATAGTGGTGAAACTATTTTCTTTCTAATAATATTTTAATCCTCTTATTGTACTCTTCATTATGTGACAAGCATTTACCCTATCTTTCTTCCGTCCTTGATGAACTAAGAGTGTGTCTCTCTAATTTCTTGCTAAGGGAATAATGTATTTTGGGCTTGTTTGGGTGGTTTTCTCAGTGTTGCATGCTAAATGTGTTCTTCTTATCGGGGCTTGGATAGTATTCAAAGATAGTTTTATTTCTATGTAGGAATTATTTGGATGAACTATTGTACCCTAGTGGGTTCTTCAAACATGTCCATTAGGTGGATGTCACTTTGGACTCAATCAACAACCTGTTCTGGACATTGTGACATTGTACCAACATCGCACTCATAAACATGGAGTATGAACTACCTTAAATTAGTTTATTTCACTCTAGTTTTTCTAATATGAGTTTACCCTAGGCATTTTGTTACACTCAGTGATTCCTAAATCATGGAATGTCACTAGAAGTCAGGTATTGATTTCAGTGGATGTGTTCATGGTGAAGGTGAGATACCATAGAAGAAGTAATCACAGTTCAGTACATAAAACCTCGACCTACTATGACAAGAATCTTCATGAATGGTTGGTCATAGTGGCTAGACTAGATTTATGTCTTGTTCAGTGCAGTGGTTAGTGGTGGACCGTTTCTAACATGTCATCATATGTGATTAGTGTGGTTTGTGTCGACCAAGGATTTTCATAAAAAGCTGGCTGGAGTTACCCATTTTGTAAATCATGCGAGAAGCAACACTACATTGCTTATGGGCATTCCTTGTAGGAAATTCCAATGTTTTAAGGCGTCTTGGCTCAAAATTTACCTCTTTTAATGTTAAAACATATATTGGGAAGTATCATTGGCTAGATATTAATGAGATGACAACATGGTCATGTCTCTAGCTAAAAAGGGCATGGATAGGTATCGTCAAAGTGTTTTAGTTGGAAATGTGAATTTGATTAGATCTTAATGGAATATGTGTTTCTTGCCTAAAATATTCTAGAAGGTGTATTATGAATTCAAATTCACAATGAAGCTTTCTATGGATGTTTTTCAGAACCCTCATAAGTCGGGTGACATCAAAATTGTTCCCGAATTCATCTTGGGGACGATAAGTTCTAATGTGGGAAGGTTGTAACGTTTTGTGTTTTTGAATAGATGGAAAAGCGATAAAATCTAAATTTCTCTGTTTGGTGGGCATGATGTTTTAGAAATTGACTATCTTAACATTTTTCTCCTTTAGAGTTTACATTTTGAAGTGTGTCATTTTTAAATTAAAGAAGTTAAATAATTATATTAATGTTAAAATTGAAAATAAATTAAATTTTAAGGAAATGGGGAATAATAATAATTATTTTTTTAATAATAGTAATAATAATAATAAAATTATTATAATGATGGTTACTATAAATATTACTATTATTATTACTATGAAAATTATAATATTAATTTGGTTTTTTAATTTGAGTTGAGGGAGAATTGAATAGAGTAAAAGAGCGGGAGAGGCGCACAAGCCATGCTAGCGCATGACCCCCCTCAGGTTCTCATTATAGCATGAAAGACGCACCTTCCAACTCCCTCTATTTTTGAGCCATCCCTCTCCCTCAATACCCTAGGTGAGGCGTCTTTCTCCCCGTGGTCGGACCTCTCAGTCAGTAACCCTATTGATCATATTTTATAGTAGGCGCGCACCATTCGGTGGTTCCCAAACCCCCTTCCCCAGATCTCCACTATTATTCACATTTTTCTCTGGATTTAGTTGGGATTCTCTAACAATTCGTCGGCGTATATTTGACACCAGGTTTGGATGCGTCTGAAAACTTAAGGTTGGGCTAATATATGATTGGTGTGTTATTTATTCTATTGGGTTTTCAATTGATGTATCAGGACCCGTTGGTCCATGTTCTAGCATCTTCCTACAAGGGAGTGGTCGATGGACTCGTTTCACTATTCCACCAATGTTTCAGGTAAGGTTTACACACCACTATTTAATTTCGCAACATCCAATTTATGGTCATAAGAGATATATGTGTCTGTAGTTTTTATCTAGTCCTACATTGGTTTTTCCGATTTGATTTTGTGTTTATTTTTATAATATACTGATTTTTTTCAATGTATATGGTGGACACACATATACATATATATAGGTGTTCTCTTAAGATTGAGGACTAGTGGTGTTTGGTTGTTTTCTCTTTTATCACAGTGATATGTATTAAATCATTTTATCCCCATGTCAGGGTCCCTCTCCTAGCCTCATTATTTTAAGAATGTTATAAATTGAAATCTAATACTTATAAAGTCAGCTTGTCTCTTTTGTCAAGGATCTATGTATTAAATCGTTTTCACCCTAAGGTAGGGTCCCTCTTCTAGCCTCTTATTGTTTGAGATATAAATTGTTAAAAGATGTGCATATACTTTTCCATTATTGGTTATTTTTAAAATGCGTCACTTCTTTAAAAAATAATAGATGATCTAAGAATCCTTCTATGTATGTGGCTCATAATGTAATTAGGACTTCTGGTGTAAGTAATCTATCATCTTCCATTTGTTGCCTATGTCATTTAAAGACTTTTTGTAGCTTACTGTAACCTTCTGGAGACGCCTTCTTATCACTTATTAAATTTTCCATTTTTTTCAATCATGCCTATTATGGCCATGGATTATGGTTAAACCCACTTGGGGTGTTATCCTTTCCTCTTGGACACCCATTTGGGTCTGCCCCCAAAACTAAACAAATTTCCTTGTACATTAAGTTATAAACATAAAGTTGTTTGGAATTGAATTCCCCACTTGAACAAACATGTTACAATATACCTTTTAATTTTATTCATAGCCTATTTTGAGGAAGGTTAATGAAATATGATATTATTTACATTTTCTATCTCATGAAAGTTCCAAATTCTAATAACATGTTTTCATGGTTTGACCATCTTTGTAAACTATTTCACTTGGGGTTATAAACTGATAATATTGCCTTGGAATTGTTATGTGCTTAGTTTGTGCTAAATGCTTTATTTTGTGTTGAGGGATTGAATTTTTTTACTTGATAGCTTGACTAGATTGTGGCTCATTGTTCCTATTTGATTATCATGATTTGTGTATATGATTTCAATGTGATATATGTAATGAGATTTTCCATGAAATATGTTTTGGGTATATCTTTTGGGTCTAATTAATCAGGAAGAATTTGGAATTTAGTTTCATAATTTTTTTGTTGAAATTATAAATGCAATAACCTAGGATGCCTACTGTTTGATAACTAATTAAATTCAGGGCTGTGAGACAACTTGGTTTCCAAATTAAAGACTACACATGGACTCTTTATTCATAATCGGTTACACATTACACTAGAGAGACGCTATCTTAGGCTTCTCCAGATAAGGGTTTCTCTCAGTTTCTAAAATACTCATGAGTGATACAGGCTCCAAAAGGTACATTCAAGGTTGGAACCATTGGAAAAGTTTTTATGCCATGCCTTGGGTGATACTTGGCCCCTTAAGTGAGACACTTGGATAGACTCATGATAATGCCATGCCTCGAGCGATACATGGTCACCTGGAATATTTCCTTGGACAGGCTCAGAGGTATTGAATTAATAAAAGGATGTACCATATCAATACCTTCAGGATTGGCTCAGACTATAACTCTAAAACTAGATCATAATAATAATTATTATGTGTGGAAAGTGTTTATTTATGAAGATTTTTTCCATTGTGGATTCTGATACATTTCTGATGTCCCCTGACACTCATTGTTTACATATAAATTAGACCCAACATAAATTTAAATGATTTGGGGTATGTTTCTTTTTTTTCTTCCATCTGTTTTATAGACTTTTATACATATATACATCTTTCTTATTACAGGTTCTCTTTTCAGATTATCAGCATATATAGATGAAAGAGGTATGGGAAGGGAGTCCGTTTAGGAACCCGTACCAAGAAGTAATCTTACATTTTTTATCACTCACCATTTATATTATATGGTGAAATTATTAATTTACCTTGCATTTTCAAGATTGGGTTAGACACTGATGGTTCCGTCCTACTGAGATTTATATCTCACACCCTACACTAGCCTCCATTGCACAGGGGTACCAGAGTAGACCCTTCATGTTCATCAGACTGAAGTCCATGTTTCATTGTTTATAATGTTCTTTTTGCACCTAGGTGATAGGAAAGAGTGACTGAGTTGGAGCTCAAGAAGCTCATAGAGATCGCCTATGGGACTTTGGTGTCCTTTACTTTTTATTTATCTATGTTTTCAAGCATGTGGTCTTGTTTACTAAGTTGTACATCATCATAATGACATAAATTTATCTATTGTATAATTTAAAGTTGTCCACATCGATAAAATTGTTATATATTGTGTTCTACTACATTGTCAATTATTTATTTACTTCTTACACTATTGAATTTTACTTTTACTCTTTTATATTTCTATGAAACTCTAATCTATGCGGGTATAGTCTCCCCTCAAACACACCCTAGGTCCTCACTAGTTTTTGGCATCCTATGGTGTTCAGGAAGATGGGAATGAGGTCATGTGACCCCCTGGTACGGTCACCATCTAAGAGATGTGCTGAATTGGGAAGTTACACTATTTATGTGAATTTTAATATACTCAAATTATAGGTTTTTATTCCATTCTTCAATTTTCCAACAATTTGAGTTGAATCCATAATTGACACTAGTTGAGTTGTCCACTATTAACCTAGAGTATATGTTCTTGTTATTTTCATTCAATGATGATGATTTTATATATATGTTGTTGTGTTTCACACATAGTTATCTACAAGTCTCCTTTAAAATGAAGCTTTATCCAAGAATTGAACTGAAATGTGAGTCTTATATAATTAATGATACCATTGATTGTTGATTAAAGGATTTGAGCCCTGAAATGAAACTGCACCATGGGTGCGTTGATTAAAAAAATGGGCCACCATGCGTGGAATATGATATTGGATTTCCTTTGAGGTGTGTCGTTACACCTTCCCATGACATTTCAATAGATAAATTGAATTATAAATTTATTGTATATATGAATTTTTAATTGAAATTTAAAAGTATTAATGGAATGGGATGAGATGGCCATGCCCCTAGGCTATGAACTGTTTCTAAAATTTATAGGTTTGAGTTTCCTTTTATAATGTAATTATCATGTGAGTAACCAATAAGATATAACTTCTAATCTTATCCCATTATTTGAGTCACCTTTTTAGGTGAGGTTTAAATGAAATTATCTTGGTGATACTCATGAAAAGATAAACTAATACTAATTAAATGTGAATTCATGTATGCTTATATGACATTAGTGACACAATAGTTATTATGTGAACATCATGGATGAAGTCATTTTCATTCTACCATTTTTATGCATTACTACCACTTAGACTCCTTATGATGGGTACCAAGGACAGACTCGTGCGGGCATACTGTTATGTAATGAGTGGTACATGGAATCCTTATGGACTGAAATGGATGCAATCAGAGGATAGTTGATCATATATTCCCTTGGTGATACTTGGTCTCCCTTAGTGGACCTCCATGGATGGAATCATGGGATAATGATGTTATACCACACCTAGAGTGATATTTGGGTTCATATTAGGATCTCCATAGAGGATCATGTAGTGTATTATTTTATATTACATATGGGGTGATAAATGGATTCCAAATGAGGAATTCCATTGAAGGGAATAGGCTCTAAATTGTAAAAGTGAATGAAATTTTTTATATGTTTTTACTACCAATACATAACACAAACATGTATTCAATCAGATTATTATACCCTAAAGATGGACTATTTTGGAATATTTAGAGAAAATCACTATAGGGGACATTAAGCTACACAAAATGTTCTAAGAGCTATTAATTAAATAAAGTTGGATAACAAAAATAACATGATTAAAAATGAAAATGGCCTAACTAAAAATTTTGAGACTTGCGTTATAAATGAAATTGATTAAATGAATTGGTTAGGAAATGTGAACCTTTACTTTATAGGATTTTTACATTCCGTATATCCTTTAAATGTTCTATTACATATTCTATTACATTTTATATGACTTCATGAACATTATTTTCATTATATATATTCACTAACTAGATAGAACTAAATCATGGGTGGTTTCCTACTCAGATTTAGTCTCACACCCTATTCATACAACTGATGTTACCCAAAAAAGAGGTGATGATTGTAGTTATGGATAAGGGAAATCACAATACTATAGGTTCATGATTTCTACTTAGAAAAATTAAAGCACAGTACTGATTAGGGGATCAAGATGCTAGCTTAATTGATTTTCTCCATTTTGTAATTTTTTACTTGTATTGTAGACCTCCCATTTATACCTTTTTTGGATGTTTTTTAGTGACATATGAAATGTTTCATAATCATCTGTATATAAGATTCCTTTCATGTATTGTTTATTTTATCTACACCTGTTTCTCATCAATTCTATGATTGATTTATTACTTCCCCAACATATAAAATATTGTATTTATGTTATGTTACACTCTAGTAATGATGGTATAGTCTCCCCATTAACACACATTGGACCTCAATATTTGTTGGTATCCTTTGAAATTTGGGGAGAATCTCTTTAGACCTTATGTCCAAACAAGCTCGGGGAACCTCCAATGGCATCTTTGACTAGGATGTTACACCATGGGATGGAATTTCATCTCCCTGAGGTGGATGATTGATGTTAACACTATGAACCACATGATATCATAGAAAAATATCATGTGTTATAGTATGAATCCTTATAAGTCTATAATCCTCCACCTCTTCTAGATCATGCACATGGATAATCTATTGTAGCTTTGTCTGCTGTAAAGAGATTTGAAATGAATTATTAAATAGTTCAATAAAAAAATAATGAAAATATATTGATATGATAGATCCTAAATCCCTTAGACATATGTAATATGATATAGTATAAACTTCACTCTATAAAACATCATGTACTCCAGAAACTCTCATAGATGGAATCACATCATACCCACACCCTCAATATAAAATGATTCTCAGCTTTCCCAAAGTTCAAGATAATAATTATTTCATCAGCGTCACATGAAATATTTCCTCCCTATCAACTTCATAAAATGAAGCACTAAAAATTGTATTGATTTAAATAGAATACATTGAACACAATCAAATAGGGTCATGAATAAACTAGGCTGATACCACCCTTTAATGTCACAGTGAATGAGAGGCACTAATTTTGTCATATCATGAAGTCCAGTAGTGTAGTATTTGAGAAAATGGTAAAAGAAATTATTATAGAATACATGTAATCAGAAATGAAATTTGATATTTTTTTTAAAAAATTACACTAAATACCAAAAATGATGATATTATGATTTTTATATTCATGATAGATTTTATGTACTTACATCAGTCGGTTGTAGAATATCTAGCATGACATGGTATGTTCAAAAATTGTGTCTCAAATACATGATGAAGTGGTGTTCTTGAAAGAACCCATAAAATGAAAAATTATAAATGATAAATAATAATAAAGTAAATTTAATAAATCATTCTAGAATCAAAAAACCTATAGAGATGACATATCATAATAACACCAATGCAGATCAACATGCCACACATCTATATACATATCTAGACAAAAAGAAATTAGGGATAGGGGGTTCATGTTCTCCCATTACCATATCTAACAAAGTATGCCCATCCCCCGATATCAGTGTTATGTGAGTATCATTATATGCATAAATATTGTATCTAAATTACAAGCATCCAAATCCATATATGTATTTCCCAAAATGATACAAATTTTCTAATGGTCTTAGATACATCTTCTGTACATGTATATCATAGTGGTAAATGAATAATTTCCTTCCAATAATCCATAATATATATACACAAGCATGACACAAGGTAGTCCTCTTATCTGTATTTGCATGTAATGGTGAAAAGTGTATCTCAAGGGATAGAGAAATAACCTGGCACATCCTAATCATCTTGATGAAAATAGATAACACAAATTAATAATCCAATGAAGTATGATATTTTTTTATAATTATAAGAACATATGTTTGAGATTCCATAATATTAAAAATTCTCCATCCACCAAATGAAATTTCTGGAATTAACCTCAAGAAGAATATACAATTATCACCATATTTATCACATGATGTAATGTATTTTGTTCAAATTGAATAAATAAGTAATTATCTATATTAACTCACAAAATGAAATAATTTTATTATATTTTTCAATGCATCTTTAAATGGATAATCCCATATAACATATAATGTTTTTTCCAACTCACTAGACTTATCAACTAAAAACCCAGGAAACTCGGTTGTATTTGTGATAAAATTCCATATGAATTCAGAAAAATGTTCCATTACATCTTGAAAATATGTGAAGAGTGTTTGTTTATTTAATATAGATTTATGCTTATGTTTAACTACAATATTTCTAGAAACATCCCCCACCCAACTTCTGTTGATCCCTCCTCATCATCATTGTTGTATCTGTCTGTTCCATCATTAGAGAATTCTACATCAGTAGTCGTAATTATATCTATAATTGTTATATCAGCTTTTTTTCTACTTCCCCATCATAGGGAACATAATAAATTTATTTCTATATACCACTTAAACCACTATTTCAATTCTAATCCTGCATACTATTGGTTGTTTTTGTCTTAGAATAGAAACCTCCGCACATCACTCCATTACAAAAACATCTCACCGCCGGGAAAATATTTTTTCCCCTAAAACCAATTCTAATCAAAATCCTATGGAAAATCTATATTCCATATTATATCGAGGAATTGATAATTAATATATGTAATAGAGTTGGCCTCACGATTAGGTCCCACATTTATAAAACCATGAATTCATTCATAAATTTCACTTAGGGTACACAATTCTATTTCTTAGCCAATGTTGTTGGTTCTGTATATTAAGAATATACTTTCTTGGGTTGAATAAACTCCTCCTAGGATTAGAAAAATAAAAATGGGAATCTATATTTAAAAAATGTATTATTATCAAGATAACGAGAGTGTAAATACTATTGATAATAAGGGTTGACCATAACATTTTTATTATACTGGACTTTTATAACATCTTTATATATCTTAAAAGACGACATTATTGTTTTGTATTATAATTTTGTATCTTTATAATGTTTTGTTCAATTGTTTTCAAGAAATATATGAATAATAAAATGCATATCCCCTATTTATTTCAAATTAGGTGTTCAACAAGGCTTGTTGTCATGCACATATTCCCAATCATGTCTAACTAAATACAGTGTTTTTGAGTATTACCCCTATGTGCATCTGTTCTAGATACACAACAACATGCAGTAACATGATAAATATATTATTTCTTATATAATCACATAATATATGTAATTCCAAAATTTTAGAATATTTTTGTATACACTAAAAGATGGCATTGCTATTTGGTAGTACACTTTTTATCTTACCTAAATGTATGATTAGTGGTTTATAATTTGAATGTGGTTCATCTAAAAAATATCCATCAATAGTAACAAACTAGGTGTGAACTGTGGTATAAATCACCTAATTCGTCGGTGTAACAAATCATGTGTGTATTTAACCCTCGTTTTAATCTATTTTCCCCATTTTATCCAATATTTAATCTATGTTAATCAAAATTTAATCACTAAGTATTCATTAATTAATATTTACTTAATTATTCTTTTATCATTATTTAATCATTACATAATCATCAGGTAATCATGTGGTAGTAAATATCTCTTCACTACTTAATCAATAATTAATCATTTTCAATCACTAGTTAATCAATATTTTATTATTCTTTAATAATTATTTAATAATTACTTAATCATTAGTAAATCAATAATTAATCATTAGATAAACAGTACTTAATCACTAGAAAATCATTAGTTATTCATTCTATAATAATTATTTATTAATTACATAATTATTAGATAATAATTAGTTCATTATTAATTAATCAATAATTAATCAATATTTATTCACTAGTTAATCATCAGTAAATCATTTGATAGAAATAAGTTAGTAATTATTTATTAACTAGTTTGTCAAATTTTAATCATCCTTTAATAAATAGTTAATCCTTCCTTAATCATTTGTTAATTACTCTTTACGGATTAGAAAAATGATTAATTAATAATTTGATAATCATTCTCTATGAAATTGTTAATAATTATGTAATAAATTATTAATTATTATTTAAGAAATATTAAATCATTACATAATCATTCATCAGTCATTAGCTAATCATTCTTTAATCATTAGTTAATCAACATTTTAACATTAGTTAATCATTCTTTAATCATTATTTAATAATTACTTAATTAATTGTTAATCATCCACTAATAATTAATTTATTATTATTTAATCATCCTTTAATCATTAGCTAAACATTCCTTAATAATTATTTAATCATCCTTTAATCATTAGTCAATAATTTTATATTCATTAGTTTATTAATATTTAAGAATTAGTTTATCGATATATAATCGCTAGTTAATCATTCTTTATGAATTATTTATTCAATAATTAAAAATTAGTTAATCAATAATTATGATTTTTTAATCATTACTTAATCATTCTATTATAAATAGTTAATAATTCATTAATAATTTTTTAATTAGTTGTTAATAATTAGTTAATCGTGCTTCAATAATAATTTAATCACTAGTTAAATAATCATTAATCATTATTTAATCGTTATTTAATTATTATTCAATCAACCTTCTACCATTAGTAAATAATTATTTAATCATAATTGAATTATTAGAAAACCATTGTTTAACAATAACATAATGATTATTTAATCATTAGTTAATCCTTTATTCAACATTATTTGATCATTACATAATCATTCATTGATCCATAGTTATTCATTATTTGAATATTAGTTAATCTATATTTAAATTTTAGTTAATAATTATTTAAAAATTATTAAATCCTTAGTTCATCAATCATAAAACATTTTTTAACAATTATTTCATCATTATTTTATCATTAGTTAATCATTCTTTATTCATTAGTTAATAATTCATTAATCAGAAGTCTATCATTCATTAATTATTCTTCCAATGTTTATTATTTATAATTCAATAATTATTTATTCATTCATTATGAATTATTTAATCATTAGTTAATCAATCTTTAATAATTAGTTTATTATCTTTATTAATTAATTATTTATTACTTAAGCTGAATTTTTCAATCATTTATCAATTGTTGTTCATTCTTCAATCTATTGTTAATCATTATTTAATCATTATTTTATCAATATTTAATTGTTATTTAATTATTAATAAATAATTATTTAATTATTAGTTAATAAATTTTTAATAATTTTTCAATCATTCATTAAAAATTATGAAATCAATCTTTAATTATTATTTAAAATTAACTAATAATTGTTTATATATTCCTTTTTAATTTTATAGTAATTTGATAAAAATTAATTAATACTTAATTATTTATTTTTAATCATTAATTAATTATATTTTTCATTTAATAATTATAATTGTCTAATTATTATATACTCATTTTATAAATCCAATATTATTCATTAGTTTTTATATATATAATAATTTCTAATAATAAAAATTATTTTAAAAAAAATATCCCACTAAATAAACCAGTGAATAAATAAAAAAAGTAGAACTAACTAAAAAATTTAATTAAATAAATAAATAAACTCTAAAAAAAGAAAAAATTCATCAAAATGTCGCTTCTCAAAAATTAACACTCATATTCGTCCATTGAACACACCACGCCCAAATGAAGGACCATCAGAAATAGTTTATAGATTCAGATAGTTGAATTTATAGAGATGAAAGGATTTTGGAGTGAGGATGTGAGGGAGGGTTCCATTTTATAATTACTTTAGGAGAAATGCTACAATGTAACTACCACCTTTCCTCTATATTTATGCAAAAGGAAGCATATCAAAAGCCTCTATTTACATTACTTTAAGCAAAAGGCATCTCTGTCCATGATGGATTTTCCATGTCATTTATTCTCATCAATTCGATGCAAAGGTGGAATTAATTATGACAACATTTAATGTATAGAGAAGGATACCAATCTTCTGTCGCCTTTTTGTGTTATTTTAAAAACATTTCTAACTGATAATTACTTAAAAACACAATATTGTATAAGGAAAACTCCCCAATAGTGTTTCAAACATGGTGTGTAGAAAATCCTCTTTCCCAAGAACCAATGTATGATTAATTTAATTAATAATCTTGCATTTTGATAGTTACTATCCCAATTTCGAAGTCTGAGAGAGCATTATCCACTTGTGGTATTCGGATTTGGATGTTATTGAACAAAAATGACACACTCATATATATTAACAAAACATAGGATGGTTACCTACATTTAGACATATTCTTCTGGATTTCCCTATATTTTTTTCATTCTGTTCACAAAATTAACTAACAAATCCTATGAAACCGACTATATCAACCCAAAAATTTATTACATTATATTAAATCATTTTTATGATAATTAATATAATAGTTATAAAATCTAGGACTCGATGGTTTATTATCGTTGGAAAATTAATTCTATACATCACTTGTACATAGTACAACACAATTCATTATTTTAATATTTATACTTTATCAACATAAACATTATTACATTATCCATAGTAAATGTATCCACATGAATATATTGACCAATGAAATGGGTGTGGTAAAATCCTATAATGGAGATGAATAAGGAACTAGAATCAATAGTACACTAGATACTATGATCAATAACATCATATCATTAGTATATAATTATCATTATAATGATACATGTGTCATTTGATTTTTTTGGAAATGTGGAATATTGATAATAAAGAAACATCATATAATATTGTTCATATACGAATCATAGTTGTGAACAAAATGAACATCATTTTCATTCTCTATATAAGTTCATAAATTGTAACATCATAACTATAAAAAAGTGACACTCGTGTTCATGAATAATATATATAAATTATTAAGATATATTAAATTTCCAAATTCATTGGAGGGATATATAATTTTATTCACACCTATCTAGTTATACAATTATCATAATAATCCATGTCACATGGATTTGGAATATATAAAAATCATTAGTCAATAATTAATCTATGGTAAAGAAATGTGTTTTCAAAATGGTTTCATACATCATATGTTCATGAATAATGTTTGGGGTTCACAAATTAAAATGTGAAGTGATTTTTTTGTCATAAAACATCATAATTATTAAAATGATATGAAACAACACAATTGAAGTCATTGTGATGTAATGGGAATTAATGACATTTTAAAAAAGATTTTTATATGGATTTATAAAATATGTTAACAAGGTAGAAATATAAATATTGCTATAAAGAATAGGAAAATTATGTTTAAAGGAATTTTTTTTGATAATATAATAATACGCATTCCAATGAAATTTAATATAGGAGATATCCTAAAAATGTGTATGGTTTGAGATTAAGATTCCCATAAATCTCAATTAATGCCATCACATATTCATCTCTTGAATAAGAAAGATAGATTTATTAAAAATTCAAATCAAAAGCTTAATATATGAAATTTTTCAATTTTTATCATTCATAATAGTTTTATTTTATTTTTTAATTCATGTTATTAAAGATGAATTATTTTTATATAATATTATCATTATATATATCATATTTTGTTTAGATTATGTGATTTTTCTATATAGTCATTTTTAATAAAATGTAGAAATAATTAAAGAATCATAATATTAGATTATTTATACAGATATATATCAGTAATAAGTAATTTTAATATTCAATATAGATGGTGTTAAGAATAGATTTAAAAATTTTCACATTGGAGGTTAGCCAACGATTAATAGAACCTTGTAAAATGAAGGATAGAGAGATGAATGAAATATAAATACACCATATATAAAATTATTATGCTATGATGGCATCATTAATATATTTTAAAAAAACTAATAAATTATTATCAGAGTATTTCAGTTTGAAAGGAACATTGAAAAAAAGAGAATTTGAACATACAAAGGAGAGTTGATGAAAAGTTACTCATTTATATGAGTTTCCTCTTTAATAAGACTATATTCCTTTGACACTTATAGTTGGTTTAGTCAATAACTTCCATACTAATTATTATGTGACTATGAGAGGGTATATGTGTGTATATTTATATTTGGTAAATTTGGAAAGAGTGGTCATTCAGGGGGTGTAATTTATAATATAGAAGTTGGGTATTTGAAGCAATTTTTTTGAAAAAAACACTATAAACATGAAAGAAATGCAATAGATATATTTTTATAAGGCCCCAGCCTTAAACCTTACTTAATCTTGAGTTATTACATTATTACACATTGAGGATCTTTTCGGGTTTAGATTTTTAGAGAATTAGATCATAAAACTTGCATTACATTCCACATATAAACAAAGTGGTTACATAAAGATAGTATTCTTCTTTCCCATCAATGGAAACATATTTAAAATAAAACATGGATTCTTTCTTGACACTTCCTTGACACTATCATCATATCATGTACCTTTCCCTTGACCTGTGAAAAACATTTCAAAAAACTTGGTATGAGAATAAAAAGCTCAATAAAGGATATAAAAATATGGAAAGGAAACATGGGTACATATTTACATAAGAATGAAATCATACTTTACCCATAAAACATAAGCACTTTAACATACCTCATCAAATCATGAATAAATCATAGAAATCATAAGACATAAAGGTAACTTGAGGCATTCATAAAATTCTTACGTAGGGAGTAACCCACTTGGTTACGTTTGGAATACCCATCATAGTATATTCCCTAAATCTCTTCGGAGAAACCTTAATGTTTCACTCCTTCGCGTTACCCAATTAATTGGAGAGCTATATCGGGCTCACCCTCCCTTAGATTATCACGGAACCACCCGTCTTCATAATAATGCCCAAGAACCTCAACACAATCATATCACATAAAACATGAATAAGGGAAACATAACATTTCCACATTTCAATCACAAGATATCAATAAAACACATTGATATAAAAACATTTTGAAAAACATTTTCAATACCAAAATAAAAGAAAATTAAAACATGGTATTTATTTTTCTTTCAAAAAAAGGTATGGCTTGTAGAGGAAGCCGAAACTCAAATAACGGTCACAGCGGCGGAGAAGTCGTTGTCGCCGCATACATACGACAAAAACAGTCCCTTTTGTCGTTTAGTAAAACGCTACATATAAAAAAGATTCCTTTTGGATAAACATAAAATTCAAAGGGGTTTATACACCGTATAAAAGAAGGTTGTGTATAAAACAAAATATGCCTCAATGAAAGGAGATTGAGACGAAGTCCCATACCTCGAGTCTGACATGACTCGATCGTTCTTTAATGTCCTGAATAATAAACTTGAGTTAATTTATACTTTCTTAAGAACCTTTTTCAAGTTCATTATTCCTTTTATATCACTTATTTCCATGTCATGAACACTATGTGATTATTTAAGTTAATAACGGTCGTTTTAATGATCATTAGTACGGGAGTCAAAAATAAACCCTTTATAATTAAAATTTGTTCATGTATCCATTATATCCATAATTATAATCATGATGTATCTATCATATATATTCAGTATATACATGCATTTATAATATTACATAATCATTTAGAGGAATGAAATGAAATGCACCGTTCATGGAGACGGTAAGTCGTACGTACGCATGAACGCTACTTTCATTTCTATTTCGTATTTTATAGAATTGAATCATAATGATATAAAGGTATATTATAATTCCAGTACAATATCATATATAATATCATAGTTCCATCCTTTATACGTCCCACATATGGTATTTAACGAATCAAATCACTTTGAGGGGACGGTAGTTCGCACTTCCTTAAATGAAGATATCGCGTTTACCCATAATGGAAACCATAAAGGTATGCCCAAAAAAAAAATACAGAAGCTTAAGGAAAACATAAACATATTATATATCATATATAAATATAGTTACATATTAATGTCCACCTTTGAAGGTCTTAAAATAATGTTGAACAATCATCGTTTCGGGAGGCATAAATTCACCATCCACAGAAACAGTATGTTCTTTAACCATTAGATGTAGGTGTGTGTAAGTTTATCTTGAATCCTTCTTATAACAAAATCCTAGTATTTTGAAGATAATGGAGTTGTTATAAAAGAAATGAATAAAAAGAGTTTAGGGGGTTGGAGAAGCAAAATAAAACAAAAGGACTCAAGTGAAGACATTACCTTAAAATCGGGTAACTCTTTTTAGTTTGAGCTCAAAGGCTTCCTTGGGAAGACTTCTGCCCAAAGTGAGGCTTCAAAGAGTAATAGAGGGATGTGGAGAGACAAAATGGGTAGGGGTTGTCCGATCCAAAGGCATTGGGAGTGTGGGTAAGGAGGTTGATGTGGGGGCCTTTTATAAGAGGAGAGGAGGGACACTCTTGGAAAGTAAAGAAATGTTACTTTATTTGAAAATTATTTTCGGATTAAAAAGGTCCCACATTGATAGAATTAGAGGGTAAGGTGATAAGGGTTCGAAATCCACCCATCCAATAGGTTTTGGACATGTGTAGGTCATATATTTTACATTATCATTTCATTTTATTTAAATCCTTTATTAATGAGGTAATCACTACATCATCATGATGTCATAAATAATTTATATTATTTAAAGTCTAAAAATTATGAAAAAAATACTATGATGTAGGAAATCTTTTTAGATTTCTAATGAATATTTATAGTCCAAAAGATCATTTATGTGGACAAAATTAAAAATGTTTTAATCAGGTGATACATTCTTGTTATATTTACTTTCTTTAAAAAAAATAAAAAGATAACAAGTCACTTTCCACAAAAGTGATTCCGTGGTGTCCCCAAGTTTGGCACAAGACATCCCATGGTCGGCCATGAGACAACCAGTAGAATTAGGACACATTTTGGTGTCATTTTGTTTATTATTATGTTATTATTTTATTATCCTTAACTATTCGATTACTCATTAATCAAGATAATTAAAGATAATTACCGTCGTTACTATTCATAATGTCCAAAAACAAAAGAGTCTTGATTACATAATTTGGACCTTCTGATTCCAGATATGTAATCCATTTTACCAAATTTCAAACACAGAAATTGCAATAATTGATTTAAAAATAATTCCTGTTGTCAAAACAAATAGCGGGGTTTTTTTGAAACAATATCTATGAAAAGTTTGGCATTAGTTTATGCCCAATTCCAAAGTGAAATTAATCCTAATGACCACCATTGGATTAAATGGTAAAAATATATTCTAATTTAACTTTAAAACCAATTCAAAATATAATCTAATCATATAAATAAATTATATTAAAAAACAGTTTTGATGTAAAATGCAGTATTTTCACTATTCATTAAAAAATGAACATTGTTAGAAAAATACCAAAAATTCACACAAAGTAAATTTTGATGTCCCAATCATAAAGAATAAATTTATTTTGATAAACATAGCTTATAAAAGTTTCATAAGATAGATTTAAAAATGGTTTGCCATCAAAAGGCAGTAAAATAATCTTTTAAAATAATATTAGTGTATTCCATGCTTAAGATTGGATTTATTTTCATTTTAAGCCTCTAAAACACTATCTAATTCATTAATAGACATAGATAAAATTATCTATTATTAATTACTTACTTGGGATGTTAAATCCTTCCCCCCTTTAGAAAATTTCATCCCCACAATTTAGTTACTTATCGAATAAATGGGGGTACTTATCCCTCATTGCATTTTCAGATTCCCATGTTGCCTCTTCCATCATGTGGTTTTTACACAAAACCTTTACCTGATTAATCACCTTATTTCGTAACACTTGCTCCCTGTGGTCAAGAATCTGGACCAGTTTTTCCTCATAAGATAGGTTCTCTTCCAGCTGAACTACCTCTGGAGTCAAAACATGAGATGGATCAGGCATATACTTTCTCAACATCGAAACGTGAAAAACATTGTGTACCTGAGATAAACTCGGAGGTAAAGCCACCCAGTATGCAACTGATCCAACTCTCTCTAGAATTTCATATGGTCCAATGAACCTTGGACTTATCTTTCCTTTCTTACCAAATCTCATCACACTTTTCCATGGTGAGACTTTGAGAAAAACATGATCACCTACCTCAAAAGTTAGATCCTTCCTCATGTTGTCTGCATAACTCTTCTGCATACTATAAGCTGTTCTCATGTGATTCTGAATCAGATGAACTTTTTCTGCCATCTCTTCTACCAATTCTGGTCCCATCAACTTACTTTCACCCACTTCATCCCAGAAAGTTGGATTTCGACACCGCTTCCCATATAATGCCTCAAATGGTGCCATCTGTATACTGGAATGAAAATTGTTATTATATGAAAATTCAACCAAAGAAAGATGTTGGTCCTAACTTCCCTGATAATCCATCGAACAAGCTCATAGAATATCCTCTAAGGTCTGAATTGTTCGTTCTGACTTCCCATCTCATTGAGGATGAAAAGCTGTACTAAAATTTAATTCAGTACCCAACGACTTCTGAAGGCCTTTCCAAAAGTTAGAAGTGAACCTGGGATCACGATCAGATACAATGGAGAGGGGAACTCCATGTAACCTGACTATCTCCTTAAGATATAAACGAGAAAGTTGATCTAGGGAAAAAGTATCTCGTATATCAAGGAAATGAGCAGATTTAGTCAAACGATCAACAATAACCCAGATTGCATTATTACCTCGAGATGTCTTCGATAATCCCACAACAAAGTCCATGGATATATTCTCCCATTTCCACTCTGGCACTGGTAAAGGCTGAATTATCCCTTTCAGTAACTGCCGCTCTGCTTTAACCTACTGACAAGTTAAACACTTCACAGTAAAATCAGAAATATCTCTTTTCATTCCATCCCACCAGTAATACTCTCGCAGATCTATGTACGTCTTAGTACTTCCAGGATGAACTGAAAACGGAGAACTATGAGCTTCACATAACAACTCTCTCTTCAACTGTGAATCACAAGGCACACACAATCTCTTCCCAAATCTCAAAACACAATCACTATCAATGTTGAATTCAGGAAACTTACCTTTCTAAACCAGCTCTACCTTTTTCTGCAACTCACTATCTTGCTTCTGTGCTTGCTTGATTCTGTCTGATAGAGATGATCTCACTGATACCTAAAACAAAACAGAAGAACATTCTGCACCAAAAACTTCTATGCCAAAGTTCATCAAATCCTTAACCAAAGGATTACGTTCCAAATGCAACACTACTAATGAAGCATTACTTTTTTGACTCAAAGCATCATCCACTTTATTTGTTTTTCCCAGATGGTAATGAATTATACAATCATAATCCTTGATTAATTCCAGCCATCTCCTCTGTCTCATGTTTAACTCTTTCTGAGTGAATATATACTTTAAACTTTTGTGATCAGTATATATTTCACACTTTACTCCATACAAATGATGCCTCCAAATTTTTAAAGCGAAAACAACAGCAGCTGATTCAAAATCATGTGTAGGGTAATTTACCTCATGAGTTTTAAATTGTCGTGAAGCATATGAAATTTCCTGATCATTCTGTATTAGGATGCAACCAAGTCCTTTCAATGAAGAATCACTGTATATAACAGACTCACCATTCCTAGAAGGTAGTGCCAAAACTAGAGCATTCACCAATCTTCTTTTCAATTCTTGAAAACAATCATCACATTCTTTTGTCCAGATAAACTTAACACCCTTCCGAGTTAGCTTAGTCATTGGACTAGATAACCATGAAAACTTTCTAAAAAACCTTCGGTAATATCCTTCCAAAAAAAGGAAGTTACGAATCTCAGTTACATTTGTGGGTCTTGGCCAGTCTTCCACAAATTTTGTTTTTGCAGGATCAACAGTTATCCCATCTTTAGAAACAATGTGACCAAGGAAAGAAATTTGTTGCAACCAAATCTCACACTTTCTGAATTTTCCATATAGTTTCTTTTCTTTTTAGGTTTGCAAGATAACCCTTAAATGTCTTTTAGGCTCCTCTTTACTTTTAGAAAAAACAAAAATATCATTAATAAAAACAACCAACATTTTTCACCTGAGTCAACAGAGCCATCACTACAGCAAACTGTTTAGTTCTGATTCTGACCATCTTAGGATACTGATTTGAAAGGTCATTTCCCTCTGTATGCCTTCCCAGAAAATTTTCATGTTTCCTCTATGAAAAACCATTCTTAACAAACATTTCTTAGATGAAGCAACATGGTAATCCTCAAATGCTATATCATTTCAATTTGACCACAAAAAAAATACTTCTGGATAATCATTTAATAGACTTCTAACTCCTAAAGTTATCTAAACCGACCTCTGATACCAACTATAAGGCCCCAGCCTTAAACCTTACATAATCTTGAGTTATTACAAGATTACACATTGAGGATCTTTTCAGGTTTAGAGTTTTAGAGAATTAGATCATAAAACTTTCATTACATTCCACATATAAACAAAGTGGTTACATAAAGATAGTATTCTTCTTTCCCATCAATGGAAACATATTTAAAATAAAACATGGATTCCTTCTTGACACTTCCTTGACACTATCATCATATCATATACCTTTCCCTTTACCTGTGAAAAAAATTTCAAAAAACTTGGGATGAGCATAAAAAGCTTAGTAAGGGATATGAAAATATGGAAAGGAAACATGGGTACATATATACATAAGAATGAAATCATACATTACCCATAAAACATAAGCACTTTAACATACCTCATCAAATCATGAATAAATCATAGAAATAATAAGACATAAAGGTAACTTGAGACATTCATAACATTCTTACGTAGGGAGTAACCCTCTTGGTTACGTTTGGAATACCCATCACAGTATATTCCCTAAATCTCTTCGGAGAAACCGTAACGTTTCACTCATTCACATTACCCAATGCATTGGAGAGCTGTATCGGGCTCACCCGCCCTTAGTTTATCACGGAACGACCCGTCTTCATAATAATGCCCAAGAACCTCAACATAATCATATCACATAAAACATGCATAAAGGAAACATAACATTTCCACCTTTCAATCACAAGATATCAATACAACACATTGATATAAAAACATTTTGAAAACCATTTTCAATTCCAAAATAAAATAAAATTAAAACATGGTATTTATTTTTCTTTAAAAAAAGGTATGGCTTGTAGAGGAAGCCGAAACTCAAATAACGATCACGGCGGCGGAGAAGTCGTTGTCGCCGCATACGTACGACAAAAACATTCCCTTTTGTCGTTTAGTAAAATGATACGTATAAAAAAGATTCCTTTTGGATAAATGTAAAATTCAAAGGGATTTATACACCGTATAAAAGAAGGTTGTGTATAAAACAAAATATGCCTCAATGAAAGGAGATTGAGATGAAGTCCCATACCACGGGTCCGACTTGACTCAATCGTTCTTTAATGTCCTGAATAATAAACTTGAGTTAATTTCTACTTTCTTAAGAACCTTTATCAAGTTAATTATTCCTTTTATATCACTTATTTCCATGTCATGGACACTATGTAATTATTTAAGTTAATAATGGTCGTTTTAACGATCATTGGTACTTGAGTAAAAAATAAACCCTTTATAATTACAAGTTGTTCATGTATCCATTATATCCAGAATTATAATCATGATGTATATATCATATATATCCAGTATATACATGCATTTATAATATTACAGAATCATTTAGAGGTAAGAAATGAAATGCACCGTTCATGGAGACTGTAAGCCATACGTACGCATGAACGCTACTTTCATTTCTATTTCTTATTTTACAGAATGGAATCATAATGATATAAGGGTATATTATAATTCTAGTACAATATAATATATAATACCATAGTTCCATCCTTTATACGTCCCACATATGGTATTTAATGAATCAAATCACTTTGTGGGGGCCGTAGTCCGCACTTCCTTAAATGAAGATATCGCATTTACCCATAATGGAAACCATAAAGGTATGCCCAAAACGAAAAATATAGAAGCTTAAGGAAAAAATAAACATATTATATATTATATATAAATATAGTGACATCTTAATGGACACCTTTGAAGGTGTTAAAAGAATGTTGAACAATCATCGTTTCGGGAGGCATAAATTCACCATCCACAGAAACAGTATGTCCTTTAACCATTAGATGTAGGTGTGTGTAAGTGTAGCTCGAATACTTATTTTAAAAACATCCTAGTATATTGAAGATATTGGAGTTGTTACAAAATAAATGAATAAAAAGAGTTTAGGGGGTTGGAGAAGCAAAATAAAACAAAAGGACTCAAGTGAAGACATTACCTTAAAATCGGGTAACTCCCTTTGGTTTGAGCTCAAAGGCTTCCTTGGGAAGACTTCTGCCCAAATTGAGGCTTCAAGGAGTAAGAGAGGGATGTGGAGAGACAAAATGGGTAGGTTTTGGCCGAGACAAAGGCTTTGGGAGTGTGGGTAAGGAGGTAGAGGTGGGGGCCTTTTATAAGAGGAGAAGAGGGGCTCTCTTGGAAAGTAAAGAAATGTTACTTTATTTGAAAATGCTTTTCGGATTAAAAACGTCCCACATTGATATAATTCGAGGGTAAGGTGATAAGGGTTCTAAATACACCCATCCAAAAGGTTTTGGACATGTGTAGGTCATAGATTTTACATTATCATTTCATTTTATTTAAACCCTTTTTTAATGAGGTAATCGCTGCATCATCATGATGTCATAAATAATTTAATTTATTTAAAGTCTAAAAATTATGAAAAAAATACTATGATGTAGGAAATAGTTTTAGATTTCTAATGAATATTTATAGTCCAAAAGATCATTTATTTAGACAAAATTAAAAATGTTTTAATGAGGTGATACATTCTTGTTATATTTACTTTCTTTAAAAAAAATAAAAAATAACAAGTCACTTTCCACAAAAGTGATTCCGTGGAGTCCCCAAGTTTGGCACAAGACATCCCATGGTCGGCCATGAGACAACCAGTAGAATTAGGACACATGTTGGTGGCATTTTTTTTATTATTATGATATTATTTTATTATCCTTAACTACTCGATTACTCATTAATCAAGATAATTAAAGATAATTACCGTCGTTACTATTCATAATGTCCAAAAACAAAAGAGTCTTGATTACATAATTTGGACCTTCTGATTCCAGATATGTAATCCATTTTACCAAATTCCAAACACAGAAATTGGAATAATTAATTTAAAAATAATTCCTGTTGTCAAAACAAATAGTGGTTTTTTTGAAACAATATCTATGAAAAGTTTGGCATTAGTTTATGCCCAATTCCAAAGTGATATTAATCCTAATGACCACCATTGGATTAAATGGTAAAAATATATTCTAATTTAACTTTAAAACCAATTCAAAAGATATTATAATCATATAAATAAATTAGATTAAAAAATAGTTTTGATGTAAAATGAAGTATTTTTCCCTATTCATTAAAAAATGAACACTGTCAGAAAAATACCAAAAATTCACACAAAGTAAATTTTTATGTCCCAATCATAAATAATAAGTTTATTTTAAAAAACATAGCTTATAAAATTGTCAAAAGATAGATTTAAAAATGGTTTTCCATCAAAAGGCAGTAAAACATTCTTTTAAAAAAATATTAGTGTATTCAATGCTTAAGATTGGATTTATTTTCATTTTAAGCCTCTAAAACACTATCTAATTCATTAATAGACATAGATAAAAATATATATTATTCATTACTTACTTGGGATGTTACAATTTTGGACATCATGAGATGTATTATGATTAAATAAAATTATTATATGTTATTATATCACTTTATAATCATAATTTTTTAGATTAATCATATTTAATAGTGGAAATATTAGAAAATATTATTTAATGGAATACTTTTGTTATTATACTTTTGAAAATACTTCTTTGGTTTGGTAATTAATTTTAATATTTTTAAATGACCTAAAAATTTAATTAAGATTATTTTGGGCCCAAATAACTACATTTAAACTAGTTAATTAATTATTACATATTAATTATATCATAAAAGATGTTGTTTCTGATAAAAACATATTTTTACAATTTAGAAAAAAAATTATGCATATTATAAAATTATGAAAAATAGACCTTTGAAATTTTCTACATTATGATTGAACAAATGTAATTTATTATATGAATATAATATTATTAAATAGTTAATTATAATTTTTAATTTCAGAATTAATTTTTTATTAAATAAATAAATATAAGGATTATTTAAACTATACTTATAGTTTCTTTGAGTTTTTAATAATGATATTTATTTTGTTGTATTATAATTTTTTTTTTCATTAATAAATCATTATAAATATAATTTATATTATATATTTTTTTGAGTACAAATTTTTATTAGAAATATTACGCTTAGTACTCTTAATAGTTAAGTTACTATTATATTAAACACATTACCTTCTATAAATATATCTTCACACATTCATTAAAAATTCAATACTAATCATCCGAGGGTTCTATTGTATTATTTCATTATATATGGATTGTTTCACTAATATTATGATTCTTTACTGTGGTTTTTTTCGTGGGGGAAATGATTATAGTAGATTGGAAGGATCTAAATTCCCATTCTATTTTTCTTATTTTCCCCTTATTGTCCTATAATGATGTTTGGAATTTTTAGGGGTTTGGTTTTCATCGAAGGTTACAATATTCATTAATGAGATAATTTTTCTTGGTTTCTCTATGTTTTTTATCTGTAAAATGATATATAATATATTTTAGCACCTCTATATTAAAGGTTAAAATATTATTTATAATTCCTAGGTCGTTACATTATAAGTTAAATATTAGCCCAAAAATGTCAAAATTATTAAATTTTCAACTGTTTCTCATCCTATATTTCATATTTCTTGAATTTTTTAATTACTAAATAATTTAATAAATTATATATAAAATAATATTAATTTTTATTCATAGAAGTATTCACATAAATTGACATTGAGAATAGTTTTAGAATAATTTAATTCAAATAAAAATCCTTAAAACGTCTCTAATATGTTATATTTGTTATTAAAATTCCTTTTACACTTTAACTCACAAAAAAATAAATTTTAGATTTTCTAAAATCATATATTTTATGGTTCTACAACTTTCCCAACTAGTTTATCAGTGTTGCCCAAAAATTTTATTTAATTATTTCATAACTATAAAATAAAAAAAATTAACATAAAAATATTCTTCAATATTTCTAGTAACTATTTAGTATATAAATTTTTTTATTTTTATCCCATTTCAATAAATATATTACAAAATAATTAAAATAATATAATTTTTTTACATTATATTTTAATTTAGTAATATAAAGGTCAATATTAATTCCAAATGGTTCAAAAATGTCAATTTTTAATGATTTTAGGATTACATATTATGCAGAATCCTCAAATAAAAAATTTCCTTAGATTGAATAAATTTTATTCCATATCAAATTGCTTTTCAAAAAAACTAAACCACTTTTCCTTTATCATTCTAGAAAAAAAATTATGTGGTTACAATTCAAATTGAGAAAAAACTAAGATGAACAAATTATCAAATATTAAAAACATTGATTCGATGTATGGAACATATTTTTCTAATTCAATTTACATAATTGGTGGGATTAAATTTCATGTTTATATCCCAAAACACAACAGAAAATATATATTCATAAAAAATTTATTATAAGTATAAAAATTATTTTATAAAAAATTTAATATTAAATTTATTCAAATGAACATAATTAGATAATATATCATATATAACAACACATGATAAAAATGGTTATTTTTTAATTCATGAATCAATATAAGGTTCCATTAAAATGAAGTATTTTTGATTCGATATATAAAATTAGTATTCGTTGAAAATTTTAAAAACAATTACTCTATTCTATTTTTGACATGATAAATTTAAAATTTATATTTTTTATAATATGGAATTTATAAGGGTTAGAGAAAATTAATTATAATGTTCAATAAAAGAATAAAAAAATATTATTTTATGATAAATTATTTTGAAGAATAAAATGACATTACCAAAAATTGAGTGATTATTTCCTTGGAAGATTTCAGTGCAAATTTATAATTCTGTTAAATTTTTCATATATTTGAATTCAACTGAAATGATATAACAATTATAAAATTATAATATTTCTTTATTTCCCTAGATACTTTTTTCTTATATTTGATGAATTTATTTATCATATATAATATTAAAAAATATATACATAGTTGAAAAATAAAATTTTATATTTTAATCAATTTTAACAACAATTTCATAGTTTTCTCTGAATGATGATTATTGAAGATTATGTTTTCATTATGGAATCAATAAAATTATACTCATAATACAAAAAGGGATACAATTATATTCCTTCAATAATAAAATATTAACCAAACGTAAAGTTTTAGTTTAATGTATGACAATATCCAAAGTGTATAACCCTCAAATAATGAAATTATACATTTAACTACAAAATTTCTAAAATAATAACAATGATACCACAAATATCATTTTATGAATTACCCTAAATCCCAAATAAACATAATAATATAAACATTGTAGAATGTTTTTCCTAAATATTAATCTTATTCCATTCATCTTACATTACCAAAAATTTAATATCATTCTTCCAAAATTACCTTTTATTTTAATTCCCATGTTAAACCTTATGATACATATACCTCGGCCGTAGAATAATCTCACAAAATATCATCAAACAAAATGATAGATTGTTTTATAATATTATAATTTATTAAACATATCCAAAATATCATTAGTTATATTTTGAAATAAATCAATAATTTATTGTTAAGATGACCCAAAATTTATTTTTAAAATATCATCTTGTTAATAAATATCTTTTTAACCATCAAAATTATTTATATCCTATGTCAATGTACGCTATAATTTACATTACATAAAATAATATTCCAAACCAAAGAGTTTTCTAATTTGTAATATTGTATTCTTCCAAACCCCATTACAAGTTTCAAATTACCCTAAAATCTAATAACTTAATTCTTAAAAATGTGTATATATTCCATTTATCTTATTATCAACCTTAATAATATATTCCCATGATAGTTTCTATTACTGCTAAGATAACCCCCCATGGATACATATATTATTAAAAAATCTTCCCTATCATTATTCTGTAATATAAAATCATATACTATTTCCCAAAATCAACAAATTAAATAAAGATAATTAAATCTTCAAAAAATGAAATTATTATTATATCACTAACTAATTTCATAGTCATTAATAATATCCCATTTACGCCATCAATGAAAATCCCTTTTTATACCATCTATACATTTTCACATTACCACTAAATTATTTTTCACCATTATCAGTTTCATTGAACACATGTTTTTAAATCAATAATGAAAAATTATGAAACTATTATTATATTTATAATGATTAATATATCAAGAATATCATTGATATAAGAATTATATAAAATAATTCTTGAATCCTTATATATAATCACATCATTTCATTCACATTAATGACTGAAATTACATAGGTGCTTCATTTCGCTAGGATTTATCTCTTGGATTTGGGAATTTTTCCTATAATTATCATATTATCAGCACAAAAGTCGTTGGACTATAAATTGTACAATATGATGATATTAATTTAAAAAATATAACTTTTCACTTTTCCACACTAATTAATATCACTATGTGGCTCCATAGAATAAATAAACATCCTCTCATTCCATTGATAGATTTCACTTAGGGATTATTCCCATACAATTTACATATAGGTATTTGAATAATCCTCCCCCATGGGCTTTTAAAAACAATATTTATCTCATATTATATGTGTCATAGAATTGAATCATGTTTGTTTAAATAATATACTAATATATTATATTTGGAATAATCATATGGTTTCACCATCTAGCTCCCATTTTATTTGGATTTTTATGAGTATATTCATTCCATCATCCATCACATTCTTCAATAACATGAGTCAAAATAGTTCCCTCAATTTAATAAAAAAATATAGTTTCATAATAAATAGTCATAGTAAAAATTCATATAAAAATGAAAATTCATTCGTATGATGTCAAAATAATGAGACCACAATTCAGTCCATGAAACTAAAATTTTAATATATTCCACTCATGATTAAAATCTATTTGTGTACTTACAAAGTTTTAACAAGGAAAATGTGTCTTAACACACACATATCATTTGTTTGTGTCTAACTTGGTGCATAGTGGAAATATGCTCACCGAGAAGTAGATTGAGGACCAAAATAAAATTTAAAAAGCACTATATGGTAATATTACCCCTTGGTTATTTTCTACTGAAATAAAATTCAATTTTATATTATATAATGGTATTGATTAGTAGGAAAAAATATAGATCTTAATAATACATTATGATGTTATCCTATATATTGGATTGTCCCAAGAGATATAACCAGAGTTATCTAATCATAATATCTAATGATTGAATAAACCCTTCTTTGATGCCAATAATATTGACCTAAACCTTTCATCCAAAAATAATAAATCTTTTAGATAAATAACCATTATATAATATAATGATATTCCTGAAAATAATATAGTTTATTTTATTTTGAAACATGGATTCATAAAAAATTATTCTTAATAGATTTATATAAACACCATCAATCTTTTTCATAACTAAAACCCTCTTTGACATATCATTCATAAAATATATCTTCATAAACTAGGGGATGGATACATAATAAAGGGTCATATAAAATGCCCAGTGAGGTTAAATAAGGAATATATCAATGATCACCTAACCCTAACATGAACATAATAGTATAATAACAAGAGAATAATATTTAAAATACATACCTATCATATTATAGATCATTATAATGAGTCATCACATATATCATGGTTGTTTTTAAGGATGTAATCACAATGTAATCAAAGGATATAAGATATTATATCTTAAAAATAGCATAATAATTTTTTTTGGCATAAATATTTTTATATTGAATAATTTATTTAGACATGGACCACTATATATACTATTATAGTGGATTCTGATCCCCAACAATCCATCGAACCATTAGTTATCATTCATAATAAAAATATCATAGTGGACAGAGTCCCCTAATTGGCTTCACTCATAATTCTAGTCCTTATTATCGCAATAGATATCCATATTTACCCAATGCATTTGATGGATATATAAATCTAAGACCACCTATCACAAAATAAAAAGTATTCATATGTGTTCTATAATATCATAAAACATTCATCATATCATAACCTGTTTAAATGAATATGACTTCAAAATAATTTCAACATTTCATAATTGAATAACCCATAAAAAATAAATAGGTTTCGTAAAAATCATATTATTATAATAATAAAATATCCTTATATGGTATAATGATGGTATTATAGGATTAAATACCATGTAAAAAATAAGTAACATCAACATATAATTCTACAACTAGGCCTTTTATCTGTGCTAAAAACCGACATTAATAGTGCTTTTCTAGCGCTGATAAAGGGGTGCCTTTATTAGCGCTATCTTGAGCGTTGATAATAGGGCCCTTTATCAGTGCTAAAAAAAGCATTAACAAAGGCACCTTCCCCTGAACCTGCACAACCATCACCTGCACACCTGCACACCTACACAATATAGCACCTGCACATGAACCAAGAACTGAAAGGCGATGAAGCACACACAATATTTTGACAAACAATGATATATACATTTACTTAACATAATGAATACAAAAAAACACATTACTATATTCATTTAAAACAATTTTTTACATGGTTACAATTACAGTTATATAAAAATAGTTATAAACCTTAATGTTTCATCCTTTGATATTCCTGATCCTCTCTCAAAAATTGTCGTCCATGGTATTTGTTGCCGCACAAAGCATCCAAAATCAAGGAAAAAAATTCACCTATATAAGAAAACAAATATTATGTTAGTAATAAAATAATGAAATAAATTAAAACATTAATATGAAAGAATACATTAATATGGAAATGTGAAATTAAAATATATAATTGATAAACTCAAATGTTTTCACTCTGATAACAATGAAAGGGAATAATGTAAAATCAAGATGATTTTGGAAGATTTATCTCATTTAATAAATACTAATTCTTTATCTAATGAAACGATTTACCGATCACATCATGTATTTTTTTGAGGTGCAGTTGATTCGTACATGTCAAAAATGACTCATGTATTTTTTTCCTAATGTATCAAGACAATCCGAACATGTTTTCTCGGTTTGACGTATGTCACTTGTGTTGTTTTCTAAAGTTAAAGTCAATTTGGAACTTATATTAGAAACTTTTATCCATACCAGTCACACCATGCGTCAGATTGAGGTGTGGTTGATTCGAAAATTTCACAAATGACTTAGGGATCATTTTCCTAAAGTATCAAAACAATTCAAACGCGTTTTCTCAGTATTTCATATGTCACTTGTGTTGTTTTCTAAATTTAATTTCTATTTGAAACTGATATCAGACACTTTTATCCATGCTGGTCACACCGTGCATCGGATTGAGGTACGGTGGATTCGTACACATCAAAAATGACTCAAGGATCGTTTCCTAAAGTATCAAAACAATCCTAACGTGTTTTCTCGGTTTTCCGTATGTCACTTGTGTTGTTTTATAAAGTTAATGTCAATTTAAAACTGATATCAGAAACATTTTTCCATACCGGTCACATTGTGCATCAGATTGTGGTGTGATTAATTATTACACCTCAAAAATGACTCATAGATCATTTTCCTAAAGAATCAAAACAATCTGAATGCATTTTCTCTATTTTCCGTATGTCACTTGTGTTATTTTCTGTATTTAATGTCAATTTGAAATAGATATCAGATACTTTTAGCCATATCGGTCACACCGTGTGTTGGATTGAGGTTCAGTTGATTCTTACAGGTCAAAAATGATTCATGGATCATTATCCTAAAGAATAAAAACAATCCAAATGCGTTTTCTCAGTATTCCATATGTCAGTATTGTTGTTTTCTAAAGTTTATGTTAATTTGAAACTGATATCAGACACTTTTAGCCATATAGGTCACACCGTGCATCAGATTGAGGTGAGATCGATTTTTACACATCAAAAATGACTCATGTATTGTTTTTTTAAAGTATCAAAACAATCAGAATGTGTTTTATTGGTATTTTTTATGTTATTAGTGTTGTTTTTTAAATTTAATATCAATTTGAAACTAATATTAGACACTTTTATCCATACCGGTCACACCGTGCATCAGATTGAGGGGTGATTGATTCATACATGTCAAAAATGACTCATGGATCATTTTCCTAATGTATCAAAACAATCCAAACGTGTTTTCTCGGTTTTTTGTATGTCAGTTGTGTTGTTTTCTAAATTTAATGTCAATTTGAAACTGATATCAGACACTTTTAGCCATACCAGTCACAATGTTCGTCGGATTGAGGTGCGAGTGAGTTTTACACGTCACAAATGAATAATGGATCGTTTTACTAAAGTATAAAAACAATCCAAACGCATTTTCTCAGTTTTCTATATGTCACTTATGTTGTTTTCTAAAGTTAATGTCAATTTCAAACTGAGATCAGACACTTTTTGTCATACCAGTCACACCGTGCGTCAGATTGAGGTGAGGCTGATGCGTACACCTCAAAAATGACTCATGGATCGTTGTAATAAAGTATTTAATCAATCTGAAGGTGTTTTCTTGGTATTCCATATGTCACTTGTATTTTTTTCTAATGCTAATGTCAATTTGAAACTGATATCAGACACTTTTAGCCATACCAGTCCCACCATGTGTCAGATTGATTTGCAGTTGATTTTTCCACGTCAAAAATGACTCATGGATCGTTTTTCGAAAGTATCAAAACAATAAAAATGCGTTTGATTAGTTTTCCGTATGTCACTTGTGTTGTTTTCTAAAGTTAATGTCAATTTCAAACTGATATCAGACACTTTTAGCCATACCGGTCACACCGTGCATCAGATTGAGGTACAATTGATTGGTGCATGTCCAAAATGACTCATGGATCATTGTCCTAAAATATCAGAACAATGTGAACATGTTTTCTCAGTATTTTGTATGTCACTTGTGTTGTCTTCTAAAGTTAATGTCAATTTGAAACTGATATCAGTCACTTTTATCCATACCTGTCACACCATGTGTCAGATTGAGGTGTGTTAGATTCTTACATGTCACAAATGACTGATTTATTGTTGTCCTAAATTATCAAAACAAACTATAAGCGTTTTCTTGGTTTTTCGTATGTCACTTGTGTTGTTTTCTAAAGATAATGTTAATTTAAAACTGATATCAGACACTTTTATCCATACCTGTCACACCGTTAACCGGATTGAGGTTCGGCTGATTCGTACACGTCAAAAATGACTCGTGGATCATTTTACTAAAGTATCAAAACAACCCGAATGTGTTTTCTTGGTTTTCCGTATGTCACTTGTATTGTTTTCTAAAGTTAATGTCAATTTCAAACTGATATCAGACACTTTTTTCCATATTGGTCACACTGTTTGTTTGATTGAGGTATGGTTGATGCGTAAACCTCAAAAATGACTCATGGATCATTTTACTAAAGTATCTGAACAATCTGAACACGTTTTCTCAGTATTCTATATGTCAATTGTATTTTTTTCTAATGTTAATGTCAATTTTAACCTGATATCAGACACTTTTATCCATATCGGTCACACCGTGCGTCAGATTGATGTTCGGTTGATTCTTACACGTCAAAAATGACTCATGGATCGTTTTCCTAAAGTATCAAAACAATCCAAATGAATTTGCTCAGTTTTCTGTATATCACTTGTGTTGTTTTCTAAAGTTAATGTCAATTTCAAACTGAAATCAGAAACTTTTAGCCATACTGGTGACACCGTGCGTCAGATTGAGGTGCGGTTGATTTGTACACATCACAATGACTCATGGATCGTTTTTATAAAGTATCAAAACAATGTGAACGTGTTTTCTCAGTATTACGTATGTCACTTGTGTTGTTTTCTAAAGTTAATGTCAATTTGAAACTGATATCAGACACTTTTAGCCATACCTGTCACACCGTGCGTCAGATTGAGGTGTGGTGGATTCGTACATGTCAAAAATGACTCATGGATTGTTTTACTAAAGTATCAAAATAATATGAAAGTGCTTTCTTGGTTTGTCGTATGTCACTTGTGTAGTTTTCTAAAGTTAATGTCAATTTCAAACTGATATCAGAAACTTTTCACCATACCAGTCACACATTGTGTCGGATTAAGGTGTGGTGGAATCATAAACTTCAAAAATGACTCATGGCTCATTTTTCTAAAGTATCGAAACAATCTGAATGCGTTTTCTCTATTTTCCGTATGTCACTTGTGTTGTTTTCTAAAGTTAATGTCAATTTGAAACTGATATCTGACACTTTTAGCCATACAAGTCACACCGTGCATCAGATAGAGGTGTGATTGATTCTTACACCCCAAAAATGACTCATGGATCATTCTCTGAACGTTTCAAAACAATCTGAACATGTTTGCTCGGTATTCCTTTTGTTAGTAGAGTTCTTTTCTAAATTTTATGTCAATTTGAAACTGATATCAGACACTTTTAGCCATACTGGTCACACCATGCATCGGATTGAGGTACGGTTGATTCTTATACATCAAAAATGACTCATAGATCGTTGACCTAAAGTATAAAAAACAATTTGATCGCATTTTCTTGGTTTATTGTATGTCACTTGTGTTGTTTTCTAAAGTTAATGTCAATTTCAAACTGATATCAGATACTTTTAGCCATACCGGTCACACTGTGTGTCGGATTGAGGTTCGGTTGATTCGTACACATCACAAATGACTCATGTATCGTTTTCCTAAAGTATCAAAACAAGCAGAACATGTTTTCTTGGTTTTACGTATGTCACTTGTGTTGTTTTCTAAAGTTAATGTCAATTTCAGACTAATATCAGACACTTTTATCCATACCGGTCACACCGTGCATCATATTGAGGTGCAGTTGATTCATAAATGTAACAAATGACTCATGAATTATTGTCCCAAATTATCAAAACAATCCAAACATGTTTGATCTGTTTGCCATATGTCACTTGTGTGGTTTTCTAAATTTAATGTCAATTTTAAACTGATATCAGGTAATTTTAGCCATACCGTTCACACCATACGTTGGATTGAGGTGAGGTTGATTCTTACATGTAACAAATGACTCATGGATCATTTTCCTAAAGTATCAAAACAATCCGAAATAATTTTCTCAGTTTTCTGTATGCCACTTTTGTTATTTTCTAATGTCATTGTCAATTTCAAATAGATATCAGACACTTTTATCCATACCAGTCACACCATGTGTCATATTAAGTTGTCGTTGATTATTACACGTCACAAATGACTAATGGATCATTTTCCTAAAGTATCAAAACAATCCAAACGCATTTTCTCAGTTTGTTGTATGTCACTTGTGTTGTTTTTTAAAGTTAATGTCAATTTGAAACTGATATCAGACACTTTTAGCCATACCAGTCACAACGTGCATCGGATTGAGGTGTGGTTGATTCGTAAACATCACAAATGACTCATGGATCGTTTTTCTAATGTATCAAAACAATTTGAATGTGTTTTCTTAGTTTGTCGTATTCCACTTGTGTTGTTTTCTAAATTTAATGTCAATTTGAAACTGATATCAAACACTTTTAGCCATATCGGTCACACCGTTAAACATATTGAGGTGTGGTTGATTCATATACATCACAAATGACTCAGTTATCGTTGTCCTAAAGTATCAAAACAATCCAAACACGTTTCCTCGGTTTTCCATATTTCAGTAGTTCATAAGAGTCTATCATCATGTTATTCTTTACTAGAAACTCAAATCATTTCTAAAACCATTTTTCATAATATAAGGATATGAAACATAATATTGGGTGATCATAGATACTCAGTAAGTGTAAACAAGGGAGAAATAAATTATCATATAAAGATAACATAAGTAGTAGGAATTCACCTTCATTGTCCTACTTGTTTACATTCTTCCATCAGGTACGCTGCCCATTCATTTCTAAAGACATCTATATCATCTTGTGAATATGAGTTTTTTTGATAGTCATTGTAGTACCTAAAAATTTAAATACACAAAGGATTAATAAATATTTTAAATGAAATAGTAATTATTTTCAAAAATAACTCTTCAGGGTTTCTATTTTGTTCATGAAATATGATCTCTTTTATAAATTTACAAACATAACAACTGCAGTCCTTTCCGTTTATTTGTTTCAGACACTGTAGAAACTTCGAGAAAAAAAAGTAATCTGTTTTTATATGTATTTGGATAGTGAAGTATAATTATATATATCGTGATACTTTTCCATTTGTAGATCACATTCTCCTTGTCGTCCTTAGGCCCTGGATTTGTTCCATCCTTTAGATGATATTCATACACCTCCCTTCATAATAGCATCTTCATTAAAATATAATATAAATTATATAACTAGATATTTAGTTTTAAAATTCTGTATCTATTGTATTACAAATTGAAAATCACCATCATGTGTTGTCTGTTTGTTGGATATCTTTGCAGTGAATCCAGAAAATAAATTTTTGGAGTATCCAAATTGACTGCAATGAGAATCAAATGCTGTCTAAAAACACAAAAAGGAATAAGTAATTATAGAAATGAAAATATAATTGGTATGATTAAAATGTAGAGTTTTACCCCTGCAATTTTGGTATTAAAAAGGGCATGTCAGTCGTAATTTTTCATTGAAATATTTTGAGCATGTTTGATATTAATTCAGACTGAAAATCAGAATCTATTTATTCTTGTTGTGTAGACATGGTGTGAGGACTAACGAGTCCAAATTTGTATTCCTGGGAAAATCCCTTCAATTTTTTTCATATATACGCCTGTGAAAAATTTGAAAGGTATTTAGCCATAATTATCATATTATATCAGCTTCTGTAAAATCAAATCATGATAACATACCTCATGTATACATTTATAACTGAGGTGCCTAACCCGTCGTATGTGATGATTTCATCTACAACGTAAGCACTAACGAAATCTAATTTTTCCTCTCCATACATATCTTTTCCACAAACAATTTTATGATTATTTACACCTTTCATTTTTGTATCCACATGAGCTTGCAACGATATTAAATGTGGATATAGAACGGGCGGGGTGAAGGTGCCCTCAGTAGATCGTTATTATCGGTTGGTTGATCCTTTTGAGCCGTTATTTCATTTTATCTCCTTCCTTTTGTCCTTATGTATTAAAATTCATTGGTTCAACCATATTTCAATTAAATGTTAAAGGTTCTACTTGAAAAATGAATTGGAAATGAATACCTCATGGTCGACATGTTTTTTTACAAGATTCGACGACCATTCATGGAATGTTCCAATAGATTTTTCCACCATATGAATGTCGTTATCATTATTTGGCATTGGTATCTCGACGCTCGTCTCATGAGTTACGTTAGTCGACACTTTGATATCACCGGTTGGAAGTGGTCTGAAGTGTAGCGTGTCATTCTGGATATTGAACAACGTAGCCCTCGCTACAAGGTAGTGGGTCGAAGTTGAGAGATATAAACCACTATCATTTTCACCCTATATAATATCATTACAAGAAAGGTATCAGTGTCTATGTGATTCACATTTCACAGAAACAAATATTATAACATTGATTACCTTAGTTAAGTCAGGTCATTGAGGGGAATGGATCATCTCAATGCTTGTGGGGGGTGGGGTGGGTTGTTCTTGAGTTGTTTTTTCTCTTCGCCACTCCCCCATCAATGTTTCTAGCAACTCTCCCTGACTTTTGAAATTTTCTTCAAGGGTAGCTAGTCTATCTCTCATCATTTTTATTTCTTTAGTTTGTTCCTCCTCTTGATTTTCTGAAAATATGTCTGGGGTGTAACCCCAAAACCCGCACCTCTGATGTGACTATATTGTTCTGGCTGTTTCAAGGCCACTGAAAGTATATCTGTATCCAGTGCGGGTGTTGTTGATTCCAATGACAATGTCAAATATAAAATATGGGAAAATAAGTCATCATCGTTATGTAATAGTGATTTAAAGAAAAAAATTTATATTATGTCATACTTACACATGTTTCCCACACTTTTGTGTGTTTTCATCTACCAATTTCCCCTCGTTATTAACACGAGCCTCCTTCCATAGCACATGGCGTGGGATGGAAGTGGCTTGGAATTTTGATTCATCAATCTGCATATAAATAGAGAAACATGGTTACAGTGTTGTTTTATGTCACATAAAAGTATTTCAGTACTTTTAAAATATGTACCAATTGTTTTCAATTGAAGCGTACCCCAGCCTTGCTTTACAGTAGGGGTACACTGGTTTTGCTTCCCATTCTTTATTTTCAGCACTCAGTTCTTGTATCATAAATAAAAAACTGTCAATCAAAGTGATGAATACAAGAAACGTTAAACAATGTGTTACCAAACACAATGTACCTGAAAATTCTGCTCCGTAGGACGGTTGCAAAACGCATCCCATGCTCCTTGGGATATCAAGTGTGCATAAAGAGGAGGTGGGTGCGGCTTGATTTTCCCTTGAGCATATTTCAGATGATATTTCGTTAAAATGGTGTGTAAGCCTCTATGAACCCTTCCTTCCAGTCTTAATACATATTATTTATGAGAGACATCTACTATAAATTCACTCTGCAAGAGATGATGTAGAGTTAGTCAATAATTCAGTAATTTATTTTATTTTAATTTAAAAAATTAAATAAATGATATCGTAATGTTACTGTAATCTCTTCCCATATTAAATTTTTAGCCCACTGACAACATGGTGCCACAACTCAATATCAATCGGTACACATTGCCGAGTGACTATTCCAATGTAGCTATTAACATGGCTTTGTTGGGGTTTACATACCGGACTCGCTTATTCCATCCCACATCATGTTTGATTCGTTTTTCTTTTGCCTTAAAGATTTTGGCTAAAACTATTAAACTACGACGCACCTGTTTTTTTTGTGCTGCTGGAGTTTCATTGCCTACCATTTCCTCGGTTTCTGCATCATCATTATGTTTCTCTGATGCACTAGCATCGACACTAGGAACAACAACAATAGGTTGAGAGACCTGTTGTACCTCAGCAGTGGGACCAGCAGCAACAGGTTGACAAACCCATTGTACCTCAGCAGTGGGACCAGCTACAATAGGTTGTGAGACCTGTTGTACCTCAGTAGTGGGACAAGCTGCAACAGGTTGAGAAACCTAATGTGTCTTAGGATTGGGTGCATCAGTAGGTGAAAAAGTCATTATCTGCAGAAGTGGTTTAACATTTAATTTAGATCACCTAAAAGTAGCAGTGAACAGATAATAAAATAATGTAACACAATCTATATTAAAATAAAAAAATAACCTGATTATTGAACAATCTCTTTTTTTAAAGGCTGATGGGATTTGACCCCTCTATCGATTATCCATATTCCTTCATTATGGTCTCCTTTGACATACAAAACATCACCTACATTGGGACCACTACGAAATGATTGCGATGTCCCAATGAATGGGTCATCCTCTGTTGAATTTTCATCTGAACCTTCAGTTGTTTTGGTCAATAATAGAACAATTGACCAGTTTCGGTTTGTGGGATCTGGAACATAGAATACTTGCACTGTCTGTGATGCCATTATAAACCGTTCTCCTTTCTCCCCTTCCTTACTGAAATCAACTTTCACATATCCTAACTCATCTATTTTAACATCACTCATTTTATCAACCCACTTTTATTGATAAATCGGAACTCGGAATTCCGTATAATCCAACTCCCATATTTGTTTGATAATGCCAAAGTATGACATATTCACATAAATTAGATTTCTGTCCTTAGCACCAGAAACATGCATTACTTTAGCAACAAGTGTAACCCCACTATTCCGCATGGTATTGTATTCATCATGTTCATTATTATAAAATGTAAAACCATTAACTACATAATCATTTTAAGATAATACATACACACTTGGTCCTTCGGCTAGCCATCGAAGTCGGTCAGAAATTGAATCTAGATTTTCATATGACTTCTTAAAAATATGGCCCTGAAACCATCCTATAAACTATCGATTATGTGTATCTGATATCCATTTTTCAGCCCTATATGGATTCAAATGCCTAATAATTTCTTTGTGGGCTTCAATATGTGGGTCAATATATAAATTTTTATGCAAAACATAAAGGTGGGTCTACTCCTAATCTGTAATATTCATTCTGACAACCTGTATTGTAGAAATC
Source organism: Viscum album (assembly GCA_963277665.1). Taxonomy (NCBI): domain Eukaryota; kingdom Viridiplantae; phylum Streptophyta; class Magnoliopsida; order Santalales; family Viscaceae; genus Viscum; species Viscum album. The sequence continues at coordinate 359,662,904 of OY728162.1, forward strand.
TCATCACCCTCAATCTACCCAAGTGTGACGAGATTTCACTAGGCCAATGCTTTCCACGCCACACAGGTATTCAGTACAGAATTCAACGGCTTCCTCAACAATATATCACTGCACAATACAACCCTCTGGCCGACTTTGATTTTTGACATACCCTTTGAAAATCTTCATATACCATTAAATGGGGTACATCCTTATGTAATGTACATGACCACATAGTTGAATCTCTCTCACCAAGTGGACCATCAAATGAACCATCATATAAAAAAATGATAGCGGGAAGAACATTTCTAATTTAGATAATATGATGGAAATTTCTCTTTCCATAGTCGGCAATTTCGCCGGGTCTATAACTTTACTGCAAATAGCTTTGAAGAAAAAACACAGTTTCGTTAATGTATGGTGAACATTCTCATGAAAAATGCAACGTAAAGAAATAGGAATGAGATCTTGCATCAAAACATGGTATTCATGTGATTTTAGACCTTTTAACTTCAAATATCTCATTGAAACAAGGTTCCTGATATTTGACAAATACCCCTCTAGAAACTTTACATAATTAAAGAAGTTGAAAAACTGATATCTATCCTGCCTGGAAAGAGTGTAAGCAGTAGGAGGAAGATATGTTCTTTTTCCACCCTTCACTGGTGCCAACTCTTCTGGTATTCTCCTCTCAACCATGTCCAACCTAGCCTTAATTACATATTTTGTTTTTCCAGTTTTATTAAGAAACATGCCGATGACACTATCAAATTAATTTTTTTTCTACATGCATAACATCAATAAAATGTCTGACATACAGACAATTCCAGTATGGTAATTCAATAAAAAAACTTATCTCTTTTTCCAACCAATTTTCATAAGGTTTTTCAAAGCCGGTTTACAAGAAGTAGTGTCCACATTTTTTACTTTATTAAACAATTGATCGCCTATTAGTGGAGATGATGATGTATATTCTTCTAAACTTCTATTGAATGATGTTGTCCAAGATCTGTACTTACGTCGTTGGGGTAGAAATATGCGATGTCCTAGAAACACAATTTTCGATGAATGTTTCAACCTAATTGATTTTGTACCTTGTTCGCAAATGGGACACCCTTGAGTTTCTTTAATGTTGTATCCTGACAAATTTCCATAAGAAGGGAATTCATTTATCATCCTATACAACATGGCTCTCAAATTGAAATCTTCCTTTTTGTAAGGATCATACTATATAACACCTGAATACCACAATAATTTCAAATCATCGATCAATGGAGCTAAATAAACATCAATATCATTACCCAGTTGTTTTGGTCCTAATATAAGCATAGATAGCGTAATGTATTTTCGTTTCATGCATAACCAGAGTGGTAATTTATGTTTTACCAACATAACTGGCCATTTACTATGACTGTTTCTTTGAAAACCAAAAGGATTCACTCCATCTGTAGATATTCCAAGACGAAGGTTTCTCGACTCGTTTCCAAATTCGGGATACTCATGATCAATTATCTTCTGCTGAGGAGAGTATGTCGGGTGATGTAGTATCCCATCATTAATTCTTATATATGCATGTCATGTCAATTTTCCTACAGTCTCCTCACTTCCATATAGGCGCCTAAACCTTGCAATGATTGGAAATTACAATACAAATTTAGTAGGACTATATTCATCTTTCTTGTATCGAGAAGCACCACACTTTGGGAATTATTTATGTAATTTTTGGTCCTTGAGAAATAGTATACAGTCATTCGACCAGGCGTGTATTCTTTCAATGATCATACCCACCGAGCATAGCATTCGTTTGACATCGTATTTTGGCTTGAGAGCTCATTATCTTTTGGGAGCATGTCATTCAAGAGAGAAATTAGTTCCATAAATTTGGCGTCACTCCACCCATTATATGATTTCAAATTATACAGCTTAAGTATGGCTGACAGTGCTGTATATTTATTACAACCAGTATACAATTGTGTCTTTACACAACTTTTTATCTTCTCAAACAATTTTGGGCAATCATGAAGTTCAACTTCGACGGTGCTTGTCATTTCCTCAATAAAATATTCATCATCATTCACATATGTAATCACATCCTCCATATGGTCATCTTCATTGTTCATACTTGTAATCATATCAAATGACCCATAAAACATAGTGTTATCTCATCCACTACCTACATTTGTTGTTTCCATGTGTTTATTCCAACATGTATAACTCTGATCTATTCTGTGACAGATCAAGTGTTCTTCCAACTCCTCTGGAATAATTTGTTTTAATAAAAATATCATAAACATAGACAAAGGATTTGAGAAGGGTCATATGCATGATCTTTCGCAAACTTGATAAACTCTTTCACAACTTCTTCATACTCTTTTGTCAACCAATTGGCATTCATCCATTATTTATTTATATTCATTGTATTTGAAATCCAAAGGATGGGTATATAGGTTAGGGGAGAAGGAATATGAGTATAATTTAGATAAAAAACTAGATACTTCAAATATGGTGGGGGCGTGCTCATTAATAGAAAATCTTGGGTGGTTCTTGAGATTCATCAATTCTCTTCCTCTCTTCGATCCCCCCTGATGAGGGGTGGTTCTTGGGAGTTTTGTTATAGTGCATTAGTGAGTTCTTCCCTTATAATTCCTCCATTAATATTATCCTTTATTTCCCTATGATTTGGGATGATTTTAACTAGGATTTGTGTGATGATTTCACTATATCATCTTCAAATCAATTCAGATGATGTAGATTTTGTTTGTATTGTCTAGAGGTTATTCTTGTATGATGAATGCACCATGTTTCTTGTGGTTTAGGTGGTGTTGTTTTTTCCAGTGAGTTTTAAAAGATTATTCTTAATTATATTAAGGTGAATAATTAATGATAAGTTTCTATAATTAATTATTTGGGAATTGTTCCTTGAGAATGGGTCTCAATCATTGGTACAAGATTAGATAAGTCATGTATAGTCTTGGTTGAGGATGAGTTGATCTTGGTGAGGGGGTTACTCCATTTTTGGAGGTAGGTGGACCCTATAATAGAAAACCATGTTCCAATTTATGCATTATTGTGCATTCATGCATGAGTATATGTGTTCCAGTGAAAGGGATAGAAATCAAGAGAAACCTAGGTAAACAAATAGGGTGTTTTTAATCCACCAAGAGATAGAGTGAGGGTTCTATTGAATGTTTGTGATTTTTTGATCATCCATAGATTATGTCTCCAGGGAGGTGAGGTTTCTAGTTTTGTTTATGAGAGGATCGGGTTTGGTATGATATTTGTATATCCTAGTTAGGGTTTATAAGGATATTTGAGTCGGTATTATAGTCTTAGGCCTAAATAAGATGGATAATATAGTTTTATATATCATGTGTGATGGGGAACACCCTATGAAGGATATATAAGAGTCATGGTGTGTGTGATGAGTAGGATATTTCATATAGGGATTAGTGAAGTGTGACATAGGGTATTTCCTCTTTATAATTGGATTAATAGATCTCCAAGGGGAGATATGATATGGCACCTATGTGAGGGTCATGGTAATAGTTTGGATGACTTAGCATAGGGTATCCAAGGCTCTTAGTGTGAGTTTCTTAGAATGGTCATTATTTAGTTTTAATAAGTTTTAATGTGGGAATTATAAGATGATATAGACTAGACTATAAAGGCCTAGATCATGTATAGCATGTGGGTTGTGAAATTACCATGTAGAGATGAGCGTGTGTTGGTATCAATGAGTAGAGATGGGTTAGGTTTGTAGAACCCAGTAGATTCCCTTATAGGTGGAATTAGAATGTTGATAGGGCAGGAATAATTTTCATGTATTACCAAGATGGTTTTAAGGAGATTATTATGAAAGGCTAAAGAGATGTTGACTTTTATCATTTATGATCAGACCAACTAAGATATTGGGACATCATATGACTTTCACCTAGATGAAGTATGATCATCCATGGGGCCCACCTATTGATGATGTGGTTTAGCTAGTAGGAGAGGTTGGCTCTCTAGATACCCTCCTTAGATTACTATTTATATGTTTTGTGGCATGAGACGAGATGGATGGCCTTTGTTTAAGTGATAATGTGTTGGTAGGACCCTAATTTGAGTGAGAAGGAATTGGTCAAATAGGATTGGTGTGTGACTTCCATGGGATCCACCTATTGATGGTGCATTTTTACTTGTGATAGACATTGGATATTGTGATTCCCTCCTTAGATCATTTTTTAAATGATAATATGATGTGATATTTATAAATGGGGATCACTTAGTATTGGTTTGGAGTAGTTTTGTTAGAGGTTGTCTATAGATATTCCCTCCTCAAATTGTTTTATATGTAATGTGATGGTGTGATCCGACGTAAGTGAGAGGGGAGCAACTACTATGTTGTGGAATTAGAGGATATGTGAATCACACTCAATGTGAGAGGTTGGTGGCACTATTATGTTATAAGAAATGATGTGATATTTAAATTGGTATATGACCCAACCCAGAGAGAGTGGGTAGTGGGTAGGAATTGGTAGAAACCATATTAAGGTTCGTTTTTTTCGAACCCTAGGAGAATAGTGTACAATATAGTGTACAATATAGAACATACAAAACATATGTCTCATCCTAATGGCATACCTAACCTGTTGACAAGAATTCACCAACACAGACGGTTCAAACCCTACCTGGCCTAACTATGGGGTAGTATCCAAAATCAAGAAAAAGATCCATACAAAGGGCCACTAAACGAAGTGAAATCCAAATCTAGTGTAACATCCTTTCACAAAAAATACTCTCTCTATTCAGGTTTCATTCACAAGGCTATTGTGGGGAGAGCTAATCAAGATCAAACATGTAACCAACCATATATACATTTGTCACACACACAAGCATTACACACAAGAATCACGTGAAATCATAATTAATCACAATATTGTCAATAAATGCAAACATAATTAATTCATCCAAATTTAATTTTACTCACCTTAAGGTGGAGGACCCGGTGGAAGAGGAGGATGAGGCATCGACAGTGGAGGCAGCGGAGGAAACGCGGAGGCAGCACCGAGGTAGGGGAGGTAGCTGAGGCAGCTTGGAGGCAACCGAGGCAGCAGAGGTAGCGGGTTAGGTGGTGGTGGAGGAGGAGGAGGAGGAGGAGGAAGAGGTAGAGGAGGAGGTTGAGGAGGCTGCGATGGTGGTGGTGGAGGAGGAGGAGCTACTGTAGAGGAGGAGGAGAAGGAGGAGCTGCAGTGGAGGAGGAGGAGGAGGGGGAGGAGTCACATCAAGAGGAGGAGGAGGAGAAGTAGGCACCAGAGGAGGAGAATGAGGCGACGACTATGGAAGAGGAGGAGAAGAAGGAGGCGGTAGCGGAGAGGAGGTAGCGGCGAAGGTGCATGGTAAGGATTCTGTGATTGATAGGGTGCGGGGAGGAGGATCCGCAACAAGAGGAGGAGGAGGAGAAGTAGGTGCCAGAATAGGAGAATGAAGCGGCGGCCGTGACAGAGGAGGAGTAGAAGGAGGCCATTGCGGAGAGGAGGTAGTGGCGGAAGCGCAGAGTAGGGCTTCCAATAAAGCTTGAAAGGGTGCGGAGAGGAGGAGGAGGACCCGGTGGAACTTATAAATTCCATGGGGACTTTTATCAGCGCTAGTAAAAAGTGCTGATAAAGTGGGTCTTTATCAATGCTAAATTCAAAAGTGCTGATAAAGACCCCCTTTATCAGTGCTTTTTTAGCGCTGATAAAGGTAGGACTTTATCATCGCTTTTTTAGTACTCATAAAGGGTGTCTTTATCAGCGCTTATCATTTTAGCATTGATAAATTCCAACTTTATCAATGTTTTTATAGCGGTAATAAATCCATACTTTATCAGCGCTAATAAAACCGCTGATAAATGTATAAATTTAATAATTTTTTTATATTCTTATATATTTATTTAAAATTATATTTTTGATAAATATATAAATATTTATTAAAAATAATAACTCTAATTAAATATATCTTTATTTATACTTATAAAAATATCTGAATGGTATATTTATATATATATCATTGAAAATATAATAAAAAATATATTTTTTTTAAATATAATGTAATTTTAATTATAAGTGTACATTTGTTAGAATATATATATATTAATGGGTAACATAATGAATTATAAATCAATAACACATCAACGTGATATGTAATTATAATCTATAAATGAACATTATTCATGTACATATATGATCACATAACATATACACATGACATATTCATTAACCCCAATTCATTGGAAAACACATATATATTCAATAATTTTAATTATACATATATATATTAAAAGTATTATATATTTATAAATAAAACAAATACATTAAATATTAAAAAATATAATAAATATACATATTAAATATAATGAATTAATAAATCTAATAAATATAATGAATTAATAAATTTAATAAATATAATATATCTAATAAATATATTTATTATTAATCTTATAATTATTTAATTATATATATATATATTTGTTTAGTTATAACATGTGTTTTTTATTTAATGTATACAATAAACATTATCCGCGCTATGAAAAGTGCTGACAAATGTAATCTTTATTAGCACTAAGAAAAGCACTAATAAAGGGATATTTAAAGGGATGATAATTGTACCCTTTATCAGTGCTAAAAAAAGCACTGATAAAGGGTACACCTTTATCATCACTTGTTTTAGCACTGATAAAGGGTACATTTATCAGTGCTTTTTAGCACTCATAAAGTCCCACACCTTTATCAGCGCTTTTTTAGCACTCATAAAGTCTTACACCTTTATCAGCGCTTTTCCGTTAGCACTAATAAAGGCAGGCGCCTACCTTGCCCAGTTTTTTGGTAGTGATATTTCATATTAGATGGAAAATTATATTAAAATGACTCCAAAATATTTCATAAGGAACACCCACCTTTCATTTTCAAATTAATTTTTAAAAAATAAATTTTTTTCCAAAATATTATAAAAAAATTATCATTGAAATTAACCATGTACACATTACTAGGAACATTAAATATATTTAGTGTTTATTATAGTAGCAAATTATTTTCAAGACATGTGTGTTAAAAACATATTCCGTTCAAATTTTCTATAAATTGGAAAAATTACATCATTTTGAAATTAAAAAACAAGAAAACATTTAAATAATTTTTAATTAATAAATCCATGTGTAAAAAATTAAATTTAATAATCCTATAAATATTGTAATAATATTAATGAAAACATTTTTATAAAAAATTGATATAGTAGAAATATAATTCTCAACTGAACAGAAAAATAAATTTTATTTTTCTTCAAAGAATTATACCAGTATCATGAGTATATAATGGTTGGAAAATGAATGTAAATTTTTAATATATATATATATATATACATTTTATAATAATATTAATTTAATTATAGAAAGGTAGAACACAAAATATCATCATTGTAAACATAATCATAAACCATTCATGTAAATAGTGAGAGCCTAAAATAAAAAGTGGTAAATATCCTTATAAAATGTCATTATATTTGGAAACCTATATGTACTTTTTAAATCTAAAATTTATTAATGAATTCATTATAATATTAATTAATGTAATTTATATAAACCATACAGTGGAAACAAGTGGTGATAATGGAATATGACTCGAAGAAATAAAAGTTTAATGAGAAATCCTTACCTATACTACAACATGGTTTGAGTATGATCTAAACTATTATATAATAAATTATATATTATTAATTTTCTATAAAATAACCTTTAAAATACTTATAAAATCATATATGTTATAATTATAACATTTCAACTAATATTTGTTAACAATTCCGTACAAGTATTGTCATTTATTGGTGTTAAATATGTTATTTTCATGAAATTTTTGGCATAGTTGTTTTGGTAGTTGTACAGTGATCATAGTTCAAATACCTATAATTTTATCCATGATATTAATATAATATATATTAATTATACTGATATTAATTCATCCAAAAAATATAGAGTTAAAAAATGAATAGCACCATTCCAGGAGATGGTTGGTCTTAGATACAAATGAACCCTGGTTTCTTTTTAAATTTAATGGAAAAAAATAATAGTAAATATGATCTAACCATTATAGGATAATATTAATATAATAAATATATTATATATCAATTAACTTTATCCTTACTCACATTAATATAAAACTAAAATAAAAAAATAATTGCATTGATTCGTGCTTGTGGTAGTCCACCAATGCACACAAGTGGCATTATCATTTTCGAACAGATGGGAAGAATGTGTATTATGGTTATCCAATAATCATAATAATTTATTATATCTAAGATACTCTATATTATATATTTTTAAATCATATTTCTATAGGATTTATTATAAGAAATAATATTTCATATTCTCATTTGTGAGTTATACATATTCATTGAGAACCGCCTTTTTGATTTCACCTTACACTTAAATAGGATGGTATTTTGGAATGAATAAAAGTTCTAGAAAATAGTTATGGAATATATGAGGCTATTATGGTAGTCTTTTTCTTTTATATAAGGTTAAAAGTTTTTTGTGGAGATATGTTAATATTTTTTTCCTTCTATAAGTGAAGGGAGGGAAAGTCTTTTCATTACATAGTATATTAAAATATTAAAAATTTATTCTCAAGTAAATATGGATCCAAATTGATTTAATTCATTGATATTATCAGGATATGTTGAAATAATCTCATATAATAATATTTTTTGTTTTCACCCTTATATATTAATTATAACCCGACATTAACACTTTATATAGTTACAATGATATCAATTTTTTTACTCTTTATGGATCATGAATGGTTCCACAAAATGATATGTGACACCAATACTTAAAATGGTTGATACATTAAAACTTATCAATTAAATTAAATTATATAATTTATTTTTAATTCCAATTCTTTAACAAAATATTTTGTAATATAAATATAATTAATGTCATCTTTGGAAATATATGAAATATTATAATATAATATGTGTCGAACTCATTTCATTTGGTTCCAAAAAAAATCTATAGGAAAATATTTAAGATAAGGTCAAAGTAAATAATAGAATAAAAAAATTTCAAGTTTATATATCCTTTTAAAACCTATCATTTAGTTTACCCACTTGGTTAACAAATTTAATCATAAACTCGGTAATAAATGTTTAAATATTAAATCATAATAATATATGATAAAAGGTAAAAATTTACTCATAAATTGTTATGTTATGATATGTTTGACTACATTATTTACTAATTTTCCACATTAAAATATTTTTTTTATTTAAATAATTTAATAAAAATATAATGTATTTATAATACAATGAATTTAATTTTAAGAAAAATTCACATAATTTGTCTTGGAATAAAACTATAAATGCAATGGAATTAAAATATAAACATTTGAAACATCTATAATATGTTATATATACCATCAAAATTCATGGAAAACATTAAATATGCCAATTAATATTAGATTTATATTTTTTAAAAATTTATTCATTTGAATTTTATGTTTCTTCAACAACAACTATTTTATTGTTACATAATCAATGAAAGTAATTATTACAACAATAACAATTCAAAATATATAACCAGTATAAATTTAATTCATTTTAAATAAATAATTATCTAAATATGTGAATTTTTTCTTTTAAAATAAAAACATACATTTATCGAAAATTCAAGGTTTTTGACAAAAATAGCTTGAAATACTTAATAAGCATTACAATTTTATTCAGAAAATTAATACGATCATTAATATTTAATAAATAGTAATTTTTTAGTAATGTTTATTAAAATATTATTTAATATTATAATCATTAAATTCATCAAAATTGATTTCTTAATTGATTATTAACTAATAACACTATTTTTTATTTAATAACTATTTACAAATTAACAACAAAAAAATGATTGTATATGCTTTATTCTATACAAAAATAATGCACATAATCATAGTGCTAGGGTCTTGTTATATAACTCTATATAACACCCTCCTTTAACCTAATGGTATGGTGTGCGATGGTGACATACTCTTAGGGTAGATCCAATAACATCACTCGGGTGTAAATATCTATCAACATCCACTTATCTCATAGGTGGTTCCATTCAATCATTATGTGTTGAAGCTCAGCTTGGCCTTCGTCGAGATAAAAGACCCCTGATGCCACTTCTTTTTCAAGCTTCAAAAAACGGGATTCATACGGAGAAATTCTATAAGTCCCCAGCCTTAAACCTTACTTAATCTTGAGTTATTACAAGATTACACATTGAGGATCTTTTCGGGTTTAGAGTTTTAGAGAATTAGATCATAAAACTTGCATTACATTCCACATATAAACAAAGTTGTTACATAATGATAGTATTCTTCATTCCCATCAATTGAAACACATTTTAAAAAAAACATGGATTATTTCTTGACACTTCCTTGACACTATCATCATATCATGTACCTTTCCCTTGACCTGTGAAAAACATTTCAAAAAAACTTGGGATGAGCATAAAAAGCTCAGTATGGGTTATAAAAATATGGAAAGGAAACATGGGTACATATATACATAAGGATGAGATCATACTTTACCCATAAAACATAAGCACTTTAACATACCTCATCAAATCATGAATAAATCATAGAAATCATAATACATAAAGGTAACTTGAGGCATTCATAACATTCTTACGTTGGGAGTAACCCTCTTGGTTACGTTTGGAATACCCATCACAGTATATTCCCTAAAATATCTTCGGAGAAACCTTAACGTTTCACTCCTTCACGTTACCCAATGCATTGGAGAGCTATATCGGGCTCACCTGCCCTTAGTTTATCACGGAACCACCCGTCTTCATAATAATGCCCAAGAACCATAACATAATCGTATCACATAAAACATGCAAAAAGGAAACATAACATTTCCACATTTCAATCACAAGATATCAATACAACATAAAAAACATTGTGAAAATCATTTTTAATACCAAAATAAAAGAAAAGTAAAACATGGTATTTATTTTTCTTTTAAAAAGAAGGTATGGCTTGTAGAGGAAGCTGAAACTCAAATAACGGTCACGACGGCGGAGAAGTCGTTGTTGCCGCATACGTATGACAAAAACATTCCCTTTTTTCATTTGGTAAACGCTTCATATAAAAAAGATTCCTTTTGAATAAACGTAAAAGTCAAAGGGGTTTATACACCGTATAAAATAAAGTTGTGTATAAAATAAAATATGCCTCAATGAAAGGTGATTGAGACGAAGTCCCATACCTCGTATCCGACTTGACCTGACCATTCTTTAAGCTCCTGAATAATAAACTTGAGTTAATCTCTACTTTCTTATGATCCTTTTTCGAGTTCATTATTCCTTTTATACCATGTTATGAACATCATGTAATCATTTAAGTTAATAATGTTCATTTTGTCGGTATTTGGTTCTTAAGTCAAAAATAGACTTCTTACACTCACATGTTGTTAATTTGGTCAAAGGTTCATTATATCCATAATTATATTAATGATTTGGATAACATATATATCATATATATTCATCATATACATGTATTTATAATATTACATCACATTTAGAGGTAAGAAATGAAATGCACCGTTCATGGAGACGGTAAGCCGTACGTACGCATGAACGCTACTTCCATTTCTATTTCGTATTTTCTGGAATGGAATCATAATGATATAAGATTATATTATAATTCCAGTATAATAACATATATAATATCTTTAACTTTATCCTTTACACATCCCACATGTGGTATTAACGAATCAAATCACTTTCAGGGGGCGGTAGTCCGCACTTCCTAAAATGAAGATATCGTGTTTACCCATAATGGAAACCATAAAGGTATGCCAAAGATGAAAAAAAACAGAAGCTTAAGGAAAACATAAAAATATTATATATCATATATAAAAATAGTGACATCATAATGGCCACCTTTGAAGGTGTTAAATGAGTATTGAACAATCATCGTTTCGGGAGGCAAAATTTCACCATCCACGGAAACCGTATGTTCTTTAACCATTTGATGTAGTTGTGTGAAAGTGTTGCTAAAATAAATATTTTAACAACATCCTAGTATAATGAAGATACTGGTGTTGTTACAAAAGAAGTAAATAAAAAGAGTTTAGGGGGTTGTAGAAACAAAATAAAACAAATGAACATGAGAGAATGAATTACCTTTAAAAGTGTAACTCCTTTTGATTTGAGCCTAAAGGCTTCCTTTGAAAAGATTATGCCCAAAGGGAATCCTCTAGGATGAGTAGAGGGATGTGGAGAGAGTAAATGGGCCGGGGTTGGCCGAGCCAAAGGCTTGTGGAGTGTGTGAAATGAGTTAGAGGTGGGGGCCTTTTATAAGAGGAGAGGAGGGGCACTTTTGGAAAGTAAAAATAAGTTACTTTATTTTAAAATGAGTTTCGGATTCAAAAGGTCCCACATTTCTATAATTCGAGGATAAGGTGATAAGGCTTCTAAATCCACTCATCGAATTGGTTTTGGCCATGTGTAGGTTTTAGATTTTTCATTATCTTTCCATTTTATTTAAATCGTTAAATAATGAGGTCATCGCTGCATCATCATGATGTCATAAATAATTTAATTTATTTAAAGTATAAAAATTATAAAAAAAATACTATGATGTAGGAAATATTTTTATCTTTCCAATTCCTATTTATAATCAAAAATCTGATCTTTATAACCTCATGTAAAAATTGTTTTAGTAAAACATCTCTTGTTTGTGTCATTTTTACTTTAACATTTAATAAAAAGTTATTTATGTCATTTCCCAACCAAAATGTCTCCATGGGGTCCCCAAGTTGACCCATGGATTGTCTTGGTCGGCCATGACACAACCAATAAGGTTGGGACATGTGTCTAGGTCATTTCATATTATTAAAGCATTATTTATACCTTAAACTACCCTAATTACCACTAATCGCGATTAAAAACTTAATAAGTTACTATTCACCAAAAAATTATTTTAATCCCAATGAAACACATTTTACTTCTTAATGACAACCATGTATGTCGGATTTTTGAAATTCAAAACACAATGATTGTAAAATTTCATTTAAACAGAAAATAAATTTTTATAAGTACCACTTAGTAGTTTCACTATTCATCAAAAATTGAAGTTTTTCAGAAAATTACCAAAAATTCACCCTAAGCTATATTTGATATTCCGAATTCAAAAATGAAGTCTATTTTACAAAATTCAATACATATAAGTCACATTAATTAATTTAATAATTAATTCCCGCTGTCAGAGAAAATAGCGTGTTTTTATGAAACAATAAGTATCAAAAGATTGACACCAGTTTAAGTCCAATTTCAAAGTGAAATTGATTCCAATGACCACCATTGGATTAAATGGTAAAAATATATTCTAATTTAACTTCAAAACCAATTCAAAAGATAATCTAATCATATAAATAAATTATATTAAAAAGCAGTTTTGATGTAAAATGCAGTATTTTTCACTATTCATTAAAAAATGAACATTGTCAGAAAAGTACCAAAAATTCACACAAAGTAAATTTTGAAGTCCCAATCATAAAGAATAAGTTTATTTTGACAAACATAGTTTATAAAATTTTCAAAAGATAGATTTAAAAAGGGGTTTCCATCATAAGGCAGTAAAACAATCTTTTAAGAATATTAGTGTATTCCATGCATAAGATTGTATTTATTTTCATTTTAAGCCTCCAAAACACTATATTAATCATTAATAGACATAGATAAAAATATCTATTATTCATTACTTACTTGGGATGTTACATCCTTCCCCCCTTTATAAAATTGCGTCCCCGCAATTTATTTACTTATCAAATAAATGTGGGTACTTATCCCTCATTGCATTTTCAGATTCCCATGTTGCCTCTTCAATAATGTGGTTTTTCCACAAAACCTTTAACTGATTAATCACCTTATTCCGTAACACTTGCTCCCTGTGGTCAAGAATCTGGGCCAGTTGTTCCTCATATGATAGGTTATCTTCCAGCTGAACTACTTCTGGACTCAAAACATGAGATGGATCTGGAATATACTTTCTCAACATCGAAACCTGAAAAACATTGTGTACCTGAGATAAACTCGGAGGTAAAGCCACTCGGTCTGCAACTGGTCCAACTCTCTCCATAATTTCGTATGGTCCAATGAACCTTGGACTCAATATTCCTTTCTTACCAAATCTCATCACACTTTTCCAGGGAGAAACCTTGAGAAAAACATGATCACCTACCTCAAAAGATAGATCCTTCCTCCGGTTATCCGCATAACTCTTCTGCCTGCTCTGAGCTGTTCTCATGTGTTTCTGAATTAGTTGAACTTTTTCTGCCATCTCTTCTACCAATTCTAGTCCCAACAACTTCCTTTCACCCACTTCATCCCAGAAAGCTGGAGTTCGACACCGCTTCCCATATAATGCCTGAAATGGTGCCATCTGTATACTGGAATGAAAACTGTTATTATATGAAAATTCAACCAAAGAAATATGTTGGTCCCAACTTCCCTGATAATCCATAGAACAAGCTCGTAGCATATCCTCCAATGTTTGAATTGTTCGTTCTGACTGCCCATCTGATTGGGGATGAAAAGCTGTACTAAAATTTAATTCAGTACCCAACAACTTCTTAAGGCCTTTCCAAAAGTTAGAAGTAAACCTGGGATCACGATCCGATACAATGGAGAGAGTAACTCCATGTAACCTGACTATCTCTTTAAGATACAAATGAGAAAGTTGATCAAGAGAGAAAGTATCTCGTATAGCAAGGAAATGAGCAGATTTGGTCAAGCGATCAACAATAACCCAGATTGCATTATTACCTCGATATGTCTTCGGTAATCCCACAACAAAGTCCATGGATATATTCTCCCATTTCCACTCTGGCACTGGTAAAGGCTGAAGCATCCCTTTCAGTAACTGCCGCTCTGCTTTAACCTGCTGACAAGTCAAACACTTCACAGTAAAATCAGTAATATCTCTTTTCATTCCATCCCACCAGTAATACTCCTGCAGATCTCTATACATCTTAGTACTGCCCGGATGAACTAAAAATGGAGAACTATGAGCTTCACATAACAACTCTTTCTTCAACTGTGAATCACAAGGCACACACAATCTCTTCCCAAATCTCAAAACACAATTATTATCAATGTTGAATTCAGGAAACTTACCTTTCTGAACCAGCTCTACCTTTTTCTGCAAATCACTGTCTTGCTTCTGTGCTTGCTTGATTCTATCTGATGGAGAAGATCTCACTGATACCTAAAACAAAACAGAAGGACTTCCTACACCAACAACTTCTATGCCAAAGTTCATCAAATCCTTAACCAAAGGATCACGTTCCAAACTCAACATTGCTAATGAAGCATTACTTTTTCGACTCAAAGCATCAGCCACTTTATTTGCTTTTCCTGGATGGTAATGAATTGTACAATCATAATCCTTGATTAATTCTAGCCATCTCCTTTGTCTCATATTCAATTCTTTATGAGTGAATATATACTTTAAACTTTTGTGATCGGTATATATTTCACACTTTACTCCATACAAATGATGCCTCCAAATTTTTAAAGCAAAAACAACAGCAGCTAATTCCAAATCATGTGTAGGGTAATTTACCTCATGAGTTTTCAACTGTCGTGAAGCATAAGCAATTACCTGATCATTCTACATTAGGACGCAACCAATTCCTTTCAATGAAGCATCACTGTATATAACAAACTCACCATTCCTGGAAGGTAGTGCCAAAACTGGAGCAATCACCAATCTTTTTTTCAATTCCTGAAAACAATCATCACATTCTTTTGTCCAGATAAACTTAACACCCTTCCGAGTTAGCTTAGTCATTGGACTAGATAACCGTGAAAAATTTCTAACAAACCTTCGGTAATAGCCCTCCAAACCAAGGAAGCTACGAATCTCAGTTACATTTGTGGGTCTTGTCCATTCTTCCACAACTTTTTGTTTTTGCAGGATCAACAGTTATTCCATCTTTAGAAACAATGTGACCAAGGAAATAAATTTGTTGCAACCAAAACTCACACTTGCTGAATTTCCCATACAGTTTCTTTTCTTTTAAGGTTTGCAAGATAACCCTTAAATGTCTTTCATGCTCCTCTTTACTTTTAGAAAACACCAAAATATCATCAATGAAAACCACCACAAACTTATCCAAGAACTCATGGAAAATTCTATTCATTAAGTCCATGAATATAGTAGGTGCATTGGTTAGCCCAAAAGGCATTACTACAAATTCATAATAGCCATATCTCGAACGGAACGCGGTCTTCGGAATATCTACCTCCTTTACCTTCAGCTGATGGTACCCCGATCTCAGGTCAATCTTTGAAAAAAACTGATCTCCCTAGAGCTGATCAAACAAATCATCGATATGAGGCAAAGGATATTTGTTCTTAACAGTGATGTTATTCAAGGCTCTATAATCAATGCAAAGTCTCATAGAACCATCTTTCTTTTTAACAAATAAAACAGGATCACCCCATGGTGATGTGCTAGGTCTAATGAAACCTTTCTCTAATAAATCTGCAAATTGCTCCTTCAACTATAAAAGTTCAATTTGTGACATTCGATAAGGGGGTTTTGAAATTGGCTTAGCATCAGGAACTAAGTCAACAGTAAACTCAACTTCCCGATCTGGTATTATTCCAGGAAACTCATCAGGAAAAACATCAGGATACTCATTTACCACTGGCACATCATTAATCTGAAAAGTTCCTTTATTTTCAATGATGTGTGCAAGGTAACATTCATTTCCATCTTTTACAAGTTTCTTGGCCTCTTGATATGTTATCAAAAGTAAGGGTTCATTCTTGTAAACAAACTGAAAGTATTTCTGAAAAGAAACTTCTTTAGCTCTACATTCAATCTTAGCATGGTAAATAGAGAGCCAATCCATACTCAGGATAACATCAAACTCTACTAGAGGTAGAACAATAAGGTTTGAAAGTAGGTTCTTTCCACATATAAGGATAGGAAGATTCTTATAAATTCTTTTTGCCTCAATATTTCCCCCAAGTGTTTTTACCAAAAGTTCAGGAGTCATTTCTTGAGATGGTATTCCCATTTTACTAGAAAAGGTTTCAGAGATGAAAGAATGTGTAGACCCCGAATCTAATAACACACTGGCATAATCTGAAAAAACAAAAAAAGTACCTGATACAACTTCATTTGATGGCCCGACATCTGCTGAAGTAGTTCCAAAGGATTTCACCACCCCTTTCTGCTTGTAGTCTAACTGCTTCCCATCACTCAAGCTCTTTGTTGGACACTCGTTTGCATAGTGACCCATCTCATTGCACTTATAACATTTCACTAACTGTAAATCAAATTTGTTCTTACCTTCACCTTGATCCTTTTCAGTGCAATCACGAGCCTTATGTCCCATCTTACCACATCGGTAGCACTTTCCAAAATTCATAAGACATTCCCCAGCATGCCTTTTTCCACATTTATCACAAACTGGAAACTTAGTTCTCTTACCATCAGACTTTTTTGAAGAATTCTTACCTTTCTCTTGCCACCTCGGTCTCTTATTCTGTTGGTTGTTATAGAACACTTGGTCATCGGCAAACTCCATTTCCACCCTCTCAGCACATCGAACAAGCTTTTCATAACTTTTAAACTCACGAGAAGCTAATGCCCTTCGATATTTTGGCTTTAATCATGAGTAAAAACGATTGATTTTACTATCAAGGTCTCGGATAAAATTTGGAGCATACCTTGCCAATCGAGTGAACCTTTCTTCTTAGACAGCCACTGAGTATTCATCTTGCCTCAATTCCAAGAATTGATTTTACATCCTAAGTCGAATAGCCTTAGGAAAATACTTCTCAAGAAACATACCTTTGAATTCATCCCAGTCGAGAGTATCAATATAATTGGCGTCCCTGATATTTTTAACCATAGACCACCACTGATCTGCTTCACCCTCCAAAGGGTAAATAGCAAGACTAACCTTTTGATTGTCTGAACACCCCATGACATCAAAAATCTTCTCCAGTGCTTTAATCCACCCTTTAGCTAGCACAAGGTCAGATGATCCTATGAATGATAGTGGATGTTGCCTCATGAAATGTTCCACCACTGACATGTTCCTCTGCGGTTGATCTGGCTGATCTCGTGCATGGATACCACCACCATTTATAGCCTGAGTCTACTGCGCCATTACTGCAACAAACTGTTCAGTTCCAATTCCGACCATCTCAGGATGCTGATTAAGAAGGTTATTTCCTTCTGTATGCCTTCCTAGCACTGCTTCCCTGTTTCCTCTGCAGAAAACCATTCTGAACAAACATGTCTTAGATGAAGCAACATGGTAATCCTCAAATGCTATATGATTTCAAAAAAAATATTTTTGGATAATAATCTAATAAAATTCTAACTCCTAAAGTTATCTAAACCGACCATTGATACCAACTATAAGGCCCCAGCCTTAAACCTTACTTAATCTTGAGTTATTACAAGATTACACATTGAGGATCTTTTCGGGTTTAGAGTTTTAGAGAATTAGATCAAAAAACTTGCATTACATTCCACATATAAACAAAGTGGTTACATAAAGATAGTATTCTTCATTCCCATCAATTGAAACACATTTTAAAAAAAACATGGATTATTTCTTGACACTTCCTTGACAATATCATCATATCATGTACCTTTCCCTTGACCTGTGAAAAACATTTCAAAAAAACTTTGGATGAGCATAAAAAGCTCAGTATGGGTTATAAAAATATGGAAAGGAAACATGGGTACATATATACATAAGTATGAGATCATACTTTACCCATAAAACATAAGCACTTTAACATACCTCATCAAATCATGAATAAATCATAAAAATCATAAGACATAAAGGTAACTTGAGACATTCATAACATTCTTACGTTGGGAGTAACCCTCTTGGTTACGTTTGGAATACCCATCACAGTATATTCCCTAAAATCTCTTCGGAGAAACCTTAACGTTTCACTCCTTCGCGTTACCCAATGCATTGGAGAGCTATATCGGGCTCACCCTCCCTTAGTTTATCACGGAACCACCCGTCTTCATAATAATGCCCAAGAACCATAACATAATCGTATCACATAAAACATGCATAAAGGAAACATAACATTTCCACATTTCAATCACAAGATATCAATACAATATAAAAAACATTGTGAAAATCATTTTTAATACCAAAATAAAAGAAAAGTAAAACATGGTATTTATTTTTCTTTTAAAAAGAAGGTATGGCTTGTAGAGGAAGCCGAAACTCAAATAACGGTCACGATGGTGGAGAAGTCGTTGTCGCCGCATACGTACGACAAAAACATTCCCTTTTGTCGTTTAGTAAACGCTTCGTATAAAAAAGATTCCTTTTGAATAAACGTAAAAGTCAAAGGGGTTTATACACCGTATAAAAGAAAGTTGTGTATAAAATAAAATATGCCTCAATGAAAGGAGATTGAGACGAAGTCCCATACCTCGTATCCAACTTGACCCGACCGTTCTTTAATCTCCTGAATAATAAACTTGAGTTAATCTCTAATTTCTTATGATCCTTTTTCAAGTTCATTATTCCTTTTATACCATGTTATGAACATCATGTAATCATTTAAGTTAATAATGTTCATTTTGTCGGTATTTGGTTCTTAAGTCAAAAATAGACTTCTTACACTTACATGTTGTTAATTTGGTCAAAGGTTCGTTATATCCATAATGATATTAATGATTTGGATAACATATATATCATATATATTCATCATATACATGTATTTATAATATTACATCACATTTAGAGGTATGAAATGAAATGCACCGTTCATGGAGACGGTAAGCCGTACGTACACATGAATGCTACTTCCATTTCTATTTCGTATTTTCTGGAATGGAATCATAATGATATAAGAGTATATTATAATTCCAGTATAATAACATATATAATATCATTAACTTTATCTTTTACACATCCCACATATGGTATTAACGAATCAAATCACTTTCAGGGGGCGGTAGTCCGCACTTCCTAAAATGAAGATATCATGTTTACCCATAATGGAAACCATAAACGTATGCCCAAAATGAAAAAAACAGAATCTTAAGGAAAACATAAACATATTATATATCATATATAAAAATAGTGACATCATAATGGCCACCTTTGAAGGTGTTAAATGAGTATTGAACAATCATCGTTTCGGGAGGAAAAATTTCTCCATCCACGGAAACCGTATGTTCTTTAACCATTTGATGTAGTTGTGTGAGAGTGTAGCTCAAATAAATATTATAACAACATCCTAGTATAATTAAGATACTGGTTTTATTACAAAAGAAGTAAATAAAAAGAGTTTAGGGGGTTGGAGAAGCAAAATAAAACAAATGAACATGAGAGAATGAATTAACTTTAAAAGTGTAACTCCTTTTGATTTGAGCCTAAAGGCTTCCTTTGAAATGATTCATCCCAAAGGGAATACTCTAGGATGAGGAGAGGTATTTGGAGAGAGTAAATGGGTAGGGGTTGGCCGAGCCAAAGGCTTGAGGAATGTGTGAAATGAGGTAGAGGTGGGGGCCTTTTATAAGAGGAGAGGAGGGGCACTTTTGGAAAGTAAAGATAAGTTACATTATTTTAAAAAGAGTTTCGGATTAAAAAGGTCCCAAATTTCTATAATTCGAGGATAAGGTGATAATTATTCGAAATACACTCATCCAATTGGTTTTGGCCATATGTAGGTTTTATATTTTTCATTATCTTTCCATTTTATTTAAATCGGTAAATAATGAGGTCGTCGCTGCATCATCATGATGTCATAAATAATTTAATTTATTTAAAGTCTAAAAATTATAAAAAAATACTATGATGTAGGAAATATTTTTAGGTTTCCAATGACTATTTATAATCAAAAATCTTATCTTTATAACCCCATGTAAAAATTGTTTTAGTAAAACATCTCTTGTTTGTGTCATTTTTACTTTAACATTTAATAAAAAGTTATTTATGTCATTTCCCAACCAAAATGTCTCCATGGGGTCCTCAAGTTGACCCATGGCTTGTCTTGGTCGGCCATGACACAACCAATAAGGTTGGGACATGTTTCTAGGTCATTTCATATTATTAAATCAATATTTATACCTTAAACTACCCTAATTACCACTAATCGCGATTAAAAACTTAATAAGTTACTATTCACCAAAAAATTATTTTAATCCCAATGAACCACATTTTACTTCTTAATGACAACCATGTATTTCGGATTTTAGAAATTCAAAACACAATGATGGCAAAATTTCATTTAAACGGAAAATCAATTTTTATAAGTACCACTTAGTGGTTTCACTATTCATCAAAAATTGAAGTTTTTCAGAAAATTACCAAAAATTCACCCTAAGCTATATTTGATATTCCTAATTCAAAAATGAAGTCTATTTTACAAAATTCAATACATATAAGTCACATTAATTAATTTAATAATTAATTCCCGCTGTCAGAGCAAATAGCGTGTTTTTATGAAACAATAAGTATCAAAAGATTGACACCAGTTTATGTCCAATTTCAAAGTGAAATTGATTCCAATGACCACCATTGGATTAAATGGTAAACATATATTCTAATTTAACTTCAAAACAAATTCAAAAGATAATCTAATCATATAAATAAATTAGATTAAAAAGCAGTTTTGATGTAAAATGCAGTATTTTTCACTATTCATTAAAAAATGAACATTGTCAGAAAAATACCAAAAATTCACACAAAGTAAATTTTGAAGTCCCAATCATAAAGAATAAGTTTATTTTGACAAACATATTTTATAAAATTGTCAAAATATAGATTTAAAAAGAGTTTTCCATCATAAGGCAGTAAAACAATCTTTTAAGAATATTAGTGTATTCCATGCATAAGATTGTATTTATTTTCATTTTAAGCCTCTAAAACACTATCTTAATCATTAATAGACATAGATAAAAAAAATCTATTATTCATTAATTACTTGGGATGTTACAAATTCTACTAGATGAGGTTATTTCTTCTTTGTCTGTGTAAATTTGATTTATTAAAGCCTTATATTTATATGAATCATGTGATCACTAATCAGTGACTTTATTAGCAATGATAACAATTTATAATAGTATTTTAAAATCCAAAAACATAATACCGAAGAAGTGAATCTGTTTTATATAACCATTTTACTTAATAATAAATTTAATTAGATCAAGTTGAATTTTTATTATTAAAAGTTTAGGTCGTTACAATTTTCCCCCCGTAAGACATTTCTCCATCAAAATGTCCTTTTCCCACACTAAAACAGATGACAGTCACTCTGCCTCATCTCTTCTTATGATTCCCACATTTCTTCTCCAAACATGTGGTTTCGCCACAACACCATTACCCGGGTCGTTGTCTTATTTAATATAACTTTTTATCTGTAATATATGATCTTCACCGACTTCTCTTCCTAAGAGAGGTTATTCTCCAATGGTTCCACCTTTGGATAGAATACATTTTATGGGTTGGTATGTACTTCCTCAAGATTGATACATAGAATACTTCATGTACTTGAGATAGGTTTTGTGGGAGTGCCAGTCGATAGTTTGCTACTTTAATTTAATCAAGGATCTCAAAAAGTCCGATGTACATGAGGCTATGCTTTCCCTTATTCCCAAATATCATGACACACTTCCACTGTGATATGTGGAGGAACACACCATCCCCAACATCAATCTTCAGGTCTCATCAATTATTATCAGCATAGATCTTTTTTCGACTCTTAGAAGTTTTGATTTAATGCATATTCATGAAAAAATATAAAAATTCCTTCTTCATTAATATTTAACTCCAAGGATTTTACAATATCTGATAGTTTCCACTATCATATGAATTTCTACATCATCCTTTAGAGCATCCCTTAACGTTTTTAAAAGTGGTTGTTGATAATTCATTTGATAATGGATTGATGATGTTCTCTTATTAATTATTCCCATGTCTGTATTCATTAAATCTAAGAAGATTCGATCCTTTTCAATTCTTATTAATGATAGAATTGTTTGATCCTTTTTTACATAGAGAATCTTCCACCATGTTTACATTCTTAGGGTTTTAATGGATTGAGTATTCATAGTATTTTATCATCTCTAACCATATTCATTGGTGAATATTCAACTATTTTTGTGTGAATATATACTTGAGGCTTTTGTGATCCGTGTATATGTCTCACTTCTCCCTACAGAGGTAATGTTGTCATATTTTTAATGTGAAGATTAATGCAACCAACTCCAGAACATGGGTTGGATAGTTTTTTCCTGAACATTCAACTTCCTTGATGTAAACGAAATGCCTTTTTCATTTTTCATCAACACATATCCCCTGACTTTATTCAAAGCATCACTAAATACCACAAGATGTTCTCCACTTGTGGGTAGTGTGGGAACAAGCATAGCCATAATACTTTTTCCAACTCCATGGATCTTTCTTTTCATTCATATCTATAAGAAAACATGACTCCATTTAAATTTATTTTGTTAATATGGTTAGAAATTATATTTATATTTCTCACAAATCAGTGATAATATCTATCTAAACCCAGTATGCTATGAATATCGATCACCGGTATTGGCCTCAACCATCCCTCTATTTTAGTTGTCTTGGAGGGATCCATAGACATCCCATTACTTTTGATTATATGACCCAAGTATGAGACATCCTTAAACCAGAAATCACAATTTCTATACATTGCATAGATTTTCTCCTTTTTCAAGGTCTCGAGTACAGTTCTTAGATGCTCCTCAGGATCATCCTTGATTTTGGAGTATATTAGAATATCATCTATAAATAGAACCACAATTCTATCAAGGTAATATCTAAAGACATTATTCATCATGTTCATGATGATTTATGGAGAATTTATGAGTCCTAAAGGCATTATTATGAATTCATAGTCCCCGTACATTGTACAAAATGTAGTCATGTGGATATCCTCCTTCTTCACCCTTACTTGGTAATATCCTAACTGCAAATCGACCTTGGAAAACTATTTTACTCCACATAGTTGATCGAAAAATTCATAAATTTGGGGTGGAGGATAATTTTTCTTTATCTTGATTTTCTTGACCTCATGAAAATCAATGGAAAGGCCCATTGACCCATAATTCTTCCTGAAGAAGAAGACTGGTGCACCCCATGGTGATGTACTTGGGCGTATAAACCCTTTATCAATATTGTCATGAAGGTTTTTATTTATCTCTCCATGATACAAAAAACCCATTCAATATAGAGTTTTGGATATTGTTAATTCCCTAGGTATAAGATCAATGGAGAATTCAACATATATTCTAGGAGGAAGACCAGGAAATGACTTATGAAACACTTCAGTAAATTCCCTAACAATAGGTACGAATTCAAAGATGGATTCTTCCTTAGACTCAATCATCTGATCATGTTACACATGAACATAGGGAAGTAATATCCATGAATGATATGATGGTGCCAAGAAAGATTCATCCTCCTCCATTAACTTGTCAAGAATCAGGGGTCAATTCACTATATGGATAGTGATTTCCCTCTCAAAACAAATTATATTGGCTTTATATAGGGAAAGACAATTCAAACTATGAATTGAATCAAATTCCACCAAAGTGAGTATGACATGGTTATCCGGGAAGTTGAATTAAAAAATTTTAATAGGGGAGGAGTTATATTCATTGGATGAAATGATTTCTCCATTTTTTGTTCTAACTAACATCATTACGTCCATGAATTTTGATGGTGTTGGGATTGTTCTACTAAACTTCTGGGATATAAAATAATGTGTAGAACCAGGATCAAATGTACATTTTCTATTCATGAATGAATAACTAGCATACCTATAACCATGTTATTTTTGGGGGTTTATTCGGCTATAGTTATGGAGGAAGATCACCCTTTCTTCCTTGGAGGTTGTTGGTCACCACAAAAAAACCTTAGCTCAGGGAACTGATTTACAAATTGCCCTGGTTCTTGTTAGTTGAAGTAATCAACAATGTGTTGAAGGTCGGATGGAGTGTTCCTCTCCTCTATCACAATAGTGGGTTTTTTCATGTTGCATGTTAATAGAAAAGTGGCCTTCTCTTCCACACCTAAATCATTTCCTCATCCCTTTCAAGAAATTTCTAGGGTGATTATTTCTGCACATTTGGAAAGTAGGGTACGATAATTTCTTAGCATTATTGTATTTTTCAATAGGACTACCATAATTAATGTCCAACTTTCACTTCTTATCCCCATGATACCCTTGAGATTCTATGATCACCATTTCAACTTTGAAGGCACATAGGACAATTTCCAAATATCTCTCATAGTCACGGATCACTAGTGAATTCCATAGTCTAGGTTTTATCCCACCAAATAATCAGTCAACCTTGAATTTGGGGGTAATAACAAATACAAGGGCATATCATGCAATCCTTGTGATGTTTTCCTCATATTCTCTGACAGATTGAATATATTTTTTCTTGAGAGCCAAGAAGTCCCTTTCCATTTAAGTTGGAGGTTGTGAGGAAAATATTTATCGAAAAACATTGGCCATAAATCATTCCATTCTAATGCCTTGATATCCTCCTAATAATTCATATTTTTTATGAATTTCCACCATTGATCAGCTTCACGCTCAATACAATAAGTAGCCATAAGTACCTTCTCCTATTCAGAAAATTTAAAGAAAAAGAATATATTCTCAATAAGATTTGATCTATTTCTCAGAGATAGAGGGATCAAATAATCCATTATATGTATGAGGCATTTTTCACATGAAGCTCTCGATTGCATCCTGTTATTTATTATACGAGGTGAACGTTCATATATACCAATGTTTCTACATAAAAAATGATTCAACTGAGAGAGTATCATGACAAATTTTTCGATTCCTGCTCCCATCAGATTGGAAACATCATTATAATAGTCATCACATAGATAATCACATCGGTTTTTAGCCCAAGTACTCCTATTACTGGCTATTTGACGGAACAAAGGAAATTTTAGAGGTAACACATATAGGGGAATCCAATGAAAAAAAGAGATAACTTATTAATTACATTTATGTCCTTATCTTTTCTATGCTATCTATGATCGAATTCCTAATTTATATTTTTAGGGGAATTTTTTCATTTCCTTTAATATTGGTTCATACTATGCTTTTGAATCTACCAACGCATATCCCCTTGGAGTGGCTTAAACAAGAGTATAAAAAGGCCTATTGTCATGCACTAGTTCCCATTCTATTATAGTTCAAAGCGTTGTATTAAGGTTTTACCCCAAGATACCCCTATTTCAAAGTTGGCTCTACCTACTCGTATCTAAGAAGCGATTTATTTTATTGATAAACCATATAATCAATACTCAAAAAAATTTAGGGATGTATTTATTATACATAGTAATATCTATAAGGCTTTTACTAGGGTTTTCTTATCATAATCCCAAAAATAACTAAACCAATCTGTTGATACCAATTATTACAACCCCGCACATTCTTACACACTTAAAAATGATTTATTACCTAAAAAAGAACTTAAGGAAACTATATGGATTGAGAGGTCTAGTGTCATATAAAATTTGGAAAATTACATAATAACTTATAACATAAAACCCAACATCTTTATTGAATAATTCATTTACATGACCACAACATTCCTTCATACTTAGCATTGCATGGGATAAGATGAGGGAATTCATAAGAAAAGGGTGAGATATAAAGACCAGTAATGGAGTAAACAAGGAATAAAATTAAAATTATAGTACTTGTTAGGAAACTGGAATATCAATGGAGCACAATAGAAATATGAACACAAAGGCATGAAATAGCATGACTATCATAACATGGAAATATGAAAACATTATTTAACTGGATATTAGTATGATCCAAGGATCATTACACATGGAACAGGAGTGAACCATCATTTCACATGAATTATCTTGATTAAACCATCATTTCGCTTTCCATTTCGTGATACTATTCTTTACCCAATGCATTGGAGTGCTATCAGAGAGATCCCTTCTTCATCATTTCATTTCATGCATAAGTGTGCCCCATAGATCACACAAAATGGATTCATTAAATATCATCATTTATTCCACGATTAGAAATGTATAATTAATACATGAAAATATATAATCAATATGTAAATTTGCATAAATTTTAATAGCCTTGATAAACAAATGGTCATGGTAATCACTACACAATGACTTTGTCTTGGAGAATCATGGGGAAATTTTGAGAGATTAACTACATGACAAAAGAATTCAAAAAAATGGTTGAAGATATATAAAGTGGTATCTCAACATATGTACATGAAATGGACTATATGGTGACATATAGATACATGTACCAACATATGTAATGGAATTAAGTTCACAATATAAAATAATTGCTTGAATGTAAATGAGAAAAGAGAACTTCCTTACGGAATTTTGACATGGTAACAAGTGTGCATGGGAGACATTAATGAGGGACAAGGAGGTATATAATCAATTAATCATAAGGTGGTATGTATAGTGGAGGTTTAAAATCGTACCATAAAATTATTAATTAAAAATAAAAGGGCATAACAATAAAATGAAATTTGGAAAAAAATGAAAATGGATGAAATCCCTTACTAGGATGTGTGATCCCAAAGGGTTCGTAGAGGCTTGATAAAGGCTTAAAAGGTGCTTGGGGAGACTTGGGACGATTATAAGGATATAATGGAAGGGTTTTTTCTAGCTACAAATGGTTTAAGTGAAGGTGAATGAATGATTGAGTGTGTTTATATATGAAAAGTGAGGGAATTATTTATTATTTAGGTTTTGGACAGCACATATTAAACTAATCAAAAACACAAACCATCCCACAGTTTTATCCCATGGTATTTTAAAATTGGAGTGTAAAAAATTGTTTTATAAGGAATATGGCCGAACTTATTGCAATATTAGGTTTGCTGATGTGGAGGTGAGTCACACTCTCCAAAAATAATTTTAAAAGGTTAAAATGTTTTATAAGTCATGGAGGGTCCAGTATGGCATTGTAAAATAAATGTAACAAAAAAATCCAAATATAATAATGTTAAAACATATATTGGACATATATACCATTTATAGTATTTTTATTATATCACTATTGGGTCATTATGATGTCATTAAACACATTATATTTAAAAGGTATTTAATTTATTCCCAAAAATTTGAGTGTATCAGAAAATTTCAAAAAAAATCACCATTTGAAAATTTTGACATCCAGATTCAAAAAATATTATTTGTTTTATCTAAATAATTTTTAAATATTAGAATTTTTATTTTTAAAATAAAAATTTTCATTTTTAAAAAATTCATGGGTTTGGACAAAATTTTTTTTCAAACCATAATAAAAATTACAATTGTATTCTGAAAAATTATACAATCATTCATATTTTATAAAAAGGAATTTATTAATAATATTTTAGTAATATATTATTTAATATAAATAACATTAATTCATTAAAAAAAATTATTGAATATTAACTAAAAAAATTACTTGTTCTTTATAAACTATTTTCAAAGTAATAATAATAAAATGAATTTATATTCATTATTCTATACCAAAATAATGAACATTATCACAATTCTATGGAATTGTTACATAAATCCTTAAAACACCCACATATGACCTACGGGTAAGGTGTGTGATAGTGATAGACTCTTGGGTTGTCTTAGATAACATCGTTTGGGTTGTAATCTCTGTCAACTTCTACTTCTCCCATAGGTTGTCCTGTTAATCTTAACATGTTGAAGCACGACATGGGCTTGATCATGTGTAAAGACCATGGAATCCACCAGCTCTCTATGATCTGAAAAATGGGATTCATATGAATCAATTACATAAGATGAGGCCATCCCTAACTTTGTCTAAGTAAATTGGATTTGTTAAATCCCTATATTTATACTAATAATGTGATCACTGTTCAACAACTAAATTCTCAACGATAAAAATTCATAAAAATATTTTAAAATCCAAAAACATAAAACCAAAGAAGTGTAGATTTCTTATACAACCATTTTACATAATAATACATTTAATTAGATCAATAGGATTTCTCCTTAGTAAATGGTTGGGTCGTTACAATATGAGCCCCTGAAAGTTGGTTGAATACCTCAAAAATGTTTACATTTTTCTTTCATATATGCTTGGAAATGAAAAATTAGTTGTTGATTCCCTAATTAGTAGGAGTAAGGTTCATGTTGTTTAGTAGGGATGTAGCGAGCGTCAGCTTATGGATTTGTTTTCAGAGATTCACTTGGAGGTGCAAGACAATAAGGGGATAAATTTTCCATCATCCATAGTTTTGAACTCTATACTTCTTGATAGATTGAGGATAACACATATGAAATATTATATGGGTGTAATCATATGAAAAATTGGTGTGGTTGAGGACCCTATAATTGGTTGTATTATACTAGAGGATGATATCCAACATGTATGTGGTATTGTATGGGTTTCAATAGACATGATCGAGGAACTGATATAGGATTTTCATGCTTCATCTAGTTAATTGAATCTAGGAGTCATCAAGATGTATGGAGATTTAAAAAGAAAATACATATGGTAATGTATGAAAGATATATAGATCATTTTTTCATGATATGTCCAATATTTCAGTAGGTGAAGGCAGAACACCAATGGCCAGGTGAACATTTATAGTAGTTACCCATTCTCGATTGGAAATTGAATGAAGTAACAATGGATTTCATGAAATATTTACCAAGGTCTCCTCAATATAATGATTTTTTATGGGTTATTTTTTTACAGGATCATGATGGCTGGAATATTCCTATCAATAAAGGAAACATTTTGTTTGCAAGATCTTGGATGGTTGTATATCCATGAGATAGCACATATTCAGGTGGTCCTGCATACTTTCATTTCACTTAGGAATGGCTGGTTTCCATCACATTTTTTAAAAGGGAAACCTAGGAAGTTAGGTGCATAAGATATTCTAATCCCAACATCCCACCCTCAGACTAATGGCTTGTTAGAGTGCATGATCTAGGTGATTAAGAACCTGTTTCGAGCAAGTTTCTTATATATTGGGGGATCTTGGGAGAGGAAAATACCTCTTATTTAATAAGCCTACAACAATATCCATTAGGGTAATATTCATATGAATCATTATGATTCATTATAAGGTATTATATAATGATCAAACTTATGTGGGATAGGGTTAGGAGAGGAAGTTATGCATGGATCTCATCTCATTTTGGAGAACACTGAGTAGGTTTAGTTATTTAAAAATTATATTTCCAATGCAAAATATTATCTGAAACAAATGTTGATCATTGAAGATGTCTTATAGAGTTCGATTTCTGGGATTGGTACATTATACATGATTCACTGAGGATGAGAAATAGAATAATCAAAAAATAGGGTATACATAAACCGTGATATGTTTAGTTGTTCATGATTCTGTATAGAGTTGAGAAGGTAGACTATTTGTTATAGTTACCCCATAGGTAGCGTCCCATGCACACCATCAACCATATATCTCATATATGATATTATTATTCAAACTCATCCTTGCCTTTTAGCCTAAGGATGTCGAGTTATAGTTAGATGTGTTGTCTGAGGAACACCCAATGCATATTGTGTATTTTAGAATGAATTTTATCCTAAATCAGTCAATTCCTATAGTATGTGTGATATGGAAGCATAGTCTTGAAAATGATGAGACCTTGGATAGAGATACTGATGTATGAGAATAGTGTACGTAGTTTTTCTCATAAAATCATAACCCCCCTTGAGATGGAAATTTGGGGAAAAAATAATTTTAGAGGTAATGTTTGTAAGAAATGATTTATATCTTGATATATAGATCCTTTACATTATATCAATTATTATTTTTAAATATTAAAATATGTCTTAGTTTGAAATCAATTCATGTTTTTGGATGTTTCTATAGTGTGTGAGGATGG
Source organism: Viscum album (assembly GCA_963277665.1). Classification (NCBI taxonomy): domain Eukaryota; kingdom Viridiplantae; phylum Streptophyta; class Magnoliopsida; order Santalales; family Viscaceae; genus Viscum; species Viscum album. The sequence continues at coordinate 359,693,828 of OY728162.1, forward strand.
TTCGGAGCTCAGACCCTAACTTTTGGGTTGAAAAAGGCATGTTTCATAGTCAATACAAACTATTCATTTTAGGATAAATGATTATTTATAATCATGAACAAATGGAAAGTGAGCATGAGGATCTCGCATGGTGTTATAAACAGTATGATTTTAGGAACACGTCTATGCGGGAATGTCTGCAATTTGGACTGTTGGTTGAGACATAGTTTGTGCATGGTTATTCAAATCAAACATGCTAACCATATAGTGTTCCCCTATCCTATATAAAAGGTTGAGTGTTTAGCATTCACTTTTTTCAACCATGAGACCCAATTATTTTTCTAAATTGTTGAATATTCCATTAATTAAATATTATTTATAACCTAATTTTCCTATTTTTCTTCCACATTACAAACTCAATATTTTGTGAGCTTATTTGAAACTGTAAGTGTGAAATGAAGGATCTTATCCATCTAAGTTATGAATCAAGAATTATTTGTTTAGTTGGATCTATAGAAGTAAGATCTAAATTCCTTTTATTTCATTCATCATTTTTATTCATATTGGATTCCCTATTTTTCACATTCTCTTTATTGGACACAAAGAAAAAGTGAGAAATTATAAATTTCTATGTTAGGTGGGTAGGCCTTTTAACAATTGAGCATCATAACCTATTTCTCTATATGATTTTTCACATTTTCATGTGTTTTTATTTTAAATAAAAAAGTTAAAATGTTTATATTAAAGTTAAAATGGAAAATAATTTAAATGTAAATTTAATGGGAAAATAATAATAAATATATGTTTTAATAATAGTAATAATAATAATATAATTATTATTATGATTATTATTAATAATATTATTTTTACTACTATATTAATTATAATATTAATGTTGGTTTTTAATTTTTGTTCATTGAGAAAGTAATAGATGGCCAGAGAGGGAGAGGTACACAATCCATGCTAGCGTGCGACCCCCCTCCGGTTTTCCCTATAGCATGCATGATGTCCCATCCCACACCCTCCATGGCTATGAAATTCTTCTCCCCGAGACCACTCACTATGGTTTATTCCTCTATGTGGAATGACCTCTTGGTCATAGACCCTCTTGGTCGCATTTTACAGCAGGTTCACACCACCTGGTGTCATGTGACCCCACTCCCATATATATCTCCCATGTTCATCAAGTTTTCAAACAATTTAATTATGTTTCTTGAACAATTCATTGTGGTATGGTCCTTAGACCCCTTTTTCCTCACCACTTTTGTTATTTGATTTACTTTTATCACCCAATTTGGATTCAGTTGAAACCCTAAGGTTGGGCTAATATCTTATTACTGTGTTCTTCTTTCAATAGGGTATGGAATTGATGTATGTAGACATATTAGTTCATGTTTCGACATCCAACAACAAGTGTGATGCATATGGAATCATTACGCTATGACACCAATATTTCAGGTATGGTTTATACACCGCTGTTTTTTTTGCATCACCCAATTCAGTGACTTAGGTTGATATATGTGTCCCTTGTTTTTATCTACTCATGTTTTGGTCTTTAATGAGTTGATTTTGGGTTTATTTTTTATGATAAATGGAATTTGGTTCAATATAGAGGTTTCATACACACACACACACACACACATATATATATATATATGAATGTGTTTGCATATTATTGAGGACTAGTTATGCTTGGTTGTTTTCTCTTATATCAAGGAGCTTAGAATTAAACTGATTCCACCCCAAGGTAGGGTCCCTCTGCAAGCCTCTTTATTTATAAGAATGATTTAAATTGAAATTAGGTTCTTATTAATTATTCTTATGGATATTTAATTTCATTTCATGAATAAAAAGCTTAAAGTGGGAAAATAAATTGTTTAATAAAAACATGGTTTTATAATAATACCCATCTATTGAGGTGCTCTCCCTTTAATCTAAAAATGCTGAGATATAATTTTATGCTTTCTTTCCATGAGGAATTCATGTATATTATTTTTTGAGATATAAATTATTAAATGTTGTGATTATACTATTCCCTTATTGGTTACATATAATTGACCTTGATTTTTGGAAAAATAATAGATGATCCAAGACACCTCCTATGTATGAGGCTCAACATGTAATTAAGACTTCTAGTGTAGGTCTTGTACCCTATTCCCTTCATCTATTATGTTATATAGTGTCTTTTTGCAACTTGATGCACCCTTCAAGTGACGTATTGTTATCACTTATTAAATTTTTTGATGTGTTAAATTTATCCCATTGTGGAATTTAATTATTATAAAACCCATTCAGTGTGTTCACCTTGCCTCTTAACTAACCCTTTGGGTGCACCCTGAATAAATTTTTTGTTGCCATGTAATTTCATTTATAAATGTAATTTCGATTTGAATTTAATTCCCTCTATGAAAAAGTCTTTTTATCCTATACGTTATTATGTTTTTAATAACTAATTGTTGAGTCATATTGATGGAACACATTTTGGATTACATTTTTTCACTCATGAATGTTCCAAATTGTAGTATGTAGTTTTAGTGGTTTGACCAACTTTATAAATGCGTTCTCTTAAGACTTTAAAATGATAATATTGTATTTTAATTGTTACGATGTTACATTGTACTAGATGATTTATATTGTGCTGATGGCCTAAATTGTTTTACTTGAGATCTTGAACAACTTGTGGCTCATGGTGACAATTTGATTAGTCTGATTTACGTATATGCTTTCCATGTGATATATGTAATGAGATTCTACTTAAAACAGGTTTTGGAAATTACTGTTGGGATTAATTAATCAGGAAGCATGTGGTATTTAGTTTCTTAATTGTTTTTTCCAATTATAAATTCAATACCTTGTGAAATCTGTTGTCGAAAAATTAATTAAATTCAGGGTGGTTAGACAATGTGGGTTCCGTATTAAGGAATGCACAAGTACTCTCTGTTCCAAACCAATTACAAATTACGATAGGGAGACGATGTCTTAGGTTTTTTTTATGAGTGTTTCCCTAGGATTCTAAACTACTCATGAGATTTACTAGTTCCCAAAGTGACATTCAAGGATGAACCTATTAGAAAAGTGGATACACCATTTCTGGGTTGATACTTGACACCTTATGTATGATATTTTGATGGACTCATTATATATCAATGACTTGAGCGATACATGTTGTTTCATACGATTTCCATGGATGTTCTCAGTGGTATTGAATTAATTGATAGATGTACCATAGAGATACCTTCGGGATGGGCTCAGACTGTAACTCTAAAACTTGAACATAATAATAATGATGTGTGGAATGTGATTATTTATGTATCCTTTATTTCCCCTTGTATATTTTGATACATTTCTGACGTCATGTTACACTATTTATTAATAAAATAATTAGACTCAGAGTTAATGAACAGGCTTTGGGGTATGATTCTTTTTTTTCTGCCATATGTTTTCTAGCCTTATATATATATACATCCTTCTTATTACAGGTTCTCGTTTTAAATTCCTTACTTATGCTGAAGAAGGATGTAATGGAAGGGTGTCCTTTTATAAACCCTATCCACGTTTCAATTTTACATTTTTTATCACTCTCCATTTAATTTATATAGAACACTTATTAATATACCTGTACTTTTCTTGATTAGGTAAGAAATTGGTGGTTTCGGCCTACTACGATTTATTTCTCATGCTCTACTCAAGATGACATTGCACTGGGGTACTTGAGTATACCCCTCTGGATTGTAGGACTACAAACCATGTTTGATTTCTTATGTTGTGATATCTGTATCTGAGAGTTATGAGCAAGGGACCGAGCTGGAGATTGGGATGCTCATGGAGATCACTCGTGGGGCTTTGTTGTCCTTTCCTTTTTATTGTTATGTGTTTACAATCATGTGGTATTGTTTAATGAGTTGTAAACCATAAAACAGCATAAATTAATCTGTTTTATAATTTGACATTGTCAACTTCTAAAAAATTGTTAAACATTGTCTTACACTTCTTTGTCAATTATTTATTTTCTGCTTCCTCTACTATCTTTTTTATTTTACCCTTTAGAGTGTAGTTTAACTATGATTTCTAATGGAATAGTCTCCCCATAGACACACCCAAAGTCATTAATGCTTGTCAGTAGCCTCTGGCATTCTCAAAGATGGGCTTGAGGTCATGTGACCCATCGGTCCAGCCACTATCTCATAGGTGAGTCAGGTAGGGATGTTGCAAAGTGGTATCAAAGGTTGTCTTTTTCCATTGTCTTACTATTTTGGTTTGGTAGATATGAGACTAGGAACATGTTGGCACTTGGTTAATAGATGTTCCTGAACATATCACACCACATATAGGAAATTACCATGCGACTTGGGCTGGGAATTAATGTTCAAGATTTTTGAAATTACAATTGATATGATTTCACCTCATGTGATTGGTATACTTTCCACTGTTTATGATTTATGGAATTTATAAAAAATTTACATTTTGCTGGGTTAGTGATGAAAAAAGATAACATGCATAAAATTAGGATCATAGAAATTCACATTCCATTCATAGTACCATGTCTTGTAATTGCATTTTCGGTTTCATGGTGATACGATTTAAGGCATTGAATGTCATTCCATGTCCTATAATTATTTAGCATGCTTGTTTAAATACCATGATTCGGTGATATATATTTCATGATAGCCAATTTCCATGTTATTATTATTATCAAATTTCCCTATATCATGTTTCTTTGAATATTAGAATGTCTATGTTATTAAAATGGCATGATTCGGTGATTATATGATGTTTTTCTCTATTAGCTGCTTGTAGTGACATGCTCTCTGTTTTGATTTGTTATTGGTTACTTTTTCTAAAATATATTGGCTTAAATTAAAATAGAGCCAAATGACACTTATAAACTTTATAATATATTTATGAATTGGTAGATGGCCCCTGATATGACAGTATTGTTGACCATATTCATGTTGTAATATAAAATGGTTTAAAATGTAAAATGATTTGAAATAATACCAGTTGTGGTTCAACTATATTTCCTATGATAATATTTTAATCCTCTTAGTGTACCCTTCCTTATGTGACAAGAATTTCCCCTATCATTCTTCTATCCATGAGGCACAAAGATAGTGTCGCTCTTATTCTATGCTAAAGCATTAATGTATTTTGTGCTTATTTCGGTGGTTTTTTCAATGTAGCATACTAAATGTGCGTTTCTTTTTGGGGCTTGAATATTATTGAGAGACAATCATATTTCTATTTAGGAATTATTTGGATTTAATCTTGTACACTAGTGTTTTCTTCTAACCTATACACAAGGTTGAGGTCACTTTGGACTCAATCAATGACCTGTTTTGGACGTTGTGACATTGTACCAACATATCACTCATAAACATAGAGTATGGACTACCTTAAGTTAGTTACATTCACCCAATATTTTTCAATACGAGTTTACTCTATATTTTTTGTCGGACTCAGTGATGCCTAAATCATGGAACGTCACTGGGAGTCAGGTATAGACTTTAGTAGATGTGCTCATGGTGAATGTGAGATACCTTTTAAGATGTCATCATAGTTTAGTTCATAAAATGTGGACCTTCTAAGACATGAACCATCATGAATGGTTAGTCAAAGTGGCTAGAATAGTTATATGTATTATTCAAGTTATCATTTAGTGGAAGACCATTTCTATCATGTCATCTGATGTGATTAGTGTGGTTTGTGTCGACCATTGTTTTTCATAAAAAGGTGGCTGGACTTACCCATTTTTTATATCATGGGATAAGCATCGCTACAATGCTTAATGGCATTCCATGTAAGAAGTTCCAATGATGTAAAGTGTCATGGCTTAAAATTCTCCACATTCTAACTTTAATACATAAGTTATGAAGTAACTTTGGAGAGATATTAATGAGACGACAACATGGTCATGTCTCTAGCTAAAAAGGGCTTGGATAAATATCGTCAAAGTATTTTAGTTAGAGATGTGCATTTGATCAGATCTTAATGGCATATGTGTTGATTTCTTATCCAATGCTTGAAGGAGTGTTGTGAATTCAAAGACACAATGTAGCATTCTATGGAATTTTTTCACAACCCTCATAGGTCGGTTGACATCTCTGTTGTTTCCCAATGTATCTGGGGGACAAGATGTTATAAGGTGGGAAGGTCGTAACGTTTTGTGTTTTGGACTGGATGAAAATGTGATAGAATCCAAATTTCTCTGTTAGGTGGGCAGGTTGTTTTAAAAACTAACCATCGTAACATATTTTTCTCTTAGAATTTACATTTCAATGTGTGCGATTTTTAAATTAAAGTTCATAATTAATAAAAGTAATGTAAAAATTTAAAATAATTTAAATTTCAATGAAATGGGGAATAATAATAATGATTTTTCTTAATAATAGTAACAATAATATTATAATTACTATTGTGATTGTTATTATTATTATTATTATTATTATTACTATACTAATTTTTATATTAATTTGGTTTTTTATTTTGAGTTGAGGGGGAATTTAATAGAGGGAAAGGGAGGGTGAGGCGCACAAGTCTAGAGAACGCCCCCCACCCACCTTAGCTTTATCTATATAGTGTGCATGATGCTCCTTCCAACTCCCTCCATGACTGTGAAATACCTCTCCCCCAATACCCTAGGTGAGGGTTATTCCTCCCCATTTCCAGACCTCTAAGTCAGTCACCCTCTTGGAATTATTTTATAGCATGTGGGAACCACCTGGTGGTGCGCAACCCCCTTTCTCCAGATATCCCTTGTTCTTTGAGTTTTATCCTAATTTATTCATGTTTCTCCAACTATTAATCAGTGTATGGTACATGGACTCATTATCTTCATCGCTTTGGCAATTTGATTCTCTTTTGACACCATGTTTGGATCCATCCAAAAAAGTAAGGTTGGGGTAATATATGATTGGTATGTTCTTCCTTCAATTGGGTTTTCAATTTATGTATCAGGACCCATTGGTCTATGTTCCATCATCTGCTGCCAATGGAGTGGCAGATGGACTCATTACAGTATGCTTACAATGTTTCTTCTAAGGTTTATACACCAATATTTTATTTGGAATCATCCCATTTAGGGTCTCAATAGATATATGTGTCTGTAGTTTTTATCTAGTCCAACGTTGGACATTGCCGATTTGATTTTGGGTTTCATTTTATGATCTAGTAATTTTTTTCAATGTTGTGGGTGCACACATATATACATATATATAGTTGTTATCATAAGACTGAGGACCAGCTATGTCTAGTTGTTGACACATTTTTCATTGTGTTGTGTATTAAATTGGTTCCAACCCATGGTAGGGTCCCTCTCCAAGACGTTTTATTTTAAGAAGGATTTAAATTCAAATATTATACTTATCAATTCTTCTTGTATCATTTTTCATGGTGCTAAGTATTTAATCGGTTCAACCTCAAGGTAGGGTACCTCTCCAAGCCTCTTATTGTTTGAGATATAAATTGTTTAACGGGGTGCATATACTTTTCGATTATTGGTTACTTATAAATGAAATATCTTCTTTGAGAAATAAAAGATGTTCCAATAGACCTTCTATGTATGTGTCTCATAATGTAATTAGGACTTCTAGTGTTGGGAATCTACCATTATACCTTTGTCTCTTATGTCATTTAATGACTTTGTGTTGCTCGCTGAAACCGTCTAGAAACACCTTCTTATCACTTATTAAATTGTCTATTTTTTCAATCATGCATGTCGTGTCCATAGATTATAGTTAAACCTGGTTGAGGAGTTCTCTTTGCCACTTAGACAACCATTTGGGTGCGCCCTTCTAAATTTCCTTGTTTCCTTGTGCATTAGTTTATAAATGTAATGTTGTTTTGAATTTAATGCCATAATTGAACAAACTTCTTAGAGTGTACTTTTTAATGTTATTAATAGCCTATTATTGAGGCTTGTTAATTTAATATGCTATTATTTAAATTTTATATCTCATGAAAGTTATAAATTCTGATACCATGTTTTAGTGGTTTGAACATCTTTCTAAATTTTTCTGCATGGGGTTTTAAAGTGATAATATTTTCATTTAATTGTTATGTGCTTAGTTTGTGCTAAATGCTTTATTCTGTATTGATGGATAGAATTTGTTTACTTGATAGGTTGACTAGATGGTGTCACGTTGTTCCTATTTGATTTTCATGATTTGTTTATATGATTTCCATGAGATATATGCAATGATATTTTCCTTGAAATATGTTTTGGGTATAAATTTTCAGAATAATTAATCTGGATGCATGTGGAATTTAGTTTGGAATTTTTTTTTGTTGAAATTATAAATGCATTACCCTATGATACCTACTGTTTGAAAACTAATTAAATTTCGGGTTGTGAGACAATATGGGTTAAGTATTAAAGACTACACAAGGACTCTCCATTTCAAACCGGTTACACATTATTCCAGAGAAACGTTGTCTTTGTCTTGTCGAGATGAGGGTTTCCCTAGGTTTATAAAATACTCATGAGTGATACAAGTTCCCAAAGGGACAATCAATGTTGGACCCATTGGAAAATTTGGTATGCCATGCCTTGGTGGATACATGGAACCTAATGTGAGATACTGGGATAGACTCATGATAATGCCATTCCTCGAGTGATACATGGTCTTTTAGAAGGTTTCCTTGGAAAAGCTCGGTGGTATTGGATTAATTGAAGGATGTACCATATCGATACCTTCAGGATAGGATCTGACTCTAACTCTACAACTAGATAATAATAATAATAATGTGTGGGAATTTTTTATTTATGAAGCTTTAATTTTCCCTTTAGGATTGTGATACCTTTTTGAGGTCTTGTGTCACTCTTTTTTGACAACTAAATTAGACCCGGTGTTAAATTACATGAATTGAGGTATATTTCTTATTTTTCTGCCATATGTTTTCAAACTGTTTATATATATACATCCTGCTTATTCCAGGTACTCATTTTGGATTCTCAACTTAGGAAGAAGTATGAGATATGGGAAGGTAATCTGTTTATGAACCTGAACCAAGATGCTATTTTACATTTTTATCACTAAAAATTTAATTTATATGGTACGCTTCTTAATTTACCTTGCATTTTTAATATTGGGTTAGACACCGATGGTTCTGGCCTACTGAGATTTAAATCTCACACCCTACACTGGCCTCCATTGCAATGGGGTGTCAGAGTAGACACATCTTGTTCGCCAGATTGAAGTCCATGTTTCATTTCTTATTATGTGATTCCATTACCTTGGTGTTATGTGAAAGGAACTGAGCTAGAGATTAAGATGCTCATGGAGATCGCATATGGGACTTTGGTGACCATTCCTTTTTATTTCACTATGGTGTCCATCATGTGGGCTGGTTTACTAAGATTCACATCATAATAATGACATAAATTCATCTGTTGTATAATTTGGCATTGTCCACATATATAAAATTTGTAAATATTGTTTTCTACATATTTTCAATTATTTATTTACTACTTACACTATTGTCTTTTACTTTTAACCTTTTATTTATCTATAAAACTCCGATATATGTGGGCATAGTTTCCCCACAAACACACCATAGTCCCTCACTGGTAGTCATATGCCTATGATGTTTGGGGAGATAAGAATGAGGTTGTGTGACCCACTAGTACAATCACCGTTTTAGAGGTGAGCTGAGTGACGATGTTACACAATATATGTGAATTCTAATATTCCCAAATTATGGGTTCTTCTACCATCCTTAAATTTTCCCTCAATTTAAGTTAAATCAAGAGTTGATACTAGATGAGTTTTTCACTATGAATCTATAGTTTCTGCTCATGTTATTTTATTTCAATGTTGAGGATTATATATAAATATTTTTGTGTTGCATGCCCAATTATATACTAGTATACCTTAAAATGAATCTTTATCCATGAATTGAACTGATACGGGGTGTCCTATATAATTAATGAAACCACTGATTGTTGATTAAATGCTTTGAGACTTAAATTGAAACCAATATACGGGTGTGTTGATTAAAAAATGGACAACCATGTTTTTATTATGATTTGTATTTCCTTTGAGGTGTGTTATTACACCTTCCTGTAAAATTTTAATAGATAAATTGAATTATAAATTTATTTTCAATATGAATTTTGAATTGTAATTGAAATATATTAAAGGAAAGTGTTGGGATGACTATGACCCTAGGCTAGGACCTGTAACTAAATTTATAGGTTTCAGTTTCAATTTTATAATGAAATTCTCATGTGAGTAAGCAAGAGGCTATAACTTCTAATCATAGCCCATTATTTTATTCACCATTTGATGTGAGGTTTAAGTGAAATTATTGTGGAGATAGATACGAAAATATTAACTAATACTAATTAAATGTGAATTCAGGTATTCTTATATGGAATCAATGACACATTAGTTATTATGTGAACATCATGGATGAACTCATTTGGGTTATACTATTCTTGTGCATGAGTAACACGTGGAATCCCTATATTGGCTGACAAGAACAGACTAATGAGCGCATACTATTATGTAACGAGTGGTATGTGGAATCCTAATAGACAAAAAAGGCTGTAATAAATGATAATTGATCGTATATTCCATGTGTGATACATAGTGTCACTTAGTGGACCTTCATGGATGGAATCATGTGGGAATGATGTTATAAAAAACCTAGAGTGATATTCGGGTTCATGTTTGTATCTCAATAGATGGGAATGTAGTGTGTTGTTTTATGGAAAATATAGGATGATACATGGATTCCAAATGGGGAATTCCAATGATGGGACTAGGTTCAAAATTGAAAAAATGAATGAAAATTTTTATATGTTGTTAATACCATGCCATAACACAAGAATGGATTAAATCGGAGTATTATACTATAAAGATGGGCTATTTAGGAATATTTTGAGAAAATCACTACATGGGACATTGATCTACACAAATGTTTTTGAGAGTAAATATTTAAATAAGGTTGGATAACTAAATAAAAATGATTAAAAATGAAACTGGCCGGACTAAAAATTTAGAGACTTTCCTTCTATATGAAATTGATTAAATGAATTTTTTATGAAATGTGAACATGTACTTTATAAGAAGTTTACTTTCAGTATATCCATTACATGTTCTATTAAATATTCTATTATATATTATATTACCTCATGAACAATTTTGTCATTATATATATTCACAAACTTGATGGAAGTAGAACATGGGTGGTTACCAACTCATATTTAGTCTCAAACCCTATTCAGACCATCGATGTTAACAAAAAAGAGAAGATGATTGTAGTTTTGGATAATGGAAATAACAGTACTATGGGTGTGTGATTTCTACTTAGGAAAATTGATGAATGGGACTAAGCTAAGGATCAAGATGCTAGCTTTGTAGTGTTTTTCCATTTTGAACTTTTTTACATGTATTTATAAACTTCTATTTATACCATTTTGATATTTTGTAGAGACATATGACATGTTAAAAAATTCATATGTATATGATATTCATTTTTGGTATTGTTTTTTTATCTACTAATATTTCTCATCTATTCTCTGATTGATTTATTACTTCCCCTAATAATATGATATTGTATTTATTTTATGTTACACTCTAGTAATGAGGGAATAGTCTCCCCATCAACACACCATGGCCCTCACTATTTGATGGTATCATCTAGAATTTGGGGAGATTCTATTGAGACCATGTTTCCAAATAGGTTCAGGGAACCTCCAATGGTGTCTTTGAATAGGATCTTACAACATGGGATGGAATGAAATCTCCCTGGGGTGGATTATTAATGTTAATTTTTTGAATCACATGATAACCTAGAAAAGTATTCTATGTTATAGTGTTGATTCCCACAAGACTACAATCGTCCTCCTCTTTTGGATCAGACACATAGATAATCTGTTGTATATGTGTGGGCTGTAAAGAGATTCAAAATGAATTATTAAATAGTTAAATAAAAAACAATGGAAAATTCATTTCCTTGTCATATCATAAACCCATTAGACATGTGTTGTCACGACCCATCCTAGGGGTCTGTGCTGTGACTACCCCAAGCCCGCCTTCCATAGGCCAGGGGCTGGCAACTAGCACCAAAGGTGTAAATCCAAATGGAATGGGAAGGAATTGACTTTAATAAGTAAACAAACACAATAGAGTACGCAAGTGAAGTAAGCACTAATTAAAACTGGGTACAAGGTAAGTGTTGAAAATTAAATGGGCCAGTATACAAACCCAACTAGAAGTACAGTACAACTGAAAGGAAAGTACAACGACAGAAGTAACACTGCAACACAGAGTCGTCCTCCGAGAATCCCACCTGAAGGGTGGGTATAGATAGTCTCCTCAGCTCCTCAGGTCCGGCCGTCTGCTCCGTGTACACCCCACCAAGTGGTCCACTTCCGGGTACCGTCAAGCTCCACAAGCCTCCACCTTGATCAGTGTTGTCCATCGTCTACATCCAACACAACGTAGTGCAGGCATAACCCATGCAGGGGTAAGTATACGATACTCAGTAGGGACCCCGAGACCCCCGAAGGTCTCTCAGAATCCATGAAGGATAAACAACAAAGTAAAGATACAATCCCAAAGTATCAATCGACTCTACCTAGGTATATTCCCATACATATACCTAAGGCATTAGTTACAGTTTGTCTCCAACTCTCGAGCCCAAGCACAACCCAGTCCACACAGCAAAACACAACCCAGTCCACATAGAAAAGCACAAACCAATCCACACAAGAAAGAAATTCAATCACATCAATGATAATGATTGAGAAACAAGACTCAACTCACACAGGTATACAATTCATAAGGCGATAGAGATGATCAGATGTAGCCACTGATTCCTCTAAGCTGTCGGACCCACATAGGATACAAGACTAGCTAAGCTGTCAGACCCACATAGGATACAAGACTAGCTCCTCTGCTGGACCCACTTAGGATACAAGTACAGAGTTCAAATACTACCAGACCCACGTAGGATACAAGAACAGTAGTCATCACAGTCAAACCCACAGAGGATCCCAATACAGTCGTCGTCGCTGCCGAACCCATAGAGGATCCAAGTACAGCCGTCCTCACTACCGAACCCATGGAGGATCCAAGTACAGTCGTCCTCACTGTCGAACTCATGGAGGATCCAAGTATAGTCAACCTCGCTGCCAAATCCATAGAGGATCTAAGTACAATCATCCTCATCGCAGTCGTAGCGAGCTCTAGGGTTCCCTCACACAACATGCCCGATTCTAGGAGGGTTCGCTCCTCAAGCAATAGAGTCGATTCATAAACTATCACGAAGTCCAGAGTTGATATATCCCAAAGTTCCGTCTCGTCAAAAGAAACCCAACGTGACAGATGGTGCGTCAATCGGACGCCCAGTCTGAGAGTTATTGGTTTTTCCGTTCTAGGGGCTCGGTTGGTTTTTAAGCTAAAACCAACCCGAACATACTCCAACTGCATCCAAACCTCATGTGGAGTAATCCAAAAGAACCGTATCAATAAAATAATTTCAACGCAATTGACGACACGTCAAACGGATGTACGGTCCTTAAAATATAAGCGTTTCTGCTCCAAGGGCCCAGTTTGTTTTAGGTTCGAACCAACCCGGACATACCTAAACTTTTCCAAAACCATGAGTGTAATATAACAAAATGACCGTCTCGATCCAAGGATTCTTACCCAACTGACAGTGTGTCGATTAGAGGTCCGTAGATCATGTTATGGGAAAATGACCGAAAACAGTCCGATGTGGGGGGTCTGGGCCCACCCCGACCCGGCCCAACCCCCATGGGTCGGCCCGAACCAGGCGCCCGACCCAGGTCCGGGTCCGGCCCGAGAGGGTGAGTCCCGGTCCGCGTGACCCGCCCTGGCCTGGCCGGGGGGGGGGGGCACGCTGGCTCAGCCAGCGAGCCGAGTGGGTTGCGCGGCCCCCGCTTTCCGCGGACGCGATGCCAGACTGGCTCCACGATACCCCTGGATCCCGCGCGGCCATGGGATCCGCCCTCACCGCCACCGCGCCGGTGTGGCACGCTGACAGTGTCTTCCGTGGACCACCGTACATGCTCCGGTGGTCCGATTTGCCTGATGTATGCACCTATGGCTCTCCCGAGACCCGCTCTTCACTGCGACGACTTCTAAATGTTGTTGCAGTCCCATTTCATCGTCTCCCATCGATATGTGCACAAAAAAAAATCTTCGGAGGGTCGTCAGTCCGTGTTTGTTCGGCCCGCACCCTCTGCGTTAGTAGATAACAATTTTCCATGGACAAACAGGGTTTCACGTTGTACGAAAAACAAATTAACCTGAATAACAATGAAACATTCCATCCATCATTTTTCCGGCAAAAAATTATTCCCAACCTGAAAAAGAATTCATTTGCAGATCAACTTGATAATGAGTTAACCTGTGTTCCTTGTTTTAGAAGGGATGAATCATGGTAAAATAACATACTCAATGAAAATAAACCCCTACCTCAACAATTGATGTCGAACATCGACGTCGTGGGGAAAAGGATCATAGGCGTCATCGGAGCACGTTGAGGAGGAAGAAACCTCTCCTCTCCTGGTGTAGAAAATAGTAAAGGTGGTGCGTCTTCGATCTTCGAGGAACCTGCGTTCTTTTTCGTTCTTCGTCGGAGACCGGCGTTCCTCCAAAAGCTCCAAAGCTCTCCGATCTCCCCCGCACAACGAAGGCTCTTCAACAAATTAAATAATAGGTTCCTATTATTATTTAATTACACACGCAAAGAAACTCCCAGAATTAATTCACCATATTTAATAACGTGTTGTCCAACAATTAAAAAAGGGATAGGGAAGGTCTCCATTAATTAAAAGCGTTGGAAATTAAATGGGGTTTTTCCAAATTAAAGAGGGGTTGTTGATGAGATTAGAGGAAATTAAATGGTGGGGCTCATGTGGGCCCCACGTCTCCAACATCCACACTTGGGTAGTTTAGTGGTTGTGGGCTCCACCCTTAACTACCCATGGGAGGGAATAACCACCTCATAAAATAAAAATAGTTCCAAAATTTTTTATTTACTTCTTAAATAAACTCCCAAAATTATCTTCTCCTCCATTACGAATGAAACAACGGTAAGGATCACGTTAAGTAATTACCGACATTGCAAGTTCATCGGTGCCCTCAGATTTTAATTCCGAGCACCGGTTCAAAAGTTAGAAAAACCCACTTGTTCGTTCACTGAACGTACCCGAGAAAAACTTTGGAAATTGATTTCGGGCACACCGGGCATCAGAATCAAGTTCGTTCAGAAGCCACAGTCTCGTAAAATTCCAGAGTATTTAAAAAAAATTCTTAAAATTTCTGGGTCTTTACATTACTCCCACCTCAGGGATTTACATCCCCGTAAAGCTAAATCATAAACTAGGGGAAAAAATGAGGGTACTATGCATGAATCTGAGCCTCCCACTCCCATGTGCTCTCCTGGAGGTTCTCGTGCTGCCAACGAATGTGAAAAAAGAGAAATCAACCCCCCATATAGGACCTGCTCTTGTCGATCCTCGATCTATACCATGACCACCACAAAAGTCTCCCTGTCATCGATGTCCATCTCCCCATGGTCGATGATACGCGTCGGGCCGTGCACGTATCTCCTCAGCTGAGATACGTGGAAGACGTCATGCACCCGGTGCAACTGAGGTAGAAGGGACAGGTGGTAAGACACCTCACCTACTATGCTGAGGACCAGAAAAGGGCGGATGAAGTGCGGAGATAACTTGCCGCCCTGACCAAATCTCCACAACCCACGCCGATGTGAGACCCGTAAGAATACGTGTTCGCCATCCTCAAACTCCAGTGGTCCCCACCTTCTATCAGCATAGGACTTATGTCTACTATGTGTAGTCCTCATCCACTCCTGGATGATCTGCACCTACTCCATCATAGCCCAAACCGGCTCTGGTTCTATGAGTGCTGACTCCCCCGAGTCAGTCCAGCACAGAGGTGATCTTCACAGTCGGCCGTACATTGCCTCGTAAGGTGCCATTTCAATGGTGGAGTGGTAGCTATTGTTGTACGCAAAACTCCACCAAGGGTAGGTTATCCTCCTAGCTACGACCAAAGTCCAGGACACATGCACGAAGCATTTCTTCAAGTGTCTGAATGGTCCTCTCTGTCTGGCCATCCATATGCAGTTGAAATGCAGTGATCCGGCGTAGATGCATCCCAAATGCCTCCTATAACCCCTTCTAAAGCCGGGAAGTAAAGCGAGCATCTCGATCGGAGATGATATATGATGACACACTATGAAGTCGTATGACCTCTTGAACGTAGAGGCATCCCAATCTCTCTAATGAGCCCTGCTCTATGATCGGTAGGAAGTGGGACGACTTGGTGAGTCGGTCTACGATCACCCAGATGGAGTCATGTCCCCTGAAAGTACATGGGATGCCCATCACGAAGTCCATGTATATCCCGTCCCACTTCCTCTCTGGAACCTCTAAGGGATGTACCATGTCTGCTGGTACCTGGTGCTCCACTATCACTTGCTGACAAGTGAGGCATCGCGAAACAAACTCTACTACATCATTAGCCTTACCAGGAGTATAGACTATCTCAAAGTCATAGTCCTCGGGGAACTCAAGTCAATGACACCGTCTCAAGTCCAGATCCTTCTATGAGAAGACACACCTTATACTTTTGAGATTAGAGTAAACCGTAAACCGTTCGCTCAACGAACCATGGGTGTGACTAGCCATTGCAGATAACTCGAATACACCCCTGTTCACTTACCTCCCACAAGAGTTTATAGGATTTCTCCTTTTCCAAAAAGAGAAAATCTAATCTCATCCCTTGGATGATACATGTTCTTTGCTTAATACAGTCAATCCTGACATGAACAGTACTATTTCATGCCATGGATGACGTCGTAAGGCCTTGACACTACTACCAAGAGATCCAACCGTTACTCTCGACTCCAAGGGTCAAGTCACACTGTCGGAAGAAGTGTGTGGTCACTATGTCTCCTCTAGAAAGAATCTCGAAAGAGAGGGTCAAGTCAACGGTTTTAATCGGAACCTCTTAGTATCAACCACATAAAAAGGACAGGGAAACAAACATCACAAGAACATGTGTCTTTTATTACTGTAGCTCAAAGTACAAAGACACAAATCATCCACAAACAACGACATTGACAAATCTAGAAGAAACATGAACAAAAGTCTCCATGCCTGGAGCTAGTCCCGCTCCTCCCCGTCTGCTCCCGGAGGTATATGGTCGTAGGACTCAGCTGCCTGAAGCATAGCTCTCCCCTGTCCAGCCATTCCTTTCGGACGAGGTTGTCCTCTTGGTGGTGGTGGTGGTGGTAGGGCCTCGAAACGTCATCCACCACCTAATACTTGGCCAGCCCCTCTTCCACGTCTGCCTGCTCCTGGTGGACCACCACGGTCAAACCTCTGCCTGGGAGGTCCTTCTATTGCCTGCTGCTCATCTGCAGAGTGGGTCGGGCAGTCTCGAGTCATGTGACCCAGCTCGCCGTATGCATAGAACTGCCTACTCCTCTTATGGATGGCTCTGTGTCGTGTTCCCCACACAAAAAAACCTATATCCTGAGGTCGCCCACCTAACGGCCTGGTCTGCTTGGACCCCTGCGTCTGTGGTCTACTGCCGGCTGTAGAAGACTCCGCTACGTGTCATCCTGCGGAGGGTCTCGCCGCTGGTGACTTCTCAGCGAGGAAACTCTACACTAGGAAGGATCTCTCCAACACCCCCACTTGTGTCGGGATGTTGAGGTAGATCATCAAAGACCAGATCTCATGTCTGAGTCCCTGCTCAAAGGTCTGGGCCATGAACAATAGGTCTCGTACCATGTCTGTGGAGTAGTGCGAGAGGTCACTAAACCTCGCTGAGTACTGAGATACTGTCATGCTGTCCTACTAAAAATGTAGTAACTCCTTAATCCGCACCGCATGAAGGGTAGTGGGAAAAAACTCCGAACGGAAGAGACTCTCAAAGTCTGTTCGAAGCAGAGATGCCTCATCGTGCACCTGAATCATCAGGCTCCACCATCTAACTGCTAATGCGTGCAGGAGACTCGCGGAAAGGATCACCATAAGGTCTGTTGGTGTCCCTACCAATCTGAAGACTCTAACGATATCCTCCAGCCAATCCTCAGCTGCCTAAGGATCCATCTCTCCGTGGAACCTGGGTGGCCTCTGTCGCTGAAACTTGTGCAACACACTCTGGCGGCGTGCACTCTCCACTGCTAGGGTTGGGGGTATCAGTGGATCAGCGGGTAGTGGTACCGCTGGTGGCTCTACTTTAATGGGGCCCTGCATTGAGGCCTCATCGCTCGGTGGGCTGCCATCCCACACGTAACTAGGAACCCTAGCTGGCTGAAATCGTGGGGCCATCCTGAAAAGAAACAGGTGTGCCATGATCAAACAATATACCTGGTGAGCTGACTCAAAGTAATCACAAAGAAAACTTTTGAAACACACATGCAATTAGTGTTTTCATGCACTAAGTCAGAAATCAGAGGTCAAGTTCATGGTGTATGGATATGTCAGCCGTCGCACCAACACTCAATTCCCTGGACTGAAAACCACACTCAATACTCTAAACACTATTGCTTCATAGAAAGTAAAGATCAGAGTCCTGAGTTCTGCCGTAGAACCGACTCCTCTGATACCAATTTGTCACGACCCATCCTCTGGGCCCATGCCGTGACTACCCCAAGCCCACCTTCCATAGGCTAGGCACTGGAGACTAGCACCAAAGGCATAAATCCCAAAGGAAGGGGAAGACATTGCCTTTAATAAGTAAACAAACACAACAGAGTACGCAAGTAAAGTAAGCACTAAGTAAAACTGGGTACAAGGTAAGTGCTGAAAAGTAAATGGGCCAATATACAAACCCAACTGGAAGTATAGTACAACTGAAAGGAAAGTACAACGGTATAAGTAAAACAAAAACACCAAGTCATACTCTGGGAATCCCACCTAAAGGGTAAGTACAGATAGTCTCCTCAGCTCCTCGGGTCTGGTCGTCCGCTCCGTGTACATCCCGCCAAGTGGTCCACCTCCGGGAACCGTCTAGATCCACAAGCCTCCACCTCGATCAGTGTTGTCCATTATCTACATACAACACAACGTAGTACGGGCATATCCCATGCAGGGGTCGGTATAAGATACTCAGTAGGGACCCCAAGACCCCCGAAGGTCTCTCAAAATCCATGAAGGATAAACCACAAAAGAAGGATACAATCACGTAGTATCAATCGACTCTACGTAGGTATATGCCCATACATATACCTAAGTCATCAGTTACAGTTAGTCTCCAACTCTCGAGCCCAAGCACAACCCAGTCCACAAAGGAAAACCCAACCTAGTCTACACAGGAAAGCACAACACAATCCGCACAGGAAAGCAAGTCAATCACATAAATGATAATGATTGAGGAACAAGACTCAACTCACACAGGTATGCACTTCGTAAGACGATAGAGATGATCAGATGTAGCCATTGATTCATCTAAGCTGTCAGACCCACATAGGACACAAGACCAACTAAGCTGTCAGACCCACATAGGATACAAGACCATCTACTCTGCCGGACCCACTCATTATACAAGTATAGAGGTCAAATACTACCAGACCCACATAGGATACAAGAACATTTGTCATCGCCGCCGAACCCACAGAGGATCCCAATATGGTCGTCGTCACTACCAAACCCACGAAGGATCCAAGTATAGCCGTCCTCACTGCCGAACCTACAGAGGATCCAAGTACAGTTGTCCTCCCTGCCGAACCCATAGAGGATCCAAGTACAGTCATCCTCGCTGCCGAATCTATGGAGGATCCAAGTACAGTCATCCTCGTCGCAGTCGTAGCCATCTTTAGGGTTCTCGCACACAACGCGCTCGATTCCGAGAGGGTCCGCTCCTCGAGCAAGAGAGTCGATACATCACCTATCGCGAAGTCCAATGTTTATGTATTCCAAAGTTCAATCTCGTCAAAATAAACCCAATGCGACAGACGGTGCGTCAATTGGATGCCCGGTCTGAGAGTCATTGGCTTTTCCGTTCCAGGGGCCCAGTTGGTTTTTAAGCTAAAACTAACCTGACCGTATTCCAACTACGTCCAAAACTCAAGTATATTAAGCCAAAAGAACCATCCCCACAAAAGTATTTCAACACAATTGACGGCACGTCAAACGGACGTCTGGTCCTTAAGATATAAGCGTTTCCACTCCAAGGGCCCGGTTGGTTTCGGGTTCGAACCAACCCGGTCATACACAAACTTTGTCGAAACCTTGAGTATAATATACAGAAATGACCGTATCGATCCAAGGATTCCTACGCAACTAACGGTGTGTTGATCGGAGGTCCATATCTCATGTTATGGGAAAATGACCGAAAACGGTCCGATGTGGGGGGTCTGGGCCGAGCCTGACCAGGGCCAACCCCACTGGGTCCGGGTCCGGCCCGGCTGGGCATGGCCCTGCCCGAATGGGCGTGGATCGGTCTGCATTTCCCGCCCTGGCCCGGCCGGGGGGGGGGGTGCATGCCGGCTCGGCCAGCGAGACGAGCAGGCGGCGCGGCCCCCGCTGTCCACGGACGCACCGCCAGGCTGGCGCCGCGGTTCCCCTAGATCCCGCGTGGCCGCGTGATCCACCCTTGCCGCCACGACTTCATCCACGGCGGGCTTCTGCCAGTGGTGCGCCCACGGGGCGTGCTGGCAGTGTCTTCCATAGACCATCGGACATGCTCTGGTGGTCCGATTTGCCCGTCGTCTGCGCCTATGGCTCTCCTAGGAGCTACTCTTCACTATGACAACTTCCAAATGCCGTTACGGTCCCACTTCATAATCTCCCAACCATACACGCAAAAAAAACAATTTTCAGAGGGTCGTCAGGTCGTGTTTGTTCGGCCCACGCCCTCCGCGTTAGCCGACAACAATTTTCCAAGGATAAACAAGGTTTCACGTTGTACGAAAAACAAATTAACCCGAATAACAATGAAACAATCCATCCAACATTTTTCACGCAAACAAATATTCCCAACCCACAAAAGAATTAATTTGCAGATCAACTTGAGAATGAGTTAACCCGCGTTCTTTGTTTTAGAAGGGATGAATCATGGGAAAATAACATACTAAAAGAAAATAAACCCCTACCTCAACGATTGATGTCGAACATCAGCGTCGTGGGGAAAAGGATTGTAGGTGTTTTCGGAGTGCACCGAGGAGGAAGAGGTGTCTCATCTCTTGCCGAGGAGAAGAGTAAGGGTGGCGCGTCATCGATCTTCGATGAACCAGCATTCTTCGTCGGAGGCCAGCGTTCTTCATCGTTTTTCATTAGAGACCGGCATTCTTCCAAAAGCTCTAAAGGTCTCCGATCTCTCTCGCACAATGAAAGCTCTTCCCAAAATTAAATAATAGGTTCCTCATATTATTTAATTATACATGCAAAGAAACTCCCAGAATTTATTTGCCACATTTAATAACGTGTTGACCCACAATTAAGGAAAGAAGAGGGAAGGTCTCCATTAATTAAACGCATTGGAAATTAAATGGGGGTTTACCAATTTAAAGATGAGTTGTTAATGAGATTAGAGGAAATTAAATAGTGGGGATCATATGGGCCCCACATCAATAAAATCCACACATGGGTAGTTAAGTGGTTGTGGGACCCACCCTTAACTACCCAAGGGAGGGAATAACCACGTTATAAAATAAAAATCGTTCCGATAATTTTTATTTACTTCTTAAATAAACCCCCAAAATTATCTTCTCCTCCATTGAGAACGCAACTACAGTAAGGATCATGTTAAGAAAATAACGGCGTTGTGAGTTCATCGGTGCCCTCAGATTTTCATTCCAAGAACCGGTTCAAAAGTTAGAAAAACCCGCTCGTTCGTTCACTGACGTACCCGAGGAAAACTTTGGAAATTGATTCCATGCACAACAAGCCTCGGAATCAAGTTCCGTCAAGTGCCACAGACTTGTAAAATTCCAGAGTATTTAAAAAAAATTCCCTGAAATTTCCGTGACTTTACATGTGTAGTAAGATATATTATAGCCTTCACTCTATACCACATCATGCAGTCGAGATACTCTCATAGATGGAATCACATCATACCCACACCGTCAATATAAAATAATTCTCATATATCCTGAAGTTCATGATAATAAGAATTTCATCATCACCATACAATATCCTAACTCCCTATCAACTTCATGAAATGAAGTGCATGAAATTTTATTTGTTGAAACAGAATATGTTGAAAACAATTAAACTGGGGCATGGCTCAAGCTGGTTGGTACCACCCAATAATGTGACAGTAAATGAGAGGCAAAAAATTTGTCGCATCATGAAGTCCAGTAGTGATGTATTTGAGATACTCATAAAATAAAAAATAGTATGGAATATATGTAATTTGAAATGGAATTTGATATTTAAATAAAATTGACACTAAATACCAAAAATGATGAAATTATGATTTTTTTAATCTTGATAGATTTTATGTACTTACGTCAGTCAGTAGTACACTATCTAGTATGACATGGTAAGTTCACAAAATGTGTCACACATATTTTATGAAGTTGTGTTTTTGAAAGAACCCATAAAATGAAAAATTATAAGTGGTAAATAATAAGAAAATAAATTCAATAACTTCGACTTGAATCAGAAACCTACAGAGATGAGATATCATAATAGAATTAATGCTGAGCATCATGAAACATATCTATATACTGCTCCAGACAAAAAACTATTGGGGATTGGGGTTTCATGTTCTTCCATTACCATATCTAATAAATGATGAAACATCCCATGAGAACAATGTTATGTGAGTAGAATTATATGCATAAGGATTGTATAATTATTACAAGCATTCAAATCCACATATGTATTTCCCAAAATGATAAAAATTCTCTAACAGTCCCAGATACATCACGTGTACATGCATACTGTAGTGATAAGTGCATTATTTCCCTCTAATAATCCATAATATATATATATGGCCATGACACATGGTAGTATTATCATCAGAATTATCATGTAATGGTGAAAAGTGTATCTCAAGTGAGACAAAAATAGCTTGGCCATTTTAATCATCTTGATGAAAATAGATAACACAAATTGAGAATCCAATGAAATATGATATTTTTTTATGATTGGATGAACATTTTTTTGTGATTCCTTAATATTCAATATTTTCCAACCACCAAATGAAATTTCTGGAAACAAAATCAAGAAGAATATACAATTATCACCATATTTATCACATGGTATGATGTATTTTGTACCAATTGATCCATTTAGTAATTATCTATATTAACCCACAAAATAAAATAATTTTATTATGTTTTAATTGAATATTTACTTTGGAGAAACCTTAAAACATATACTGTTTTTTCCTACTCACTAAATATATCCACTAAAAACCCAGGAAACTCAGTTGTAGGTGTGATAACAATCCATTTTAATTTAGGAAAATGTTCCATTGCATCTGAAAAATATGTGAAGATTGGTGGATGATTTATTATTGATTGAGGCTTATGTTAAACTACTATATTTCTAAAAACATCCCCCCCCACATCTGTTACTCCCTCCTCATAAGCATTGTTGTATATGTCTGTTTTGTCATTAGAAAATTACATATTAGAAGGTATAATTATTTGTATAATTGGGATATCATATTTTTCTCTAATTCCCCATCATAGGGAATATACTAAATTTATTTGAATAGACCATTTTAAAACATTATTTTAATTCTAATCCTACATATTATTAGATATTTTTGTTGTACAGTAGAAACCTCCACACATAACCCTTTTACTAAAACATCTCACCTTTAGAAAAATATATTTTTTCTTTAAAACATCTCTAATAAAAATCCTATGGGAATGCCATATTCCATAGTGTATTGAGGAATTGAAAATTCATATATCTAGGAGTGTTGGACTCATTATTAGTTCCCATATTTATGAAACCATGTATTTATTATTAATGTTCACTTAGGGTACACAATTATATATTCAATCCAATGTTGTTGGTTCTATACATTAAGAATATCCTTTCTCAGTTAGAATAAACTCCTCCTATGATTATAAAAACAAAAATATGGTTTCTCTATGTAAAAAATGTTTTTTATCATGATAATGAGAGTGTAAATACTATTTACAATATGGTTTGACCATAAAAAATTTATTATACTGAAATTTTATAACATCTTTATATATCCTTAAGGATGAAACTATTGTTTTTTAGTATAATTTTTTATCTTATTAATGGTTTGTTATTTATTTTTCAAGGAATATATGAATAATCAAATTCATATCCCCTAGTTATTTTAAATCATTTGTTCAACAAGGCCTGTTGTCATCCACATATTCCCAATCAACTCAAACTAAATACGGTGTATTCAAGTATTACACCTATGTACATCTGTTGTAGATACACAACCACATGTAGTATCTTGAAAAAGATTTTATTTCATATATAATCACATAATATATATAAAGCCAAAATTTTAGAATGTTTTCTTATATACTAATAGATGGAACTAATATTTGTTAGTACACATTTTACCTACCCTAAATGTATGTTTAGTGGTTTATAATGGGAATGTGATTCATCTAAAACATATCCATCAAGACTAAAAAACTTGGTGTGAACGGTTGTATAAATAACTTAATTCATGGGTGTAACAAATCATGTGTGCATATAACCCTATTTTTAATATTTTTTGTCATATTTTATCCTATTTTTATTCAATTTTAATAAAAAATTTAATCATTAAGTATTAATTTAATAATATTTACTGAAATATTCATTTATAATTATTTAATCATTACATAATCATCAGGTAATCATGGGTTAATAAATATTTCATCATTACTTAATCATTCATTAAACATTTTCCAATCATTAGTTAAACATTATTTAATCATTCATTAATAATTCTTTAATCATTAATATAAGTCCCTAGCCTTAAACCTTACTTAATCTCGAGTTATTACAATATTACACATTGAAGATCTTTTCAGGTTTAGAGTTTTAGAGAATTAGATCATAAAAATTGCATTACATTCCACATTTAAACATAGTGGTTACATAAAAGATAGTATTAATTTTTCCCATCAACGGAAACATATTTAAAATAAAACATGGATTCTTTCTTGACACTTCCTTGACACTATCATCATATCATGTACCATTCCCTTGACTTGTGAAAAACATTTCAAAAACTTGGGATGAGCAGAAAAAGCTCAGTAAGAGTTATAAAAATATGGAAAGGAAACATGAGTACATACACACATAAGAATGAAATCATACTTTACCCATAAAACACAATCACTTTAACATACCTCATCAAAACATGAATAATTCATTGAAATCATAAGACATAAAGGTAACTTGAGGCATGCATAACATTCTTACGTAGGGAGTAACCCTCTTGGTTACATTTGGAATACCCATCACAGTATATTCCCTAATTTTTTCGGAGAAACCTTAACGTTTAACTCCTTCGCGTTACCCAATGCATTAGAGAGCTATATCGTGCTCACCCGCCCTTAGTTTATCACGGAACCACCCATATTTGTAACAATTCCCAAGAACCATAACATAATCGTATCACATAAAACATGCATAAAGGAAACATAACATTTCCACATTTCAATCACAATATATCAATACAACACATTGATATAATTGAAACATTATGAAAACCATTTTCAATACCAAAAGAAAAGAATAGTAATACATGGTATTTATTTTTTTCATTTTTTTTAAAAAAAGTTAAGTTATGGCTTGTAGAGGAAGCCGAAACTCAAATAATGGTCACGGCAGCGGAGAAGTCGTTGTCGCCGCATACATACGGAAAATAAAAACATTCCCTTTTGTCATTTAGTAAACACTTCTTATAAAAATATTACTTTTGAATAAACTTAAAAGTCAAAGGGGTTTATACACCGTATAAAAGAAAGTTGTATATAAAACAAAATATGCCTCAATGAATGGAGATTGAGACAAAGTCCCTTACCTCGTATCCGACTTGACTCGATCGTTATTTAATCTCCTGAATAGTAAACTTGAGTTAATTTATAATTTCTTAAAAACCTTTTTCAAGTTCATTATTCCTTTTATATCACTTATTACCATGTCATGAACACTATGTAATTATTTAAGTTAATAACGGTCGTTTTAACGATCATTGGTACTTGAGTCAAAAATAAACTCTTTATAATTACAAGTTGTTCATGTATCCATTATATCCAGAGTTATATTCATGACTTAGATATCATATATATCATATATATCCAGTGTATACAAGCATTTATAATATTACATAACATTAATAGGTAAGAAATGAAATGCATCGTTCATGGAGACGGTAAGCCATACGTACGCATGAACGCTACTTTCATTTCTATTTCGTATTATATGGAATGGAATCATAATTACATAAAAGTATATTATAATTCCATTATAATATCATATATAATATCATTAACTCTATCCTTTATAAATCCCACATATGGAAATAATGAATAAAATCACTTTGAGGGGGCAGTAGTCCGCACTTCCTAAAATGAAGATATCACGTGTACCCATAATGGAAGCCATAAAGGTATTCCAAAAATGAAAAATAAAGAAGCTCAAGGAAAAAATAAACATATTATATATCATATGTATTAATATAGTGACATATTAATGGCCACCTATGAAGGTGTTAGAAGAATATTGAACAATCATCATTTCGTGAGGCAGAAATTCGCCATCCACAGAAACAGTATGTTCTTTTACCATTAGATGTTGGTGTGTGTATGTGTAGCTCTAAATATTCTTATAACAACATCCTAGTATATTTAATATACTGTATTCTTTACAAAATAAATGAATAAAAATATTTTAGGGGGTTGGAGATGGAAAATAAAAAAAAGAGCATTAGAGAAGACTTTACCTTTTAATCGGGTAACTCCCTTTTGTTTGAGCGAAAAGGGTTTATTGAAGATCTTCCTGCCTAAGGTAAGGCTTATAAGATGAGGAGAGGGATGTGGAGAGAAACAAAGAGTAGGGATTGGCCGAACCAATGGCTTGAGAAGTGTGGGTAAGTAGGTAGAGGTGGGGGCCTTTTATAAGAGGAGAGGAGGGGCACTCTTGGAAAGGTATAAAATGTTACTTTATTTTCAAATGAGTTTCGGATTTTTAATGTCCCACATTGATTTATTTCGATGATAAGATGATAAGGGTTATAAATATACTCATCCAATAGGTCTTTTACAAGTGTAAGTATTATATTTTACATTATCTTTTCATTTTATTTAAATCGTTCATTAATGAGGTAATTGCTGCATCATCATGATGTCATAAATAATATAATTTATTTAATGTTTAAAAATTACAAAAAAAATACTATGTTGTAGGAAATCTTTTTAGATTTCCAATTATTATTTATAGTCTAATAGATCATTTATGTAGACTAAATTAAAAATGTTTTACTTAGGTGATACATTCTTTGTTATATTTAACTTTCTTTAAAAATAATAAGATAAAAAGTCACTTTCACACAACAGTGATTCCATGGGGTCCCCATGTTTGGAACAAGGAATCCCATGGTCTTAAATGAGACAACCAGTAGAATTAGGAAACATGTTGTGGTCATTTTTTATTATTATGATATTATTTTATTATCCTTAACTACCATATTACTCATTAATCCAGATAATTAAAGATAATTACCGTCGTTACTATTCATAATGTCCAAAAAAGAGAGTCTTAATTAAATAATTTGGACCTTATGATTCCAAATATGTAATAAATTTTACCAAATTCCAAACATATAAATTGAAATAATTAATTTAAAAATAATTCCCGTTGTCAAAAAAATAGCGGGGTTTTTTGAAACAATATATATGAAAAGTTTGGCACTTGTTTATGCCCAATTCCAAAGTGAAATTAATCACAATGACCACCATTGGATTAAATGGTAAACATATACTCTATATAAACTTTAAAACAAATTAAAATGATAATCTAACCATATAATTAAATTAGATGAAAAAGCAGTTTTGATGTAAAATGCCGTATTTTTCACTATTCATTAAAAAATGAACATTGTCAGAAAAATACCAAAAAATTATCCAATATAAATTTCAATGTCCCAATCACAAATAATATGTTTATTTTGAAAAATATAGCTTATAAAATTTTCAAAATTTTGATTTAAAAATTTTTTTCCATCAAAAGGTAGTAAAACAATATTTTAAAAATATTTGTGTATTTCATGCTTAAGATTGGATTTGTTCTCATTTTAAGCCTATAAAACACTATATAATTCATAAATAGACATAGATAAGAATATCTATTATTAATTACTTACTTGGGATGTTACATCCTTCCCCCCTTTAGAAAAATGATTCCCCGCAATTTATTTACTAATCGAATAAGTGGGGGTATTTAGCCCTTATTGCATTTTCAGATTCCCATGTTGCATATTCAATCATGTGGTTTTTACAAAAATCCTTTACCTGATGAATCACCTTATTCTGTAACACTTTCTCTCTGTGGTCAAGAATCTGGACCAGTTGTTCCTCAAAAGATAGGTTCTCTTCAAGCTGAACTACCTCTGGACTCAAAACATGAGATGGATCTGGCATGTACTTCCTTAATAGTGAAACATGAAAAAATTATGTACCTGAGATAAACTCGGAGGTAAATCCACTCAGTAAGCAACTGATCCAACTCTCTCCATAATTTAATATGGTCCAATGAACCTTGGACTCAGCTTTCCTTTATTACCAAATCGCATCTCACTTTTCTATGGTGAGACTTTGAGAAAAACATGATCATCTACCTCCAAAGAGAGATCCTTCCTCCAGTTGTCCGCATAACTCTTCTAAATACTCTGGGTTGTTCTTATGTGTTTCGTATCAGCTGAACTTTTTTTGCCAACTCTTCTACCAATTCTGGTCCTATCACCTTCCTTTCACCCACTTCATCCCAGAAAGCTGGAGTTCGACACCACTTCCCATATAACGCCTCAAATGGTGCCATCTGTATACTGGAATGAAAACTATTATTATATGAAAATTCAACCAAAGAATGATATTGGTCCCAACTTCCCTGATAATCCCTCTAACAAGAACATAAAATATCTTTTAAAGTCTGAATTGTTCATTCTGACTGCCCATCTGATTGAGGATGAAAAGCTGTACTAAAATTTAATTCAGTACCCAATGACTTCTGAAGGCCTTTCCAAAAGTTAGAAGTAATCCTGGGATCACGATCAGATACAATGGAGAGGGGAACTCCATGTAACCTGACTATCTCTTTAAGATATAAACGAGAAAGTTGATCTAGGGAAGAATTATCTCGTATAGTAAGGAAATGGGTAGATTTAGTCAAGTGATCAACAATAACACAAATTGCATTATTACCTCGAGGTGTCTTCGGAAATCCCACAACAAAGTCCATGGATATATTCTTCCATTTCCACTCTGGTACTGGTAAAGGCTGAAGAATCTCTTTCAGTAATTTCCACTCTACTTTTACCTATTGACAAGTCAAACACTACATAGTAAAATCAGCAATATCCCTTTTCATTCTATCCCACCAGTAATACTCCTGAAGATCTCTATACATCTTAGTACTTCCTGGATGAACTGAAAACAGAGAACTATGAGCTTCATCTAACAACTCTCTCTTCAATTGTGAATCACAAGGAACACACAATCTCTTCCCAAATCTCAAAACACAATCATTATCAATGTTGAATTCAGGCAACTTACCCTCCTGAACCAGCTCTACCTTTTTCTTCAACTCACTGTCTTGCTTCTGTGGTTGCTTGATTCTGTCTGATAGAGAAGATTTCACTGATACCTAAAAAAACAGAAGGACATCCTGCACCAACAACTTTTATTCCAAATTTCATCAAATCCTTAACCAAAGGATCACGTTCCAAACGCAACATTGTTAATGAAGAATTACTTTTTTGACTCAAAGCATTATCCACTTTATTTGCTTTTCCTGGATGGTAATGAATTGTACAATCATAATCCTTGATAAATTCTAGCCATCTCCTCTGTCTCATGTTCAATTCATTATGAGTGAATATATACTTTAATCTTTTGTGATCGGTATATATTTCACACTTTACTCTATACAAATGATGCCTCTAAATTTTTAAAGCAAAAACAATAGAAACTAATTCCAAATCATGTGTAGGGTAATTTACCTCATGAGTTTTCAACTGACATGAAGCATAAGCAATTACCTGATCATTCTGCATTAGGACACAACCAATTCCTTTCAATGAATCATCACTGTAGATAACAAACTCACCATTCCTGGAAGGTAGTGCCAAAACTGGAGCATTCACTAATCTTCTTTTCAATTCCTGAAAACAATCATCACATTCTTTTGTCCATATAAACTTAACACCCTTCTGAGTTAGCTTAGTCATTGGACTAGATAACCGTGAAAAATTTCTAAAAAACCTTCGGTAATAGCCTACCAAACCATGGAAACTACGAATCTAGGTTACATTTGTGGGTCTTGGCCGTTCTTTAACAACCTTTGTTTTTGCAGGATCAACGGTTATCCCATATTTAGAAACAATGTGACCAAGGAAAGAAATTTGTTGCAACCAAAACTCACACTTGCTGAATTTCCCATACAATTTCTTTTCTTTTAAGGTTTGAAAAATAACGCTTAAATGTCTTTCGTGCTCCTCTTTACTTTTAGAAAACACCAAAATATCATCAATGAAAACCACCACAAACTTATCCATGAACTCATGGAAAATTTTATTCATTAAGTCCATTAATACAGCAGGTGCATTGGTTAGCCAAAAAGGCATTACTACAAATTCATAATTGCCATATCTTGTACGAAATGCGGTCTTCGGAACATCTTCTTCCTTTACCTTCAGTTGATGGTACCCCGATCTCAGGTCAATCTTTGAAAAATACTGAGCTCCCTGGAGCTGATCAAACAAATCATCAATATGAGGCAAGGATATTTGTTCTTAATAGTGATGTTATTCAAGGCTCTATAATCAATGCAAAGTCTCATAAAACCATCTTTCTTTTTAACAAATAAAACAAGAGCACCCCATGGTGATGTGCTAGGTCGAATGAAACCTTTCTCTAATAAATCTTCCAATTGCTCCTTCAACTCTAAAAGTTTAGTTTGAGCCATTAGATAAGGGGGTTTTGAAATTGGCTTAGCATCAGGAACTAAGTCAATACTAAATTCAACTTCCTGATCTGGTATTATTCCAGGCAACTCATCAGGAAAAACATCAGGATACTAATTTACAACTGGAACATCATTAATCTGAACAGTTCCCTTGTTTTCAACGATATGTGCAAGGTAACATTCATTTCCATCTTTTACATGTTTCTCAGCCTCTTGATATGTTATCAATAGTAAGGGTTCATTCTTGTACACAAATTGAAAGTATTTCTGAAAAGAAACCTCTTTAGATCTACAGTCAATCTTAGCATGGTAAATAGAGAGTCAATCCATACCCAGGATAACATCAAACTCTACTAGAGGTAAAACAATAAGGTTCTCAAGTAGGTTCTTTCCACGAATAAGGATATGAAGATTCTTATAAATTCTTTTTGCCTCAACATTTCCCCCATGTGTTTTTACCACAAGTTATGGAGTCATTTCTTGAGATGGTATTCCCAGTTTACTAGAAAAGTTTTCAGAGATGAAAGAATGTGTAGACCCCGAATCAAACAACACACTCACATAATCTGAAAAAACAAACAAAGTACCTCATACAACTTCATTTGATGGCCTGGAATCTGCTGAAGTAGTTGCGAAGGATTTCACCACCCCTTTCTGCTTGTATTATAACTGCTTCCCATCACTCGAGCTCTTTTTCAGACACTCATTTGCATAGTGACCCATCTCATTACACTTAAAACATTTCACTAACTGTAAATCAAATTTGGTCTTACCATCACCTTGATCTTTTTCAGTGCAATCACGAGCCTTATGTCCCATCTTACCACATCAGTAGCACTTTCCAGAATTCAAAAGACATTTCCCAGTATGCCTTTTACCAAATTTATTACAAACTGGAAACTTAGTTTTCTTACCGTCAGACCTTTTTGAAGAATTATTTCCTTTCTCCTGCCACCTCGGTCTCTTCTTCTGCTGGTTGTTATAGAACACTTGATCATCGGCAAACTCCATTTCCACCTTCTCAGCACATCGAACAAGATTTTCATAACTTTTAAACTCATGAGAAGCCAATTCCCTTTGACATTTTGGCTTTAATCCCAATTAAAAATGATTGATTTTACTATCAAGGTCTCATATAAAATTTGGAGAATACCTTTCCAATCGAGTGAACCATTCTTCATAGGCAGCCACTGAGTCCTCCTCTTGCCTCAATTCCAGGAATTGTTTTTCCATCCTAAGTCAAAAAGCCTTAGGAAAATACTTCTCAAGAAACATAACTTTGAATTCATCCCCGTCAAGAGCATCAATCTCATCAGCGTCCCTGATATTTTTAACCATCGACCACCACTGATCTACTTCACCCTCCAAATGGTAAATATCAAGACTAACATTTTGATTGTCTAAACACCCCATGCCATCGAAAATCTTCTCCAATGCTTTAATCCACCCTTCAGCTAGAACAAGGTCAGATGATCCTCTGAATGATGGGGGATGTTGCCTCATGAAATGTTCCACAACTGACTTGTTCCTCTGCGGTTGATCTTACTGATCTCGTGCATGGATACCGCCACCATTTATCGCTTGATTCAACTGTTCCATTACTGCAACAAACTATTCAGTTCCAATTCCGACCATCTCAGGATGCTGATTCGGAAGGTCATTTCCTTCTGTATGCCTTCCTAGCACTACCTCCTTGTTTCCTCTGCAGAAAACCATTCTGAACAAACATGTCTTAGATGAAGCAACATGGTAATATTCAAATGCTATATCATTTCAATTTGACCATAAAAAAATATATTTTTGGATAATCATTTAATAGAATTCTAACTCCTAAAGTTATTTAAACCGACCATTGATACCTACTATAAGGCCCCAACCGTAAACCTTACTTAATCTTGAGTTATTATAAGATTACACATTGAGGATCTTTTCAGGTTTAGACTTTTAGAGAATTAGATCATAAAACTTGCAATATATTCCACATTTAAACACAGTGGTTACCTAAAAGATAGTATTAATTTTTCCCATCAATGAAAACATATTTAAAATAAAATATGGATTCTTTATTAACACTTCCTTGACACTATCATCATATCATGTACCATTCCCTTGACCTGTGAAAAACATTTAAAAAACATGGGATGAGCAAAAAAAGCTCAGTAAGGGTTATAAAAATATGGAAAGGAAACATGAGTACATATATACATAATAATGAAATCATACTTTACCCAGAAAACATAAGCACTTTAACATACCTCATCAAAACATGAATAAATCATAGAAATCATAAGACATAAAGGTAACTTGAGGCATTCATAACATTATTACGTAGGGATTAACCCTCTTGGTTACGTTTGGAATACCCATCACAGTATATTCCCTAAATCTCTTCAGAGAAACCTTAACATTTAACTCCTTCGCGTTACCCAATGAATTTGAGAGCTATATCGGGCTCACTGGCCCTTAGTTTATCACGGAACCACCGATCTTCATAACAATTCCCAAGAACCATAACATAATCGTATCATATAAAACATGCATAATGGAAACATAACCTTTACACATTTCAATCAAAGATATCAATACAACACATTGATATTATTGAAACATTATGAAAACCATTTTCAATACCAAAATAAAATTATAGTAATAAATGGTATTTATTTTTTTTCATTTTTTTTAAAAAAAGTTAGGTTATGGCTTGTAGATGAAGCCGAAACTCAAATAATGGTCACAACGTCAGAGAAGTCATTGTCGCCGCATACGTATGACAAATAAAAACATTCCCTTTTTTCGTTTAGTAAACGCTTCATATAAAAAATATTCCTTTTGAATAAACGTAAATTTCAATGGGGTTTATACACCGTATAAATGAAGGTTGTGTATAAAACAAAATATGCCTCAATGAATGGATATTGAGATGAAGTCCATTACCTCGTATCCGACTTAACTCGATCGTTCTTTAATCTCTTGAATAATAAACTTGAGTTAATTTCTACTTGCTTAAGAACCTTTTTCAATTAATTTATTCCTTTTATATCACTTATTACCATGTCATGAACACTATGTAATTATTTAAGTTAATAACGGTCGTTTTAACGATCATTGGTACTTGAGTCAAAAATAAACTCTTTATAATTACAAGTTGTTAATGTATCCATTATATCCAGAGTAATATTCATGATTTAGATATCATATATATCATATATATCCAGTATATACATGCATTTATAATATTACATTACATTTAGAGGTAAGAAATGAAATGCACCATTCATGGAGACGGTAAGCCGTACATACGCATGAACGCTACTTTCATTTCTATTTCGTATTTTATGGAATGGAATCATAATGACATAAAGGTATATTATAATTCTATTATAATATCATATATAATATCATTAACTAAAACCTTTACACGTCCCATATATTGCATTAACGAATCAAATCACTTTGAGGGGGCGGTAGTCCGCACTTCCTAAAATGAAGATATCGCGTATACCCATAATGGAAGCCATAAAGGTATTCCATAAATGAAAAATACAGAAGATTAACGAAAAAATAAAAATATTATATATCATATATAAATATAGTGACATCTTAATGGATACCTTTGAAGGTGTTAGAAGATTATTGAACAATCATCCTTTCGTGAGGCAGAAATTTTCCATCCACAGAAACCATATGTTCTCTAACCATTAGATATATGTGTGTGTAAGTGTAGCTAGAAATTTTCTTATAAAAAATACTAGTATATTGAATATACTGGATTTGTTACAAAATAAATGAATAAAAAGAGATTAGGGGTTGGAGAAACAAAATAAAACAAAAGAGCATTAGAGAAGACTTTACCTTTTAATCGGGTAATTCCCTTTGGTTTGAACCAAAAGGGTTTCTTGAAGAGCTTCCTGCCTAAGGTAAGGCTTCTAGGATGAGGAGAGGGATGTGTAGAGACAAAAAGAGCAGGTATTGTCTGAACCAATGGCTTGAGAAGTGTGAGTAAGAAGGTAGAGGTGGGGGCCTCTTATTAGAGGAGAGCAGGGGCACTCTTGGAAAGGTATAAAATGTTACTTTATTTTCAAATGAGTTTCAGATTTTAAAGGTCCCACATTGATTTATTTCAAGGATAAGGTGATAAGGGTTCGAAATATACTCATCCAATAGGTCTTTGACAAGTTTATGTCCTATATTTTACATTATCTTTTCATTTTATTTAAATCGTTCATTAATGAGGTAATCTCTGCATCATCATGATGTCATAACTAATTTAATTTATTTAATGTCTAAAAATTATAAAACAAATACTATGATGTATGAAATTTTTTTATCTTTCCAATGAATATTTATAGTTTAACATATCATTTATGTAGACAAAATTAAAAATGTTTTACTCATGTGATACATTCTTTGTTATATTTAACATTCTTTAAAAATAAAAGATAAAAAGTCACTTTCACACAAAAGTGATTCCATGGGGTCCCCAAGATTGGAACCAAAAATCACATGGTTGGACACGAGACAACCAGTAGAATTATGACACATGTTGTGGTCATTTGTTATATTATGATATTATTTTATTATCCTTAACTACCCGATTACTCAAAAATCAAGATAATTAAAGATAATTACCATCATTACTATTCATAATGTCCAAAAACAAAAGTCTTAATTAATTAATTTGGAACTTCTTATTCCAAATATATAATCAATTTTACCAAATTACAAACATATAAATTTCAATAATTAATTTAAAAATAATTCATGTTGTCAAAACAAATAGCGGGTTTTTTTGAAACAATATTTATGAAAAGTTTGACACTTGTTTATGCCCAATTACAAAGCGAAATTAATCCCAATGACCACCATTGGATAAAATGGTAAAAATATATTCTATTTAAACTTTAAAACCAATTAAAAAGATAATCAAACCATATCATTAAATTAGATGAAAATGCATTTTTGATGTAAAATGCAGTATTTTTCACTATTTATTAAAAAAATGAACATTGTCTGAAGAATACTAAAAAATTATCCAATGTAAATTTCAATGTTCCAATCATAAATAATAATTTTATTTTGACAAATAGAGCTTATAAAATTGTCAAAAGATTGATTTAAAAATGTTTTTCCATCAAAAGTCAGTAAAACAATCTTTTAACAATATTTGTGTATTCCATGATTAAGATTGGATTTATTCTCATTTTAATCCACTAAAACACTATATAATTCATAAATAGACATAGATAAGAATATCTATTATTAATTAATTACTCTGGATATTAAAATTACTTAATCATTATTTAACCAATAATTAATCATTAGTTAAACAATATATAATAACTAAAAAATCATTAGTTAATCATTATTTAATTACAACTTAATAATTAATTAATTATTAGTTAATCATTAGTTAATTATTAATTATTCAATATCCAATCATTATTTATTCAGAGGTAAATCATTCTTTATTCATTATTTAATCATTTGAACGAAATTGGTTAGAAATTATTATTAATTATTTAATCATTATTTAGTTAACTTTTAATCACCGTTTAATAATTATTTAATCATTCAGAAATAATTTGTTAATCATTCTTTAAGGATTGAAAAAATTATTCTCTAATAATCATTCCTTATGAAAAAGTTAATCATTATCTAATAAATTTTTAATCATTAATTTTGAAATATTTAATCATTACATAATAATTCATTATTCATTATCTAATCATTCTTTAATCTTTAGTCAATCAATAGTTAATCATGAGTTAATAAATATTTAATACTTATTTAATCATTACTTATTCAATCGTTAATCATTCACTAATAATTAATTAATCATTATTTAATCATCATTTAATCATTAACTAATCATTCTATAATAAATATTTAATCCTCCTTTAATCATTAGCTAATCATTCTTTAATCTTTACTTTATCAATATTTATAAATTAGTAAATCAATATATAATAACTAGTTAATAATTCTTTAATAATTATTTATTCAATAATAAATAATTTTTTAATCAATAATTAATAATTTTTTATCTTTACTTAATCATTCTATAATAAAGAGTTAATAATTCTTTAATCGTTTGTTAACAGGTAGTTAATCGTTAGATAATTGTGCTTTAATCATTATCTAATAACTACTAAATAATCATTAATCATTATTTAATCATTACATAATTATTATTTAATCACCAAATAACCATTAGTAAATAATTATTTAATCAAAATTTAATAATTAGAAAACCATTATTCAATAATAACATAATGATTATTTAATCATTATTTAATCCTTCATTCAACATTATTTGATCATTACTACATCATTCATTGATCCATAATTATTCATCGAATGAATATTTGTTAATATGTACTTAAACATTAGTTAATCATTATTTAATAATTATTTAATCCTTAGTTCATCTAGAATAAACCATTTTTAAATCCTGATTTAATCGTTATTTTATCATTAGTTATTCATTCATTAATCATTATTTATTCACTAGTTAATAATTAATTAATCACAAGTCTATCATTCATTAACTATTCTTATAGTATTTATTAATTATTATTTAATAATTAGTTATTCATCTGTTAAAAATTATTTTATCATTAGTTAATAATTTTTTAATAATTAGATTATTATTCTTTAGTAGTTAGTTATTTATTACTTAATCAACATTTCTCAATCATTTATCAATTTTTGTTCATTCTTCAATCATTTGTTAATAATTATTTATTCATTAGTTAATCATTATTTAATCTTTCTTTAATTATTATTGAATAATTATTTAATTATCAGTTAATTTTTTTAATAATTTGTTAATACATCATTAAACAATACTAAATAAATCTTTAATTATTATTTAATCATTATTTAATCATTATTTATACATTCCTTTTTAATTTTTTAATAAATTGATAAAAATTAATTAATATTAAATTAAGTATTCATTAATCATTAATTTATCATATTTTTTCATTTGATTTTTATTATTAGCTAATCCTTATATAATCATTTTCTAAATACAAATGTTATTCATTGGTTTTTCTATATATAATCATTTATAATAATAACTATCATTTCAAAAAAATATCCTACTAAATAAACTAGTGAATAAATACAAAAAAATTGAACTAACTAAAAAAATTTAATTAAATTAATAAAAGACGTTAAGAAAAGAAAAATTCATCTAAATGATGCTTCTCAAAAATTAACACTCATTTTTGGCCACCAAAATCACCACACCCAATGAAAGGATCGCTAGAAATATTTTAGAGATTTAGAGAGTGGAATTTATATAGATAAAGCGATTTTTGAGTGAGGATGTGCGGGAGGGTTCCATTTTATACGAACTTTAGGGGAATGGCTAAAATATCACTATAAAATTTCCTCTTTATTTATGCAAAAAACAACATATCTAGAGCCTCCATTTACATTACTTTATGAAAAAGTCATCTCTGTCTATGATAGACTATACATGTAATTTATTCTCATCAATTACCTAAAAAGGTTGAATTAACTACAACATATTTTAATGTATAGAAATGGAAACCAATATTCTTCTACCTTTCTATGTTAATTAAAAATCATTTCTAATTGATACTTATTTAAAAACAAAAAATTGTATAAGGAAAAATCCCACAAGTGTTTCAAAATAGGTATGTAAAAAACCTTCTTCCCCATGAACCTAGGTATGATCAATTCAATTCATAATCTACCATTTTCATGGTTATTATCCCAATTTTGAAGTGTTCCATAGTAGCATCCACTGGTGGTATTCAGAATTGAATGTTATTGAATAAGAACTACACACTAATATATATGTACAAAACATATGATGGTTACCTACACTTACACATATTCATATGGATTTCCCAATAATTTTTTCATTCTACTTAAAAAACTAACTAACTCATTCTATGAAACCAACTATATCAACCCAACAATTTATTACATTACTATTAAATAATTTTTATAATAAATAATATAATAGTTATAAAATCAAGGACTTGATGGTTTATTATCGTTGGAAAATTACGTTTATACATCTGTTGTACATAGTATAACATTAATCATTATTTAAATATTTCTTCTATATCTACATAAAAAATATCACATTATCCATAGTAAATGTATTCACTTGAATATATTCAACAATGAAATGGGTGCGGTAAAATCCCTTAATGGAGATGAATAAGGGACTTGAATCAATAGTAAACTAGAGATTATGATCAAAATCATCATCTCATATGTATATTATTATCATTGTAATGATACGGGAGTTATTTAATTTTTTTTGGTAATGTGGGATATTGATAATAAAGAAAAATCTTATAATACTGGTCAAATATGAATCATAGTTGTGAACAAAATGTACATCATGTCATTTCTCTACATTAGTATATAAATTGTAACATCATAATTATTAAAAAGATACAATCATGTTCATGAATAATATAATCAATGTTGTATTATATATTAACTTTCCAAATTAATTGGAGGGATATATAATTTTAGTCCCACCTATCTAATTATAAAATTTTCATAATCAACCATGTCACAGGTATTAGGAATATATATAAATCATAGTGAAGAAAAAATCCATGGTAAAGGAATGAGTTTCAAAATGGTATCATACATTATATGTTCATAAATAAGGATTTGGGTTCACAAATTAATAAGGGAAGTAATTTTTTGTCATAAAACATCATAAAGATTAAAATTAGATGAAACAACACAATTGGAGTCAATGCTATGCCATGAGAATTAATGCATTTTTTAAAAAGATTTGTAAATTGATTTATAAAATATTTGAACAAGGTAAAAATAATTATATCAATATAAAGACAATGAAACGTATATTTTAAAATAATTTTGATTATATTATAATAATACACATTCCAAGGAAATTTTATACAAGAAATATCCTAAAAAAGTTTATGGTTTGAGATTACCATTACCTTAAATCCCACTTTATGTCATCATGTCTTCACCTCCTGAATAAGAAACATAGATTTATAAAAAAAATCAAATAAAATGTTGATTATATTAAATTTTAAAATTTTATCAATCATTAAAATTTTATTTTATTTTTTAATTCATGTTATTATAAATGAATTATTTTTATACCATATTTTATTTATATATATCATTTTTTTGTTTTGATTGTGTTATTTTTGTTTATAGTCATTTATAATAAAATGTAGAAATAATTCCAGAATTATAATATTAGTATATTTATATAGTAATATATCAATAATAATTAATTATAGTATTCTATATTGATGGTGATAAGAATAGGGTTAACAATGTTTTAATTTGAGGTTAACCGACCATTAATATAACCATGTAAAATGAAGAATAAAGAGATGAATAAAATATAACAAATCATGTACAAAATTATTATGGTATGATAACATCATTAATATAATTTTAAATTAATAATAAATTATTATCAAAATATTTTGGTTGAAAGTAACATTGAAAAAAGAGAATTTGAACATACCAAGGAGAGTTGATGAAAAGTTACTCCTTTATATATTTTTCTTCTTTAACAAGGCATTATATTCCATTGACACTTATAATTGGTTTACTCTAGAACATTCGTACGAGTTATTATGTGACTATGACATTGTATACAGTTGTATATTTGGAGTTGGTAAATGTGGAAAGAGTAATCATTCAAGGGAGGTTGGGTGGTAATTTATAATAGAGAACATGGGTATTTAATTCTAATTTTTTTAATAAAACACTATATACAAGGAAAAAATGAAATAGAGATATTTTGGACATTATAATATATATTTGGATTAAATAACATGATTATATCTCTTTAAATTGCTTAATAATCATAATTTATTTGATTAATCTAATTTAAAGGAGAAAAAATTAGAAAATATTTTTTTAATGGTGTACATTTGAAATTATACATTGGAAAAACATCTTTGGTTGGGAAATTAATTTCAATATATTTAGATTTCCAACTCATTTAATTACATTTATTTTGGTCCCAAATAACAAATTTTAAATTAATTAATTAATTACAAATTCATTATATTTAAAACATGTGGTTTCAGATACAAAAATATTTTTTACTATTCAGATAACAATTTAAGTAATTTATAAAATAAAGAAACACAGTCCTTTGAAATTTTCAAAATTATGATTGAATAAATGTAATTTATTAAATGAATATAATATTATAACATAGATAATTGAAATTTTTAATTTCAGAATTATGTTTTTATTTAATACACAAATATAATGATTATTTAAACTATACCTTTAGTTTCTTTGAGTATTTAATAATGATATTTATTTTATGGTATAATAATTTTTATTTTTCAAAAATTAATCATGATAAATATAAATTATATTATATTTTTTTGAGTAGAAATATAAATTAGCATAGATTTGGTTATTATTCATAATATTAATGTTACTATTACAATTAATACATTACCTCTTATAAATATATCTTCACACATTTATTAAAAAGTCAATACTAATCATCCTAGGGTTATATTTTATCATTTCATCAAATATTTATTTTTTTACTAATATTTTGGTTCTATTGTATAGTTTTTTTCATCGGGGAAATGATTATTGTAGATTGGAATGATCTAAATTTTCCCATTCAATTTTTATTATTTTCACTTTATTGACCCATAATGATGTTTGAAAATTTTATGGGTTTAGTTTACATCGAATCTAACAATATTAGTTAATGAGATAATGTTTTTTGGTTTCTCTATGTTTTGTATCTGTAAAATGATATATAATATTTTATAGCACCACCATAATAAAGATTAAAATATCATTTATAATGCAAAGTTCGTTACATTATAAGTTAAATATTAGCCCAAAAATTGCTAAAGTATTAAATTTTCAAGCATTTCTCATCCTACATTTCATATTTCATTATTTTATTAATTCCTAAATAATATAATGAAATATATTTAACATAAAATAATATTAATTTAGATCTAAAAATTATTCACATAACTTGACATTTATAATAATTTTAAAATAATTTAATTCAAATAAAAACCAATAAAACATCTCTAATATGTTATATTTGTCATTAAAATTCCTTTTACACTTTAACTCACAAAATAAATTAATTTTATATTTTCTAAAAACATATATTTTATTGTGCTGTGACTTTCATAACTAGTGTGTTGGCATTATGTAATCTTTTGATTTAATTATTTAATAAATAAAAAAATAAAAAAAATTAACGTGAAAATATTCTTCAAAATTTCTAGGAACTAATTAGAATATAAATTGTAATATTTCTACCCCATTTCAAAAAATATATGACATAATATAATAAATAATATAACATTTTTTACATTATATTTAAATTTAGTAATATAAAGATCAATATTAATTCAAAATGGTTCAAAAAGGTTAATTTTCGATGATTTAATGATTACATATTATGAATTATCCTCAAATAAAATAAATTCATTTGATATGAATAAATATTATTCCATATAAAATTACTTTTCAACAAAACTAAACCACTTTTCCATTACTATTCTAACAAAAAAAATTCTATGGTTATAATTCAAATTAACCAAAAACTAAGTTGAACATATTATGAAATATTAAAAACATTTATTTAATGTATAGAATAAATTTTTTCCAATTAAATTCATAGAATTTGCGGAATTAAATTTAAAATTTATATCACAAAACACACGGGAAAGTAGATATTCATAAACACATTATTCTATGTATAATAATATTTTTATAGAAAATGGGATATTAATTTTATTCAAATAAAAATAATTGAATTATTTATTATATAGGATAACCCATTATAATAATTAAAAAATGGTACTTTTTTAATTCATGAAACAAAATAATATTTCATTAAAATATAGTATTTTTCCTTCGAAATTTAAATAAAAATTTGTAGGAAAATTTCAAAACAATTACTCTATGATATTTTTGGCATGATAATTTTAAAATTTATATTTTTTAAAATATGAAATTTATAAGGATCCAGAAATTAATTATAATGTTCTCCCATAATTTTTTTTATTACAAATTATATTGAAGAATAAAATTACATTACGAGAAAATGA
Source organism: Viscum album (assembly GCA_963277665.1). Lineage (NCBI taxonomy): Eukaryota > Viridiplantae > Streptophyta > Magnoliopsida > Santalales > Viscaceae > Viscum > Viscum album. Next base: position 359,737,052 of record OY728162.1, read on the forward strand.
GTTATTATTTCATTAAAAAATTTAAATACAAATTTATAATTATATTACATTTTTCATATAATAGAATTGAATGGAAATGGTATAAAAATTATAATATTATAATATTTCCTTATTGGTTAATGTTCTATGTTTTGGGAATCAAACAATGTGATCTTTTAAAATCACATGATGTTACATTCTCTACAATTTCATAAATTGTTACCACATAATTTGAGATGGTTCTTTTGAATCAATGGTTATATATTTGAAAAATTCCATTTTTAAAAAAGAAATTCATTAAAGTACTTAATATAACATCATCTTGGAATATAGGAATGGTAAATGTAAATGAAATATGGAATAACATATAAATAAGATTCAAAATATGATAAAATTAGAGTGAAGTGAAAATATAGACATGGTGGAAAATTATAATGTCCAAACAATTGTTGTGTGTTACTGAAAACATTTACCAGAAGAAATTGAATGATCATTAAAAAGTTACTAATAAAAAATCCATAAATTAATGAGGGGTGAAAAAGATCCTTGGTTCATTCAAAATTATTGAAATAGGAGAACTTATTTCCCTATATATGGTTTTCTTAGATTTAATGAATTTACTTACCTTATAAAATAGTAAAAAAAGTATACATAGTTGGAAAATATATATATATTTTAATTAATTTTAACCACAATTTTAGAGTTTTCACCAAATGATGAATATTGAAGATTATATTTTCATTACAAAATCACTAAAATAAAATTCATAATCCACAGAGGGATACAATTTTATTTCTTCAATCGTTAAATATTATCCTAATGTAATGGTTTAGTTAAATGACTGATAATATCCAAATTGTATAAAACATCATATTATGAAATTATACCTGTAACTCCAAAATTTGAAAAATAATAACCATGGTACCACTAATATAATTATATAAATTACCTTAAATCCCAAATAAACATAATAACATAAACATTATAGATTTTTTCCTAAATTTTGATCTCATACATTTCTTCTTACATAACCAACAATTTAATATCATTCTTCCCAGATTACTTTTTATTTTAATTCTCATGTTAAACCAAATGATAAGTATAACACAGTATTAGATGAATCCTATAAAATATAATCTAACTAATTGATAGATTATTTTATAATATTATAATTTATTAAACCTAACCATAATATCATTATTAATATTTAGAAACAAATCAAAATTTTAATCATTAACATGAACAAACATATATAATAAAAATATCTTCTTATTAATAAATCACTTTTCAACCATATATATTATTTATATCCTAAGCTAATGTATAATATAATTACCATAACATAAAATAATTTTCCATATAAAAGGGTTTTGTAATCTTTAATATCTTATCCTTCCAAAACCCCATTAAAATTTTCAAATCACCTCAAAATGTAATAATATAATTCCTAAAAATAAGTATATATTCCATTTATATTATTATCAACCATAAACATATATAAACATGATAGTTTCCATAACTGTTAAGTTAACTCCACATGAAAATATATATGTTTCCAAAAAAATTCCATATGATTAATCTATACATAAAATCATAGATTATTTCCCAAAATCAACAAATTCAATGAAAATCATTAAATCTTCCCAAAATAAATTTCTCACTAAATAACTAAACAATTTCACGGTCACCAATAATATCCCATTTATGTCATCAATTCCAATCTTTTTTTATCCCTTCTATATATTATCATATTACCACTAAATTATTTTTCTTCATTATCAGATTCATTGAACATATGTTTATAAATCAATTATGAAAAATTAAGAAACTATAATTATTTTTTTCATGATTCATATATCCAGAATATCATTGATATAAGACTTATATAAAATAATTCTTTAATCTCTGTATATAATCACATCATTCCATTCACATCAATGATTGAAATTAGATAGGTCCTTTATTGGGCTTGGATTTATACCTTGGATTTGGGATTTTTTCCGATAATTATCATTTTATCAACACATAAGTTGTTGAACTATAAATGGGACCGTATGATGATATTAATTTACTAAAACATAACTTTTCACTTTTCTGCACTAATTAATATCACTATGCCTCTCAATAAAACTTATAAACATCTTCTTAATCCAATGATAAATTTCACCAAGGTATTATTCCCATACAATTTACATGTATTAATTTGAATAATTATCCACCCATGATCTTCAAGAAACTCAAATTTTCTCATATTATGTATTTATTAAAATTGAAACATGTTGTTATTTTTAATAATATATCAATACATAACATTTGGAATAATTATATTGTTTCAGTAACTAGCTCTCATTTCATTTGGATTTTCATGAGACTATCATAGTGGACAAAGTCCCTTACTTAATTGGGTTCACTCATCATTCTAGTCCTTATTATCACAATAGATATCTTTGTTTACCCAATGCATTAGATGGATATATAAATCTAGGAATACCTATCACAAAATTACAACTATTCATATGTGTTCCATAATATCATAAAACATTCATCATATCATAAACTGGGTAAATTAATATGTTTTCAAAAACCACTCAACACTTCATAATAGAATTACCCCTGAAAAATTAATGGGTTTCATAAAAATAAAATTATTACAATCATAAATTATCCTTATAAGGTATATAAATTATATTATTATATTAAATACCACGTAAAAAAATAAGTAACATCAACATATTTCATATTAGATGGAAAATTACATTAAAAGGACTCTAGAATATTTCATAAGGAAAACTGCCCTTTCATCATGAAATAATTTTTATTAAAAAAATATTTCTATAATATGATAACAAAATTTATCATTGAAAATAACCATGTACACATTACTACGAACCTTAAATATATTTATTTTTTATTGTAGATGCTAATTCTATAAAGTACATGCATGCTAAAAACATATTCCATTCAAATTTTCTATAAATTGGAAAAAAATACATTGTTTTGAAAATAAAAAAAACAGATAAATATTAAATCATTATTAACTAATCCAAATATGTGTAAAAAATTAAATTTTATGATCATATAATTATTGTAATAATATCAATTTATTTTTTTTAGAAAACATTGATATGGTAGAAAGATAATTCTCAACCGAACTGAGAAATTAATTTAATTTTTCTTCAAAGTATTCTACCTATATCTTTAGAATATAATGGGTGGAAAATGAATGTAAATTTTAAATATATAGATATAACAATTTTATAATAATATTAATTGGGTTATAGAATGGTAGAACATAAAATATAATCTTTATAAACTTAATCATAAACCATTCATGTAAATAGGGAGATCCTAACATAAACAATTAGTTAATATCCAGATAAAATCATATAATATAAGGAACCGTAGTTGTACGTTTTAAATTAAAAATTTAGTAATGAATTAATTATAATATTAATTCAAGTGATTTATATATACCATATAATGGAGATAAGTAGTGATAGTAGAATATGACTTGTAGAAATAAATGTGAGATGAGAAATCCTTACCTAAACAACGACATTATTTGAATATTATCTAAACTCTTATATAATAAATTATATGTTATTAATATTCAATAAAATAATCATTAATATACTTATATTATCATATATGATAAAATGATATCATTTCAACTACAATTCATTAACAATTCCATACTAGTGTTGTCATTTATTGGTGTAAACTATTTTATTTTTTATGAATGTTTTCGATCGGTTGTTTCAGTTATTGTACATTGATCATAGTTAAAATACACCATTATGATATCTAGGATATAAATATCATATATATTAATTATTCCTATATATATTCATCAAAAAAATATAGAGTTAAAAAATGAATAACACCATTCGAGGAGATGGTGGGACGTAGATACAAATGAACACTGATTTATTTTTAAATTGAATGAAAAAATTATAGTAAATATAAACAATCCATTAAAGGATAATATTAATATAATAAATATGTTATATATCAATTAACATTATCTTTATTCACCTCAATGTAACAATGACATAAAAAAATTATTGCATTGATTCGTGGTTGTGGTAGTCCACTAATACACTCAAGTGGCATTATCATTTTCAAACAGATGGGAATAATGCATATTATGGTTATCTAATCCTAATAATAATTAAATATTTTTTATGATAATACATATTATATATTTTTAAAACATATTTTTACCGTATTTATAAGAAGAAATAAAATTTAAAATTCTCAGCTGTGGGTTAAACATATTTATTGAGAACCCCCATTTTGATTTCACCTTATACATTTATAGGATGGTATTTTGGAAAGAATAAAAGCTCTAAAACATTTTTAAGGAATATATGATGTTATAATGGTGATTTTTTTCTATTATATATGGTTAAATGTTTTTATTGAGAGAGGTTAATATTTTTTCCTTCTATAAGTGATGGGAGGGGATGTCATTGAATTACATAATGTAATAAAATATAAAAAATTAATTCTCAAGGAGATATGGATCCAAATTGATATAGTTCATTTATATTATTTGGATATGTTGAAATAACCACTTCTAATAAAATTTTGTTTTTTTCACCCATATATCTTAATTATAACCCTTCATTAAAACATTGTATAGTTATTACGATATCAATTTTTTGACTATTTATAGATAATGATTGGTTCCACAAAATGAAAAGAGACACAAATACTGACCCTGATTGATATATTAAAACTTCTCAAATAAAATTATAATTATATAATTTATTTTTAATTCAATTGCTTTTACAAAATATATTATAATATAAATATAATTAATGCCATCATTATAAATATATGAAATATTATTAAATAATATATGTCAAAATCACGTTGTATTGTTCCAAAATGACATCAATTGGACAATATTAATTTGAAAGCTTAGGGCAGAGCCCTTATTATTAAAATAAAAGAAAAGACCCCTTTTTATTGGGAGAGGGTAACCCATTATAGCCCGAAGGCCATAGGCAAAAGAGCCAAACCTCAAAACAAAGTAAAATCACCCTCACATCCAAGATGAAGCCGACAACAATATGACTACCAAATCCCTAAGAGGCCATGCCGAAAAGAAAAAAACATAAGAATTTGGAAAAGAAAAGAGATTACCTCAAGCCTCCATGAAAGAAGCCGGAAGAAGACGACAATGATAGATCTGCAATGCCGCACAAATCAAACTCCTTTCCCCCACAAATCGAGCCGAGCAGACCAAAACTCCAACGTCAAAAACCCTATACGCTTCCGCCCATGCCACCGAGAAGAAGCCGAAGGACCTCTTGGCTTTGAAACGCCGCAAGAAGATCAGAATCCTCACCACTGTTTGACCAAAACATCTAAATCGCGCTTCCAAACCCTAGCTTCACTACCTCACAATGTTTCCAAATAAAAGCCGTTCCACCAGCTGAAACCGAGCCTACCGGAGCCAAACAACTCCGATCTGTGCCCAAAGCTGCATCCAAGTCACATCCAAATGTAAGCCGAGACCTGACGCCGCCGCACAGTAAAGGATGCCAAGATTGAGCCGTCTTCATAAAGACCTGAACCTAGTCAAGACCAGGACTGTCGACGCTGTGACCGCCTTCGTAACCACGGAAAACTGCAATCCAATCCATGATCTATCACCTGAAGATCAGAGCCAAGACAAGGAAACCACCACTCAGAAAAGAGATCTGTAGTAGAAGATAAAGTCGCCGCCGCTTTCCTCCTTGGATCTGTACCACCAAGGCCCTCCGCACTCCGACTGTGCCACCAGGAACCCATCTGAAACCCTAGGGTGCTCCCGAGAGCGGATCTCCTGAGAGCACCCCCATGAGCTTCAATTGGACAATATTGAATATATGGTCAAAGTAAATAATAAAATATATTTTTTACAGTTTATATATCCTTTTTAAACTTATCATTTAGTTTTCCCACTTGGTTAACAAATATAATCATAACCATGGTAATGAAGTTTTCAATATTAAATCATAATAATATAACCTAAAACGTAAAAATTAACTCATAAACTTTTATGATATGATATGTTTGACTAAATTATTTCTTACTTTTCCACATTAAATAATTTTTTTATATTTAAATAATTTAATAATTATATAATTCATTTAAAATACTATGAATTTCATTTTAAGAATAATTCACATAATTTGACCTAGAATAAAAATACGAATGAAATAGAATTCAAATATAAACCTTTGAAACATCTATAATATGTTAAATTTACCATAAAAATTCAAAAAATATTAAATATCCCAATTAATATTAGAATTACATTTTTTGAAATTTATTCATCTGAATTTTATGTTGCTTCAATAAAAACTATTTCATTATTACATAACCAATTAATGTAATTATTAAAACACTTAAAATAAAAAATATATATCCAATATAAATTGAAATTTTTAATATTTTTAATAAGAATTTATAACAATTTTTTTACCCATTCCATTAAATATTATATATATTTAAATGATAAAAGTGGTACTTTTTTACTTTATATTTTACTTCTAAATTATAATTTTAATAATCATATAAAAATGTAAAAGGTATTTTTTTTATTTTTTTAAAATTATAAATGATATAGACAAATATAATGAAATAATGACATGTTTTTGTATGAATTGTAATCCTTATTACATTACATTCAACACTATTCAACACATTTTAACTTAATTATGGAAATAAATAGTTATTATGTTTACAAATTATATATAACAAAAATTATGTTGACTATATTACAAATTCAAAAAAAGTAGATTCAAAAAACAAAATCAATATTAAAATATTCATTTTAAATTAGTGGATAGATTTAATTATGAATTAAATCTGCAAAAACTGATGAAAAAATATTTTTTTGAAATATTCTTTTTAGGTATATAAATGTTTTTAATCCAAATTATACAATAAAATTTATTCTAATTACAATAACTCTAATATTATTAAAATTATATATATATATATATATATATTTATATTTAAACCATAATAATACTGTACATTGAAAATTATTTAAATAGATGATAGTTTTCAATAAAAAGTAATATTTTACACATTTTATTGAGGAATATAACTATTTAAAAGATTATGAAACAATTAAATCTAAGTTATGTATTTCATGATCATTTAAGAAATAATATCCATTATATCAAATTATAATTCTAAATGTTCATGAAATTAATTATAATATTCTCTCAGAAAAAGGCATAAAAATATATTTTGAAAAAAAGATATTTTTATGTATATTATGATATTACTAGAAGTGAAATTGACAATTCTTATTCATTTTAAACAAATTTTTATATATCACCTAAATTTATTCCAAACCTAAAATTCCATATTAATAAAATGGTAGTCATAAAATAATAATACTTAATTTTTATTTAAAGCTTGGTGGTGCATGTTGTATATGCTATGAATCATTGTTTTACATTATGATATTTGTTTGATAAAATAAATATTTTATACGTATCATATTTTTTTGAATATATAAATCCTTAACACCAAACATTTATGGAGAAATTAAAAATGAATCACTTTGGTTCATGGAGGTGGTAATCAAAATGTATGCATGAAAGATGTTCTCATTTCCAAATAGGAGGAAGAGTAAGAAGGTAAGTAGTATATCATCTTGATGAAAATACAATTCTATAAAAAATATCGTATATATTTATTTTTTATGATATTTTTAACATAAATATCATCCAATGATGATTAATTAAACACATTTTATCCCGAATTTGGTTTTCCTCATTTTTTCATGAGAGCTATTTACATTTCTCCTAAAAAGAAATTGTGATCAAAAAGGTTTTTTGAATTTACAAGATATCTTTTAATTATATGTATTATAATTTTGATATTGTATTATCTATTTTATAAAATTATTAATGGGGTATGGTGAAGAAATTATCATGAAACACTCAGTTAAAGAATATAACTCTTCTTTGGAAAACCCATCGTGACATACACTGTAAGCCTTCCTAGTTTTGTATTTTTGTGGGACAATAAACACTATATTGTGGGGATGGATGTTGGGGTGGTGATTTTATTGGTATTTTATGTGATATATTTCTCAATGTGTGTGAAATAGCTAGAATAGGGGGTTCCTTTTTTTAATGATGGGTGTTCCATACATATAAATTCTTAAAATAGTAAGTATATTATATTTCACTTTTTGAGGAATGTGGAAAAAAATTACCTAGTTCAACGATATTTTTAGGATTAAAAATAATAAACTTATGTAATCAAATTAAAACATGTTTTAATCACATTATAATCCCAATATCTTTATTTTAACCCCCAAATTAACTATTTTAATCGTTATCGTGGTGGAAATAAATTTCAAATGATACTATTCATCCTAACCCATAAAAATATTGAACATATTAAAATATCATATAATCCTAATTCCAAATATTAAACACATTTTAACATATTAAATTCATAGAAGTTTTTATACGAATTTTCATATTAGTATGAAAAACAAAATAGAAACCGTATTTATAAAAAATCACTTTTGATGAAATAAAATGATATTTTAAAAACATTATGTATAATATTAATCAATGAATAATTAATTATACTATATTAATTTAAAGGGTCAAATATTACATTAAATTACACTAAAATAGAATATTCTTTTTATATACAAGAAATGAAATGACAGTTTTAATAAAAATCTATATTTTCATTAGTCACCCAAAAAACTATCTATTTAAAAATATTTTAAAAATTAACCCAGATATAAATTTGATTGTTTGAATCAAAAAATCAAAATCTAGTGATATATTTTAAAATATAAAATTCTGAAATTATTCATCTAATTAAATCCATGTAATATTTGGGGAAACATTTTTGGTAAATTCAGCTATTCTTTTTTCCATTTAAAACTTATATGAAGTCACTTATACAAATATTATGGAAAAAATAATTAAAATGAATATATAATATCTTAAAATTTATTTATGTTAGGATTACATATGTTTTCACCATATTCCCAAAATTAGTAATTTTTTACCCAAAAAATTTATTCATTACTTAATACAATGAGGGTATTTATCTCTCATAGGCTTTTTTAGTATATCTAGGTGTCTAAATTAACATTTTCATTCTTCCCAAACACCTTAACTAAAGAATATTATTATTCAATGTACATTAACTCTTTGGCCCAATATTTGAACAACATTATCTTCAAATGAATTACATTCATCCCAATATACTACATAATGTCTCAAAACATAAGATTCAACAAGTATATATTTCAATAATAATGGAATATGAAACACATCATATACTTGAGGTAAATTATGAGGTTAGGCCTCATGGTATACATATGAATACAATTATCTTAAAATTATAAACAGTCAAGGGAATTAATGATTTACTTTACATTTTTACTAATATGTTGAAAAATTGAATCTCAATATTTATAGACATGTTATTGCATGATTGTTCATATAAATATCATTTAAATACGACCAATGGATCAAAAGGCTTGAAATCTTTGGAATACTAGGTGCATAAATTAACAATAATAAAAAATCATTATTTTAAACTTAATAATTATCTACTAAATACTTATGATAACTATTAACATCGTAGAATAAACTAACATATACATAATCAAAATTGTTGAGAAATAAATCTTAGTAATGAAATAAATTATATAATAAAGAATAACTTTTGAGTCATATGTATAACATGATATCAAAAAAAATTTGAATCATGAGTAATCACATGGGACTATAACATAATGAAAATAGTATCATAATATCATGTCAACATAGGAAACATATATGTAATAAAAATGACATTATCTTAATTGAATGCTAAAAACTAAGACAACATCACCATGTGGACAGATTCACATCATGGATTTGGTTTATGTTGTAATCCAATACATAATGTATCTAGATAAAAAAACCCATACCCAATGCATTGGGGATATATTTGGGTGCACCAATAATATCATTTTCATGTTTTTTAGTTACATTAAAGGTAATCAATCATAATGTATAACCATAATAAATACACCTAGAAAAAATAGGATTCCTAATCTCTCCTCATATAATAATAAAAGGAAAATTAACAAATATTCAAAAGATAACAACGAATTAAATAATAAGTATGTTCATATCAGAGGACATACTCAAGGGACCCAAAATAATTCTGTCATTTTGGAATAAAAATAATAAATGAGTTTTAAATAAAATGATTAAGGGATAATAAATATTTCATTACCCATTATTGATATTATAAAATATAATTAAGAAATAAACTAATCTTGTGTATTATACAATAATATAAATAAGTAATAAGATAGGTATGTATTTAATATATATATATATATAAATATATATATAAATTATTAGAAACCCATAATATCAAATGGACATGGAAAGAGAGTTAGAGAGATAGTGGTCATAACCTAAATAAAAAGTGAGTAATAGAGAGATCTCTAGCGCTATTTCTTAGATTTTATCACACACATTAAAAACTCATATTTAATAAAAATATATTTATTATAAATATATTATATAACAATAGTCATATATATCATACCATATATGTTTTTTTATAGATTTTTCTTATCAATTTATAAAAAATTTGTTAATTAAATCACTATTTTCGATGATAACTGTTTCATTTTCATGAATGTTTTTGTTCGATAGTCTCAATATTTATACATTGATCAGGGTTTTTTCAGTTAATTTTTTTTAAAATGATATTAATATCATATATATTAATTATTTATATATATTTATCTCTTATAATATATGGTATAGATAAATAATGAATTACATCTTTCATGGAGATGGTGGGTCATACGTATGGATAGACATTGTTTATATTATCAATGAACGAAATGAAATAAATTTATAATATTTAAATATTATGGAATAATAATAATATAATATACAATATATATATATATTTAATTTATCATTATAATCATCTATGTGAGGTGGTGGTGGAAAAAAAATTTATTCGACTCATGAGGCAACAATCCACCATACACAGAAAGGTCGATTTTATTTTCCATTTAATGGAATGTGGGAATCATATAGGAAATACCATTAACATAATAAAATAAAAATATATTTTATATAGTGGATTTAATATTTAATTATTTTTTAATAATATTTAATAGAGTTATAATTAAAAAATAACAAAATTATTTGGTTAATGATTTTACCCCTTCTTTAGACAAATTCCTTTTCATTACACCTTAAACACCATAAGGTTATAATTTTTCTGAATATAAGGCCAATAAATCATTATAATGAATGATATGAATGGATTTCTAAAGTACATGGGAAAAAATTATTTGAATGTGTAATGAAAGGGGGAGAGAAGGTTTCATTTTATAAGAGAGGGGAGGAGAACTATTGAAATTACTTATAATATTAAATTAATATAAATCTGTATTAATTGGATAAAACAATCCAAAATAATTTAATGTGAATATATAATGGGTTTGGGTAAAAAAATTATCTTACAATAAAATTTGGACATGATTAGAATAGGTTTTTACCCTTATATCATTATTTAAACATATATGACCCTTTTTGAGAATTTCTTTGATAACAATGTTTTTACAATATAATGGTTAGAATAGTTAACTTTAAAAGAAAATTGGACAATAAATATATTGTAATTTAAATTGTAATTAATATGAAAACCACATGGCAGATTATATGATTTTTAGTAATTCTAATATATTTAATAAAATATTATTTATTATAAAATAACATCAATGTAATTTTTTAAACTATTCATTTAATTTGACTATTAATGAAATATGAAAATTATTGAAGTATAATATAATCCCATAAAACCTATCTAATATGTTAATTTTTTCAAAACAATTCATGGAATAAAATGATCCATTAAAATTATATTACTTTTATCATTTTTAATATTTTTTTCATTGAATCAGTTTATTGAATAAATACTATTTCTATGTTGCGCAGAAAATTGAGTTAATTATATCATCGATAAAAATTAAAATGAAATTATATGATGAAAATAAAAAAATTATATTTCAAATACATATTTATAATTGAACAAAGTTTTTCATTATCATAATCATAAAATATTATTAATTTAAAAGAACTAAAGTGAAACTTTTTACCTCATCTTTTACTTAGTTGTTATAAATGTCAAAATAAAATAAATATGTCTCAATAATAATATAATTTTCATTATATTATGGAACATAAATTACTAAATTGATATAATAGAATAAAACTTACCATTAGGGTCATTTTTTCAATGTGAATTCAACTTTATAATTAATTACATGATATCCCCTTATAGTGGTGACACTTATTTATTATGGTTACTTTTCATAATCAAGAAAAACACATTTTTAACATATTTTGAAATATTGAATTTAACAAAGAAATAAATTTATTAGAATTAATTTATATATTTTTATAAAATTATGTTATAGAAAAATATTGAAAAAAAATTAAATATTGGGTTATCAAAATAAATCCATTTTGGTATAAAAATTGTTTTAATATAAAATTCAATTATAAAATTAATTTAAATAAATGTAAATAGATTAAGTTTAATAAAATATTAATAACCATAATTTGAAACTAATATGAAATTGAAATTGGAAATTTTAATACATGAAAGGAAAATATTATTTTCGATTAAAATTATTATTTTTCTAAATTCATTGAAATTGAAATCTATACACAAAAAATCTCAAAAAAAATCACTCTATGAAAATTTTAATATTTTACATGAAAAACTAATTTTATAATATAAATTAAAGTTCCAAAATGTTTTCCTATAAAATTATAATATATCCTTAGAAATATTAATATAAATCATATTTGAAGAAAATGATTTATTTTGTGAATAAGTTTAGATTAACAAAAAATGAGGCCTTATTTATGATGAATTAATCAGTACATTTTTTTGAGTAGGTCAACTTAATACAATGATTCAACGCATTCATACCCCAAAATTAAATGGTTATGTTATAACAATAATAGTATTTAATGGTTTGGTTAAGATCTGTGTTGCATGTTTCATATGCTATCAAAAATTGTGATCTTTTAAAATATCAGGGTGTTACATCCCCCCTGATGAATTTTATCTTTTAAAGTATATATTACATACTAGGGTTAATATATGTCCAAGTATTTCTGATTCATGGATTCCTCTAGTTTCTATGTTTCATCCACATATTTATTGTTCCTCTATAGTACATTAACTAGGTGGGTTAACTTATTGCATAGAACATTATATCAACTATATAAAATACGCATAAGATATTCTATATTATAGATATAATTTTAAAATTTCACCACTTAAAAATTTAGTATATATGAGGTTTCTGTTATTAATATTCTCAAGTGGGAAACATGGTGTAATGTCAATATATTTTTTAAATATAATTCTCGGGTTGATTTAATTAAATGTACTATAATGTATTATGGTTATAGAAAAAAATACATGTATTCATTTTATTATACAATAACAAATTTTAAATATTGTTATGATTCATAAAAATAGATAATATAGTCTTTGAATACTCATCAAATTATTAAAATAGATATAGAGTTTTGAAAAATCAATTAAAAAATATAGAGGATGTGACGAGCTAAACCAGTATGATAATACCATATGAACTACATTTATCGGTGATTTTGAGGGAGATATAGTCATATTTAATTACCCTTAAATAATAAAAATGTCAAGATCCATAAAATAAATCAGGATAGAAAAGTTTAATGGGATAATTTCAAGCACTTTGAGATCACGATCCAATCCATGTACATCGAAACATCCCATGAAAATCACACCGCCACAGAAATTACCCTTAGATGGTTTTTTGGTGAAATAAATGGATTTGTATCTTGAGACAAATAATATAAATTTTTATATTTTGTTGAATAATGAATACATATTATTCTTATTTTTGTTACATTATTAATGAAATTGTTTTGGGTACCATGAAAAACAAATTTTATTATCGGGTAATACTCAATTTCCATTAAGAGATTTATATTGATTCTGCATTGGATATTAGAAATAATTAATATTTAAAAAATTATTTTTATTAAATTATTTTTTTCAAATATAAATGAACATATAAATTTTATGAAATCAAATTTATTTATTATAAGGGTTTGAAATTTGTTATTGTAAAAAATTGATTTATCAATACATGTTGATTCCATATAAAAAGTGTAAATACATAAATTTAAAAATTTGTTTTGATATAAAAAATATTTCATCCCTAATAAACATTTCAAAGATATATAATTGTAAAATTTTCATGATTTTCTATGACAACAAAATTATCAAGTGAAAATTAAATAAGATATAATTATACTATGTGTATTATGATATTTTAATAACACTAAAGTTATTTAAAAAATACTATAAAAGTTATAAAATACTAATTATATTTTTAAGCATTAAATTAAATTAATTTTAGGATAATTTATTAATTTCATAAATCCTTTATGAATCCTTTAAATCTTATTGTATTTTTTATTCATTTAAAAACATTTCATTAAGAACACGGCTTGCTACAACATAACCAAGGGTAAAATTTTAATAATTCCTACCCCTGACATTATAAAATAATAAAAAACACTCATATTTGTCTAAAATAATGGAAATAAACTATAGGTTGGTTTTTTATTTTCTTTACATTATTATGTAGAGTTCTAAAGCTATGTTTTTTAAATATTAATGAACTCCCCTCTCTCTTCCATTATAAACCCACCCATGATCCCATTCATATTCACTCAAAAGGATTTTAGAACTTTATTACTCTTCCCTACCCTCTCTATTTTCTTCCCAAAGTTTGAACAATATCTCAAGAAGCTCATATGAAGATATTGGTAACACCCTCTCTAGGAAAAGGATCATATCCATATCCTTGTTATTCAAAACCCCTACATATGATATTACCTTAATATACCATTAATAATGTTGGAATATGTTCTCAAATACCCCCTTAGTAGTATTAGGATATATAAATTATTATAGAATCCTTTCACTCCCATTATTCCCTACCATGAACACTTAATTTCCCCATTATGTTGTCAAGCATTAATTCCGATTTTCCATACCAAAAAATTGTTTTGTGATTACCCAAATCCATTTCATATCAAGTTTGATCTCCTTAAAGAACATATTCTTATTTAATATGGGATATTATTTTCCTAATAAAAACTCAATTATCATTTTATTAAATGTTATTAAATATGTTTATGTGTATACGATTTATGCTAAACACTTATTCTTGTACATGATATTATTCATATGGGTGCACCCATATTGCACTCCAGTTCATTGGGTAATGTTTTAGTCTAAGGAGATTTCATTTATGGTGTATGGGATGTCATCCTAATAACATGTTTCGATCTGATTTGGTGGTTACAATTGAATTATTGTTATAATTTCATGATTAAAGTTGTTTCCACACTCCCATGATTCCTCTTGGTTATCATGTTACATCAAGCCTTTTTGTTCATGTTCATGTTTTCACCATTTTCGTGTCCCATTGATATGCCCAATTTATAACATTTAATAAATTCATCATGTTATTATATTCGTATTCACTTAATCGAATTTATAACTAACAAGTTTCATATGTAGGCCCATGGGTTATCCAATGCAGTTTTAAGAATGATCGATTAATATGAGAATGTTGTGGCAACTTTCATTAATGATCATATACCCCTATTTTATTTTGTTATGTATTATACCTAATTCAAAAATACAATTGAATTATTTATCATAGAGGTTATTTTATGTTTACTCCAATGAAATAAATCATTAACTAATGTGTGATAAACACAATGTTTTTTTTTAGTTGGTATCTTTGTAATGTTTAGTTACTTTAAGGATTTCGATTTGGAAACTACTGGAAAATAAATAGGGATAATTATTAATATATGGAAACCCCATAATTTTTAATAATTTATTGATTCATTGGTTTACATAGAATTACCAACCTATATTTATACTACATGTGGATGTGGCTCTATCTAAGACATACCTTGAGGAAAAAAACCTAAATACTACATTGGGATAGACTCGATCGTGAAATAGTGCATGAAAAAAACCCTTCATGTAAAACACTTTTGACACGATAGGGTGTAATTCTTTGGTAAATTATCAATCTCATTATGAACCATTCTTTAGGGAAAAAAATCCATAAAAGTATATGTTTAGAAATATATCATCGATTACATAGCTTAATTCCCTAAAATTAAAAAGTTATAGAATAAATAATGTTTATATATCATCAATTTAATGTAATTGGATTTGTATTTATTTTTTTTATATATTAATAATTATCATCCTTAATTTCACATTTATTATATATAAGGACTAATAATATGATGAATTTATTAATCAACTATTTTGAAGGGAAATGTGATGACTACACAAATGAGATGCCAAACTTTATTGGAGTTGGAATCGAGAACATTGTGAAAATAAACATTCTATTAAATTAAGTTATGAATAGAATATTGACTGTAGTGGAATTTACAAATCCATGTAAGAATGAAAAATATGAAATTGAGTATATTATATGATAAATATCTCAAACTTTTAATTAATCATAAAATCCATTAATCTCCAAACAATGGATAACCTCTATTGAGAATATCTTCTTAATTATTTAATGTCTGAGAAATGAGGATGTTATAATAAATATTTATCAAATGAATGGTGAAGATGATCATTGGTGGTAATTTTTTAATAATATTATTCCTACGGAAGAGATCAAAGAAATATAGTGGAAGGAGTTAGAGAAAATGTATTGAGAAAAATATTTTCCTTGAACACTCAAACATAAAATGGAAAATGATTTCCCATCCTTCATAAAAAATGATGAATCCATCAAGGTGTATGATTAAAAATTCAGAATACATGCATGATATACCTCTATCTTTGTCATTAACCTCAAATTCAGTGTTTCCCACTTCTTTGGTTAACTAAAACTGGGTCTATGAAAATTTAATTTTTTTCCGAGTCTATGATAGATACGAGGAAACTATTTTTTATGACCTAAAATAAGAAATGGAGATGAGAGAATATCATGGTTATTTTGAGGATATTAATCAAATTTTTTTTTTGATTCTGTTGGTGAGATAGATAAATTTAATGGTTGTGATAAATTTCAACATTCCAATTGTTAAATGTTTTGGAATAAGAATGCCATAAATTTTTTATTTGGGTGAGGATATGATTTAGGTATAAAAATTTAGGTCATTGAGCTAGAAATTTAAAATTGGATAAACCAACTGATGAAATTTAAGAGAGAAATTATGAATAATACCCTAATCATATTTTCTAACCTGTAATCAATAAGAAACATGAAAAATATGAAAACTGCTTCCCTAATTAAATGGTTTTTAGAAATAATCAAAGAGAACAACATCCATAACTATAATGGTGATCATATGATGTCATTGCTACTGATGTGGATACTAAAAATTAAGTGGTGATATATAGTCCTATTCTTCATTCAATAATAGAGAATTTATCATTTCATTATTTTTCTATGATTTTCATCATATCACAAGATTTTATGAGAACAATTCAATCACCACAAAAAATAGATGTAGAGCCACTGTAGAAAACATATATGGGTGGAAATTATATTATCCGAAGTATATAACAACCCCCTATCTTGATTTATATGATCAGATTCCCAAAAAATATTTCGATGCTCACTTTAGTGGATTTTGAAGCAATTCTGTTAAAGGTTTATCTATCCCTATATAGACACAATTAAAATTCTAATGAGTTGTAAATCACTCTCTACATTATGAATCGATCCTTGATTCTATATAAGTACAGATATGATGAATAATCATCATTAAAACTAACATATCAATAATATATATTATCTTCTTATGAGGAATAATATCAAACTAAAATGATTGATACTATGGAAAATATTATCCTAATAGAAATTTCAATTTTGTTGGAATTTGATAATGTGATTACCAAATAATTTCTTAGTCTTCCTCCAAGTAGATGGATTAAGTTATCTATCAATTTTATGCATGTGGTTATTCCATTACCAATAATCCATATATAATGGTTGTTCTGAAACTTTAGTAAATTAGGAAAAAACTATAAAATATTCTGGATAAATGGTTCATATGACTTAGTGTTCCACCATGGAATATACTAGTCCTCTTTATTAATAAGAAGATTGGGCCATGTACCTCTACATTGATTATCACCATCTAAAAATATAATGATAAATAAGAAGTATATTATTTAACAGATTTATGACTTATCCAATAACCAATGTGTATTAAAATAATTATATGAGGTGGATCATCAGCTAGGGAATTATCAAATAAAGTTTAATAATGAGTGTAACCCCAATAATTCATTCAATACATGGTATGGTCACAATTAGTTCCTATTAATTACATTCGGAGTCACTAATTCTATAGAAATCATCATGGAATATTTGAATAGAGTCATTATATATTACCTCTACAAATTTGTGTTATAATTTATTAGTGATATTCTAATATACTTTATAAGTAAGGGGATGCATATAGAATATATAATCACTATAATAAAGTCCTTATAATAGATTATGATTTGTTGAATGTATAGAAAATGTGAGTTCTGGTTGAAATGTGTATCATTCATTGGGAATATTATTAAAACTAATTAGATATATTTAGAAAATAAAAGAGATAATTAAAGGATTAATGAGAAAAAAATTATGGCCAAAATTTATAGTTTTCATAAATGCATTGGGTACTATCGTCAATTTGTGAGAACTTTCCCCAAAATTTCAAAACCTCTAAACAAAAAATAAACTGATTGGAGTCTTTATTTTTTTGAATAATGAATGTGAAGAGAGATTCAGGGAGTTAAAAATGAGACTTATCATTGTACATATACTTGCACTACACCGATGTCAAGAAATATTTGTTGTATATAGAGATTCTATGAAGAATGTATTGGGTAGTGCGTTTCAAATTAATGAACATGTGATAGCCTATGGATCACGCAAATTTAAGGTTTATTAAAATAACAACAAAATGTATGATGTGATGTTGTATGTAGTAATATTTCTATTAGTAAAATTATTTCATGATCTCCTTGGGGGGAAGTGTCAAATATATATGGATCATAAAGTCTTTAAGTATATATTCACATTGAAGTAAATTAATTTTTTCAAGAGAATATGGGTTTAGAGGATTAATGATTTATACATATCATTCTAAATTTATCATAGGAATTAAATAAATGGTATTTGATTAATGTATAAAGTATTGATAAATTTTATTATTGATGATAATTGAAAAGTATCACATCATATTAGACATGAACAAGATGGAAATGGGAATCATAATGAAAATAAAATCATCAATAATTCCCCAAATAATTTACCATCAATCATTTATAGAGATGTTAAATGATGCCCAAATAGATGATGTGGAAATTCATAATAAGGTGGATGCTATAGGAAACATAAATCCACCGGGTTCAAAATTAATGAAGAATAAATTTTATGATATTGGTCACAAATATGTGCACCATCAAATATGTTTTTTAATAAGGACTTGTTGGATGATTCACCTATCTCGACCATCCCCATCCATATAGGGAGCCCAAATATTTGTTGAGATCTCCAAGAGAACTATTGGTTGGGAATTATGAATAAATAAAGCATAGAATGCAAATGATGTTTTCTTGTATATCGTCAATTGAAGGCTTAAAGGAAAAATTAAAATTGGTTGTTGAAACCATTACTCAAACCTACATTGAAATTAGAAATTATAACCATGGGAATTTTAATTGGACATCCAATGAAATCAATGGTAAATAATTCTATATGGATTTTGGTGGATTATCACATCAATACTTCTCACATATTTCAATTCGAGATAACATGTCACCAGATTAACTAACATGGATATACATTAGAGAAAAGGTGAAACTACCTAAAAAAACATTGTTGATTATATCTAATTGCAATTAATTATTTACCTTCATGTTATCAAATAGTCTCCAAGATTCTCTAAATACTAAGTTAAACATAATTATGGATTATCACCCTCAAAATTATGGAAAATCTAAGTAGGATCACTAAACACATTAGGATATGTTAAGAGCATGCTCAATTGTCTACAATGGAGGATAGAAAAAACATCATCATCTAGTAGAGTTCTCATACAATAATAGTTTCCAATCATGAATATAAACCCTACCTATGAAGAACATTATAGGAATATGTGTATAACACATGAATGTTAATATGTTGATAGAGAAGGGAATCTTCAAGGTCTTGAAGTGGTTGAAGAAATTATGGAAAATGTCAGGACCATTCAAAAACATATCAGGGATGCTTAGAGTCAATGTAAGCACTATGCTGACCATCATTGTTGAGACCTAGATATTGAGTTTTGAAAAAATATATTACCCCATATATATCCATGAAATAAAAGAATGATATTTAGGAAGAAGGGAAAGTATATTCGAAGATACATCAGTGACTTTTTGATCCTTTATCACAATAGGGTGTTGGCCTGTCAACTAACACTACCTCATAAACTATCTCAAGTACATTATGTGTTCAATGATTCCCTCTTGAGTATGTACATACAAACCCCATCAAATGTGCAAAATCTAGTGGGGGTACCATTGTAAAATCACCATTCATATTAAGAGAATCCGGTGAAGATATATGATCTTATAGATATTCTTCTACGAAATAATAAAATTCACTTTTCCAATGTGCTGTGGATAAGGAAATCGTCCGAAGAAGCTCTATGGGGAATGTGGGAGGTGATTAAATAGAAATACACTCAACTTTTTTATTATGGGAAATGAAAATTTTAAGAGGTACATTCTTGAAAGGGAGAATATTGTAATGACCTTAACATTAATAAATAATAGTCCCTTTGTTATTTAATTAAATGTCTTATTATGTATATTAAATATCAATATCACATGAAATTATGGGGACTTATTTTATCCTATCGGATTTATAATACTATTATGAATCATAACATTTAAAAATATAGTCATTGAATAGTGATTATATGAATAGTATACATATAGGGTTTTTGAAAAATCCAATTGGTAAATAAAAAGGATGTGATGGTCTCGGGTAGTAGGATTATACCCTACGAACACTGATTATCAGAGTTTCTAAGGGAGATATCATTCCTAGGATATTTTCTTGAACAAACCTAGGTTGAGATCAAATATTTAATACATGACTGAAACTATTTACCGGAGATGTTCATGTCTGTCACAATCACGGCCCAAACCATGTACCTGGAACAACCCCATTTAACTCTCACCATCATGATCCAAAACATTATGGAATTTTCTGGTGTAATAATGCACTATGTATCATGACCTAAATAATATAAATAAATATATTTTATAGAATATTGAAGATATTAACTTTTTATTATTGTTACATTATAAATTAATATTATTTAGAGACAATAAAACACATATTTTATTATTGGGTAATATTAAATTTCAATTAAAAAATATATTTTTAATAATTAATAGGTTTTAAAAATAAAATGTTTTATTAATAAATTATTTTAATTAAATTATTTTTATTAATTTTAAATGGTTATATGATTTTTATGATGTCAAATTTAATTCCTTTAATGGTTCATAAATGGTTACATTCAAAAAACCATGAATTTATCAGTAAATTTCTATTATATTTTAGATTTCAAAATTCATATAGATGTCAAAAAACCATGCATTTATCAGTTAATTTTTATTGAGGTTATCTAATTAATTTTATAAATCCATTATGAATCCTCCAAAACTGTTATTATATTTTATGGTTTTAAATTTATTTCTCTAATAACATGAATCACTTCAATATCACAAGAGGAAATATATTAGTATGTTTTCCATTGGAATTATAAATTGATTAAAAATAATAATCATTATCAAAAACCATGTGAAACAACCAAGGGGAAGGTTTTTCCATTTTATTACTTTCTTATAGAGATTCCAGGACCTTTGTTTGGAAAATAATAACACAAACCCCATTATTTTCATTTATAAACACACCCAAGGAATGAATAATATTTACTAAAAATGATTGGTGCAAATTTATACTCTTACATCCCCTCTCTAGAGTCCCATCGTGGTGCCCCTAATCTCTCATGAAGATCCATATATGCTTTTGGAAACACCCACCACATTAAGGGATCCTCTCCTTCTCTTATATGTTGAAGAATATTCATTATCTTATAGTTTTTATCTCAAATTTATAAATTTGGTTTCTGTTCTTACATATCCACCTTACTTATATTATTATTTATAAAATATTAGATCCCCATTTCACTCTCATTAATCCATCTGATGAACACATATTTTCCACCATTATGATGCTTAAAATTAACAGTGATTTACCCATCCAAACAGTTGCATAGTAAATACCCATACCTATATCCTATAAGTTTTTTAACCATGATGCAATTGTACACAATTTATATGGTAATTTCAGGTATTTAATCCACACTCCATTATCCTTGAGCTTAAATGTAATGATATATGTTCTTATTTGAATGATCAATGTAGAACAATGATGCATGTACATGACATGATTATGATGGTTATACTCGGATAGTGCTCCAATGCATTGGTTAACGTTTTAGCCTCATCGGATGACATGAGTAGTTTATAAGAGGATTTCATATGCATGTTATGTTTTCTTGTCATAGTGGTTAACCTTGACTTATTCTTATGATATGATGTTTAATGTATTGGTTACACTCCCATTATTCCATTATGTTATCATGTGATATCATGCCTCAATGTTGGTGTTTATTATTCTCACTCATTTAATATCCCACTAATATTGCAGTTGAATATAATGAAATAACTTATTCAGGTTATGGTTTTCATAATTTTTTACTGGGATTTTTAGATCACCACTTTCTAATGTAGGTCCGCTGGTTTTATAAGGTAGTTTTAAAGAATGATGGAATAATATGGGACTGTTAAAGCAGTTTTCAATGAAGATAATGTTCCCATATTTTAAATTGTAATATAATGTAACTATTTCCTAAGTACACTAGACATATTGATATTATAGGTAGTATTATGTGCACTCTTATGTAAAAAATCATGAATTAATGTATAATAATGATATGGTTTTTCATGAATGGAATATTTCATGAACTTGATATAGGATTGGTTAGAGTTATAGTAAATAGAACACTATTCCAATGAGATTAAGAATCTCAAAGGTGTCAATGTAATAGGACCAATATTATGCTTTCAAAAAAACATAACTATATTCCAAAGATATATGTTGAGGGAAACATTATCTATAAAATAAAACTCCTCTCTCATAAATGATTGTCAGCATTTATCTTCTATCGAAAGTCAACATCCTTAATATGATGTTGAATGGTATTTTCCTTTTCTCCAATTTCCTCAACCCCTTTTGTTTCTATCAACATGAATTCAAAAAAAAAATCACAACAAGAGAGTTTTATAAATCTCATTCCATTAAAGGCCTCATAAGAATCCATTTGGTTGATTGATTAAATCTTATTATTTCATGTGAACACATACCAAGGATGATACTAACCCCATATTTTTTTAATCCAATCAACAATTCAAGGAATGTTTTTTGAACTTATTGGATAGGAGACCTATATTTTCTATTGGTTTTAGAGTGATATGTTACAATAATTCTTTTCCCAATATTTAAAGCATTTTTGATATTATTTCAGAGAAAAGATTTAAAAATATGATATTGTACAGATAGAATCTATAGTGGTGTTCTATTCTCACTCCAAAAAATTCATATGTATAACTTTTCATGTTCATTTAGTGAAAACTCATATTGAGTTGAAATGAAGTGATAATTTATTGTGAGACGATTAACCATAACAGATGTATCATTATTTCCTCTTGATATCTCTGGTATGACTTAGGCCAAAGTCTCTAGTTATGTTTTCTTATTTCTACCTAGTTTTTTTGTAATGATTACATAATTAACATAGATTTTTATTTTAATCCTTCACTTATTGACATTGAAAATAAATTGATGTATAATCTGTGATCTCCTTCATCATATTTTCCAACAAATATTTACCTTGATGATCCTGATACATATAAATACTCTCGAAAAGGATATAGAATATCAATCTATCTACATCATTCAATATATCCTTAAAAATATTATTATATGATGGTATAAATATTATTGATCAATATATTGTGAAAACATGTTCATAAATATTGAACCCTATTGATTTCCCTTTTATTATAGCTTCCAGATTCTTCTGAATTTTCACATCATCTTTATGTGCATCAATTATCTTCTCTATAAGGGATGGTTAAACAATATTTTGAAAAAAAATGATGATATTCCTTCACATATAATTCCAATGTCCATACTATTCCTCTAAAATAATAATATATCCTTATTGATTCTTATCATTGAATGAATTGTCGTATTCTTTCCACATAGATCATCTTCCACTATGCTTTTTCCCATGTGATTGTATTGGGTTGAATAGTCATATAACATGATCACCTCTAAACATCTTCCTAGTTCATATTATACACCTTCTATGGGACTATATTTTTAATGTTCTTATGACCTATATAAATATATATATTCCACTTATCCTCAAAGTGATAATTCTATTATTTTTTCAAAGAAAATATCATTGTTGACAACTCAAGATCTTTATTTTTATAGGTATGGACATGAATACTAAACTTTCACGAGCAATAGGATCACACATTATCATTTTTCATTAATAGACAACCCAATATCTTCTTTTAAGCATAAATTTATATTATTAAATGACATTCACATGATCAGAGTGTCTAGGATTGTTCATTCATAAAGATCTTTTTTAATTCTTTAATACTCACATCGCATTCACTACTTTAGAAAAACATTACTCCCACATGAAATAAAATGTTAGGGGGTTTTAATATCAAGTTAATTTTCCACATGAATCGTCAATGTAGGGTAAATATACATCCACTACCGGTGATATCATTCAACATGAATGGTATTTACATAATAAAAAACACAATTATATTTATTTTTGAATATATTATAATATCAAAAATTACTTTTTAGTGTTTTAAAATCTTTATCATGATCCTCTTTTCTTTTTTTAGCATATCAGAATATATTCTATAAAGAAAACACAATTTTTATCAACTGTCACAATAAATAATAAATTCATTAAGCTAATAAATATTTTCAAGGGAGTAGTGATTTTTAGGGGAATCACTTTTAAATTATAGTGTCCATATATTTTTTGAATTGAATTTTGGAGAATACATTCCTATTAAACATTAATTGGGGTTATCTTGACTAATGTTCTTCCTTATAGAAATATCAGGGCCCTTGTTGTTTATTAAACAAGTCATATATATGTTGAATGGAATATATATTTTTATTTTAATGTTACTGAGTTAAAATTATTAAATGCGATGGAACATTTAGCCATTCAACTTCTTGTCCAAGAGGATTGGAACACCTCATGGTGAACCATATGGGTGTATAAAACCTTTATCCATATTTTCTTGAAATTATATTTTCTGTTCTTCCCTCTTTATAGTGGAAATTCTATAATGTGTATTTGATATGGAAAGAGATTAAGGTATATGATTCATTAACAACACAACCACTCTATTAATAAGAAGACCAATAAACCCTTTAGGTGATATATCAGTATAATCCCTCACAAACAGAATGTCAAAAGTCATGATTCTCTCCTTTGTCTCATTCATTTGAGCTAGATACACAATCCCATTATCAAATGATATCCATGATATAGAATAATATTAAAAGGATTATTATTCCAATTCCTTGCACATATTTATAATTACATAACGGATTTTGATTTCAATACTAATATCCCCCTCCCAATACTCGATGAATGAATTATATATGGAAATCCATTCCATGACAAATATAGCATCAAACTCCATTAATGTATGTGAGAAGAATAGTTTTGGAAAATTCGATCTATAAAAACTGAATTCAGAGGAATGAAATACATCGTATATGAGAATTATTATTTTTTATGTTCTCACATATATATCAAACCCCTTTTTTGGTGGAATTTGAATAAGTTCCACTAAACAGTCAAGATATAATAGTGTGTATTGAACTAGAAATAAAAAGATTGTTCACTCTTCAAAAAATGAATAACTATTATAACTATCAACACATCAACATTATGATACACCATAGTAGTAGTGATTTAATGTTACCTTAAAAGATATGTATCCCTTAGTGTTTATATTCATTAATTGTATTTAATAACCCCTAGATTTTTCAATTGGTATTTATATGCATGTCTTCCGTGTAGTTGAAAAAGTATACCAATGGCTGAGCATTGATATAAAACAAAATTTATACCATTTAATTAGTGTGGATATTCCTTTATCTTAATAATTTATTAAACTAATTCACTTATTTTCCAAACATGATGAATCTGCCTATTCCCATTAGATAGTTTCGGGGATGTTTCTTCCCACACTTTTGATACATGGGAAGTTTTGTTTTATTTACACTAGGAGATATACATATTAATTATTCTAAATAAATGTCCATTATTCACATTTAGTATCTATACCCATGAAACCATTTAGATACACAAATATCCATCTCATCCATGATATCTTATTCGGTTATGTATTCATTACATTCAATGTCACATTTCATAAAAACTTTTTAAAGACATAACTTAAATCAACTAAATATGTTTTCTACCTTAAATTTGGAGTTTATAAGGAAGTTGTAGACATGACATCTAATTATTCTGAAATTTTCATCATACGCCGTCATAAACACATCTAAAATTACCTTCTATATAAGGGAATCCCTATCAAAATTCTGATATAGATTTTGGGGGAAATATTTATTGAAAAATATTTCCCTGGATTCTTCCAATTATATGGAATCAATTTTATATATGGACTTCATGTTTTATATTAGTGTCCACCAATGATCAGATTCCCCCTCCATGTTAAAAATGGAAAATTCTTATTTCTATTGATTTCAGAATTAGAGGATAGAGAATATAATTTCATTATACTTAATCCATTATTTTTTGATGAAGGGAAAACCACATTATTGATATGAGGACTTTTTTCAAACAAAAACTTGACATCAACTTTTTATTTCTTAATAGATGGAGGAAAATAAACATGATTCATGTATCTATTCATATAATGAGTCTTATGACCCTTTAATTATATTCAATTATAATCTCCTTATCCCAAATGGATAGACATGTCATTTGGGAAAATATCATATTACCTATAAAACTAGTAGTTGGAACTATTTCTCATATATGTATCTATTATATAAATAAAGAAAACCTATATTATAATACATTAGAAATATAAAAAAGAATGTTTTTATGATTAAAGGATTAAATTATAGATGATAATTATTTCATATCTTTTATCCATCTTGGTTATTGTTTTATTTATCCATCGTAATTTTCTTATTATGTTTTCTATCTAAAAAACTATTCATTCCTATCATAATGTTTTATAAAGAGTTTGTAAATTTATCTGAGCCTAACTCCAGTAGTGTCAAGATAGGTGTGTAGAATTTCATCATTATCATTTAGTATGTGATGATAAATTTGAAACACAATATACCCTATTTAATATTTATTACCCCTATATACAACTATACTAGAACCACATGTTTCTATAATATCATAACATTGTTTTAATTTCAATGAAACCACTTTTTTAATACTGCACCAAAATTGTAAAATATTTTCCAATACTTATATATATATATCCCTATGGTTCTCACTAATTTATTATAGTCATAGTTCTGAAAAATAAATAGGTGTTTATCAGATATAACCTATTGTGTCCCAATACGTTTACGAATATTATTACATAATTTTTTAACATAGTTAATAATTAAATATAACTGATGGATTGAAAGGCCTAGAGTATTTTAAAGAATTAATATATAAAATAATGATTTTAAAGTAAAACTAAGTAATTTTAATATCCAAAATGATCTAATAAATCTATTTGAGCTCCAATAAATACCTAGGATAAACCAGTTTATAGATATAAAAAAATGTGCCTACTATAAAACATAGTAATAGAATAAACAATATAATGAATCATAATGTGTGATTTTTAATGAATAATATTATATAAATAATGATAAAGATGAAATGTAATCGCATAGGATAATAAAATAAATATTTAGACAACATAATAACTTAGAAACCAAGGAAATGTTCTAGAAACAGAAAAAATAAAACAATCATAAGTCAATGAAAACTATTAAGAAAATATCTCATGGTTGATAGAGTTCCATTGTGGATTAGGTTTAGTCATTAATCCTACACATAATATCCCTTGAGATAAAAATATTACCAAATGAAATTGAGAAATATCTATTCATACCCATAATAAAAAATTCATGATTGTTTTATCCTTAAATTAATATCAACCAAAATGTATAATCATATGAAATACCAATGGAAAAAATTAGGTTTCATAATCTATCATGATATAATAATTTAAATAAACTTCATAATGATTAAAAATAGAACAATAAATTAAATATTATGGATGATTATATTTCACTACGTTATCTTATGACCCAAAATAATAAGTACATTTGTGAATAAAAAAATTAATTCAACATTATATAAAAAGATTAATGGATTGAAAAGATCCTCTTAATGGAGTTTGATTTTAAAGAAATAATCTGTGAATAAAATTTATGACACAAATTTCCATGTTAATATAAACTTGAATTAGTTTGATATTTATCTAAGTGTAATTTATATATAATTTTTCAGAAATTATAGCATCAATTTTAGATCTAATTTGAGTTAGATAAAGAGTGGTTATAACCCAAATAAAATGGGTTATTTAAAGAGATCTCTTGCATTATGTATGATCATTATTCATGTTACATAGAAATACTTTTATAATAAATATAATTTTTATACATAAATTTTAAACCATAATCTTATATATAATTCAATGTATTACATTCTCATGAAATATTACCCCCTATTTACCACTCTTTATTATAATAACTATTTCGGTTAACAAATTCCTCATTTATAATAAATATATTATTTTGGAAGTCTCAATCATTATACATTGATCATCATTTTATCTACAGTGAGTATTGAAACATGATTTAAATATCATATATAACAAATATATATAATTATATTTATATTATTCTATAACCTTTAGAGAAAAAATGAGTTATATAATTCATTGAAACCTTAGGTCATTCGTATGTATGAATGTTGCAGCCTTTTTAATGGATTGAAATAAATAAAGGTAAATACTAATTTGAATTTACAAAATCATAATAATGTCATAAATAAAATATTTAATTTATAAACACGTCATAATAATCATACATGATAGGAAATAATGTAAAATGAATAACATTTTTTCTTGAGTTCATTGTTCATCACACACATGAAAAACAATTTCATTTCATATTTTATGGAATGGAGATGGGTGTTAGTGATGCCATAAAAATAATAAAAATTTTATATATGTATTATACTAGTGTAATTATGTCATCTTTCTTGAATAATATATGAATTAATCAGAATAATAAATAAAACTAAAATATTTAGATATAGAGTATAATTGTTCTAATGATAACATCTTTTTCGTTACACCCAAAACCATCGATAGTTTTTATTATGCATAAAATAATTCCTATAGAATATTGTATGGTCTTATATGATGTAACTTCGTCAGGTTTTTCTTAATCTAAAATACTATTTATTGGTAAGGAATGGCATATTGAAGGGTCACTGTTAAATGTTTTGGGAGGAGAACTCATGGAATTTCTAATAAATTAAAATTGTTATAAATTGATTTTCACTGAAAATAATCCATATATATATAATTATATAATTAGAGGAGTTTTGGGAAAATTTTATCATCCAATTTCATTTGATAATTTTAAAATAATTTTCTACGGATATATCCTTGTTTTAAATTGAATAATGAATTTTTAATAATTACCATGAAAATGATGTTTTTACATTTTAGGGGTCAATATAGTTTCTATTCAAGGAAACTTTTTACATAACAAAACCATATTAGATATTTGAAAATAATAAAATAAAAACTTCTTTAATGATTTTATTTTTAGTAATTTCAAGTCATTTATTAAAATATTAAATGTTGTAAATTAACATTAATGATATTTTTTTAAATATTCATTTAATTTGAAATTAAAAATTTGTGAAAAAAATAGATTTGGAATATAATATATCCAAACAACAATACTATGTTATTTGTATCAAATAAATTAATTTATCGTATGAATTCATTTATCTTATGTCACCTTTAATTTTTAAAATTTCATTAATTTTTTTCTATTAATTGAAAACATTTTGTGTAAACATTTCATAAAAATATATGGGAATTATTTTACCCCTAAAATATTTAAAAAATAAGCAATATAAAACAAAAATAATTTATCTTTAAAATATTAATTTAAAATATTATATTACTATTTTTGTCAATTTTATAAAATATTATAGAAACTAAAAGAAATAAAGTGTCCTTTTTTTACTTTACCTTTTAATTAATTATTATAGAGGTTAAAATCAAAACAATATACCGCCAAATTGATTTTTTTTTTCTAAATATGGTTAGAAATATCCAAAATAATCACATATAAAAAAATAATGACATGTTTTATGATATTTTTTTCCTCGTCATATTATTTTGGAACATAATTACATGATATCGCTTGACTATAGTGAGAATTTTTTATTATGGTTACTTTTATAATGAAAAACAAAAAAAAGGAATCTATTTATGAAAATTTTAATATCCCAATTCTAAATATGAAATAAAAATTTAAATATTAAATTGATATAATTCGGATAAATTAATTTACGAAAGAAAAATAAATTCATTGTAAAATGTATTTTTTAAAAAAATTTATTTCATGCATATAAAAAAATTATACATAATTAATGTAAAAAATTCGTTCCAAAAAAAATAATTGCATTATGTTTAGTAAAAATTAAGTTATTAAATTTTAAAACTGTTCGAAATTATAATTTTAATATAAGAATATATGAAGAGAAAATATAGTTTCCAATAAAAATAAATATGTTCAATTTTCATTTTAAAAGAAATGATTACAAAAACTCCCAACCAGTCACTGTATACTAATTTTAATATTTTGATTTTAAAATTTAATTTCATTTTATTAGATAAATTATATAAACATTTAATAAATTAATAATAATATTCCACCACACAAATATGAAAGATTCACTTTTGAATCAAATTATTCTTTTATGAATAAAATGACATTACTAAAATTTGAGTTAATATGTCATAAGAATTAATCAAAAGAATTTATTGAGTGGGACCATTTCATATTTTTTTAATCCTATACATAAATAAAAATAAAATTGGTATATTATAACTATAAAAATATTTTCAAGTTCATTTGAGCTCAGTGCTACATTAAGTATATGATTTCGAACATAGTTTTCTTCTATAAATCCATGGGTTTTACAGTAACAATTTTCTATGGATACATTTTAAATGAAACCTGATATATTACCACATATTAGAGATATATCACCTGGTTATCTGTATAATAATTATTATTTCTAAAAAATTCTTTCATATGGTGTAGATTCATCCATACCTTCTTAATCATTTATATAATAACCCTACCTCCGAGGACACAAACATAATCATGTAACCCCATGGGTCACCTAAAATAAAATGGTTTTCTATTATGAAAACCACAAGATATTACCCCTAGGATAACATATAATTATAATGATTATCCCCACATAACAAAAAATTTTCTTTTATAGAACTTTGTCCTCACTCCTAAACTCCCTATGACGCATCCTTAGAGGTCACCCATCCAATCACTACCTCTGGAAAAGCCTCCTGTAGTTTTTGAGTTCTAGTTTTACAATCTCCCAAAAGAAACAATGTACCCTGATTACATGTTTTGTAACATTGATCCTTTATTTCTCAATGTTTCATGGGTGTTATACTCATCACCCCCATAATGTACAATGACCTTGTTGTGGTCCCCACCCCATAAACCTTCGTAGTTCAATGTTACTTCATGTAATATTTTTTCAAAGATAAGATTTTACAAATAATTGAAAAAACATGCTTCCTAAAAAAATGAACCACATAAATGAGCATGAAATCATTGTTCATAAGAAAAATACAAATTCTCCACACACAAAGCTTCAAACATTCAGGACAACAATTCCCATGGATAACCAAAAGCTAGGATGGTCTATATTCTTATGGAAATGGAAAAAGGATAATATATCAAAATCTCTGCATCATAATTTCTCAAATTGTCAAACTAAATATCATATATTACAAAAATGGTGTACGCCCCAAAATAATTTTAGATAAATTCCCCACAATTATTGATGATCTAGCCAATATTCCTCAATTATATCAAATATATAAACAGAATAGATTTAAAATCAATATTTAAAAATAAAAAAATGGAAATTCCTATCCTAAGAGATAAATAAGAGTAAATACAAGATAATAGATAAATATAACTCAAATTGTGATCTATATACCATGTTAGTACTAAAACATCAATCGACACTGCCATGCACCATGAAATTGGGTTGGAAGAGAAAATGATATATCATGAGATATTTGATATTTTAATGAGTCAAATCAATGGTGAAAGGGTTATATTATGAAATAAAACAATGGGTTTTTTGTTTAATTATTTGGATACATAAAAAACTCCCCCTTCTGAGATTAGTGTCATTGACTGGCCGATGGATTCTATATATATATATATAATATAATGGATATCCTATTAATGGGTTGATGGGATTAAACCATTAGAATGTATTTATATCAGTAAGAAATTCACACTACTATCCTTTAACATGTTATCTACAGGCCATCATCATCCAACTGATGAAATACAGGTAGATCTTTCAACTTAATATCTGTGCCCATACCCACACAATCAAAAAATAGAACCTCTCAAAAAATAATTAAATTATCCCAATCTAATTTCAAAATGGTAACACTTATAATTAGAAAATTAAATATTATACAAATGGATATCCCAAGAACATTTAATTTCTAGGACACATGCATGAATAACATCTTCCATAATTTAATATTTCTTTCCATTATGATCATCTTTTGAAGGATGATATATTGTCATAAACCTGGAATGAGTGGCCTCTTACTCATACAGTCCCTACCAAAAGCATGAGATATAATAATATTATATATTAAATAAAATGCTAATAGAAATCCTATATGGCCATATAATCTCATTCACATAAAATATTATGGTTCCTCCGCTTCAGTGGTTTAACGAATCAGTATAAAATGAGTTGAGATGGTCATCCAATCAATCTCCACCTCAGTGTCACTCTTACGTTAGTATGTTTAGACTATTCCAATATTTAAATTAAATTATAAATCATTCCATTCGTATTTTGGTATTGGTAGTGGATGAATCAAACTCAAAGACATCAAGTGATTAACCATTATTTTTTTCATGGATAATATTGAGATTCAAGGTTTTCTATGTCTCATGTAATATTTGGCCACCATAATTGGATATTAATATTATAAAATTATATTATTGTGATTATATAAAATTATATATAAAATTTAAAAATCTCTCATCACTGACATTTTAACAATTAAAAAGAAAACATAAATGCTTCTATGGAAATGGATAACCATGGATGAAATACTAAACAAATAAAAAGTCTCCCCACCATATAAATAGTCTCTCATACAACAAAACACATCATCCAATTTTATCGTCTTATGAATCATATATTGGATATAAAATTGCACATATAAAATTTATATTACAATAACATTCCCCTCTTACCTAATCCACATGTGCATATGAGAAACAATTTCAAGTCATGTTTTGTTCTATTGAAACACATAGAAGATCCCATTATATTTATTAACATATTCCAATTAATGATTATAATAAATCTAGGTATTTTGAGTAATCATATAATATATAACGACAATCACAATGAATCGGTCCAAATAGAGAACCATTAAATCTAAAACCATATCTATGTCACATATAATGAAAGATCGTGAGGGACAATGAAAGCCCTGATCCCTCTTTTATCTTATATGCATCACCATTTCTATAATTTGTGTGATATATTCCATTGTAACATTTAGTAGACCTCCTAAATGAGTTGATAAAATTGATTTAGGTGAACATTTATCCAATAATACAGTTTCTAAGGTAGAATCAATAGAAACAGTTCCTCTCACAATCACAAGACCATCATGAATTCCCACTAGAAACTTTTTAGATACATGAAACATATTTCTCCCAAATGATTTTAGCTGGAACCCTATGGACAATGATAAAATTGGATAAAACATCAATAATTTATGTTTTATGAGTTTCTACCATATAGTTATATATTTGGATAAGTATTTTCTAAAAATGGACAAAGTTCATGCATGAATTTGAAACCATAAAATTCATTAAAAAAATATTCTTCATGTGTTTAATTTTGAATCCCTAATTAAATTTCAATTTAATATCCATTGATGATCATATATTAAGAGATATATGATAGTAAATAACGCTATTTCCCTAAAAATTAATTATTAGTATTTTTTCCATTTTAATTACCATTAAAACTTCAACCAGAAAAAAAGAAATTATATTTAGTCATGTCTTAACATCTATATAAAAATACGCAATCAAAAATCTCTATACCACATCAATTTAGGCTGGCAATTTGAACAAAAGTACTAGATAATAGATATCAGCTTCAATGAAATTCTAAATTATGAAACCACCTAAATTCAAAGACTCGGGGTAATAGTCCATAAAGGATATTAGAATACAAGATGATTAGATAGATGAATGAATTATGAATTTATACTAGATAAATAATTAAAAATTAATAATACCCAAATTGGAACTTTATAAAACAAGTATAACAAAGATACACATAAAAAATCACGAGAAACACAATTTACTGATTAATGATCTAAAAACATCCCTCAATTTTGAAATAGATCTAAAATTAATATATTTTTTATATGGATTAAAAAATATCCAATTGAGGCCATGGGTGTATCTATGGTGTCTATGGAGAGTTCATAGTCTAGATCTTGACTTTTTGTAAAAACAATGTAGGTTTCATGGTTAGAAGAAATAATTGAGGGTCGGCCATATAGTTACATCTAACTATAAAATGTGCTCTCGGCCTATATCAAGGGACCTTGTATTTTTATAGTGCATGGGGAATGGTTTTCACAAGGTAAACTAAACAATTCATAGGAAACATTGTGATTTTCCCCATATAAAAGTGAAGAGTTCATGGATGGCACACTGTTTGGCCAATCGTGCAACCAAACAATGTAGACCATTGTTTCTTACGAAAATTAAAATATGTCCCATAAAATATATATTTAAAACTCAAAGCCATTTTCTTCGTCTCATGGTGGGAATCACCTAGGATGTCACAAGTTTTCTTTTGATGACTAAATCTATTATTTTCCACTGATAATTTGTCCTTACATGGATTCAATCTATGATACACTCTTTGGATTCCTACCAGAAAGCTATTGGATCATCTTGTGACATTAATTGGTTGAATAAGTATCACTAGAGTGATTTAGGTACGATCTAATATTACATGTTCTAATTTTCTCCTCCAACCCTTTATTCTTCAGATATAGTCCAAATAAGATCTCTATACTATAATATTTATCTACAATGGACCTATAGTATGTGGTCTATGCATTTTACCATGTGGTGTGGTGTTTTGTAAGAGGAATTTTAATTATTTTTTGAACTATAACTTCAAAAAGTGCACTTATAAAGACCCATAAAAATTCAAGGTAATTTTTTTCCTAATTTTCTTTGGGATTTTACGAGTACGCAGTTTCTGACGGCACCTGATTCTGAGGCCCGGTGTGCCCAGAATCAATTTCCAAAGTTTAGCTTGGGTACGTTCAGTGAACGAACGAGCGGGTTTTCCTATCTTTTGAACCGCTGCTTGGAATCGAAATCTGAGGACACTGATAAAACCGTAGCGCCGGTAATTGCTTAAGAACCCCTTTTCCGGAGTTGCGTTTTCTCGGGTGAGGTTATTAATTAAATGGGTTAACTAAATAATAAAATAAAATATTGTGCTACCAATTTTATTTCTATTCTAGGTAGTGATAACCTAGGTATAGTGGTTAGAGTGGGACCCACTAATATCCTAACTCCACTAGGTAGGATATTAGTGAGGTGGGGCCCACACAAGCTCCACCCCCTTTATTTCCTTTTCACCTCCCACGTGCATTTTAATTTTGTAACTCACCCGCAACCCCCCTTTTAAATGCCAAGTCAACCCTGTTAATTAATGAATTGAATTATGTTATTCAATGTAATCAATTCTTGAATTAGTTTTGAATTTTAAAATGTGTTGGCATGTGTGAATACATTAAGACAAAGTCTTAATTTATTTTTGTTGGTTCGTTGTGTGGAGTTTGGGGAGGGAATAACCAAGGTCTCGAAGAACATCATCTTCCACGTTGAAGAACGCGAAGAATGTCAAGACCTCGACGAAGAATGGTGTCACCGCAAGGAGTAATCATCGTGCCTTTATTCTCCTCTCCACAGCCGGTGTGAGACGCAGCTCCACCTCAGACGATATCCATCAAGCGCATATGGAGGTTTACCCCGTGATGCCGTTTCCGCGACGCTCTTCAATCATCAACTCGTTATCACGTTAGGGGGTTTTCGTATATAGTGTTTATGTGAATTATACCCTCGTTCATGGGTATTTAATTGCAGGGTATTCATATAATTTATACCTGAATAAATTATATCCTCGTCAAAGATTAAAATCATGTGATTAAATGTTTGTCTTTTGATAACACCTAACGCGGAGGGCGCGGGCCGAACAAACATAGCCCGACAACCCTTTGTAGTTTGTTTATTGATATACGGACCGATGTCGACAAAGAAACGGGAACACAAAGTCAATTTGAAGCCTCTGTAGTGAAGTTCAGGTCTCGAGAGGACCGCTGGCGAAGGCGGCGAGCAAAACAGACCACCGGAGCGCGTCCGATGGTCAGCGGAAAGTGGCGGCAGCGCGCCACGGCGGCTCGGCGGCACCGGCGACCAGAACAAAACGGTCGCGGCCAAGCCGCAGTAGTGGACCAAACCGGAATGGCCAAGCCATTACGGAAGCAGAGGGGGCACGACTTAATGGCCGCACCATCTAGCATCCCAGGTCGGACTGGCCGCACCGGGCGGGGCCGCGCCCCAATGGGCCGGGTCGGTCCGGGCCCAAAACCACCTAAAAACGGACAGGTTCGTTCAAACACCCGTAACATGGGCTACAGACCTCCGATCGATGCACCATTAGTTGCGATGCGATCCTTGGAACGAGACGATCGTTTCGGTATATTACACTCAAGGTTTTAGAGAACTTTGGGTACGGCCGGGTAGGTTCGAACATGAAACCAACCGGGCCCTCGGAGCGAAAACGCTTATAACTTAAGCTCCGGATGTCCGATTGACGTGACGTCGACTTTGTTGGATTCCTCTTAGTGAGACGGA
Organism: Viscum album; assembly: GCA_963277665.1. NCBI lineage: Eukaryota > Viridiplantae > Streptophyta > Magnoliopsida > Santalales > Viscaceae > Viscum > Viscum album. The sequence continues at coordinate 359,774,703 of OY728162.1, forward strand.
CCTTTTGGATTACTCTGATCGAGGTTTGGATGCAGTTGGAGTGTGGTCAGGTTGGTTTTGACTTAAATACCAACTAGGCCCCTGGAACGAAAAATCCAATAACTCTCAGACCGGGCTTCCAATTGACGCGCCGTCTGTTGAGTTGAGTTCCTTTTGTCGAGATGGAACTTCGGAATACATAAAATCTGGACTATATGTCAGTTGATGTATCGACCCCCTTGGCTCGTGGAGCGAACCCTCCTGGAATCGAGCATGCTATGTGCGGGAATCCTAGAGCTGGCTGCGACTACGACGATGATGACGACTGCACTGAAATCCTCCATGGGTTCGGCAGTGATGATGACTACACTGAAATCCTCCGTGGGTTCGGCAGGGATGACGATTGCACTGAAATCCTCCATGGGTTCGACAGCGATGACGACTACACTGAAATCCTCTGTGGGTTCGGCAGCGATGATGACTGCACTGAAATCCTCCGTGGGTTTAGCAGCGATGAAGACCGTACTGAAATCCTTTGGGGGTTCGACGACGATGACTACTGTTCTTCTATCCTACGTGGGTCTGGCAGTGTTTTACTATGTTCCTTCTATCCTACGTAGGTCTGGCAGAGTAGTTGGTCTGTATCCTATGTGGGTCTGACAACTTAGCTATTTTAGTATCCTATGTGGGTCCTAGCTTAGATGAATCAGTGGCTATATCTGAACAACTCTATAACCTTACGAAGAAGTTTACCCATGTGAGTTGAGTCTTGACTTTCCATCATTATATTGGATATGATTGTCAAGTTTTCCAATGTGGACTTGTAGTGTTCTCCTACGTGGACTGTGTTGTTCTCTCCTATGTGGACTTGTAGTGTTCTCCTATGTGGACTGTGTTGTGCTCTCCTTCGTGGACTTGCAGTGTTCTCATGTGTGGACTGAGTTGTGCTCACCTATGTGAATTTGTTGTGTTCTCTTGTGTGGACTGAGTTTTTTTATCCTATGTGGACCGGGTTGTACTTGGGCTCTGGAGCTAGAGATGAACTGGATTTGATGACTTAGGTATATGTATGGGCATATACCTAAGTAGAGTTGGTTGTTACTTTGTGATTTTATCTTTTCTTTGTGGTTTATCCTTTGTAGATTCAGGGAGACCTTCAGGGGTATCGGGGTCCCTACTGAGTATCGTATACTCACCCCTTCATGGGCTTCACCCGCATTACGTTGTGTTGGTTGCAGACGACGGACATCACTGATCGTGGTTGAGGCTTCTAGAGCTAGGCGGTACCCGGAAGAGGATCTCACGACGAGTCGTTGCCCGGAGGTGGATATCACGTCGAGTCGGTGCCCAGAGGTGGATTCACAACGAGTCGGTACCTGGAGGAGACAGACGGACGTGGAGTGCTGAGGGGGAGATCTGTACCTACCCTTCAGGTAGGAAACCGTAGGATGATCCAGGAGTGGCTTGTCACCTTCAGCTATTGTTCTTGAGTTGTACTTTACTTTCAGTTGTAGTTGTACTTTCAGTTGGGATTGTATTCTGGCCCATTTACCTTTCAACACCTTCTTTTCTACTTAGTGTTGCTTCCTCTTATACTCTGTGGTGTTTGTTACTTTTATAAAGGCAATGCCTTTCCTTTTAATCTGGATTTACACCTTTGGTGCTAGTCGCTAGCCCCTGGCCTATGGAAGGCGGGCTTGGGGTAGTCACGACACGGGCCCCGAGGACGGGTCGTGAAAAATTGGTATTAGAGGGCCGGACTTAGTGGAGAGATTAGGACGCCTCTACATTCAAGAGATTGTATGGCTTCATGGTGTGCCATCATCTATCGTCTCCGATCGAGATGCTCGCTTTACTTCCCGGCCTTGGAAGGGGTTGCAGGAGGAATTAGGGACGCAACTACGTTTGAGCACCGCCTTTCACCCTCAGACGGATGGTTAGACGGAGAGGACCATTCAGACTCTCGAGGACATGCTTTGTGCATGTGTCCTCGACTTTGGTCGCATCTGAGAGGACCACCTACCCATGGTGGAGTTTGCATACAACAACAGCTACCACTCCACCATTGGGATGACACCATACGAGGCATTGTACGGCCGGCCATGAAGATCAATTCTGTGATGGATAGACCCTCAGGAGTCAGCACTTGTGGGACCAGAGATGGTCCAGGCCACGAAAGAGAAGGTCCAGGTCATCTAGGAGCAGATGAGGATAGCTTAGATCCGGCAGAAGTCTTATGCTGATAGGAGGCGGAGACCACTAGAGTTCGAGGATGGCGACCACGTCTTCTTACGGGTCTCACCTCGACATGGATTATGGAGATTTGGCCGAGGCATCATGTTGTCTCCATGCTTCATTGGACCATTCCAGGTCCTCAGCAGGATAGGCAAGGTGGCTTATCACCGGGCTCTACCACCTCAGTTGCACCGGGTGCACAACGTCTTCCACGTATCTCAGCTGAGGAGATACGTGCACGACCCGATGCATATCATCCACCATGGGGAGCTAGACCATGATGATGTGGAAACTTTTGCGGAGGTCCCGGTGGAGATCGAGGATCGACAGGAGCAGGTCCTATGTGGGCGGTCGATTCTTTTAGTGCGCATCAGGTGGCATCATGGGAACCTATTGGGGAGCACTTGGGAGCGGGAGGCTCAGATGAGTGCACAATACCCACATTTGTTCCCTTAGTTTATGATGTATCTTTATGGGGATGTAAATCCCTTAGGTGGGAGTAATCTAAATACCCATAAAAAATCAAGAGAAATTTTTTCTTAATTTTCTTCGGGATTTTACGAGTACGCAGTTTCTGACGGCACCTGATTCCGAGGTTCGGTGTGCCCAGAATCAATTTCCGAAGTTTAGCTCGGGTACGTTCAGTGAACGAACGAGCGGGTTTTCCTCACTTTTGAACCGGTGCTCAGAATCAAAATCTGAGGACACCGATGAAACCGCAGTGCCGGTAATTGCTTAAGAACCCCTTTTCCAGAGTTGTGTTTTCTCGGGTGAGGTTATTAATTAAATGGGTTAACAAAAGAATAAAATAAAATATTGTGCTACAAATTTTATTTCTATTCTAGGTAGTGATAACCTAGGCATGGTGGTTGGAGTGGGACCCACTAATATCCCAACTCCACTAGGTAGGATATTAGTGAGGTGGGGCCCACACGAGCCCCACCCCTTTTATTTCCTCTTAACCTCCCATGTGCATTTTAATGTTGTAACTCACCCGCAACCCTCCTTTTAAATGCCAAGTCAACTCTCTTAATTAATGAATTGGATTATGTTATTAAATGTAATCAATTATTGAATTAGTTTGGAATTTTAAAAAGTGTTGGCATGTGTGGATAAATTAATACAAAGTCTTAATTTATTTTGGTTGGTTCGTTGTGTGGAGTTTGGGGAGGGAATAACCAAGGTCTCAAAGAACATCATCTTCCACGTTGAAGAACGTGAAGAATGTCAAGACCTCAATGAAGAATGTCGTCACCGCAAGGAGTGATTGTCGTGCCTTTCTTATCCTCTCCGCAGCCGGTGTGAGACGCCGCTCCACCTCATATAATCTCCGTCAAGCGCATACGGAGCATTACCCCGCAACGCTGTTTTCGTGACGCTCTTCGATCATCAACTCGTTTTCAAGGTAGGGGGTTTTTGTATATAGTGTTTATGTGAATTATACCCTCGTGCATGGGTATTTAATTGTAGGGTATTCGTATAATTTATACTTGAATAAATTATATTCTCGTCAAGGATTAAAATAATGTGATTAAATGTTTGTCATTTGATAACACCTAATGCGGAGGGCGCGAGATGAACAAACACAGCCCGAAAACCCTCCGTAGTTTTTTATTGATATACGGATCAACGACGACAATGAAACAGGACCGAAAAGTCAATTTAAAGCCTCTGCAGTGAAGTTCGGGTCCCGGGAGGACTGCTGGCGAAGACGATGAGCAAAACGAATCACAGGAGCGCGGCCGGTGGTCCGCGGAAAGCGGAGGCGGCGCGCCGCCGGAACAAAGCCGTCGCGGCTGAGCCACGGCGGTGGACCAAACCGGAACGGCCAAGCCGTTCTGGAAGCAGAGGGGGCACGGCTTAATTGTCGTGCCAGCCGGCCGCCCAGGTCGGACCGGCCGCACTGGGCCGAACTGACAGCGCCGGATGGGCCGGGACACGCCATCTGGGCCAGGCCGCTCCCTAATGGGCCAGACTCGAACCCGGGTCAGGTCGTTTCGGTTCGGCCCGACCTAGGGGGTCTTGGGCCCGGTCGGTCCAGGCCCAAAACCCCCTAAAAACGGACAGGTTGGTTCAAATGCCCGTAACATGGGTTATTGACATCCGATCGATGCACCGTCAGTTGCGATGTGATCCTTAGAACGACATGGTCGTTTTGGTATATTAAACTCAAGGTTTAGGAGAACTTTGGGTACAGCCGGGTAGGTTCGAACACGAAACCAACCGGGCCCTCGGAGCGGAAATGCTTATAACTTAAGCTCCGGACGTCTGATTGACGTGCCGTCGACTTTGTTGGATTTTTCGTAGTGAGACAGACCTTTTGGCTTACTCCACTCGAGGTTTGGACATAGTTGGAGTGCGGTTGGGTTAGTTTTGACTTAAAAACCAACCGGGCCCCTCGAACAAAAAAGTCCATAACAATCAGACCGGGCGTCCGATTGACGCCCCGTCTATCGCGTTGAGTTCCTTTTGTCAAGATGGAACATTGGGATACATAAACTCTGGACTACGTGTCAGTTGATGTATCGAACCCCTTGGATCGTGGAGTGGACCCTCCCAGAATCGATCATGCTGTATGCGGGAACCCTAGAGCTGGCCGCGAATACGAAGACGATGACGACTGCACTGAAATCCTCCGTGGGTTCGACAGCGATGACGACTGCACTGAAATCCTCCGTGGGTTTGGCAGTGATGACGACTGCACTAAAATACTCTGTGGGTTTGGCAGCGATGACGACTACACTGAATTCCTCCGTGGGTTCGGCAGCGATGAAGACAGTACTGAAATCCTCTGTGGGTTCGGCAGTGATGAAGACCGTACTGAAATCCTCCATGGGTTCGACGGTGATGACTACTGTTCTTGTATCCTATGTGGGTCTGGAAGTGTTTGACTCTGTTCTTTTCATCCTACATGGGTCTGGCAGAGTAGCTGGTCTGTATCCTATGTGTGTCTGACAGCTTCGCTAGTTTAGTATCCTATGTGGGTCCCAGCTTAGATAAATCAGTGGCTATATCTGAAAAACTCTATCACCTTACGAAGAAGTTTACCTGTGTGAGCTGATTCTTGACTTTAGATCATTATCTTGGATATGATTGTCATGTTTTCCTATGTGGACTTGTTGTGTTCTCCTATGTGGACTGTGTTGTGCTCTCCAATGTGGACTTGTAGTGTTCTCCTCTGTGGACTGTGTTTTCCTCTCCTTCGTGGACTTGCAGTGTTCTCCTGTGTGGACTGAGTTGTTCTCACCTATCTGAATTTGGTGTGTTCGCTTGTGTGTACTGAGTTGTGTTATCCTGTGTGGAATGGGTTGTACTTGGGCTATAGAACTACAGACGAACTGGATTTGATGAATTAAGTATATGTATGGGCATATACCTAAGTAGAGTTGGTTGTTACTTCAAGATTGTATCTTTTCATTGTGGTTTATCCTTTGTGGATTCAGGGAGACCTTCGGGGGTGTCGGGGTCCTTACTGAGTATCGTATACTCACCCCTACATGGGCTTCGCCCGCACTACGCTGTGTTGGTTGCAGATGACGGACATCCCTGATCGTGGTTGAGGTTTATAGAGCTGGATGGTACCCAGAGGAGGATCTCATGACGAGTCATTGCCTAGAGGTGGATATAACGTCGAGTCGGTTCCCGGAGGTGGATTCATGACGAGTCGGTACCTAGAGGAGACAGATGGATGTGGAGTGCTGAAGAGGAGATCTGTACATACCCTTCAGGTAGGAAATCATAGGATGATCCAAGAGCAGCTTGTCACCTTCATCTGTTGTTCTTGAGTTGTACTTTACTTTCAGTTGTAGTTGTATTTTCAGTTGGGTTTGTATTCTGGCCCATTTACCTTTTAGCACCTTCTTTTGTACTTAGTGTTGCTACCGCTTATACTATGTGGTGTTTGTTACTTTTATAAAGGCAATTCCTTACCTTTTAATCGGGATTTACGCCTTTGGTGCTAGTCGCCAGCCCCTGGCCTATGGAAGGCGGGCTTGGGGTTGTCACAGCATGGGCCCCGAGGACGGGTCATGACAACACTATTAATTTAATTCTTTGGGACCTATTAGGGATTCCCACATGTTCCTTGAATATTATTTAGAGGTTGATTCCCCATCGCAGGTCACCCATGGTTTGAAAAATTTTATATTCCCTTTTGTTATATCACAATCAGGGTGCTTGTGAGATTTCTTTATTAGATAAATACCATTATAAATTGATGTTAACCTAATTTACTAATCAAATAGTTTTGATGCCTCCATTCTATATAAAGACATTTTATGACATGTATTTTCTTTTGATTAAATGGTTCACATAAAAATTATGAAAATTGGTTGATGAACTCAAGAAATTTAATTTCTGAAATTATGGTGAATTATTTAAATGATGAATCAATGTATTAGTTGAGGCCTATTAAATATAAATTATATCACAATTCCATTTGATTCCATGGAATTTCACCCATTGAAATTGTTTAAGGTAATGGAAACCTTGTTCCTATTTCTTCATTGGGTCTTGATGTTGTAGGATTCCTTGGGCCTTGAAACTGCTTAGATTCAGCATACATTGACACACATTAGAAATGTTATTTTTAAATTCTCCTTTGAATCCATCAATTTATTTATAGAGTTTCCATGGTGATGGTCCAGAGAATCAATGTGGGTTCCTTGGCCTTCTACACCTTCGATCTGGTCCTTCGTGGACTGACACTTTTGAATACACAAATTGGCTATTGTTGATGAGATTGATTACATAGAAATTACCTGGTAAATGTTTCTTACTGGATTATATATATTTTTTTGGTTAATATTATTTCTAATATAAACATTTATTCCTTTTTAGATATATTATAATGTTTCACAGATAGCTCTGGTATGGGGTTTTAACTTCAGTGGGTAGATTGGACAGCTTTATACATGTTTATTTCATTTACTGATGCCCTTGATCTCTAACCTTGACCATTAATGTTTGGATCCTTGTTTCTCAAGAAAAAATCAATTTAAATGTATCACATAAGGAATGGAAGATTCATTCATTCCTGATATACCTATGAAATACATTGCAAACATTTTTATCTGGAATTGCACAAAATGGATTTTTTATTAGCATCATTAGTGGTGGCCTATTGCATGTTATCTCACACCCTTTTTGAGCCTCCATGGGGTACCTAGGTAGAATATGTAGATAACAATAGGTGTTGGGGTAATCAACCAAATTACAATTTACGAATTTTGTTATTATAAGGACTATGTGAGAAAAGTACCGAGCTTGGATCATGATGCTAGCTGGATTATATATTTATCTTTTTTATTTTGATACATGTATTGTATAAGTTGTTTGTATACATATGATATCATTTCTGAAGAGATATGACATGATCATCAATTTTATGTGAGATTATTTATTTTTTCATTAGAAATTTTTTCCATAGAGACACAACATAAACCCTCGTTTTTAGTTGATAGCCTATGGCATGTTGGGTTGTTTTTTAAGGCTATGTAACCCATTGGATTGTGGCACCAAATATTGGATTTCAGGTCAAGATTTTACAATGATTTATCAAAGGGTATCATTTTTGGAATACAATAATGAGATAATATGAGTATTTTAAAAGGGAATTTGAATTTAATAATGAGCTCTTCATAGGAGTAGATAACTCATGTGTATAGAAAAGTCATATTTCTAATAATGTGAGTTTTTGTTTTCTCGATTTTGAGATATTAAAGTTTATTTGATTCCACCATTTAGTTATTCACATGATTTTTGATTTTATTATTTATATAATTGATGAATATTTTTCAAATTTCTGATGAGATGAGGGTATGCATATCATGTATCATTTTAGGAACTATACAAGATTCACATGCTATGCATTATGACATTCCATATATAATGAATTTTAGTATGTCATAATTTTCTTATAAGTTAATTTTGGGATATTTCTTTGGTTTTATAAGTAAATTTTGTAGGTAATTAAAAGGAACTGATTATAAATATAGTTTCGTACTTAATATAAACTTTTTTTCCTACATAGTCTACAACAAACACCATGATCAGTCAATTATGGTAGATTGAGTCATGGACCATGTGAATCATTAGCTGATACATGTTATGGTCTGGATTAAGTGAAAAATATATTTCGGTTCATGAGGTGTATAGTCCCTTGTTGATTATAAGTTATGATCCATTTGGTTTAACCATTGTAGGATAATTTTCATATAAATGTGAATTAAAATGGAAATTGAATTGGTTAAACATAGAACATGACCTTGACTCGATATTATAGTGGGTAGTATGTACTTTCACATGTACTTTTAATGACAATTACTTTATACCAAGTACCATATTTAGAAGTACACATAGGAGTATGAACGGTTTATATGAAAGCTTCTAGTAGTCCTTTGAATTTAGTTGGGATAATTGGTTATTCATCATTTTGGAGTAGTGTTTATGGAATTTTAGAGACATTCCAACACGACGGCCTCCAGTCGTATGCCAAGAGGGTGGAAATGATCATACATTAGAGGTGGTGGTCCTTGTGTTACTAATAAATCCGAATATAGTTCATATTTCAGGACAAATATTTATATCAGACATAGGTTTCAAGGAAAAGTTCCATGAGGTTTTTGTGTAAAATATACATACTTTTCTTAGAGAACTACATCTTGCATCATCTATATTAGAGTTGACTTATGTCATCTAGCAGCAACATCCACCCATGTTATCAGTTGATTATAGTCCAAGTGCTATTTAGCTATATCTTGAGACTACGTTGTCAATACGCAATCATCTAGAGGAACCTCTTGAAAGGTGAGAGAATACTGTAACATATATGTTATCGGGAGAAGCTAATCACTTGTGGGATGTTTTGAACTAAGCCGATACACACTGTGATAGGGTTTGGAGGGATTTTCAATCCCTATTTTTGACAAATGTTTTAACGAGGCTCTAAGAGATGAGAGATCCTCTAATTTAGTTTGTCTAGAGTTTGGTGTGATGATTTTTATAGTTTATATAGAATTATTTATTGATTATCTATATTTTATTCTAATATTCCTCTCTAATGATAAATCATGGGAGAGATGCTTCTAAGATGGTCTCATACCTATTGTTTGATAATAGGTATAGTATTTCAAGAAGAATATTATAAATGAAATATTGAATCAGGATTTGATGACATTTTTAAATGTGATGGAAGATCACGGTAAAACTAGGGCAGTGTGGCCTCTCTACCCAGTTATATAGCTTCATGAAGAACAAATATACATTTTGTGGATTCTCATGAGATAAGTAACGTCTACTATATTTGTGCCGGTAGATCTATTTTCATCCATCATTATGGTATGTGGAGACATATTATGAATATATAAAATAAAGACCCAGTCGAGTTTTGAGCTTTCATCATGATGGGCTACATGCATCATTTTTCTTGGACCTTCCCTCTAGCAGTTAGTTGAAGGGGGTCTGATTAGAGAATAATATCAAGAGTGGGTTTAGTAGGTCTGAATCATGATAGGAGCTAGATCAGTATTGTTCATTCTTTCTAAGGTTATGGCCTTGACTAAGGTAGGTAGGCACCCATTATATCTATATATTTGAATGGCCTTATTTGGGTATTGAGGTTATTTTATTAGGTTGTGGTTTAGGATATATCTATTCAATATAGCCTATACAAAGAATGGAAATAATTATACTACCAATGGAGAGAGGAATGTTCTTAGAATATTATACACTTGAATCTTCACTTTCTATATAGGTTCATCAAATAGATTCATATTTGTGCATGTGGTGGAATGGATTGGGGTTGTTGTTTGATTCTCTAAGGGTGTAATTGAACTCAATACTTTGTTGGGAATCAAATTAGAGAGTGTATTCTAGTGTAGGTAGTGCACCCATGATATCGGTGGGTGCCACTTTATATGGGTCCATTTTTCCTCTATATAAAAGGGTTTGGAATCATACTCAGGATAGATTGGACAGTTTCGTATCAATCCCATGTTTAATGTCATCATTGAAGGGTAAATTTCAAATCGAAGTAGTGAAATGACTTTTTCGCATTGGAAATGGGATGTTAAGGAAAGTAGGGCTAGACTACATAATCATGGGATAGCTGGGATGAAATCCCAAATATATTGTTTTTATATGTAAGATGAGGGAACACATCTGAAATATATCCCCATAATGGTTCATCATTTTAGGGATGTTTTCCATTATAACATTTCTATTTTACAACTTAAGGTAGTGTTATAGTTATCAATAATGATAGTGTTAGGAGCTACAATGGTATCGATTCAACATTAAATGATGTAAATAGTAGAGTTGTGGGAGCTCAAGAGACCCTTATAGGACATTGGGGAAAAGGGGTTTATATGACACTCCAGTTCTTTGTGGGGTTCTCCATTCTTTTTTTACTAAAAAAATGAAGATGCTTCTATTAGATTATGTGTGAATTAATATAAATTGATGGAGTTTATGGTTTATAAACAATATGATCATATATTTATAGAATAATTGTTGATCAAATATGATGAGTTTGTTAATTCTCTATAATTTAATTGAGATCCATTTATCATAAGTTATGTGTTCGTCAAATAGAAATACATCATACAACATTTCATATCATTTATGATTTATATGTGTCTTTTTGATGTTTTTCTATCTCAAAAATATTATAGTTTTCTTTATGCTATTGATGAACCCTGATTTCCATCATATTCTAGATTCATTTGTTGTAGTATTAAAAAATGATATTGTTTTGTATTCTATAAGTTGAAATAATATTGAATAATATATAAAGATAATTATGTATACACTAAGAAATAATTAGTTAAATGAAATATCATAAAGTACCACTTCAGGATGGATAGGAATTCCATTGAAGGATATATTATCATTGAGATAAGAGTAGTAATTTACCCTATGAAGGTGGGAGTAATAGTTTCATGGGACCTACCAAAGAATATATTTGACATATATAGTTTCTTGTAGCTAGTTGGATATTAAATATATTTTATGAAGGAAATATCACTGTTAGAAGAACCATTGATGGTCTTGACTAAGAATGGTGTAAAGTATATATGGTAACATACCAGTGAGAAATATATTAATGAGTTGAAAGGGAGAATTACTTCATTGAAAGTATTAATACTTCAAGAGATGGGAAAGAGAAAAAATATTTATTGTGGAAATTAGGTATTCAGATGGGATAATTTATGATGCGATGGATAGATTTTGGGCATACTATTCTTGTTAGTTGATTCCACATGAGATGAAATGACTAATTCTTGATCTAGAGTTATCTAAATTTGTCTATGCTTTGTGTTTTGGGAGGCACTGTTTATTAGTTGAGTTTTTGGTGGCGTACATCAACAAAAAATGGTTCAATTATAAATTTATAGAGCATGATATTAATTTGAGGATGTGAATGAGGTTTGAGTACCAATAATATTTTAACTTATCTCTTGCATATACACATGGAATGGTCAATGTAGTCACTAATGTACTAGGTAGGAGAACATAGATACATGTGGTTCAGGAGGACAATAGAGAGTTGAAGAAAGTTTGATTATTTTTGGAGATACACTTGGTGGTGCAAGGAAGTCATGGGTATGCTTTTTATTCATCATTGGATGTGACCTCTACACTTCTGGATTGGGTGAGAAAGAGGCAGCTATCAGATTTCAAGGTCATATTTATATGAGAGAGAGTGGCCGGTGAGGACTAGACTTAATGTTGGAATGTGGGCGATGATGACATCCTATATATACAAAGTCACATATGGGTTTCAACCGACATATATGAGGAGATTATACGAGTGTTTCATGAATTTTTTGGGTAGTACATATCAGTATTTCCATTATTTATAGAGATTTATATCATCAGTATTTGGTTGATGAGGATGAAACATGAGGTAGCTTGTTTTTTTACACATAGTTTGACTTATCAACATGTGAATATGTAAAATTAGAGACCATATAACATTTTATAGTAGTTTCCCCTTCCCAAGAAAAAATGGGAGGATGTATTGAAGGATTCCATTTCCATTTTTCTGATGTCAACTTCAGGTAGTGATATTGGTTCGATTGATGTGGAAAGGATCATGATGGTTTCTAATTTCATGTCAATCAAGGAGAAAATTAGTGTAGATGATATTAAGAGGTTTTATATACATATGATTATATCACAACATAATGTTACACATACAGTTGTATTATATATGGAAACAGAGTTTACATGTTATTTCTAGAAGATTTTACCGAGGGAAATGGGTACACAGGTTCTTTTTAGCACAAGATAACACCTTAATACTGAATGCATGTTAGAGTGTATGCCTCAGGAGATTTAGGACATTCTAATAGAATGATTCTTTTATTTTGGGGGGAACATTATAGAGGAATATTCACCTAGTTATATTCTCCTACAACAACAGATATCAAGTGAAATACAATAATGTAACTTTATAGGACTTTTATTATCTTCCATGTTTATCACAAATGTGTTGGTTAGATGCATGAAGGAAATATTTACATGGAAAAAATATCATGTAAGAGACATATTAGTAGGTACATCTGATTAGAAAAAAATGGATACTATATAGTCTTGATAGAAATAATATTCAAATCACTCTCGACAATCTCTAGAGTTTGTGTTCAAGGATTTGGCCTTTTTATGTATCTCACCAAACCTATAACATTAACATATCAAGATACATTGTAATATTTCACGATGAAATGTTGAGCCATCTGAGATTTTGGAGCATTTTGTGATGGTAACCTATTGTATATAGTTACCACCTAGGTATCAGTTCATGCAAAACATATTCTATGTATTTCAGTAGTCCCATTATCTCTCAAGATTTTCTCATACTCTATATCCTAGTGATGAGGTTTTACAGGAGTATACATCCTCTTAAGAGAATCACATTCGTATGTTTAAAATTTTTATGGAGGTTCTATGAGTATAATAAGCTCCTCTAGTATATGTGATATTGTAGAATAATCATTTAAATGATAGCACATGCAGCGAGAAACTAACATTTGTGATCAATGGATATATTTATTTTCTGGTGATTCTTGACCACCCTTGTAAGGGAAATTCATGGATAAATTTATTTATGGGGTATGATTGTATGATAAGGGTTTTCCAATGAGGTATGATTCTCATATTTAGTTTAATGTATTTTTTATGGCCTATGATTGAACCCATTGTTGTCCTTAGTGTATTGGGGGTGTCCATGGATTTTTCAATGCTCGTATCCATTTTTTTGGAAATACAAGGTAGTTCTCAGGGTTTGAAGAAAATATACATGGTATGATGCATGGTTACTACTAACAGTGCATGGCAGTTAAGCCCTTTTTCAAGAGGTGCATGACTTAATGAATCATTGAATACATGGTCTAATTCTTGTGGGAGGGACTCCATAATGTTTTAATGCATCAAGGGAATAGTTTTCGCATGATTTTCAAAATTGTAATCATGAAAAAATGAAGAGTACCACTTAATATAGTTACTAGCACATAGTTGGCCAAGGATTGGCCAAAAAATCATCCAAACCATTTTCCCTAGTGTTTCATTGGGAAATTAAAATTTTCATATAATTTTTTTAAAATTAAAACCAATTTCTTCTTATCATTGTGGACTAAACTCTGGAAATTAGATCATTCCTTTTAAAGACAATATATATTCATGGAAAATTGTCATTTTTTAGGACTTGGATTATTGTGATGATTATCTCATTGGATTTATATGAGTAAATTATACAATCATATTTTTCATTATTTGTTTAAATTAATTTCAATAGAGTAATTTAAGTGAAATATAATATTCTATATTTCAAGGTTATTTTCCCATTATTTATTTTTTCACTAATCTGGACTGAAATAGAGTTCCATATAGAATGATTTATATGCTATAGACTAGTAGTATGTGGTCTATACCTTTTCCCATACAATTTACTATTTTATAAGGAGTATTTCCATTTTCCCGCATGGAATACCTTTTAGAGGAACCCTGTAACTAAATGAATTACTATATTTAATGGTTTTGGACCAGTTAAGGAATCCCACACGTTCCTTTGGAATTTTTTGGATATTGTTTCCCCAACTTAGGACACCCATGGGGTGCGCCTTTGTATAATACCTTTTTTTATAAAAACTATGGGTTTAATATGAGCTTTATTAATTAGATTAATCCCTTTATAAAATAATGATAAAATAATTTGTTAATAAGATAGATTTCATGCCTCCCTGATATATGATGACATATAATGCCATATGTTTTCTTTTAGTTAAATTGTTTATATATGAATTGTGGAAATGTGTTAATGATCTAATGAAATGTAACTGATTATTAAAAATTGAATGAATTAAATGGTGAATTGCAATTGTAGTGGATTCCATGGTCAATAAATACTATGTCCTAATTTTAATAGATTCCATTGAAGTTTCTCACATCGATCATGTTTATGGTAGTGGGTGTCTTGGATCTATTTCCTACTTAAGTATTGATTTCATAGGATTCCTTGGGCCTTCTTACACCTGATATCTATATTTCTTGGGCTCACATTAGATATGTGTTTTTGACATTATCCTTGGAATCCATCCAATTCATTACCATGTTTCCCTCAATATTTTATTCAAAATCAATGTGGATGGCTTTTCCATCAATACATTGGAGCTAGATCTTCGTGACCTAAATTTTTTGAATACATATTATATACATTTTTGATGCAACATGAAAGGGAATACATACAAAAATAATTCACGTGAAACAATCCATGGTGATTAATGATTCGACCAAAAACTATCATTTATGAAATATACTTAAAAGTAATATATTTAGAATATATATTCAGTAATCTTCATCATTCAAAAAGATGATCTAAAGAAGAGAACATGTGGAATAAGAATAATAAAAGGGGTATCCTCTTTTAAAATGGTGATCAACATACTAAGTCAAACAATATCATCACTATGTTATTCAATCAACTAAAGAATGTGATCAGAAGAGAAAAAAATGTCTCAAGTAGGATTCCACATTCAATGAAGAAAAATTTGGTGTGATGGATGTGGAATATGATATTAAATGGGTTTATCGTGTTTTAAAATTATTATGTGGTGAAGGCTTCCTTAACCTATATTGGAATCACCATCCTGAAAGTGTGCTCCCTCCAGCTAGTTAGTGGTGTTGGTAGAATGCATACATCAGCATACACCCTACCAGTTGGTAGCTAGAATTATATCATAAAATTACAAATTCCATATGTCTATTGGATAGTTGGTGGCCGTCAACAATGAAAAAGTATAATACATATATCTCGTCCATCTACAGGTCCATGTGCACACCTACTCAGGCCATTAGGAAAACCTCTCAACCATTCAAACACAGTTCATAAAAACACTGAAACCATTATATCAAAATGATAAAATATTAAACATTAACAAATATCTTAAAATTACAATGGAATCTGAAAAAAAATAAGGACATGGGTTGGGTAATTCTAAATAACAATAGGGGATTTTTAACCTATTCTACCAACATTTTGTTGGTTCTGGGAACAAGGAAATCATATGGTGGTAAGTGATAGATTGATATTCATTTCAAATATTGAGTATCCAAAAACCTCATGTGAGAATATTTCACATCAAATTTATAGTTCATTTATTTAATATTGGAATAAATGAAAACCTGAGCTTCGAATATTTCATCTATGTGAATGTTGATTGTGTTAGAAGCCGCTTTCAAATTTCGTTATTTTCTCAATGAATATCCAAGGATAGAATCCCTTCATCATTTATCCACTCTTTATCCTTTTCTCTCTAAGAAACAAAAAATAATCTTTGGGTTCTATCATGGGGAATAAATTGTCTTACACTGGTTGGTTTGGACTCTCTTCCTTTGGTCAATAAATAATCACTATTTCATTTCTCATTATTCATAGGGATAACGAAGGAGGAGTCAATATATTAATTCATTCTATTCATTAATTATTTATTATCAATTTCACCACTACACAATAAACATAACTATCTATTTATAGAGCTTAGCTTTAGGTAGAAATAGTTATTTAATTTCATACTGACACTTAATAATATTATAACTTTTAATAAACCCCATGCCATATATTATTATTATTCTATTGTGTGAAACAAATTTCTCAATAACAAAATTTATTTAACCACCTTTTTAATTAATATTTTTTACTAGAAACAATCTAGTTATATTCGAACTTCCATAGAATGTACTAAAGACTCAAATAAATATTTAATTTATATATTTCCTTCATCAATAAAAAATTTAAATTATTAAAACATGAATAAAATTATCCCTCTATAATTATAATAATATGTATTCTAATATTTATGTTCAAATTGAATTTAAATATGATCAATTGAAACACATAGATTGTGACCATATACGATTATTTATCATAGAAATTATATAGTATTTCCTAAAGAAATGGTCTAATGTTTTGCAATGGGTCTAGGAAACGAGGAGATTTATCTTAATGATGAAATATAGAAAACAATATACAAATGACCTGTAGGTAATGTAATTTTTTATCACAATATCTCATCAAGAATATTTCACATATGTGCCACCAACATATATGATTGATATACCTTTATTTAACTATATGAAGTATACATGTTATTACAAAATGGACTTGGAATTTAAGGTGATGGTTCTATTCTCATAAGTGGGTCAATATATCAATATCCATATATATAGAAGATATAAAGCCTTACTCGATTTATCCATTAATAAACTATTAATCCTGATGCGACCAACTTTCCCTACCTCTCTATGAACATATGTCTTCTAAAAGATCATCAGAAATTTTATGTTTTTTGACTCATGACATTAATTATTGAAAATATAATATACAATAGACTGTTATACAGACTCAAAAATATAAATATTTGATGACACTAAAATACATGGAATTAATACTATCATTTACATTTTATTAATCTCACATCTTGGTAATTTATATGTATGGACATCATGGGAAAAAGCCTCATCCACTTACATTTACTCACACCTGATTGTATATTTTCTATATTTTCCTTCATATTTTGTTATCCAACCACATAAAAATATTTATGAATATCATCAATTAACATAAGGTTTTCATCATAGTAGGGAACTGTTATAACCTTATACATACAACATATTCCCTAGGACATTATTACATTAGAGTCATGAAGATAAATGATCAATATGTAATAAATATATTTATTAATATTTAATACATTGAATATATATTTAATAAATGTACAAAAATTGGTCTTAATACACCAACTCAAGAAACATCACCTTTAGACTAGATCAAACTATCTATGAGTTTTAGTAAGCTAGAACTAAAATGATACCCATGCTACTCTATGTAAATGATTTTTTCAAGGGGTCTCCCACGTTATCTTACATGGAAACACTGCATATTACAACTCCAAGACTATGAGAAAAATACATCAAGGGATGATACTTTTGAAGAATATTCTTCCACCACTGATATAACCGTAATTATTATATGATATCTGCTACTGCAGTATTATTAGTATAGAGTCTCATATGTCCTTAACAACTAGGTACCACATCAATATCTTAAACAATGTTTCTTATCCATACTACTTATTTAACTATCGCTGAATCCATAATATAATCAGACTCTACTATAGAATATATGACCACATCCCATTTTTGGATGTTCCATGTCACAAAAACTCCTTTCAATGTGATTGTGTATCCGATTGAGACTTTATGTCAACTTGATTAGTGTAGAAACTAGACTATGCATATACAATGTTGAGTAGTTACTTATCTATTCCATAATCTGGTAATATATCCTCAGTAAACATTAGACACTTAAGGATAGTCTTGACTGACTTAAAATTGAGTTTCCCTTGGTAATCTTGGTTTCTTCTTACCACAAAAAAATGAGTTTGAATCATCTAACCTATAACATAACATTGCATATATGAGTAACCACATCACTGATGCATATGAAATACCTTCCATTCTATTTCTATCTTCTTGTATCTAAGGACACATTTTAAGGGAAAGAGGAATTCCACGTGACACTACCAAAAATACACTCAAGGATTGTCTGATATAGAATCTATTCATCATCTTTTCATTGTATGTACTTCGAATTATGTCAGGAAACCTCTTGGAACTATCATTATGGATCTTAATTCTAGAAATATATGCTTCCATTCCAATTTAATTCACAAAAAATGATGTATCTATCAATGACATCACATACTGTCTACTAGTATTTCATTTCCAATGAGATATATTTCATCAAAATATAAAATTTTGAAAACAAGTGCACTCTCACTAAACTATTTTTATACACAAGGTTCATACTAAAAATTAATGAATTATAAATTTGTTATGGAATCATCAAAATAAATTATCCACATCATATATGATTTTTTTGATCCATAAATGGTTTTTTTTCAATTCTCATACCTTTTTAGAATACATTGGAGTTTGAATCCCATTGGGTTGGGTCACACAAAAATATTAATAACATTTCTCGTTAAGTAACGTTGTTGTTAGTTCAATTTTCCAAGTCTCATATTCACGGTGTGTAGCTATGAAAATTATAATTCTGATTCATTTTAGCATTGCAACTGGTGGAATGTTCCCAATATAGTAAGTAACATTATGTTATTTCAACCCCTTTACAACCAGTCCTTCATTATTAGTAATAAATTTTCCTTTCATGTTCAATTAAATCGTTAAGACCCATTACCTTCTAAAGTGGTTTACATTCAGATGGGGATCCTAATAAATCTATACATTGTTTTGGTATACAAAATCCATTTCATAATTCATGGCTACCCCCACATGGGAATATATATGAATCTTAATACATTATTATAGGTTAAAGGAGCATTATTATCAACTACTACTGAGTAACCAACCTCAATGAATAGAAAACCATACTATATGGGTTCTCAAACTTATCTTATACTTCTACATAGTTTCTATGTCAATGGAATACATTTTTTCTTCAAAGGGGATTTATGGAATCTATTCCTTTTCCAAATCATATATATCATGATTTTAAACTTCATTGAAGTGTATCCAACTCCCACTATCACTTTTAGAGGTGTTATCCCTCTCTAGTAAAATAGATTATGTTACCACATTTACCTTTTTTCTATGGGATCCTATATGCAATATCCCATTGATTTATTAGGGTATCCAATGAACATAAATTTTGAACCTCTATGTCTATGTTTATTACAAAAACATGTGTTAATAAACAGTTCTAAACCCCACACCTGTGTGTATGACCACACAGTTCTTATTCCCTATGATAAATGGAATGGTATAACATTTTTATATTTTGGTAGAACACGGTTTTGAATTTTTTTCTATATCTAACACTTATCCTCAAATAGATTATGGAATATCCACCAAACATGTCATTGATCTAACCATGTCTAATAAAGTTAGTTTCCTCCATTCAAAAACATCATTACTTTGATGTCTATAATGAAGAGAGTGTTTAGAGAGTATCCCAAGAACCTATAAGTAATCAATAACGTATAATTTATGATATTATCTACTGGAGACTAAAATATGTTTCATAATATTCTTCCCAATTTGGATCTCTACTTTATTTATGTATTCCTTGAATATATAAAAATAATCTGACTTATACCTCATTATGAATACATATCCTCATCTACTAAAATTGTTAGTATATTTTTTGATGTGTGATTTTCCACCCCTTTCCTCAATAGGATATGGTCAACACATGTCTGTTTGAAATTATTCAAGAATCTCTTTGGCCAATTTGATCATTCTACTAAATAGGGATTTTCTCATTTTACATTATAAACAGGAGAGACATATACCAAGTAGTTTTAGTTTAAAATAATCTATATATCCAAATTGGTATACAATTTTCAAATTCTTTTGTTTAAATGGAATAGTCGGTGATTACATATTTGGGTGTGGTATGAGTCATGTGAAGTAGTATCATTATTGATTTCTATTACTTGGTTTGTGTAATCGATGACATAAAGGTAATTATTTAAATTCTTTTTGCCATAAAAATGAAATATTTATAAAATAAGATTCATCTATTTATAAACATGAATATAAATCAATCTATCTCATGTCTAGATAAAAATATAATTTATTTGGTAACTAAAGACACATAATCTAAACCCATTAAATCTCAAATAATTCTAGTTGGCAACAGGATGTGTTGGTACCTAATAGATATAAGATAAAGTTTATCTAAATTGGATACTTTTACATCAACAACCCCTCATTCCATTTTTCTATGTCTATATAGTTCTATTATTTTAATACATATGTGCGAACAAAATCTTCGACCAGAAACATTTTTTTTAGAAATTGATAAATTTCACTTGATAATAGTTAAATATGATGCATCTAGTTGATTCTTTGGTTGGTTTTAGTATTTATTCTAGTTAAACTTCATGAAACATGTGAAATAGAAAACATCGTTTCCCATACATTCCCCATATACTTCAAATTATTTAAAGATTATGAAGAGGATTTAGTCTTAGATATATTCATTTTATCTTTACATTTTTTTCACCATATGAACTAAAGTCTCTTCATAGTTTTTATCCTCATCGACTTAAATATAGAGAATAATATATCCTGGAAAAAACCATTCAATTTTTTTCATATTAAAATTTACAAAAAAAATAAGATAATCTTTGAGGTAGTCATGAAAAAATTTGATCGATGACCAATTAATTGATGTGATAAAACCCTTTTACCTCTAGGAGCTCAATGAATCCAATGATCATGACTAAGATAGTCCCAATAGGGGATCCCTCTCCAAGATGTATCTGAATGAATTACTAGGAAATTTAAAATTGTTCATATATATATCTCACATGGTAATGAACACAGGGGGTGATCATGCATTTTATATGCATCCTTGATTTCTCGAGACTTCATGATTTCACTAGAAAAATTTTAATGAATCAAATATTGAATATTGACTTCATCCAAAAAATGTTTTTTGTTAACAAGGAACTCTTCATCACTCAACCCCTTGGTAGGTATATTGGGAATTGTGGATTTTTTGATGTAAGATGTGTAGTCATGAAACAACACAACATGATGGAGTCTAAAATAATCATGGTATTAACTTAAATAGAGGAGGATTTATTTCTCCAATATTAATTTCAGGGATAGTGTGGATGATGATATTTAAAATTTATTACAATTTTATGGAGAATGTATTTGATAATTTTATTGATTACCATTTATATGATTAATTATAAATCAATTTATTTTAAATATCCCAATATATAATCATACCCTCATTTCCTTCACTATTGAACTAATTATATCTAGTTTCTAGGACACTCTAGTTACAAGATTACATATGAAACATTCGATAACCAGAATGGCTATTTTTGAAAAAACATTAGGGTGTTTTGGTAGGTAGGTCTCTTCTAAAAAAAAGCTTTTTTTCTCCATGATCCATTGACTGGACTCCCCTATCCTAAAATCCTGAATTTCATTTCCTAAATAAAATGACTTAAATAAAAATAAATTATTGAAATGGATCCTTCTCTTAATGTATGATTGATAATTAAACTCATGATATTCATAATAACTCCATGTAAAAACTATGTGTCCCAATGAGGGTCAGTCTAACACAAAGTTCTATAGATTCCATTACTAATCAAGTAATGGAATGTTAAGTCTGATTTAATTTTTAATTGATGGAATTCAATTTTTATGCATAAATTTTATACAAATTTTCCTTTATATGACATTTTAATATAAAGTGGATGTAAAATAATAAAAAACCAATGTTGGATAAACCATTTACGTATATTCCAGTTAAATTAGTTTCGTCTTTTCACACTAATTCAACTATTTATCTGATCATCATCTAGTATCCACAATATAAATATTTTCATAGTTAGAAATTATTAATTATTTAAATGTCCCATTATGGATCATTATATAATGGTTGCTTAAATTAGATGAAAATAAATAATCTAATTTTTAATGGTATGTAACTCATATTGGTATTCGTATCTAGAGTTACATTATACCTTATATCCACCTATTTAAAAATGGGGTTGGCATCATTATGGTTCCATCTTCAGCTGCCTCCACACACCTTTCGATTCACTAATTTTAGTTTATAGTAACTCACACAAAAGTGAGGGTAACCAAGGTATTGGTTAAAGTGGAATTAAATAAATTTTTTATAGCATGGAGGTCCTACAAGATACTATAGAGAGGTTTGATTCATAAACCATAAAAATTCATTTTATAATAAATTATTAAAAACCCATCCATTAAATTAAATTTAGAAAATTCAAACATGTACAGTAGTCATGGTTTAGATCCTGGGTTGTCATACATGGAATGTGTACACAAAAAAAATGGATAAATTTCATTTTGTTATCCATTTTTAATTATTAAGAGAAATTCACAGGGGTTAATTAATTAATTAATTCCATTTCTTCTTAATAAACATAATAATTAATTTGAAGGTAAACATTATTAAGTAAATAATCAAAAATAAATTGAGAACCAAAATGTTGAGATTTGATAAAATAAATTGATTGGTGATTAATAATTCTTTACAAACCTTTCTAAATTGTCAAAAAAGGTAAAAGTGTCTATTAATGGAGAAATGTTTTTAATGCTTAATTTTTAATTATATAATTTAATTTAATTATTCTAATAATTAAGAGTCAACGTAGAATGTTGTATCCATAGTCTTTCCATGTACTTTTGTATTCATGTATCTGGGTCATGAACCTGGTGCTCCAATGTTTTCACCCATATAGACTACATTGCATGTATATAGTAGTTACACCCCATGTATTAACATTCCATGCACATGAGATACTTTAACGTGTACTTTTATTGTATCTCAGTTCATTACATGATGCGTACAGGCTAGTTAAACATCATGTGGTATGAATTTTGTCTTCCAGTGCAACCCATTGAATTAACCTTTTTTTTTCTGGAAAGAGACTACACAACATGTGACACCAACTATAAGCCATGTATCTCTAATTTTTTTTCTTAAACATGTGTCATGTATCTCAGACATGGGTTGTGAGGAATTACATATTGTGTACACCATATACACTTCATATATATCATAAATTCTACAGGTTTGTTGTCTCACGTGGTTTGAAACTATGTAATGGAAACTAAAATTGTGATATTTACACTCCTAACCAATTTATACTACACAATGTGTATGCAGTATACAATACATGTAATCCAAATACTATGTGCTATGTTGGAATGAAACACATGACATACACTATGTTTAATAATTGAATATAATTTTGGGTAATCCCTAACATGGAAAAGTGTAGCATACTATGTCGTACTAACTGTACACTGACTACACATTATGTAACTCATTCTTTCTAGATAAAAATTGATATTCTTGGTGGAATCATCGTTCACTCATAAATTATTCACAATACTATAATAAAATGAAACTCTAAACCAACATGAATAATATTTTCATAACATTTTAATTCAAATAGAATGAAATAACGTATAACATGAAAGGAAAATTAATCCATAGTTTCATATGGATGAAAAATCAAATAAATAATAAAAAATTAAATCTGTATTCTCATATATAACTTGTTGATTGAGGGAAAAATAGAAGCCTACAGTTCTGGGAGATCTATTAAAATTTTCATTAAAATTGAGTTTCAGGAAACTCCATGAGAGGATGTTACAAACAATATTCATTGTTAATTTATTTAATATCAATAAATATGAATACTTTGGGTTATGATATTTCATCAAGGTAAATTTTTATGATCTGAAAATATACATATACATTTCCTTCATTGCACTATTAGGATAAAAAAATATCATACCTATAGTTGTGATCCGCACATGTTACTTCTATATCCAAGAAATTCAAATTGATCATATGATTTTAGCATAGTGAATTTATTTTGTTTTGGTTTTTGTGTTGATCACTCATCCTTCAGTGATAAAGGAATATCTATTTTTTTATCCATTATTATAGGGGGAGAGAATATGTTTTTGAGAGATAATTTATTGTGTGTATAATTTAACAATTTTAAATTATACCCCAACACATTTTACATAACTGTATATTAATAGAGCCATGTATTAGATTAAAATAATTATTTAATTGAATTATATTATTTAAATATTATTATAACATTTAATATACTACATGACCCAAAATAATAATTGTAATTTTATTTTTGGTTGTGCACCAACTTGGGGAGTAACAAATATTATTTAACTACCTATTAAATTAACATTTTTTAGTAGACAAGATTAGTTTCCACTTTAATTTCTCTAGAATTTTTTAAACACCATCATAAATAATTCATAAAGTGTTTCATTTGGCAATAAAAATATTTGATCGATAAAACATGAATAAAATTATACCACAGTCTTGAGAACAATATTTATTCAATTGATTAAATTCAAATAGAATTTAATTGAAAATATAGGGAACACATTTTATGTGGCCCTCTAGGATTAATTATTTTTGGAATAAGGTGGTATTTCCTAGGTCCATGATTAATCTCTATCAATGGGTGATCTACCCCATGATAAAGAACTTAATGTTTCAATGAAAATAAACATATTTCAATGATCACTATGTAATATAATCCTTTTTTCAAATTATCTCATCATGTAGGATTGACTTCTTTGTCTCCAACATATATAATCGAAATGTATTTCATAGAATATTTAATGATAACATGCCATTACACAATGTAAATTTAATTTAGGTATATGTTTCTATTTCAAACAAAGGTTGGGATATTAGCTTCCCTAATATTGGAAGGAAAAAAAATCCTTCCATTAATTATCCATTAATGACTGGGAAATCATGATGTAACCAATCTAACTTACCTCTTCATAAACATATGTCATCTTGGTAATCATCTTAACATATAATTGCATGACTCATGACATGAATTAATGTTAATATTAATGCTTTGGGACCATTACACATGCTCACATGTATGAATATCTGATGACACCAAAACATAGGTAATTCAATATGATGGGATTTTTTTCATAATCTCTGATCATAGATATTACCCAGAGAGAAATTAATGAGCTGAAGCCTCTACTTCTTATGAGTAACCTCACCTGACATTCCATGTATTATACGTCACATCAAGTATTTTATCCAATAATTGAAATGTTTTTATGTATATCTCTGTATCACATCATGGTTCTCATCAATACATGGAATGGATATGAAATTATCAGTGTTATTTATACTCTACGAAATTATTTGATTAGATTAATGATGAAAAAGAAAATATTTAATAAGTTGTATTATTAATATTCAATAAATTGAATATAGTTTTAATCAATGTACATCCAATTATTCATACTACACTATCTCCAACACTCTGGTCCAAACAAATTTCATTCACTAACTTCATCACAAAATGTCGGATTTCATAAATAATATCCATATAATTACTATATATTATATGCCTATATAATAGAATGAAAAAATTTATAATAAAAAATTCATCCAATGAAAGATATGAATCTAAAAATCCCATATAATTCAATGATAAATCTTTAATAATATCATCCACTGTTCAAATTCATCCTTATGACAATCCATCAGATTGAGGATAAAAAGTTGTAATGTAATTTAATTTAGTACCCAAATAATATACTACTCCAATAAAAAATTCTTTGTAAATCTGGTAACACAAACAAATAAAATATATATATTGACTATATGTTATAAAACTATAAGATAAATTAAATTTATGGAATTTTTATGAACATAAAATGTGTCCCAAATTATAATAACATGCACATATTTTTTCAAATCATAAATAATTTCCCAGATCACATTATTACCTCAACATTTCATTGGTAAAACCTTAATAAAATCCACAGATATATTCTCTCATGTCAAATCATGAATTAGGATAGGATGAATCATTTCCTTCGATATTAGTTGTGTCATATTAAAATATTGACATGTCAAAAAAATATACTATAATCAAAAATATCAATCATTATTCTACCACATTAATAATAAAAATTTGGGTACCTATATATATATTTTCTTATTTGATGACATTAACATGGAGTGTTATGAGATTAAATAAACAATTCTTTCTTTAATTTTGATTCTCTAAGTAGACCCATCATCATTTCAAATCTCAAGATAATTTCTTTCTAGAATTTAAATTATTCATCAGATACCATTCATTACTAATCACTCTAATTATTTCTAATTCATTTATTCACTCTAAAAATTTTAATTTTATTCTATGATTATTACTACACACACTTGTAAACCAAATAATCGATGGTTTCTGTATATATAATTGTTGTACCAATATTATATTAAACATAAACCAAATGATAATGTTCCAAAATAACATTGTTAATAAATTAGAATCTTTTTGACTAATGGAATCGATTTTATTTTTTTTCCATAACTAAATGATTATTGATAATGAATTCATAATCCTTTATTAGTTCAAACCATCATGGCTACCAAATATTCTACTATTTTGAGTAAATATATACCTAAAACATTTATGGTAATTATATATTTTATATCCTTCCCCAAATAAAATGTTCTTCTCTGTTTTAAATTTAAAAAACTTCACTTCAAGACCAAGATTGTTTTAAATTTAATTATACCCATGGAATTAACAATTTAATCAAACATTTGGAATTATATGATCATCTTTCATTAAAACACAAACATGTCTATTAAAATAAAAAATCTATAAATTATAAATTATACAATTAATATTTTTACAGATAACATTGTATCATTGACCAATCTTCCATTCAATACCAAAAAGTACTTATCTCATTCCATTATTTACACGAATATACTATCTCTTCTTTTTTACATATTTACTAGGCTTTATCAGTAAATATTTTTTTAAAACAATGATTTTTATCCCATGAAACTAACAAAACAAAAATATGTGTGATATTTATAGGTCTATCAACTCTTACACACCTATACATTTAGAAAGATCAATAGTTATACAATATTTTGAAAAAATATACCCATGTAATAAAATATTTTTCAACTAAATTTATAAATTTATAGATTTTATGTAAAACATATTGTCATATTATGTCTATATAACAATAATTTTATATTTTTAAATATCCCCATCGTGATTAGAATACACTAGAATTTCATCAATGTAAATTAAAACATTTTTAAAAAAATATTCACATAAAAATATATTGATAAGATTCATACATTAGAGGGTACATTCACTATCCTAAACAGCACAACCATGAACTAATAATTCACATATCTAGTGTGGATATTCATCCTCAAAATATAATACCCCTTAAACATTAGCTAGTAATTCTCAGAACTGGTATCAATTTTCCAAAAATATTAAGCACCCTAGAGAAATCCCTGCATCATTTGAGGGTCCCACATATAGTGTATTAGTAAGGGAGTACTTTTCTCCACCACTTTATTTCTGATGATCATGATTCCACACTTGGAAAAATTATTTTGGGGTTAAATTAACATAACTCCTCAACCCATTTAAATTAAAATATACTAGTGTGTTTGAATCTCTATATTTCCATTACATTTCATATCTAAATTATTATCCATTTAGTAATGTTCAAAATGACCAAAAATTATCCTTCAATAAAGCGTTATAAGTACTAATAAACATTCATTTAAAATATTTTTTCCACATTTGAATGTTTTTGGGTATTAAAAACATGATTTCATGATCGTCTCATTTCCAATTTATTTCCACATATGAACTTTATTACACGTGTATTCAAGAAGTAAATATGTATCCGGAATCTATATCTCAACATTCCTAACAAAAGAAAAGAATATTTCATGCGGTTTGAGTTGCTGAGAGACAAATAGCCATAATAAATTGTTTTTGAACTATATAAAATAAAAAAATATTAATCTCATGGTCGAGGACATGTTTTAATTTGGACCTAACTAACCCTAAATTTCCTTTTTATGACGCCACTTAATGTTATACTATATTCTTAAATTCTAAAAAATATCATTCCATTCATATTTAATGACCTTATTAAATATATTTATCTTAGAAACATCATTAAATAAAATCCAATATAATTTTAAAATATAATCATTTTCAGTAATATTCATAATTAGGGAACACCACAGAATGTATTCACACACTAAAGGATAAATATATAGAATTTTATTTTAATGATCATACATTACAAAATTTAGAATATAGTATCTTATAAATTTATCCATACTTCATGTTTTAATATTTCAAGTGATATTAAAGTAGAGATGGTTTGGTTTCATAAATATGCGCAAATTTTACATGTTCCATTGTAGAGAATTTTTTTTCACATTCATGTGTGTCATAATTAATACACTACCTCAAAAAAATTACACACCCATAAAATATTTTCTTATAATCATTCATATTTGATCATTTGGGAGGTTATTATCCTCAAAATTATATCGTACTTTAGATTCCCTATTTCTTATATAGAAATCCATTTGGAACAGTCATTGATAATATAAATAAACTTGAAAATCAGGAAATGAATTATTATAAAAATATAAACATAAATATAAATCACATAAGACCGTATATAAATATTCTATTGAAATATAATGTTATCTAAACATTACCCTAATATCAAATATAATGACACATTAATTTAACACCCCAAAAACTGAGTTTAATTGAATGTATTTAATTTTTTTTCATTACCATGATCTTTCGGGTTTACTTTTTTATAACATTAACAAAAAAATATATTTATAGGGGAAAAACTTATTAAGTGAAAATGTTTTAAAAAAATATTACATTGTGTATAAACCCATGCATCAATGAATATACTTTTATTTCACTAAACAAGAGAATAATGTGAATCTTCAAACATTACTATAGTTCCAAATAATCCATACATATTTTTTAAAATATTGAATTATATTTTTTGAGAGAAAAAAGTTCAATAAGATACACAAAAAATGATTCCTCTTATTATATAAGAAATAACAAAAGATATTAATCTTTTAACAGTTTTATATATTAAATATTGATCACATTAATAAAAAATTCCCACATTTAAAAATGAACCATTATATAGACTAAAACCACTATATACTCAGTATTTAGAATAATAAATCCATAATTGAATCTTAAGGCATGGGGGAACAAATTAAATCATTTTTTTAAATTTAATCCTCCCACCTATTAAAGTTCATAATGTTTCCTTCACTCATGAAATCAATCAATTTTCATAAGAAATCCATTTTGAAATTTTAATAATGGAATCTAAGCTAATCATACCCCGAAATGATGTTCACTCATGTTTATCCTGTGTAAGAATAACTAAATCTAATTTAATTTAGTATGCGTTAACACCCAAGTTACCTCTCTCATTTGTTTCAATAAATGACTAAATCATTACCCAATGCATCTGTGATAAATATTTGGATCATCCATCATCATTTGCTATATTTTTCTCACCCAAAATTATCAATAATTCTCATGTATTGTATCTTATATAAAAAATATTTAGTCCAATGAATTTTCCTAATAAATACATTTTAAACACATTTGAACCCATTTTAATAACACAATTAATTTGAGAAAAATAATAATGGGAAATATCCCTTTTCAATGAAAATTCACTAAAATAAAAAATTCCCAGAATATAGAGAATATGGTCTAGATTATAAAAACATGTTAACTTGTAGAGGAGGAATATTGATATTGAGTAATTTAAATAATGGTAATAAAATTAAGTCATGATATATAGGATAAAATATATTTTGTGGTTTTATAAACCATTCGATACAAACCACATGAAAAATGTTGAAATAAATAATTTTAAAAAAATATATATAAACTCAAATATAGTCACCAATTTTGTTTAGAAACATTTGAATAAAAAACATGAAAATTCTTTAAGAATTTTGAATAACTTATATATTGAATATAGTAAGGATGAAAAAATTACAACATGATTTTTAATATAATTTACATTAAAATATGTCCCATATATTGTCATACATTCTCTAAAACGTAAATTATAAAATTATATGAGTTATTTTATTGATTATAAAATTTTTCAGTTTTATTTGTTACCATTAATTATGTAGTTAATAACATGGTTATGATAAAATTTTATTTTTTAAATTATTTAGGATTATTAACTCAAAAAAACATTTTTGGGTCGAATGTGGTCAAAGGGGTTATTTTTCTATTAACTCCAAAATATTAATGGTGTTATAATTGTGGAATTTATTGATTAAACAAAAATTAATACTCACCTATGTTAGGCTTTCATTAAAAATGAATCACATGATATCATGAATTTGGAATTCTTTGCACACACATAACTGATGTTTTCTTTTTTATCATAGATGGATAATAACTGAATTAGAAAATATTTTAATTTATATTTCACTATTCAACCAAAAAAATATTTTCAAAAAAAATCAATGTATCACCCTATGATAAATTTGATACAATTAATCCAACCATGGAATCCTTTATGTAAATTTCAAATTATAAAATTTCTTAATTTATCTTTTAAATATATCCATGTAATGCAGGTAAAATCCATTTGGTTAAATAAAACTATTCATTTTTTAGACTAAATAAAAAAAATCATTTATAAATCCTTATTAAAAAAGAATCCATAAAAATAAAATCATGTAAATAAAAATATATATTTATTTATAGGATTACTTTTGATTTCATATAAAGTTAAAAAATTAATTTTATAGGGGTGTGAAAATATTATACTGTTTGTCTATAACAAAAAACATTTCTTAGTTTAAATATTTTATACAATATAATATATGGATATAATTAGAATTAAATTTTCAAAATATTAAAATTTTAAAATTTTAAAGTGGAATAAATTTTTCATTAATATTTTAATAATTTTTTATGGAATTTATTTTTATTTTTCTCTAGTAGCATGATTTTTTAGTGAAAAGTAAAAACTAATTTTTATACAAATAACATAATGTTTTTGAAATTTTAATTATAAAAAATTATTTTGAGATTTATAAATAATTTCTTGTACCATATATGTTTTCAAACTATAAAATAAAGAATTTATAAATATTATTTTTATTTTATATATTTATATAATGCATTTTTCATGTATGTTATATTTTATTCTAGTTAAATATATTTTAGGTAATTTACATAAAATATAGTATTATCAAGATGAAAATTAGTATTTTATTGGTCTGAAAAAAAAAATAAAAACTCTTTATTTAATCATAAAATATTAAATATCATGGTAAAAATATTTATCCGATTCTTGGTCCTAAATAAAAAAATAGTTAATAATTTTTTTTAAAATAGAACCCATCAATACTAAAAAATGTACCAATCACCACTTATTCCATGGTAAGCCTGTAATTATCATTACTCAGTATAATAATCCTTATATTAATCCCTAATAATCCTATTTTATTTTTGGCTTCTTTTCTTATTGGGAGTCAAAACAAATTTCAAAATCGTTGAAAACTTCCTAGAGAAGATACAATTTCATTTTTATATGTAATGAGTTATTATTCATCATTATTCTTAATATTCATATCATTCATTTTAACAATTATTATATATACTATAAATAAACTAACAATTAGAATAATTGAATATTGAATAATGTCATATTATTGATTTCGCTACATCACCTTACACAACCATTAATTTTAGCATGTTTATGATTGGGTCAGTGTAAAAAACTAAATAAAAAATGATAGATATTTTATTCACTATTTTCTATGAAAAGAATATTTACTTGTAAAATATACTATTAATATGTATATACATTATTGGTCTTATATTAGAAATTTAATTGTTTAACTAATTATTATTTTACTACATTTTTTATCATTATTAATTATGAAGATAGAATATTTATTAGTTTCATTTAAAATAATAATATGTAAAACACTAATGGAAGTAATTGGGAGCTTCATAAATCATTATGGGTCATTTATTATAATACCAAATATATTTTACAGTTATAAAACCATTAATATTGATTTATTACTAAAACAATTGTACTGAAATATGGAAGGAATAGTTGAAACTATTAATGACTAATGATCAATAAAAATAAAAAAATTGTAAATAATATGTAAAAATAGAAAAACATTTAATTTTATTGTTAATAAAAATCAATAAAATTATTAAATATAATATTATGTAGTCTATGGATAATTATCTGGGGAAATGAGTGTGTCTAACCAAGCATGAATCAAAGGTATGTGGTTTTCTTTACACAATTTACATTTTTTTTGATTTCTAATGACCACACTTGATCATCATCATTATAAGTTCTATACATTCTATATTTTTATTGTATAATATTTTCATTTTAATTTATTTTTAAAAATTTTATATTTAATCGATTCATATGTAATAATATAAAACATTATAAGTTAAAGGTTAATTCAACGTTCTTATATTGGTTTATATACTTTATTCATTGAAAATTTTTTATATATATGTGTTCATTAATAAAACTTATTATTTAATGTTATGATTTATCAAAGTTTATTTTTATTTACATTAGTCTCACAAAATCACTTCTTTTAATGTCTTTTATATAATTTGTTGCATTATTTAAAAGAGAATAATTTCTACATTATCTTTTAATTTGATATTTTTTATCTAAAAATCCTAGTTATGGAAAATTTTACATTACATACCTCTTAATCTCGATTTATATTATTATATTTAGGTTATTTAATATTTTTACATGTTTTGTTACCATTTAAATTCTCCTTGGATCACAATTCAACAGAATGGTCTAGTAAAAAGATCTAATTTTTCACTTATTTTTGTTAAGTGTCATTCTATTATGTGGTCATATCCATTATTTTTTTTATGAATGACCTTATCTAAACATTAATTTATTGGAGTGTTTTTTTCTCTTATCATTGAAATTAATTTCACAACCATGAATATAATTTCATTATAGGTTTCCATACATGCCATTTTTTATGGACACAAAATTCCATTAAAAAGTGTAAAATTCAAAGTAAACATAAAAATATCCGGTACAAATTAATTTTATATAAACTATATCTTGAATTATTAATTTTTTCATCTGTTAAAAATTTCATACATTAAAAATATATTTTAAATCTCATATTAGAAAAAAAGAAATTTCCTTTTAATAAAACATTATATAAATATAATAATTATTTATTAGTTTTTTATATGTATTTTTCTAAGTATCATGTCAAATTTTGTCCATCTATGATTACATAATGTATTGTTTTTTATACATCAATGGGGATATAATTTAACAATATCACCCAATTTTTTTCTATGGATTTCATATCATATTTTTTATGTAAATGAATTAGAAACATGTTTCTTCGTAATAAGTTGATTTTTATGGTGATATAATTATGAATGTTGTTATATGGACACATATGAATGGTTTTTCATTTTGTGAAAAGTAGACTAGGAATTATATAATCCTCTAATGAATTTTGTAAACCATAATTTTTTATGAGATGAAATGATAAGGACTATGGAGTAAACCCAAACTATAATGGGACGTTATCCATTATCTGATTATAGTCTTGGAATTGAACCTTGAGATGATATATTATTTTGTATTATTTTTTAATTGAAACATTATGGTTCCATTCTGTTATGATTTTAATATCATTCATCACTGTTATTAACTCATGTTTCTAGACTCATATGTCTCATTTACTATATTATACGTAAAACCTTTTTCCCAGACTCTTGATTTGTGACTTTAGGGTTATTGGGTAATATTATCTTATTGTAAGGTCAATGAACTTGATTATATTTTTATTTTAATACATTTATCATATTATCAATTATGATATTCAGTTATTGTTTCTAATATTTTCCCATTCTAAGAGTTTGAGATAATTATATCTTATGTTTTCGCTCCCCTTGTAATAAAGAGTCATATTTTGATTGATGTTTCAAAAACAGGATCATATAAAGATAATTTAATATGATAAGTTGAAAACCTGGTAAATGGTCAAGATATATAATATTATACATGAATAAATCAACTATACCACATAATATGTTGGGTTCATTTAGATATATTTCTATTTGATGAAAAAATAAGGGTATTTTTATGTATTTTTTTTTCTTAAAACTCTAATATTATAATATAAAATGGTCTATATAATAATAGTGATGTTAATATTTCAAAAAATAGTATAATTATTGGATAATTTTTAGGATGCTACACAGATGGAGTAAAATAGATATAATCCACATAAAGGTAAATGACTTCAATTGGAATGGATGTGATGAGCTATAACTATAACCAATCATATACTGATCATTAATACCCTTCATCATTGGAACTATTTATTATCTTCCGTTAATCACATATAGTGAATCAATAATTATTGAAATCATACACAGATTTATCTACACCATTATTTCTTGATCCTCCCCATTTTCAAAAGTGGGATTCCTTATCATAAAGACAAGTGATTTTATTTGTTGTTTTATGTCCTTCAAAAATCTCACAAATATCAATTCATCATTGAAATCCCAAAAAATAGAAAAATATATGATCTTATTAAAATGAATTTCATTCCACATAACTATTTAGAATAACTTTAAGTGTTAAAAACACCTAACACATCCCTAATTCCATTATATCTATGCATATAATCTGAGTGAACTAAACCATGATGATTATACACTCTAAATTCAAATCATTATTGGACATAAAAACTAAATACAATATATAATTATAGTGAATCTATATATAAATTGAGTCTCTATGAGATTATTTGGCTTTTTTGATTAGTGGAGTAATGGGATTTATAATATACAATAAGATTAAAATTTCCATTGTTTCAACCCCTTAAATCTGTTTTTATTTGAAGGGAAATGGGGGTTGGGTGGGGAGCTAGGGTTTGGTTCACCATCAAAGGAGAGTTCAGAGCTAGAAGGCACACTATAGTAGCCACCATCACATCAGTGGACATGATTGAAGTTGGTAATTCCATGATGGGATCATTGTCGAGTCGGTAACGACCTTGTCTTTTTTAAATGATAAGAAACATAATTATTTAATGGAGTTTACCATTATCTTATTATGTATGATTTTGGACCCAAAAAATCCAGTGTCCTCTTAATATTTACCTCCATCTCCCCTCCTATAACCGTGGGTGATTCCCCTCTATCTTATTGTCAATTCATATTTTTAGATATGTTATTTATTTATTGGTGTAGTTATACGATCCTGATTCCTTATATTCATCAATTCCTTCATTTTTTGGTCTCAATTTTCATTTATATCTAATATCTATTATTTTCCGGGTATCTCCAATGGTTTTATAATTCCATCATGTTGAACCTATAACCGACACTCGACAAGTGGGATTCAGAAGCCCTAAGGTTGGTGGCCCCTTTAAATTAACCCATAGTCCTACATATTTGTTCATGTTATTATGTAGTGTGGTCATACTGGATTTCAATGGATGACCTAGGATTGATTAATTATTAACATGTAATTATACCTTTGTGAAAAAACCATTTTATATTCCTGAGATCATTA
The DNA here is from genome assembly GCA_963277665.1 of Viscum album. Classification (NCBI taxonomy): domain Eukaryota; kingdom Viridiplantae; phylum Streptophyta; class Magnoliopsida; order Santalales; family Viscaceae; genus Viscum; species Viscum album. Next base: position 359,810,517 of record OY728162.1, read on the forward strand.
AACAAGTGAATATCTATGTTGGATATCCCTAGTTGTGTTATTGACATTCCTTGGGATTCACATAAAAATTAGTTAACTATATTTAAGGGAACATATGAAATATTGTTTTGAATTGATGGTTATGAAATAAAATATGAAAAAAATTATAATATTAAATGGGTTAGATCTTTATAAATGACATAATCCAAGGTATGATTCCTATTTTAAACTAAATTATTAGGTTTAAACAATGTATTAATTGAGTGAAATGGTGAGTTCCCTTGTTCATCTGAGTATTGAAATTTATAGATGATACTATGGTTATAGAATTTAATGATTTCAATGGAAATGAAGCAAGATTTTTTTAAATCAGAATTGGTTTTGATTAGATTGATTATTTTTTATAACTTTTTTAATGGTTCTTAAAAAGGACAATGGGGTTTGGTTATTGACTAATTCTGTGGCATGATGGAAGGTCATGGAATGACAAATATATAATTTTAAAATGAATTTATTGTAATATGATCATTTATTAAAATTCCATTATTGGATTCCATGTGGTTCTTATTGAAAAATAAATGTTTTCAATATAATGAGAGAGCCTTGGATTACACTAGGTGACCTGATGAATGACTTGATGCAATTATTCCATTGAATTCATGGAGTCCAAATACTATTGATTTCCATAAGGGAACTATTTGATTCTGAAAAGATTCATTATCATGAGTGAATTTGGTTAGTGAACCCCATGGATTTGGATAAAGTATATATTATCTTATTCAATATATTAATGTCTTGGATTCATGGGAGATACCTTTCTCAATTCTACTGGATAAGACAATCTAATTCGTATTATTTATTAGACTAAAAGTAATTGGGTCTATGTAGAGGATTCTGATCAAGTCATTAATCAAAATTTCAAGGAATGTTCTTTATGTTTATAAATTTATTTTAGATCTCTATAATGACAAGGTACATCTCTCCAATTTTTTACATAGGGTGTTTGTTGAAAGGGAGTTCCCATTACATCCATGTGGATTCACCGATTTTATAATGATGGTGGTTCCCTTTGTAGTATAAATTGGAACTGAATGAGGACTAATTTATAAATTCATCAGAAACTCATCTTTAGTGAATTAAGTGTTTGTAAAATGATTCCATGTGTCTCTATGAACCCCTGGAATTAACAGTTATTCAATTTCTTTTTCATTAATCTATAACTCTGATTAACTACTACGATAAAAAATTCTTTAACTATATTAATTTCAATTTATTAAACTGTTGCATTCAATCAATTTTATATTTTTTATTTTATTAAAACTATTTTTGTTTTCATGTGGTTTTTATCTCAAACCTTGATCGGTATTCCATCGAACATGTGAACATGATAAGAAGCTTGTCTTGTGCTGATAGAGGTTTGGTATGTAGGCCATGGTTATAATTTCACTATGTCATATTGGATAATGTATATTTTATAATATGGTACCCTTAAAAATCATGATAGGTCTAGAGATGAGTGTTATTTCTATTTTATTTTGCTTATTTGTATCCCTAAATCTGATCAATAATGAGGGATCCATCTTTGGTAGAATAATATAACTCACTATTGTAGCATTCTGATGTTGTGGATTTTTGTTGTTGTTTCCATTATTTTATCTTTTACTATTATTTAATCTATTTTAATATTTATATTTATTTATTTTTTAATATTGTGACTTTAATATGTGTGTATTATCTCCCCACCATACCATATTACACCCATGATGATAATTGCCAACATCTAGTGTATAAGGAGGTATAATTGAGGCTCTGTGGGGTGGAATCTAAGATCACCATTTCATTGCCTCCCGGGTAATGGTTTTATAAAATTGTATCAAATCATATATTCCATTTATTTTACAATTTCTAAATGGTAAATAAGATATCATATTATTTTTATTACATGATAGTGAGGTCATTATTATGAGTGATTGACCCAAACATGTGGTAACCCAACATTATTGTGGATATGGCATGTTATTCTTATATTCTACTAATTATATTTCAATATCATTTATTACATGAGTGATACACATAGTTTTTAATGATTCTAGTTTTAGGTATTTATACTCTCTAATCCATATTTACATAGACTACGAATTCATTTATTCTTCATTTCAATCATGTAGGAATTCCCATGACTTATATCATGTAATAGACATGGGTTTTAGATGTCAATTGCATGCTGCATGAGATTTTTATTAGCTTGTGATTGTATTTTCAAGATTATATTTTTCAAATCTATGTCTAACTATGCTCAATAATTTCTTCATAGATAAAGTTAAATTATTTAAAATTCTAGCATCATGATATATGCCTCTACTAAATATGGCGATATTTTGATCCTAATTGACCAATAAATAGGACGATCCTTGATATATAGGCAGAAATAAATGGATTGATAGTGGTTTTGATAAAATATATTGTCAATGAAAAATCAATTAGGTGTTTTAGCCCATATCATAGGAATAGAACATTATTTAATAAAACCTTTTAATTTTGAATTTGGTTAGATCGGGGATACAATCAATGTTTATATTATAAAATATGTAGATAAATCTTAAATGGTAGTATTTGTTAAAAATAGTAATAGTATGAAACCAATACCGAATTTACTTTTATATCTTTTTAATTGTGCCCTATTTAATTTAGCCTTACATAATTTTGAAATATTATTAAATCATATATATATTAAATAACACCCTAACATTTCATGATATATTTCATTTTAAATAAATTTTATTGTCCTTAATATATTTCGATACAAGAAACCTTCAGTAGAAAGGAAATTGTATTCAATATACCAATATAACCTAGTCATTAAATTGGTGGTTAAGAATAGTACTATTTAAATTATAAAAAAATTATTGTTTACAATTTTCTATGATAAATTAATTGATTATAAATTAATTATATATGAAAAAAACATTTCCATGTATAAGTGATGTTTTTTTTGAAAATCTATTTTAACATTTATTTAATACTTTTTCTACTCATGATATTAGAATATATATATAGTTTTATGATTTATAATGAGTTTTTCTATAAAAAAATTATTTTTTATCACATATTTTAGAATTATTTTCATAAAACTATAGAATAGTAATATAAAAAAAATCCATATTTTTAATTATGATGATCATATTGGTATGTATTTGACTATATTGTTTTTCAATAAGAATAGTAATTATATTACATTTCTTCCCCTCACTATGGTTAAAATGTCGGGATAAGGTATTAAAATATTTCTAACACTTTCCATTATCATGTTTTCTAATATATTTTTCCATGTTTACTATTCATAATACATAAATTTAAAATGGGCCTATTTGCTATGTTTGGACCTCATGTTTCTAAATAAGGATTCCAATTATCAAAAATAAATCTCTATAAGTATTACAAATTCAATTTCAAACCAGTGTGAAAAATGTGATGAAAACGGTTTTTAGAAAAATAAATTTTAAATCATAAATTTAGATTTATTCTTAAAAAATTACTTTAAAAACTAATTTGGCGATTGTAAAAAAATTAAATTCAATATGTAAAATATTAAAAAAAAATTATAAATAGTTGTAATTTTAATTCAATATTAAAAAAATACAATGTTTTTATCACATTTTTTATAAAAACATTCCCTTTATTTTAAAATGATTATTATTTTTTTCAAAACAATATTATACTCAATGAATTAATTTTATAGAAATATAAACCATAATTTTTTTTTCAATTTAGTTAGTCATATTCATAACATCCAATCCAATGGCTTGGTAATTACTATCATAATATATAATTATATTTTAATAGATTATCACGATTCTTTTAATCCTGGTGTTTTTTGTATCCAATGATATCGAATGAATAAAATTTATATGGAGATAAATATATCATAATTTTTATGTTTTTCATTCTACATGAATTAAATGAATTTCACCCATGAAATTATGTCCCTCTAATATATAAAATTGAGGATATATTCTTTTCATTGCATACGCATGTACCCAAGTAGCATCGTCAATTTTTTGATCTATCCAATGAACATCTAGGAGGTGTGTAGTATTGTTTTGTAGTCATTCATCTCTATGGAAAGAATAATTTTACTAGTTTTTATTCATAGTAAATTTCATGCACTAGTGTTATGATATCTAATTTAATTACATTTTATGGATTGGGTATGTACTTCCTCTCAAGAGATACATGGAAGACATGATAAACTTCAAATAGGTTCAATGGAAGAGTCAATGGATTAGATACCATTCTTGTCCAATAAAGAATATCAAAGTAGGAAATATACATAGAAATTATCGTTATTTTAATATTTAATTTCATAAAATTATTCAATAGAGATATTCATAAAAACACCTTCTCACCACCATGAAACTCCAAATCTCACTGAAGATTATCTATATATCATTTCTATTAACACTGAGTTGTCTTCATCTTCTATTGAATGACTCTAACATTCTCAACCATTTCTCTAGCATGCTTAGGTCCCAATATATTTCTTTTTGAATGTTTATCCTATAAAATTTTAGTTCAAAACTACATTCTAAATAGGGATTTATAAATATCCTTATAAATTAACATGTGAAATATTTTATAATAAGAAAACTATACTAGAGGAAGGTGATGATCCCAAACAAGTTTTATATCTATTGAATATGATCTCAGAATATCCTATACGGTTTAAATGGTTCTATAAAACATTACATATATTATATAATAATATGTAGTATAGACACTCAACTCGGTATCCCAATCCATCTTAAGACTTCTCTAGAACATTTAGGTAATCATCATGTCCTAATAAAATAGTATAAAATGTTGTAATTCATTCAAACATACCACATAGTTAATGTATGCATACCAATGTTTATCAAGAGATAAATATTATATTATGGTTATTATGTTTGTTTACATTTCTAGAAGATCAACTATAACCCATAATAAATTACACCATTTAGATTTTATAATGAGTCTAATGTTGAAATGTATGGTGACTTTTCCCATTACCCTTATGTTATGGGCAATGTATGTAACAACCCAGTAGAAAAATTCTACAAACCCTTAACATGTGAACATACCCTGACCGACATACATATTATAAAATATATCTCTTCAGGTTTTCCCATAAAAATACAATTTTAGTTTTCAATACATCTTTATGTTTTCACAATAAATAAAGAATGATGAATCATGACCATCATCTGATACATAATTCATGAAAAATATTTTCTATGGAATACATAACAAGTTTCATAACCTTTTAATTTATACATAATCAAGTTCAGACTCAAGAATATTTCATACCATCTACTATATTTCAACCTATTCCTTCTACACCTCTATAATCTTCTCATGTTTATATGTGTAAAAACTTATTCTAGAAATTTAATACTTATCCAATTAAATCATTATTTCCATATCCATCAATTCAAAATGCCAACAAAATATATCTTTTGTGATCCTCATCGTAAATAATCCATAAATATAATTTTCACTCACATAATCACAAACCATTATTTCTCTCCTATGGTGGTAAATTAATGAGATTTTAGAATAATTATTAAACAGTAATAGTTATTTATGGTTCATATTCAGCTCTATTTGAGTTCATATATTCATTTATTATTTTATGATCTGTATATTCATCAAAAATTTCTCTATAAACATAATACATTCATAAAATTAATAACATAGGTGTTTTTAGCATGATCCTTCAATAGGAATGATGTATATGCTATAGCCATATCATTAATCATGTGATCACTACAAAATTATTTCTTTAGTGGCTCTATATATATATATATATCAGTCCATTCCCTACAATAGGGTAATGTAAGAACATATGTGTTTAATAAAATTCACTTAATTTCGTTGAAATTTTCATCACATTCATCTTTCCAAAAGAACATGGACCCCTTCCTTGATAACATGTTACTTGTATTCGACTATCATGAGAAATTATATATAAATCATTGATAATATCTTTCAAAAATATGAAAACTACATATCATTGTCATGGTGGTTAGTCTAGAAGAATGGTCAATACCATATTTCTATGATTTATCCACATATATACCCTCTATTGAAATTATAAGAACCAAATAAGAGAATTTGGTTTACCAAAATTTACAGATTGTAAATTTTTTAAATAGCTTCTCATTCCTTAAGGTCTTCAATATAATAATCATCTAATCTTGTTTCTATTCATCTCTATTTGAATAAAATATAATATTTTAAATAAATACTATCACAATATGAACAAGGTAATCAATAATAAATCTATTAACTAAATCCATAAATATTATGGGTGGGATTAATAATACTAATTGACATCACTAAATAGTTATTTTGTATATAGCTTGTAAAAATCCTATATTTGGTATATCCTCCTTCAAGACAGTCAATTGATGATATCCAAAAGAATGTTCAATCTTGAAAAAGTATTAAGATAAATGTACTTGATCAAAAAATTCACAAATACATGGTAAACGATATTCTGGTTGATTGTGATCTTGTTATGTTCACAGTAATCAATTTAGATCCACATTGATCCATTTATCATCTTATCAAAAAACAGGTGTACGCCAAGGATATCCACTTTAATAAATAAATCAAAAACTAATATTCAACTATATCTATTTTTAAATAATGGAAACCCTATTGGGGACATTTTATAGAGAGTAATTGATATATGTGTACCCCAATGTATGCGTTATATTGAGAAATCAACATCAACATTCAGGGTATGACATGGAAAATAATCCATAATGCCATCAAAAAAACTTTTTCACAATAGGAATGTCATTGATTATGATTTTATCCCCCACTAATTGAGATAGTCGCCCAAGGTTTAGGGGATTCGAGACCCAGAAAATAATTGAAATTTTTATTGGATATTCATATTTCTCATAGCATTGAGATACTGTAATGTCCCGGTTCTGGAATCCACCCAGATCCTCCTCGTACCTGGTTGGTCACATGGCCTTATGTGAATTTCCCCGAATACCAGAGGTTGCCGACTGGAAGTGAGGGCCTTGGGTGTGATAGTGGGGAAACTATTCCCTCATTGGAAGAGTACAAAGTGGAAGTAAACAATACATACAATAGAAGAAGCAGTAAATATCCAACAACAACAAACAACGGAAGACTAAAATAATAATAAACAACTGGATCACATATATATATATATATATTAAATGATGCATGATACATATATACAGAAAAGCATCCAAACGAGTCACAATGCTGCAAATACAAACAGTGCTAAACCAATGTACAAAAAGAATGATAAACAGCTCCTCAGGATCGCACGCAATAGCTTGGTCCCATGCTCTCCATCTCCACAGCAATTCGGGTACCTAAAGTAGAAGGACGCTTTCCCTTATCTATACCTAAAACAATACAATCTATTTGGGCGCAAAATCACGACCCAAATAGGGTGTGAGACTAAATCCCAGTAGGCAACCACCTGACGATTTTTGTCTAATAGTAAGTGAATATATGGCAGGTAAAACTACCAAAAACAGTAAACTGGAAAGTGCTAACCAATAAATAATCCAAAGTTTCAAATCAAGAAATAGTGAAAAAAATAGTTTAACCTCAAATAGGTAACCCTCTGGGAAGTACTCACAGCCATCCCCACTTGTTCTACTTAAGAAGTACAGAAAAACTTCTTGGCAGTGCACTCAGCCTTACCCCTCTGGTTCATTCAAATGAATATAATAATACTCTACAAGGAAACGCTCACAGTCCATTCCCCTTATAGTCAAAGGTAAAGCAAGACTCTCTAAGTAAGCTCACACAGTCCATTCCCCACATAGTCTAGGGTAGTCAAGGAATCTCTGAAGAAGCTCACATGTTCAATTCCCCTTATAGCCACAAGGACTAGGATTCTCTGAGGAAGCTCACTCGGTTAATTCCCTTTATAGCTCAGGTCGTACAATTCATACAACGACTCTCTGAGGAAGCTCATACGGTCAATCCCCTTATATTCTCAAGCAATCAAGGACTCTCCGAGGAAGCTCACTCGTTCAATTCCCCTTATATCCCCAAGTGGTTCTAGGGTCTCTGATGATGGTCAATCGGTCAATCCCCCTTATATCCTAAATGCTCAAAGACTCTCTGAGGAAGTTCACCCAGTCAATCCCCCTAACAGTCTACTACACTAGGTTCTCATGGCCCTGTGTAGGTAAAAGAGCATAGCAGCATAATATGGACAAATTAAACCTATAAAACTACTTGGCTAAATAGTCTACAGCATATCATGCATGTCAGAATACAAACTCTCCATCATACAACAACAATCATGGAAAACAGGCAAAGAAGGAAGACTAGCTGAACATGACCAAACGGTCGTAAACAGAACATGAATGGGATAAAATCCAAATCATAGAAATTATCCATATTCAATACCAAATTACCTCTAAATAGGCATACAATCATGGAATCCCATCAGCAGGGGTAAATAGTAAACACGCAATACCTCCTTCAAGTTTATTGGTGGAATTTGCACATAACACTCAAAGAATTCAAACAGAAAGGTACAAACCACCTACCTCGAGGTTATGAGATTGATATAGGTGAAACTAGAAGATTTAATCTCATTATTACATCATCGATCTAAGAAAAAATCTAAAATATTCAACCCATGATAACTTAGAAAAGAAGAGAAATCATGAAACGAGGTTACAACAAAAGAAAGAACTGACTTATCAAATTCCAACGCCAGAGATTATGTGTAATTCAGAGTAAATATGGAGGCTTAGGGTATTGTTGAAGATCCATAGCCATACAGACTCTCTAAGAAGAATGAGATGTAGAAGGAGGGTGCTCTATCCGTCATACATGACCTTGGTGCATTTAATGAAAAAAAACAAAATACAAGGCATGTACTTTTAGAGTACGTAGCGTGTACTTGCTATTTCGGTACTCTGCATTATGTAGCCTCAATTTCACTCCCACACAGTCGTCTGTGTGGCTACTAAAATGCTATCACACGACCTTCTATGGCAAGGAAGTACACAGTGTGTACTCATAAAGTACACAACGTGTACTTAGAAAATTTCCATAATTTTTTCTTTTTCTCATAAACGACCACAAAAGGAAAAATATACCTGAAAAAAGGTCCGGGTTCTTAACCCCCCCCCCCCATAAAGAAATTCTTCCATGAATTCCCCTAGTGCGGTGTAGAAGAAGAAACCCCGAACAGTTCCAACCACAGTGCTCGTACATCAGCTTCCCTCTTCCAAGTCTCATCCTGCACCCGCCTGTGCTACCACAACACTCATACTAAAAGAACATACCATCCACAGATAACCTTTTTACTATGATCCATGATATGAATATAATTCTCTTCAAACACCACATCCACTTCGATCTCAACCTTCTCTGGTTTAAAGACATGAGACGGGTCTGAGAATTAATGTCGAAGCCGAGAAATGTGGAAGACGTCATGCATAGCTTGGTACCTCTGAGGTAACTGCACCCGGTAGGCAACCGACCAAACTCTCTCCAACACCTCAAATGGTATAACGTACCTTAATGAAAACTTACCCTTATCTCCTAATCCTTTTGTGTCCCAACCTCGGTGTGACATGGAGGAAAACCTGACCCCTGACCTTGAAATCTAGAGGTCGTCTCCACTGATCAGCATAAGACATCTGTCGAGACTATGTAGTTGAAATCCTTTTCTAAATCATCTCTATCTGCTCTGTGGTCTCCTGAACAAGAAGAGGTCCCAGCAAAGCTGCCTCTCCTACCTCTAGCCAACAAAAGGGTGATCGAAATGGCCTACCGTACAAAGCCTCATAAGGAGACTTCTGAATTTTCTTGAAAACTATTATTGTAGGAAAAATACACAAGAGGTATATGCTTCTCCCAAGAACCTCCAAAATCTAGAATGCATGCTTGGAGCATGTTCTCAAGCACTTAAATCGTACGCTTGGACTGTCCATTAGTCTGGGGGTGGTAAGTTGTACTCAAAAGTACCTATGTACCCAGAGCCTTCTAAATCCACTTCTAGAACTTAGAAGTAAAATGTGCATCCCAGTCTAAAACAATTGAATGTGGAAATCCACGAAGATATACAATATCTTGGATGTACAACCGTCCCATATCATCAATAATAAAGGTCTCCTTTATCGACAAGAAGTGAGCATCCTTCGTGAGTCTGTTAATGACAACCCATACTGCATCATTCCCTCGAGGTGACCTCATCAAACCGGTCATGAAGACCATTGCGACATCATTCCACTTCCACTCGGGAATGGGTAACTATTGTAAAATCCCTACTAGTCGCTGATGCTCCGCCTTCAACTGCTGACAAGTGGAATACCTCATGATGAAACCAGCAATGTCCCTCGTCATACCTGGTGACCAATACTGATGGTATAGATCACGATACATCTTGGTGATGCCTGGATGAACTGCCCAAACCGATAAATGAAAATACCACATCAACTCCTCACGTATATATGCTGGAACCCATACGCGTCCCTATAAATGAAAAATCTCATCCTCGCCTATGGTCCATCTAGGAATAGGGCCCTCTCATGACATTCTTTCTCTTAGGACTAGGACTTCAGAATCTAATATCAACCTCATTCGAACTCGATCGAGAAGAGTAGAGGTTATAGATACAGAAGAATGAAACATCTCCCCCTAACTATCATGCACCTCCAAGTTCATCTCAGAGAACAGAGCCATAAGCTTCCACTCACTACGGGTCACCTGAACTACCTGTATCTGATTCCTCCGACTCAACATGTTAGCCACTGCGTTTCCTTCACCAAACATATAGGCAAGCTCAATGTCAAAGGGATGTAGGTACTCAACCCACCTATGCTGTCTCAAATTCAGATTCCATTGAGTGATGATTTAATTGAGACTTTTTTGGTTGGTGAAAACCACAAAAATCTCTCCCAGAAGATAATGTCTCCAACATTGTAGGGAATGAACAACAACAGCCAACTCCAGATCGTGCATCAGGTAATTCCTCTCATGTGGCCTCAACTGCTGAGACCCGTACACAAAGACTCCATATCCCTGCATAAGCAAAACTCCCAGCCCGATACCTGAAGCATCACAGTAAAAAGTATAGCTCCTTCTTGGCTCTGGACAGACTAGTATTGCTGCTGAATTCAACCTCCCTTTCAGCACCTGAAAGGGTGACTCATAGATATATGACCATAAGGACATCACCCCCTTCTTTGTCCAACCTGTCAGAAGTGCTGCTAAGCTTGAAATGTTCTATATGAAATGTCTGTAATATCCAAACAGCCCTAGAAAACTCCACACCTCGAAGATGTTCTTCGGATTTTCCCAGTAAAATACAGCTTCACTTTCTCTGGGTCTACTAATACTCTTGCCTCTGAGATAACATGACCCAAGAAGTGAATATGATCCATCAAAAAGTGGCACTTTGAGATATTATCATATAACTGATGCTCCCTTAGTGTATTTAGAAAGATCCCAAGATGGGTAGTAAGGTCGTGTAGAGTGTGAGAGTACCCCAAAACATCGTCCATGAAGACCACCATAAAGGAATCCAAGTATGGGTGGAACACTGAATTCATCAGTTCCATGAAAACTACAGGCACGTTCGTGAGACAGAACATCATAACCAAATACTCGTACAGACCATATCTACTCTTGAAATATGTAATAGGTATATCTGATGGTCTAACGTGCAACTGATGATAACCAGACCTCCAGTTAGTCTCCAAGAACACCCGAGCTCCTCGAAGCTGATCAATGAGATCATCAATCTGGGGAAAGGGATATTGGTTCTTGATAGGCAACTGGTTCATCTTCTGATTGTCCAACCAAATCCTGAGGGTGTCATCTTCATTTTTTTCAAATAGGACAAGAGAACCCCATTGATAAGTACTGGGTCAGATGAAACCCTTTCCCTGCAACTCGTCTAACTGCTTCTTGAGCTCTTGTAACTCAAGTGTAGCTATCTTATATAGAGGAATGGACACCGGTTCCAGAACAGAAACAAGACCAATCGAGATGTCTACCTCATGCTCTGGAGGAAAACCTGAAATGTGATTTGTAAAGACATCTCTGAAATGATCCACCACTAGATGAAAGTATAACTGTGATGTCCCCTAGTCATCCAGTTATATACTAGAAATCTGGGCTTTAACTCCTCCAAACCCATGATGCTCAGGACCCGCTCTGCTTTCCTGGACATCCCATTCGCCGCAGTGAAGATAAGATCCACCCTCTGGTGATATGAAACTCACCCTATGGCGATAATGGTCGATGAATGCCTATAAAGGATCTAAAAAGTAAATCCTGAGAATGAAATCATAGTCTATCATCTCAAGGACATAGAGGTCCCATAGAAAGTGACATCCGCTAACCTATAGAGGGCACTCTCTGCTCTGACATACACTAGTAATTCTAGTCCAAAATAGAGTTTCTAGAGTCAAGATATCAGTAGAAGAAAAGATACAGATCCCAAGTCTCTCCATGACAGCAACAGATATAAAGCTATGGGAATCCCCTGTACAAAAAGAGAAGAATCCAAAACTGAGGCTACTAAGATCGTACCTAGAATGGTAGAAGGTCCGGGATCCTGCTCCTGTTGGGTCTGCTCCTCTGCAAATGTATGGCCTATAACACGACCCTGTGACCCAACCTGACCACTCTCAACTTACCCACCCTGATGTCTCTGAAAATTGGGTGACTAGTTACCACAGCCACGACCTCCACCTCAGCCCGAACAGCTGGAAGAACTTCAGTTCCCAGACTGGTGAGAAACCGATGGCGCTGCTCCTGAATGTGGAATCATAGAAGAACCCATGTCACCAGCTGTGGGTGAGAATAAATAACAAAATCGCTGAAGGTGACCCATATTGCCGCTAGATCGGCACTCTACTAGGTGTCTAGATCAACATGGCCTCATATTCCATCTTCTCCCACACTGGTTTCACACCACCGGGATATTGGAAGATGCATCCCGACTACTCTGATATTCTCATGCAGCCTCCCTACAGCACTACCTGTTATCAGCTGGAAAAGTACAAACTCTGGATGCCGAAACACCCTGGATCGTAGCTCCAGAATCCCTCATATTTTTCTCTTTGATCAGATCCAAGTTGATGATAGAAGATATCGAAGTCAACCTGAAGATTTTCACCTATGACCTGGTGTCATGCCTCAGACCATCCTCAAACTTCCGTGCAAGGAACAAATAATCACCTCCTAGAATAGGCATGAAACACTAAAACTCTATGAAGTGAGAGGAATACTCCATAATGGTAAGAGTACCCTTCTCTAGACTCATGAACACTCAGGCTCAATCGGCCCTCATGGTCTCCGGATAGAAGTAATCGTTGAATATGCACAGAAACACATCCCAATTTATATTATACCGGCATCTCGCCTATGAGATCACATCCCACCACCTCTTGGAAGAGTCTCGGAGCATGAAGGTAGCGAGAATCACACACTTCTCTAGAGGTATCTCTAGATGCTCAAAAATCTTCAATGTGGCCTCTAGACATGACTCGACAGTATGAGGTCCTCCTTCCCCTGAGAAAGTGGGAGAATGCTGCTACTGGAAGACCCACATAAAATTAGCCATCAACGGGGAAGTAGGAAACACTCCCTGAAAGGTCTTCATCATCCACAAAATTACCTCCTTGAACTATGCATCAACACCTATGTCAGGTACAACGACTGGTGCCGATGTTGGAATAATAGGAGGATCTGCTGGTTGTCCCTGAACAACCCTGTCCAGTGTCTGATCACCATCTGGAAACTGATGCACAAGCATAGGACATCTCGGTGGCATGACTCTGCCAGGTCAAACACATACATTATATCATGATTATCAGGGACTGAAAACATAGAGTGTAATAAGGGAACAAGAGAAAGAAAACATTCATGTTTTACAAACATGACTACATGGCATGTACATTTCTTACACGGTGTGTTTCCTAACATCATTTACATGGGCATGTACTCCTGCCTAAACTGGTCATGTAACAACCCAAAAACACGGCGTGTTGTCTTAACACACAGCGTGTACTTGAATCCCTTTTACCTGCTCGAGTCCTTCTACACAGTTAAGCCACACGACTCTCCTAAGGAAAGACTACACGGTGTGTACATTTCTTACATGGTGTGTACTAGACATGATTCACTTGGCCCGTGTTGTTAGTGGAATGGCCTAACACATAACTCAAACTACATGGTGTGTTCCAAATGGACACAATGTGTATGAGAAAGTATAACACCATCCTGTGTTGTTCGTGACACAGCCGGGTACCTGGGTCCGACTACACGATGTCTTCAAAGAAGACACAGCATGTACCTGAAACGGTAACACCAACCCGTGTTGTTCGTGACACGACCGGGTACCTATGTTAGACTACACGACGTGTTTGGATGGACCATGGCGTGTATTAGACATGACTCAACCAACCTTTTTTGTGAGTGACATGGGTGGGCACCAGGTCGACACTATACAACATGTATGGATGATACAAGGCGTGTTAACTCTCGGTTTTCCGCATCCCGTGTCTATGCCCACACGACCTATGTCACAGTTAGAGACTACACGACATGTACATAAAGTACACGGCGTATACTTAGGAAAAATAGTATCTTATTGAACAAAAGAACACAAGGCGTGTACTTAACATTACACGGCATTTATTCTGGGTTTTTCTGGACAGTAAGCCTCAAAAAATACTCCAGAACATTGAAAACACTGAAACGATTATTGAAGGGGCCAAATTATGATATGTGAGGTCCCATACTCCCCGTGAATCAATGTTTGGAATCATATACACATTACAACATGGAAAACAAGGCATTGATCCACCAAATTCTCGTCCATGAGGGCCCATAACACCTCAAGAACCAAAGTTTGTCATTCTTTCAAGAAAAGATCTACAAAAACAATACATTATCAAACAAAAAGTATTTCTGTCAAGGTAAATATCACAAGAGCATTCATATTTTACAAATCACCTATCACAACAACATGAAATCAATAATGCATCCTAGATGGCATGAAAAAAATGCATGATTTGTGATTTCTTGCAAGTGCCTAAATGATTCATGAGATGACATACCCTCATCTCATCAGTTTGCAATAGAAATATAACCTCAATAATATCAACAACAACAACAACACAACTCATGTGAATCATTCAAGTTGAAATTAGATCAACTGTTATAATTGAAAACTGAGAAAATTAAAATTAATGAGGTAGATTGGCTTGTCCCTGTACACAGGTTAGATACTCCTTGTCAAAACTTATTACCAATTACCTATTCCATCCTATTACTCAATAAGGCTCCAAACAGTAAGTCAAGAGAAAAGAAACCTCCTCTGATTTCACTTTGTGAGGTCCCTGTTCCAAAATCCACCTAGAGGCGCCCCGTACCTGATTAGCCACATGGCCTCAAGTTCATTTCCCCGAATTCCAGAGACTGTAGACTAGCAGCGAGGGCCTTGAATGTGATAGTGGGGAAACTATGCCCTCATTGAAAGAGTACACAATAGAAGTAAACAATACATAATGTATCGGAAGCAGTAAATATCCAACAACATTAAACAACAGAAGACTGGAATAATAAACATCTAGATCACATATATATATGTATATATAATTTATCTATATATATATGTGTGTGTGTGTGAAATGATGCATTATAAATATGTCTAGGAAAGCATCCAAATAATTCACAATGCTGGAAATACAAACAGTGCTAAACCAAAGTATGAAAAGAAAGATAAATAGCTCCTCAACATCGAAAGACATAGCTTGGTCCCATTCTCTCCATATCCACAGCAAGTCAAGTACCTGAAGTAGAATGGTGCTTTCCCTTATCTATTCCTACAATAATATAATTTGTTTAGGCTCAAAAGAATGACCCAAATAGGGTGTGAGACTAAATCCCAATAGGAAGCCACCTGAATATCTGTACCTAACAGTCAGTGAATATATGGTAGGTAAATGTACAGAAAATAGTAAACATGAAAGTGTAAAGAAGTAAACAATCCATTGTTTCAAATCGAGATATAGTGAAACAAACAACTAAACTTCAAATAGGTAACCCTCTGGGAAGTACTGACAACCATCCCCTACAATCCCTTGGGCGGTGTACTCAGCCTAAACCCTCTGGTTCAGTCATAAGAATATATTAAGACTCGCTGAGGAAGCACTCGTAGTCCATTCCACCTATAATAAAAGGTAAAGAAATACTCTCTAAGGAAGCTCACAAAGTCCATTCCCCGAAAATTATAGGGTAGTCATGGACTCTCTGAGGAAGATCACATGGTCAATTACCCTTATATCCCCAAGGTATATGGCTCTCTGAGGAAGCTCACTCAGTCAATTACCCTTATATCCCAAGTCGTACAATTCAAACAAAGTCTCTCTGAGTAAAGTCATGCAGTTAATCCCCTTATAGTCTAAAGAAATCAAGGACCCTCTATGGAAGCTCACTCAGTCAAAAGTCCCCTTTGAGCCCCAAGTGGTTCTAAGATCTCTGAGGATGCTCACTCAGTCAATCCCTCTTATAGCCTAAGTTCTCAGAGACTCTCTGAGGAAGCTCACCCGGTCAATTCCCCTTATTGTCTAATACACTAGGTTCTCACGGCCCTGTGTAGGTCAACGAGCATAGAAGTGTAATATGGCCAAAGTAAACCTATAAAACTACATGGCTAAATAATCTACAACCTATCAAGCATGTTATAATAAAACACTCCATCCTACTACAACAGGCATGGAAAACAGGCAAAGCAGCCAAACTGGCTAAACCAAACCAGACGGTCATGAACAGAACATGCATGTGCAAAACATCCAATGCATAGGAATTATCCATATTCCATACCAAATTACCTCTACAAGGGAATTCAATCATGGCCAACAATCACCAGTGGTAAAATAGTAAACACACAATACCTCGTTCCAGGGTAATGGTGTAATTTTCACATAACACTCAAAGACATCGAATAGAATGGCACAAATCACCTACCTCGGGGTTAGGAGATCCTTATATGTGAACCTCGAAGCTTGAATCTCCTTAGAACAATGTAGATCTAAGAAAAAATATAAAAAGTCCAACCCACAATAACTTGGAAACGAATAGAAATCATGAAATGAGGTTCAAACAGATGAGAGAACTCACCAATGCGATTCCAGCGCAACTGACAATATTCTATTCGGAGGATGGACGAAGGCTCGTGGGCACATCGAAGATCTACGGCTGTACGAACTCTCTCAGATGAATGCGACCTTGTAGGAGGGTTCTCTATCTATCAGACATGACCCCGATGCATTTAATAAAAAACAAAATAAACGAGGTTTACTGTTGGAGTACACGGCATGTACTTTCTGTTTCCGTACTCCACATTAGGCGGCTTCCAAGTCACTCCCACACGGCCGTGTGTGTGGCTAATACACAACCAACACATGGCCTACTACGTCAAGGAAGTACACGACATGTACATAGAAACTTTACAGAATTTCCTATATTTCTAAAAAAGGACCAAAAAAGGAAAAACATACCTTAAAAGAAGGTTGGGGTTCTTATAGATACGAACATAGGTCGGTTCAAAATAACGATCATAATATACCTTACTCCAAAATTTATGTGGGATATATGTAGATAAATTATATCAAGGCTGATGAAAAATTTATATCAAACAATTATATAAAAGTTTGATTATAGTAATCACATTCCATTAATTTTTTACCCTATAATAACCATAGAGATGGGATAAAATTGTTATTCAGTTATGGGTTTTCACTACTAACTCATCATCTAACTGTTTGGGTTGAATATTTATTCTGATTGAAAATTATTATGCTACAATAGTTTTGGTAAATATAGATTCAAATGATACATGATTAGTATTATAGTGGATAGTACATCTACCTTCAGCAAAGTAGTTATTGTACCCCACATCAAAAATAATTATCATAAGATATTTCCCTTGGTCTGTGGGATTTAGATTTTTCTTACATTAGTAATCACTATTATACTTATTATTCGACCACTGGTTAGCTTAAATCCCATACTAATCTCATATTAAACACTATATTTTTTATAGTAAATTCTTTTAAGTGACATATCTAACAAAAACACTAGCTAACTTCTTCACGTATGTTCAGTTTTCGGTTTCCCAAAGAAATTATTTTCATCAATGAAATCATTTACTAGGACACATAAGATAATATACATGTTATTATCCTCCAAACATAAAAAAATAGAGGTCAAAAATTCATATTTCTTGGATTTTTATAGATAACTTGGTGTTCCTTATTTCATTTCCCATAAAAATGTTGATATTTATTGGAAACTCCAATACCAATTTAAAAAATAATAGATCATCAACAAATTTATTCTTTTATTTTGGTGTCCCTTATAGAAACTTTCCTCTTGAAACACATTTTAAAGATATTTATTAAACAGAAATACCTTAAAATCAGGTAGGGTGACTATATGAGAAGTATATCGAATGAGGATTGTAAAATTTTACTCATTGATACAAATTGATTCGTCATACTTATGAATTAGCTCAAGGAATTCCATCATCTTTTTTATCTGAAGAATATGATGAATGTAATTGTCCAAAAATGTGATCTTGATCACATCCCATCATTTGTAGTAAATTTAACCACGTTCCTTGAAATTTTTGAAAATATTACATAATTTATATATTACCCTTTATAAACAATAACAATCCAAAATTAATTTTCCAATTTATGTTAAATGTCAAAAAGAAAACTATATAGTCAATGGAACTGTTCCACTACTCAAATACTAGTGGATCAACAGGCTGACAAATAATTTTTTTTACATCATAAAGGACTCAAAGTAATAGTGTTCCCCCCTTTTATCATTTTATAGTTCATCATGAATTATATCTTGAGAATTTTTTGTGAGAATAAAAACATGATTTTTCTTTCTTTCTTTCAAAACCATTAGTTCCTTACTAATTCAACCATTGATTTTCTCTACACATTCAAATATTAAATCATTTCCTTCCAGATCTATCTATTGAATAAAACAAAAATGAATACTATATGAAATAATAGTCATAGTGTAAAACCATATATTCTTGAAATAATATTTACACAGTATATAAATAATTACACCTTCTAATAATCATACCAAACTCAACCTTTTAATGAGTTCATTCACTGTCATTATGTATTTAAGTCCTTCTATATAGATAATAATTTAAATTTGAATTTTAAAAAATTTATCCCCTGGGATAGTCAAACTAGGTGCGTATTAAGTTCATAATCATTTTGAAGCATAATAATAGATGAGATAAACATAACAAACCTTTTTTGAGTTTATTACCCTAAGACACATATTTGAAAAAACCATATCCAATTGTAGTATCGAGACATGTATGATTATATTAGAAAACCAATATCATATACTTACCATAATATTGGATGTTATGCAATTATTTTATTTTGCAAAGGGTTCTCAGTAAGGTTTTAAAGTCATATATTTAAAATTTTATTTAAAACATGTCATTATACAAACTATATATACACATACATTTCTTACATAGTTATAAACTTTTAATGGATGAGTATTCATTACAACAACATAATAATCCATGAAAGAATAATATATATATAGTGCCTTATCAAACACAAATTCATAAATAATTGGTTCCAAAATGAACCGCATTGCCTCCTAATATGTTATTTATAACTATAACCCTTTTTAGAAATATCATACATAGTATATTTCATCAAAAACTAGGAAAAAACTTAAGTGTTAACCCAGATGCTCAATTAATGTTATGATGGGTGATATAATTGATCAAAAAATCACTCAATAAGACTATGGGTATGTGAACATAATCATTAAATGTGAAAACCATAACCTAGATATCATTAATCATAATCCTTAATCAGGTAATAAATCATGAAATTTCAAAATACATGAATCCTAATATAGTAAAAGTACATGATAATTGGTAGCTTAATATTATCATAAGATATATTCTTATATCATAGAAATAAACATAGTATATCAATTATTTATTAGTTATGTCATACACCGATCACTAACATAGTATATTGGGTTAATTCCCAAAACAATCCAATTAGGCACTGTAACACCCCGAGCTTCCACGATACGCTTCTCATTCAATAATGCAATAGCTTGCATTGTACGCAACTTCGAGTTCTAAAACACCGCGACTAATCAAAGTAGCCGTTATGAATAGTAATAACCACTTTTTAAAATTATAGAAATTTTATATTTCAAAATGGACTTCATTTTTGGATTCGGAATATCAAAATTAGCCTATGTTGAATTTTTGGTATTTTTCTGAGAACTTCTATTTTTATGAATAGTGAAAAATACTTAAAAACAACTTTTTTAATCAAAATAATTTATAGTGATAAATTATACTATTTAGTGGTTTTAAATTATAATTAGAATATATTTTTACCATTTTATCCAATGGTGGTCATTAGAATTAATTTAACATTGAAATTGGACATAAACAATTGCCAATCTTTTGATATAAATTGTTTCTTAAAAACACGCTATTTGTTGTGACAGCGGGAATTAATTATAAAATTAATTAATGAAATTTATAAGTTTGGAATTTTGTAAAATAGAAATCATTTTTGAATTCGGAATATCAATTATAGCTTAGGGTGAAATTTTGGCATTGTTCTGAAAAACTTCAATTTTTGATGAATAGTGAAACCACTAAGTGGTAGTTAAATAACTGATTTTTCGTTTAAATGAAATATTACCACTTCTGTGATTTGATTTTAAAAAATCCTACATACATGGTTGTCATTAAGAAGTAAAATTTGGTTCAATGAGATTAAAATAATTTTTTGGTGAATAGTAACTTTTAAGTTCTTAATCGCGATTAGAGGTAATTAGTGTAGTTTAAGGTATAAATAATGTTTTAATAATGTGAGATGAGCATGACACTTGTCCTACTCATATTGGATGAGTCATGGCCGACCAATACAACCCATGGGTCAACTTGGGGACCCCATGGAGCCACTTTAGTTGGAAAATGACATTAATATATATTTATTTAATGTTAAAATTAAATTGACACAAACATGAGTTATTCTACTAAAACAATTTTTAAGTGTGGTTACACAAGTCCAAATTTTGACTATAAATATTAATTAGAAAGATAAAAAGATTTCCTACATCATAGTATTTTGTTTATAATTTTTAGACATTAAATAAATTAAATTATTTATGACATCATTATGATGCAGCGATGACCTCATTATTTAACGATTTAAATAAAATGAGAAGATAATGCAAAATCCAAGGCTTACACTTGTCCAAAGCCTATTGGATGAGGAGATTTCGAAACCTTATCACCTTAGTCTCGAATTATATAAGTGTGGGACCTTTAGAATCTGAAAAGCATTGTGAAATAATGTATCATTTCAATCTTTCCAAAAGTGCCCCTCCTCTCCACTTATAAAAGGCCCCCACCTCTCCCACCACATTTACACTTTCAAGCCATTTGGCTCGGCCAAACTCTTCCCAAATACTCTCCCAACTTCCCTCCCTTACTCCTAGAAGCCTTACTTTGGGCAGAACTCTTCCCAAGGAATCCTTTGGCTCAAATCAAAAAGAGTTACCCGATTTTGAGGTAATGTCTTTTCTAATGTTGTTTTGTTTTATTTTTCTTCTCCAACCCCCTAAACTCTTTTTATTCATTTCTTTTGTAACAACACCAGTATCCTAAATATACTAGGATGTTTTTATAAGAAGTATTCTAGCTACACTTACACACACCTACATCTAATGGTTAAAGAACATACGGTTTCTGTGGATGGCGAATTTCTGCCTCACGAAACGATGATTGTTCAACACTCATATAACACCTTCAAAGGTGGACATTAAGATGTCACTATTTTTATATATGATATATAATATGTTTATGTTTTACTTATTCTTCTGTATTTATCATTTATGTCATACTTTATGATTTCCATTATGGGTAAAACGCGATAATTTCATTTTAGGAAGTGCGGACTACCGCCCCCTCAAAGTGATTTGAATCGTTAATGCCATATGTGGGATGTATAAAGGATGGAGTAAATGGTACTATAAACTATATTATACTGGAATTATATTATACATTTATATCATTATGATTTCATTCCATTAAATACAAAATTGAAATGAAAGTAGCGTTCATGCATACGTACGGCTTACCGTCTCCATGAACGGTGCATTTCATTTCTTACCTCTAAATGTTACATAATATTATAAATGAATGTATATACTGTATATATATGATATATATGATATCTACATCATGAATATAATTCTGGATATAATAGAAATTTCACCACATGAACAACTTGTAATTATAAGAAGGTTATTGTTGACACAATTACCAAAGATCGACAAAACGACCGTTATTAACTTAAATAATTACATAATGTTCATAACATTGTAATAAGTGATATAAAAAGGGTAATGAAATTGAAAATGGTTCTTAATAAGGTAGATATTAACTCTAGTTTATTATTCAGGAGGTTAAAGAATGGTTGAGTCAAGTCGGACACAAGGTAAGGGAACTTCTTAACCCAATTTCCATTCTTTGGGTTAATCTCCTACTTTCAACTTATGTCATGATATTATTATGTCCTATCTTGTATTTGTACATTATTTATGTGTACTTATAGTGAATACACATTATAGATGTACTTTATTTATAAAAAAATGATCTTTTTAAGGACTTCGTCTCAATCCCCTTTCATTGAGGCATATTTGGTTTTATACACAACTTTCTTTTATACGGTGTATAAACCCCTTTTACTTTTACGTTTATTCAAAAGGAATCTTTTTTTATACGAAGTGTTTTGATAAACGAAAAAAATGGAATGTTTTTATTTCCGTACTTATGCGGCGACAATGACTTCTCCGCCGCCGTGACCATTATATGAGTTTCGGCTTCCTCTACAAGCCATAACTTTTTTTAATGAAAAATAAATTCAAAGTTTTAATTTTCATTTATTTTGGTATTGAAAATGGTTTTGAAAGCATTTTTATTATAGCAATGTGTTGTATTGAAATCTTGTTATTGAAATGTGGAAATGTTATGTTTCCTTTATGCATGTTTTATGTGATACGATTATGTTATGGTTTATGTTATGTTTAAATCTATTCATATGAGGAATGCATTGGACTTAATAAGTGACGGGTGGAGCCCGCTATAGCTCCTCGATGCATCGATAGGTCTCATGAGACAAACTAGTGTCTTGGCACGAGGCCTTGACAAAATCTTATTTGTGGTCTTGGCACGAGGCCTTGACTACGTGGTTATGATAGTCTGGCATTATGCATTCCATCATTATGAAAGTGGTTATTGATATTGCATGTGATTATTCGACCAGTAGAATATCCATGTGAAGAAGTAAATGGCATTATCTCATTTTAATTTTGCCATATTATGTTGAAGTTCAAGTTTAAAAGGCTTTTTTTAGTTATACATTGCCTTAAATGTTAATGTTTATTTATGAAAGCTTCCGCTATATTGTTATCCTTACTGAGCATCTGAGCTAACCCCTTTCAATGTTTTAATATTTTCCAGGATGTGAAGAAGTATTTTATGAATGACCTGTAGGGATTGTCAGAAGAGGATATGAGTGTGGTCTATGGTGACTTTGTTATTGTAGTTTTTCACTTTATAATGTAATGTAAGACTTATGAATGTATCTAGTGTTTCCAAGGCTACTAAACTAATCGGTCTTTCGAGACTTGATCTTTTGTGATCATGCGAATGTTACGAAGTAATGCACAGACTCTGGGTAGCTGGGGTCGGGGCGTTACAGTTGGTATCAGAGGGAGGTTTCGATCCTCCGACCTGTGGGTAGCTGGGGTCGGGGCGTTACAGGCACGATTCACTCACAAGAATATCAAAATGGAAAATGTTTATTATTAAACATGGTTTACACCTCATTCAAGTCCTATTTTTCACATGAGGTATCCATCGATTCCTAATGAATTTGATGGTATATATAATTTTGATCCCACCCATCACACAATTAAATTTATATAGACATGTTCTAAAATTTCATAAAACCATAATCATATCATAACCCATGAAAATGAAATTGGTATCATATACACTTCATTATAAAACAACCCTTGGAAATGGAATGTGTTTCACAAAAATCTCATTATAATAATCATTAATAATTCAAAAAATTAATATTTTTTGTATCATTGTATTATATACCCCTATAAAAAGAACTCACATTAATGGATTCCATCTTAGATTAAAATTTTCTATAAAAGATCACATGGAAAATTTCCTATTATAAATTATCTTTTTATTTTCAAAACACATAATAAAAATATAAAAATTATAATTTTTTTTGAAATTTTTTATTTGAAATGAATCCTTAAAATAGATTATGATTTTTTAAATCATTGTGTAGCCCTAGGTTTTGGAAATTCTGTTCATGAAATGTACGTTAAAAATATTTCTTTCATAATTTTGTTAAAAATCCAAAAATTATCCCATTTCAAAAATGACAAGAATATTACATATAATTGTTTTTGTGAGGATTCAATCATGGGTATAAAATATTTTAAATAATTATTTTATAATGGTTAAAAATTCCTCAAAATAAATTTAGGAAATATAGATATGTTAAAAAGGGTTTTACATGGAAGTGTGAAATAAATTTACATTTCCAAAAAAATATTTTTGTATAATGATATCAAAAATAAATAAATAACAAGTAATATCCATACATAAACCGTGTAAATGAAAATTTATACTATTATTGAGAAATTATAACATGAAATTCCATCCTTGGAATGTGAATTATAAAAAATCTGGCTAAACAATGAGATTGAAATATAAAACCCCCATCATAGTTTTGACATCACTATAAAATGTTAAATTATACATTCAAATAAAGGTAGAAAAAATTAAAATCTATTAAAAAACCATAATAATATATATCATAACATATATTATTTAATTATAACCTTTTATCATTTTTTAATATTATTTATTAGAATCTCTGTATAGTGTGATAACAATTTTAATTTTCAGGTATGTTTTGGTTCAGTTGTTTGGGTCCATGTACATTGATCATGGTTAAATCAACTCTATAATGTTAATTAGGATATAAATATAATATATATTCAATATATAAATAATTTTAGATATACATAAATTTTATACATAGAAAAATGTATTGCACTATTCATAGACAATAGGTCGTACGTATGCATGAACATTGATTTTATTTTTAAAAGGGATAAAAAAACTAAAGGAAAATAATAGTTCAGGATTAAAAAAATCACTATGTCATATGTATCATATAAACCCATTATATATTTCCTTATTAAAATCAAAATTAATTGTAAATGAAAAATGAATCGCCTCGCTCCGTATAGGTGGTTACCCATATGTACACACGAACGATGGAATTATATTCAACAGATTGGAAGGTAATTATATAGATATGATATTACCATTATAAATCATAATTATTCCATAAGTATCATATTTATTTATTATATCTATCAAAATATCAATCCATAACAAATGGTGTTGTAAAATGAATTATATTTCTATAGGGATTTACTAAGTTGTATATATGCACGAGTGATGCATTCAATTTAAATTTAATGGGAACCATGGTTGAAAATGGTGTTTTAAAATCCTTCTATAAATTAATTATATTCATTATACTGATTTTTCCATTTTTTATATGTATCACATATTTTTTTGAGCTTAATGAAGTAGTAAAAATGAAATTGATCTGTTAATGCAACTTATTCATCTTTAAAAGAACTCACGTATATCTCCTCTTAATGATCCATGTGCTAGAATATTTGGAAGACCATAACATATACAATGTATATAAGGAAGTTTATTATAAAATTGTAAGGGATATATTGATATAAATTCCTTTAAGTGGTTTAACTAATATAAATTAGGGGTATCCATTTCTAATGCAGGGATAAAAAACACATGGAATTTATCAATTGAATATATTATAGTAAATTCATTATCAATACAATTTTATTCAAATGGAATTTAATTTGATTAAAAATATGATAGTATATAAATAATATCAAACCATGAAATTTATCTTGGTTTTTAGTCTCATTTTAAACCTTACTTCTTTATTAACCCATTTGTTAATCATTTTTCACCATTACAGTGCTAACAACTATTTATATATTAAAGGCTATTGAATTTTAATATAAGTGACAAATGACTCAAAAAATAATTATGATTTATATGTTAAAAAATATAAAATTATCATGGTTTAATATAATTTCATTATAATTATAAATCATGTATTAAATAAATATTTATTATAAAATAGCATTAATGTGATTATTTCAACTATTTGATCAATATTAACATAAATACACAAAGACAAATATCAAATTAAAAAAAATATGACAAATCATCAGGTAAAGTTAATATTTATTTAAAAAATTCATGTATCACAATAATTAACATATATTCAATTACATTAAATATATTTAGGATATTATTTTATTTTCTTATTTAGTGAATTACGTCTTTTTCAACATAGCTAATTAATTTAGAAAATTATTGAATCAATAAAAATTAGAAATAAATTATTATGATAAAAAAATTATCTTCCAAATGATCATTTATTATTGAACTTATCCTTGATTTACCCTTATAAAAACATTTCATATATATTAAAGTGAATACAGTAAAAATTTTCTTTATTTCATTATTAAATCAATATAATTGACATATTCAATGAATATAGAACCAAGTGTTGATATATTACTGAATTTCACGGCGGTGTATACACTACACTCATCCAATGGATTATCTGTAAGTGTTAGATAAATTTTATTTCCCTACATTAAATTTGTAACATTATTCTACCCATTTGAACCTGAATAAATAATAAATTTTTATGGTTACTTTTAACGATACCAAAAATATAAAATGGGAAAATTTCCTAAATTTGTTCCTCCTGATTCAAAATATGGTATCCAATTTTTCAAATTATACTTCCAAAACAAGAAGAAAATAATTTTAAAATAAGTTTTAAAAAGTTATTAAAAGTAATTTTAAAAAAAATATATATCTTTTTTTATAAAAAATATTTAATTTATTCATTTCCATTAACTAGAATAAACATTAAATGAATATAATCCCTAGAAATATTAATGTATAATCCTTCTATTCCTTAGAGAGTATGAAAAAAGAATCTAAGCACATAACGGAACATAATAACCTCATAATCTAATATATATTTTACTATTTTAGATAAATTAAGTTCATGAGTTACCTTTCATGACATGAAAGAGTGAATTTCCTTGATGTAATGAGTTACACCCAAGACCAAGTTTGGCCAAACTATGATATATTATTAAAATATTATTATTTAATATTATATGATATGACAAAGACATTATGTTATATGTTATTAATAGTATTAAACATCTCATTAAAATTTATTTCTTATTATTATATAAAATTAACTCATTGGAAAAAAATTAATAAAAAAGGAAAAATAAGAACCAATTGGTTTTTAAAAGAAATACTATTATTGTTCTGATCCCAAAGGTGTATTTTTTTAATAATAATAATTACTTAAAATTATTTTGTTATTTTAATGAAATATATTTATCATATAATCAATAACTTGTTTTGGATATTCATCTAATGTATTTGGAATGAATAAGATAAGAACAAACCCTATTTCATAGATAAAAACATATATTTCTATAAAGAAAATTTTACTACGTTTTAAGGGTGTACCCATTTTAAATTTTAATTTTGAAACCTTAATTGATTAAATATTTAAAATTTACATATTATATTAAAATGAAACATAACAATTAGGTTAGTGTGAATATTCTGTAATTTTTTGTGGTATTTCATTTTTTAGTGAACAATTAAAATACTAAATTTTAATTTAAAAATGATTTTTTATATAATTTATTTATATAGATAAAAAAAAATTTATTTAATTTTTAAGCCAAATTATATGAACTATACAAAAATTCATCCAATTTAGATCTGTGGGATCAATTTCACTTTGAAATATAATCCAATGGCTTTAATTGAATCAATTATTAAATCTACTCAAAATGTAAAAAAGGTGCATGGAATTACACTGTAAAAATGTTACATTAGTGACACTCCTCCTCCGCTATAAATGGCACCCGATTCTCCCACTTCATCACACCTATAGGACCACTATGGTACATCCAATATGTACCCAAATAGCTTTCCAACAACCCTAACATCTACCTTCAAGCCTCACTTTTTTTATAAATACTTCCATTGAATCCATTTGATATAACCAAAATAGAGTTACCAAATTTATAAGGTATCACTCTTGAATGATTCTTTTTCTTTCATTTACTTTTCAACCACCAAAAATCTTCTTCTTCCACGTTCATATAATAAAACAAGTATCCCTTTTATAGTGTTTCGTTTTTTATTAGTGGTTGTAGTTAAAAATACATAATATATTTATTATCTTTTAATGCATAATTATTTATTTTAGAACACATATTATTATACTTTATATTTTGTGTAAAAATGATAAAATTTTCTTTGGATGTGTGGACTACTACCTCTAAAAGTGTTGTGATTCGATATAGTGTATTTTACCATGAGTATGTACACCCTATGTCTCTATTATTGTATCATTGAATCATTTTTCATAAAAATATTTACTAATTGTTTTTAAAGAATAACTGATGTGTAAATATGATAATAATTTCATGATAATTATTCTATTTATGTTATATAGTGTCCCCTTTGAATATAGATGACCTATAAAAGTTGTTTTATCACATGAACCGAATTTGGTCAAAACACTGAAAATAAACTTCATTGATTAAGTAGTTGTAGGAAAAATGGTAATAAGTGAACTAAAAGTACATATAAATATGAAAAAAATATATTCAAGCATATTATAACTATATGTTTATTATATTGGAAGCTAAAGGATGATCACCTGAAATGAAACAGAAGATAAGTGGTCCTTGTCTCATTTTCATTCTATGAGGCATACTTAATTGTTGTGCACCAAATTTCTAATATATGGTGCCTTTACATACACATTGAAATGTAATATCATGAATAAATATTTCTTCATGGTATTTTTAGTTTCAATTTGATGTATTTTTTAGGGGGATTCGATTTAAAAGTTACCAGGTTGGATAGGATTTCATAACTCAATTTCTTTTTATTTGGTTACAATACATCTCCCATGTCATTAATATTTAAAGAATACGGGTTGAATAAATTTTTAATATATATTGTTTTATTTAATGTTGACATATGTGTATTTATATTTTATACACACAATCAAATCATTCGTTTATTTTCACTTTGTTATATCCTTTTCAAGATATTATTTCACAATCTCATTTCATCCATGATTTTTAGTATTTAAATTTACATTTAATGAAATAATTTGATAATTATTCAGTAATCCATTTAATTTTAAAATCAAATGGTTTCTATTTAAATTTATCATGCATTAGTACCATTTTTTTACTCTTTGGTATTCAATTTTTTTATAAAACATATTTATGAAAACCTGACATTATTTTTCTCTTTAGTCAGAGAACATGTTTTCTTCTAAAACACCATTTTATATAACACTTTAAAAAAATGTTTTTCCCCTTTAAAAGTGTTTTGAAAATAAATTTGTAGCCATTTTTCATTTATAAATGTTTTCAAAGTAATCTTCTCGTCGATTTCCAATCATGGAATTTTTCTAACCCTTTTTACCTTGTAATGGGAATGTTTCTTTTTCCCCTCATATGACATATATGAATTTATCCATCAACATTTCATTGAATATTACATTGCATATTGAAAAAAAATCTAATGAAATTTTCATAAAAGGTATTTTCAATTATAAGTATTTTCAACATTTTGTTTTAATGCATGCAATATTTTCCTAAAACTATTTTATAAATGTAATTATTTTTTTCATCAAAGATAACAACCAACTATTTTTAACATCAGTTGGGTTATTTTGTATTAATACCATCCTTATCTATCCCCTAGATGGTTTTTGATTTATTTTAAAATGTTAATTATTTACATTAACTTCTCTGATTAACTTATCAGTACCCTATATATATTTAATTTCTTATGATCTTTGAATTTTCAATAATTATCCATATCATTTGTAATGAATATTATCATTGACTAATATTTATACCATTTTACATATACTGACTATAATGAAAGCTATTTTGTTATCTAGGAAATAATTATAATTCTATATTCTTTATTTTGTATGGATGTTTGATAAGGAACATTATTAAATCAATGGTTTCCTTCGAGGAATTCATTAAACATGTATGATATGGGTGTGGCCCATTAATAGATAGAACCTTGATGCATCAGTAGTCTCATGGATTTATTATGTTTTTAGCCACTTTATATGGGTTTTTACTCCATATATCGAACCGTTTTGTGAATGGTCTTAATAGTACTTGTTCCAATTACCTAGGAAACAGGGCATCCAAATATTATGCATTTACCTTATTTAGATTTAGTTATTAATTATCTGTGGGATTTTTCATTGACATATCAATGGAAATAATTCATTCTTAGTTTATTCATTTATGTAATTTGTATCAGTTTCATACTTTCACATATTAGTGATACCTTATGTAGTTGTTTAAATGGAATGTGTGTTCATTTATTTATCATTACATATAGATTGATATATTATCGAGATGTTATTTCATTTGAAACCTTGCTATATTAATTTATTCTCATTGATTTATTAATTCTTCTTTTATGTTTTATTAAACCTTATTAAGAATTAGAGCACATCATTGTTTTGTTTATACTCTCCATGAATCCAACAATTATAATGTATATGACATGTAGAGAAATACTATATGGAATAATGTAGTCCTCAAAGTTATTTATCCAGAAGAAAAAAATAATATTTATATTAGTGTATTATTTTGTAATAAAATACACATGTATGTATCTATTTTACCAAGACAACTAAACTCTTTGGTCCTTCAGGGCTTCATTCCATGTCATCAGGACATTTTAAATAGTATGATGCTCCAAATCTATACTCTCTGGGGTCAGTTCTTTGCAGTTCAAATAAATTGAAGTTTAATAAAAACCTTGGGAACTAGACTCAGGAAAATATAGGTTACAAAGAAGAGCACAATGGTAGACATTTATGATATGTATAGAAGAACACCATATAATTTTGGTAAAGTATAGATTATGTGGGTTTTGTAGAAATACTTCCCTATCTGGATACAACATGTGGATGGGGTTCTTGAATAAAAGTACATAGAATTAATAACTCTGAAATGGTTTTTAGGGTCTAACTAAGGGTAACATGGTACACAAAAATAGGTCGTACTATGAACTTGGTTTGATAATACTAAGGGATATTCTTAGGACTATCCACATTTTCATTACAACCCATTAAGAAATATTTTTCCTATATAATTATTTTTAATAACCTAGGTTAAAATTATAGTGTAATAGATTTAAGACAAGGATTCATGATTTTTAAATCATATGGATGATATTATGGATAAACTCTAGAATAAGGAACAATAAATGTTGAAATAAATGGTTGTAGTGTTTAGGTATTGGGGTTATATTGAAGACCTGTGTTAAAGTGATATTTATTTATTATCCTTATTTCAAGGATTTTCATCATATCTATTCTTAAATTATATTATTTTGTTTTTTTATAAATTTTAAAGTAATAAAGATGCTAAAAACCAATAAAATCTAGAAAGGTTGTAGGCCTTGAACCCATGACTAAATGAAGATAATGGTTTCAAGCCAACCACTAACCTACGCAATGACATAGTTAATTTTTATAATTTTTAGTTAAACAATATTACTAATATATGTTAATGATGATCTAGTTGTTCAAATTTGAGGATTTGAGATTAATTTGTTAACTATATTGGTTTCAGAATATAGTTGACGACAAATAGTTAGACTTTTCACTCTTTAATAGGCCTTACGATCTATTAAAAGTTTATTTTATTATTTAAAGCCTAAGAATATATTCATTATTGTAAATTAATATATGGGATTAAACGGATGAATTACATTTTTATCAAAGAAGAACCAAATGTTTGGATTTTTCATATGAAATTGAAATCAATCATGTAAAAGTATTTCCTTACATTTTAGATCAGTAAAATAATTATCCAAAATTTGGAAAATGAATTCGAAATAAAATATTATCCTAATATATTAATCTCTCTTAAACTAATAGTCTTATAAATAATTAACCATTTATGGATTTATGCCCCTGAAATTTATACTGATTATTAACATGTTCTTTATTCATGGCCAGATTCAATCCCCATAAATATTTATGCTTTTCCTCTAAGTTTGTATTTTCACATTCCACTAATGTTCTCCACTATATATACCTACTTACAAGGTACTCCATGTGACATTTTAATTCCCATTATCTCTTTTATAGAGAAATTTTATGAAAACTTATCAGGATATGGTATTTTATAAATGTGAATTATCAAACAATATATCACTAATAGTTTTCTAAATTGTAAGGATGTAATTTAATTTAGGATCGGAGAATTTAGCACACAAAAATTCTAAAGTATGAAACATGTATTCCATAAAATGTATAACACATGATCTGAAGAACATTATGGAATATAATATTGTGATACTCAACTATATGTTTACTATTTCAGTTCAATTCAATACATTATTCTTCTTACATCACATGTAATATCTAGGATCCTGGATTGATTTCATTATATGCAAGACCATGTTTAACCAAACAAATATATATTATTAAAATATATTATTTAATAAAATATAATATAATATATAAAATATGTTATAATTTATGAATTTTATAAACTATATTATGAAAATTACTGTTCAATATAAATATAAAATTAATTAATTGGTAACAAATTAATGAGAAATGAAAAATAATAATTTATTGGATATAAAAACAAAATATTATTATTTTTACGCTTTCAAAGGATTTTTATCTTAATAAATATAATTAATTAAAATTAGAAATAGATTTTATTTCAATATATATATTTTATATATTCAATAATGTTTTTTATATTCATGAATTTGATTTGATATTATCAAGATAAAAAACATGCATTTCACTAATAAAAACCTCTATTTTTATAAATGCAAGTTTACAACCTTTTAAAGGGGGAACCAATTTTAAATATAAAATATCAAACAATAATTGATTAAATATTTTATAATAAAATCATAATTTAAAGAATAACACATGAATCCGGTTAGAGATATTTTTTTGGAAATTTTCCTCCAAGTTTAAATTTTTAGTGAATAGTTAAAAATAATGAATTTAAATTCAAAATTGCATTCTCATCTAATTTATTTATAGTTTAAAATTATAATTTGAATTATTTTAAGAACAAAATATATCAACTACACAGCTATGTATCCTATTTAGTTCCTTTGGATAAATATCTCTTTGAAATTTAATGTAAAATAAATTATCAAACTTTTGGATATTTTTACATTAAAAACCTGCATCGGTATCCATCCTACATGATTAAATTTAAATTGGTTTCTTCCAAACATATGATGGGAATTTTTAAAAATGGATTCAATATTTATAATTAGAATAATATATATTTTCTACTAAATGATAATTTTTATTTGAACAAAATTTTATTGAAAGTTATTACAATTATGGTAAACTTATTCTTAATAAAAGACTGAACCTTTAACTCAATATCACAAAACAACCTATAAACTTGTCCAAGATCTATTTTTTAGAAATATTTAGTTCCAATTATCCATTTTATATAATTGGTTTCATAACGGGATCCAATTTTAATGAAAAAAAGTTCATGTAATTCCATTGTAAAAATATTACATGAGTTCCACTCCTCCTCCACTATAAAAGGTCACCACTTCTCCCACTACCTCACACCTCTCAAACCACACAATATAAACCCATATCTACCTAAATAACTTCCTAACTACCATTAACTCAACATAGAATCCTAACTTTGGTAAAACAATACATATAAGGAATCCTTTCAGTATAAAAGAAAAGGATTTACCTGATTTAGACATTAACACTCTCAAACTATAACTTTAATTTCTTTTACTTTTTGACCAGCTAAAATATTCTAATTAAATATTCATATAATAAAACCATTTTCCTAAATATACTTATATTTTTTGGTATTACGGTTTTTTACTTACAATTAAACAAGAATCCATCTAATGTGTAATGAACATATTGTTAATGTAAATAGAGAAGTACCGCATCATGAAATTAAGATTTGTTTGTTCATCTTTTACTTATCCTTATAGTGATTATTCATATGGAAAATATGTTTATATATTTTATATATTATTTATTAAATTTTAATTAATTATTTTATAATAAATATATTTACACTTTCCAAATTTTTTAAAATGATAACCTTGTTTGTGGAAGTGTGGACTACTTTCTCTTAAAAGTGATGTGATTCGATCACATGATATATGGAATGTATACAGGATTATTTTAATTAAACATATAAGAAATAGAAACAATATCTATTATTTTAATGAAAAAATTACCATTATGGACATAAAATATATATAATTTTTATCATTACACTTCCACACAAAAAAGAGATAACGTCATTTGTGGATGTGAGGACTACCACCTTCTCAACACGACGTGGTTCCTTTTACATCACAAGAATTATATATATAAGTATATATGAATAAATATAATGGTATTTATGATATAATTTAAAATATTTAATGATATTGTGTTAATTACCATCTTTTGATAATGATCTTTGAAAAATGCGAACGTTGCTCATGTGTACGTACGACAAACGTCTCCATGATTGTTACATCAATTAATTTTTTATATTAATATTTAATAACTGTTTTCAAAAGTATAATTTATTTATAAATATAAAATTTATTTCATAATTATTATTTTTTATATGTTATATAATGACCCCTTTGACCATAGGTGGCCAACCAATAATGTTTTTAGCACTTGAAGTAAATTTTTTCAAAACACCCGACATAAATTTATTTATAATGAATATTTATAAACTAAGGTAATTAGTGAAATAAAAGTAATTATAGGCATGAAAAGGCACTAAAACAATTATATAATTAAAATATGTTTATTATATGAATTTAAACGATTTTCACCCAAAAGGAAACACATGGTAAGGGATTCATGTATTATTTTCATTCTCTGTGGCATATATTATTATTATTCACATAAATTATTATATATGTTGTGTATAATTACACAATGACATGTAATATAATGAATAATTATTTTATAATGGTATTTTTGATTTCAAATTCACTTATTTATGTAATTATGATTTGAGTTAATAATTACCAAGTTGAATATACTTTCTTAAATCAATTTACATTCTTTTCCTTATATTACTTTCTCAATTTTTTTTATTATAAGATTATGTTTTAATAACCATTTAAAATTTATTTAATTATTTCCACATCCCCTTTGTGGACATAATTTGGATATACATAATTTAATCATTGATTTATTTTATCTTTTATGTTATATAATTTTCAAGGGTTTATTTCACAATCTAATTTTTTTCGATATTATTAGTACATGAATTCAATTTGAGGAAATTATTGGATAATTATTCAATAAAACCTTTCATTTTAATATCTTATGGTTCTTATGATCTTTATCATCTATTGGTAGAATGTTTTCAATTATTTTTAATCATTTTTTCAGAAAATATTTTTGAAAAACCCAACATTATTCGTCTCTTATGTTGGATAACATGTTTTCTTCAAAGAACCTTATTTAATAAAATAGATTTCAAAAAACATTATTAACATTTAAAAAAGTATTTTTAACAAAATCAATATCCATGTTTTTTTTATGAATTTTTAAATGGATTCTTCTTGTTTGTTTCTAAAAAAGGTACTTTTCTAACCCTTTTTTCATTGATGAATGAATTTTCTTAATGTCTTACAAATAGTATTGGTTTATACGCAATAATTTCTTTGAAGATTAATATGAATGTTTAAATGGTTTATTGTTACTGAATATGTTTTCAAAGAATGTTTTCAATGAAAAATGTTTTCAAAAATGTTTTTCAATGAAAATGATAATTTCCGCGCGAATATATTCTAAAAGTTATTTATCTATTTAATTAATGAAAACAACCCTCTATTTTGAAACCACTTGGAATATATTTTTATTAATATAATCCAAACCCTTTTATAGAATGGTTTTAGATTTATTTGGAAAAGGAATGTATTAAAATTCTCGTCTTGGATTTTTTAGTCCCCTTGATATATTAAATTTCCAATAATCCATTTATTTCCATTAATTATTAACATAATTGATAATTTCCAAAAACTTATACCATTTTAAATATGATTTTCTTCTATGATAATTATATTATTATCTGTGAAATATAGATAATTTTGTATTATTTATTTAATATCTATATTTAATAAGGCATATTGTTAAATTGATTATTCATGATGAGAAATTATTTGGACAGGTATGGTATGGGTGGGACCCGACAATAGATAGCCCCTCAATGCATTGTTAGTCTCATAGTAATAGTTGGTTGGTTATCCACTTTAGATGGGTTTGTACATGATATTCTAAATAGTCTTGGGGATGGTCTTGATGTTAATGGTTAAATGTACCTAGAAAACATGATGTCTAAAAACTATACATTTCTCTCTTTTGTATTTAGTTATTATTTATCCATGAGATTTTTCGTTGACTTATAAATGGATACAATTCATTTATAGTTTATTGATTTATGGCATGTGTTTTAGTTTCATACTTTTCAATATTAATTATTCAATATTATGATTTAAAATAGAAATTGTAATATGTTATTTACCTTTCCATATATATTGACTTATAATTGGCATGTTTTTTCATTTTTTACCTTTCCATATTTATCTATTCTCATTTATTCATTATTTCTTATATTATCTTTTATTAACACATACAAGGAATTTCAACACACCGTTATTTGGTTTCCAGTCCCAAGAAATCCAAGAATCATAAAATGAAATATATCCTAGAACATACTATATAGATTAATGTTATCCTAGAAGATATTTATTTATAAACCAAATTATCTTATAATGAGTTTATTTTTTGTAATAAAAGACACATATATGTATCCGGTTTACCAAGACTATTAAAATCTTTGCTCCTTCATGGATTGATTCTTTGTAATCATTCCAATATAATTAGTATCATACACATGCTTTGGGATCAATAGTGTCTAATCACTACAATGAATGTTAAAACATATGATAGAATTTATAATATATTAAAATAATTTAAAAATAGTTATCAATTAAATTTATTAAAGTAAAATCAGATTGCATGTATAAAAACTATTAGGTAAAAACAACACATTTGTTTTCAAATGATATTTATTTTTATATATATTAAATTGATAAAAATGAATTTATTTCATACATATATAAAATATGCATTTTGGATCACATTTTTACTAAGAATCATACCTGAAAACCAAACATCCAGGTGACAATTTTCACATTATATAATAATATCTTAACAGTATGTGGTAGTTTTTATACATTGTGTTACATATATCGAAAGTTATAAAATAATATAAATTTATTTATTGATAAATATATCAGAAAATTGAGGGGCTATAAGGTGCTTTGGTTAAATTGATGTAATGGATAATTTCATAAATGCTCATTGAGATGTAAATTCATTTAATTCAGAAGCTCCACATATTTATTTTGAAGCCATGTCTTGGGAATGCATTTTAAATTCAAAAGTATGTGTGTATCTATTTGGGATTAAACATAAGACCAACATATTTCTGGTGACACTGTCCTATAGTCACTAAATTTCATTGGGAGGTGATGTTTTATAGTGTATTTTTTCAAATTCTTGTGTGTATGCACTAGCCTTATATTTCA
The DNA here is from genome assembly GCA_963277665.1 of Viscum album. NCBI lineage: Eukaryota > Viridiplantae > Streptophyta > Magnoliopsida > Santalales > Viscaceae > Viscum > Viscum album. The sequence goes on from OY728162.1 coordinate 359,848,513, forward strand.
GTGATTGTTTTTTTGGGATTTATCGATTAATATATGGATTATATTTTAAGATGGACATAAGATTTAGATATTTAGGATTAAAACCCCTAAAATTAATTTCATTTAGATAATAAATGAAATTCTTGTTGTAGAATAGAGGATCTTGAGATAATGACAGGGAAACTAGGGTTTCTCATGTTGTTACTATTGCCTATGAATTATTGGTGGCCTTATGTCAGGGTTCACCTAATCTACTCAACCACAATTTAGTTCCCTTATAATATTCATTTGGTTCCCCTAGGGATTTTTTTAATCAGTTTAAAACCTTTTATTTCACTAGTACCACCCATCTACTTATTTTGTGGGAGTGTATCCCCCAAAATGGTCAGTGGCCTCATTGTACAAACATCATTCCCCCAACTCATCCCTTGGGTTTTTCTCCACTATCTTGTGTATGTTCTAGTGTCTACCATAGGTCAATGATAACGTGGGGGTATCTGTATGTTTTTAATTCCATCAATTATTAGTTTCCATCGATGTTTTCTTCTCTCTTTCTATATAAGTCTAGAAACTATTATTTTTAGAAATATTCTTGTTATTTATATTTCTTCTTATTTAGGATAACAAATTTTGGTGATACTAAATTAATGGGCTTCACTAAGAATGAGTTATGTAATCCTATTAAAAAACAAATATTCCCTGGTATTTAATAAATTTATTAGGTATTGTAGAGACCCGTATCTTGAAGTACATTGACATTACATTACTTTTGCGGAATACTTAGTACATTAAAAAAAACACACACAAGGACCGTAATAGTTTAGTGTCTTTGGAAACTCGGACTATAATCTTCTAATCGTGGTGAAAGATCTTCAAAATCTCCCATAAAGATCTTCCTTTTTTTTACCTAAAACCTTTCTTTATATCCTGGGGAAAAGAAAACATAAAAGGGTGATCTCAAATTCTCAGTAAGGGTAAACAAAATAAATATCAATCACATCATATTCATAAGAACATAATATTTTGGAAATCATAACCTGCAAAAGAGAGCATAATTTTATAATCATGGGATAAATCATGGCAGTGAAAAAGTAATCCCAATAATCATAACTTAAAACATGAATCTTTGTGGCATACACACATAATCATAGAGAATCATTTCTTGTTAGTCAAGACTAATTGCCAAGACTATCTTAGTGGACAAAGTCCCTTTTTGAATCGAGTAACCCTCGTTTCAGTCCTGTTTCACTGAACCGGTATAACCTACCGTTCCAGCCCTGTCTATCTCATTAGATATAAAATCTTTACCCAATGCATTGGAGGGAGATATAGTTCCCACCCATCTCATAATGATACCATTCTTATGTGTGCCACAAAATCATAAATCATAAATCATTGCATAACCCATGTAATAAAAATGGGATTCTTAAACAACATGACATCATAAAACCATTCATATAAGATAAAGGAATTCATAAACATAATTCCATCACAACATAGTCAAATAAATGTAAAAATATGGATAGAAACAGAACCCTTTATTATCTTAGATGGAAAATAATTTTGATAAAACACTTGAAATGAATTCTTGAGGAAAATATCCTTTCTTCTTCAAAATCAATTTCTTTTCACAAAACATCATGCAATTCTAAAAGAAAGAGATTTTATTGAAAATATTCATGAAATCTTTTGGAGGAAGCATCATGAAAATAAGGCTTTATAAAACAGTAGAAATCCGTTCGTGCCGTATAAGTTAAAAAAAAACATTCTTCGTACTTTTGTCGGAAAAGTCAAAAAGTACCTCGTACGAAAAACGACAAAAGATTCCTTTCATACGTATTACTAAAAACTCACCGAAGGGTAAAAATGGATTTAAAAAATTTTAGGTGGATGGAAATAATATTGCATATTGAGTAAACATGGATGTGGATGATAAAATACACCCCAGTAAATACTTATGAATAAACAATCTCGGATAAAAATGAGATTGTGATATTTCCCTTACCTTAGGTCCGATTTGCTTTGTACGTGTCCGAAGCTCCTGTACAATGGTTTAAATAATGTCATTGACTTATTAAAGAATCATATTCATTGTTATGATATCATATATGGTTCACTTATGACATTATATTACCCGTTCTTTTGTAAATTCCATGTTAAAGAAGCGTTTTGGGTAAAATCGTTTCTTTTATCGTAGGTGTTTTGACTTGTTGTTATTGACATTATTATTACTTATATCATGATTTACTTACTTCCAGAATATAAAATATGATTTATATATCATATATATTCAGTATATATATATATATATATATAATAGATAGATAAATGAAATGAAAAACACCGTTCATGGAGACGGTAGTCCGTACGTACGCATGAACGCTGTTTTCCTTTCCCTATTGTCTTGAATGGAAGTAAGTAGATGACATACATATATATATATACATAAATCCAGTATCTTTATAATGTCATATATTTCATTATTATTTCTTATATATACTTTATAATCATTCTTAAATGGTTAACATGGAGAATGAATCTCATCGCGTCGTGGAGACGGTAGTCCGTACGTACGCATGAGCGATGATATCATTTCCATAAATATTGAATTGAATTGGAGTGGATTATAAAATATATCAGAATCAATATGATGTTTTAATAACTATGTATAGTTATTCTTTACACCATTATACCCATCCATGTAAGGTGGTGGTGGAAAATAGATTACACCACGGCGTGGAGACGGTATTCCGTACGTACACACGCGCGGTGATTTCTTTTTCCGTAGGATAGATAGATGGTGAAATAGGGTTGTTTCATACTTATAATAACATATCAGTATATGAGTGATACTGATGTTATTACTTCATAATGAAACAACCTAAGAAGAAGAAGTGGAAGAAGAAATAAAGATGAAAGAATTGGTAACGGTAATTACCTCTTCTTTGAAGCGCCTTTTGGAGACCTCCTCTTAGGGAACTAAAATTTGTCTTTGAGGAAGACCAGAACCTCTAGGATGTTTCTAGGGAAGTGTAGAAGATATTTTGGCAGGGGTTGGCCGAGCTTGAGTGCTCAAATTGGTCTGAGGAGGAGGGGGAGGAGGTGCCCTTTTATAAGGGAGGAGAGGGGCACCTTAGGAATATCTCAAAATATTATTTTATATTAAAGTAAAAATCGGTTTATAATGGTTACAAATGGTCTTATTTCGAAGATAAAGTGGGGATGGGTCGCAAGAATATTAACCAATAGGATTTAGACAAGTTTAGGTTATTATTTTAACCTTATCAATTAGATTTAACTCTAAGTTAAATAATTTAACTTTTACCGTGTCTTTTTGTTTTCTTTCACTATATGGTTAATACACTTACTATAACATTCCAAACGAACCCCAAATTGTTTATTATTAATATATATATCCTTATCTAAGTTATTTGGCCGAACCTTAGATTTTTAGGAATAAAATAACAATTAATAATATAATATTTGATTTAAAAACTATTTTGTGTCAATTTTGAAACTATTTGATATATGATTTTTGTGAAAGTCATAAAAGAATTATATGTTCGAACCAAGTTGATTAAATCAACACTAATATATCATAGTAACCTATAAAATTAGTGGAATTCATAAAAAGTCTCAAATTACATTCATTTGAGTATTTATAACATCAATTATGTTAATATTTCCTTAAAAGGGTAATTACTGCATCATCGTTGTGTCATAAATAAATTAATTTATTTAAAGTATAAAAATTATAAATAAAATATCATTATGTAGGAAATCTTTTTAGATTTCTAATGAATATTTATAGTCGAATTTATCTTATGTATAACCCCATATTAAAAATGTTTTAGTGAATAAACTTTGATTTTAACTCTTTTAACTCTTCTTTGAATTAAATAATAATAAATGTCCTAATCTAATCCAAGTGGGCCTAAATGATAATATTTTACACTTAAGGTTGTTTTTGGTCGAGATAAACTTGTCAAATAGAATTAGGACATGTGTTAGGGTAATATTAATATCATTCTTACCCTTAATTACCCTATTTACTTTTAACCGTGGTAAATAAAAGTAAAAAGTTACTATTCACCAAAAATTATTTTCATCTCATTGAACCACATTTTACTTACTGACATCAACCGTGTCTCTCGGATTTTTGAAATTCCATTCACAGAAGCGGTAAAATTAAGTTTTATGAAAAATTCAGTTTTTTTAACTACCACTTAGTAGTTTCACTATTCATCAAAAAATGAAGGTTTTCAGAAAAATGCCAAAATTTCATCCTAAGCTATATTTCATATTCCGAATTCAAAAATGAAGTCTATTTTACCAAATTCATAACATAGAAGTTGCATTAATTAATTTTATAATTAAATCCCACTGTTAAAACAAATAGCGTGTTTTTAAGAAACAATATCTATCAAAAGATTGACACTTGTTTATGTCTGGTTTAAATGTGCAATTACATCCAATGACCAACATTGTATTAAATTGTAAAAATATATTCTAAATATACTTTAAAACTACTCCAATTAATAATTTATCACTATTAATTATTTCGATTAAAAAAGTTGTTTTTTAATTATAATTTAGTAATTTTCACTATTCATCAGAATATGAAAGTTATCCGAAATGTACCAAAATTTCACCTTAGGCTAAATTCGATACTCCGAATCCAAAAATGAAGTTCATTTTGAAAAATAAGATTTACAGAATTTTAAAAAGTGGTTATTACTATTCATACCGGCTAGTTTTAATAATATTTTAATAGCATATCGTTGTTTAGTGAAACTCGGTATTGCGTATTACACACGCTATCGAGGAAGGTCGCGATTGCGTGTAATGCAAGGCAAGTCAAGGATGCGTGTTGTGCAATCTCCTTTTGGTGTAGCGTACAACACAAGACATTAATAAAATTTAAAAAGAATATTTTTTATAAAATCTTGGGCTGTTACATTCTACCCCCCTTAAAATGAACTTCGCCCTCGAAATTCGTCGGGGTTATAAATGGTTTACTATTTGAAAGTTTCTTTAATAGAAACCCACATAGTAAAAAGGAATATCAAAACCAATCTTTAAAAAAAAGTATGAAACGTAACGGTTACCCAAATAAACTAATCATTGGGTTTCCACATAGGTGAAAATATGGATATGGAAGAGAAATCTAACCATCATGTTCCGATGGAGAGTGGTAGAGAACATGGCTATGGAAAAGCCAATAATCACAAATCCATAAATTTGTGACGATCTAAGGTACCATCCGATTCATCAGGTATAAGATCACTAGGACAACATTTTTGGTTTTCAAGATCATTTCCCTAAAGTTGAAAATTTGAATTGGAATAAATACTTTCTTTATTTTGGTACAATCTCACTATTGTTCGTGCCTAGAACAATTTCCACTTCATTTCTTAAATAAATGAAGTTGAATTTGTTATTCGTGAAGTGTTAGCAGATCATGTGATAGAATGACGGGTCATTCCATCTGTCTCAAACAAAAGGTTAGCAAAAATTATATACATAAGTCGATCTATAGTGAGATTAATCATATATAGTTCCTAAAATGGACTTATACTTCATATATCATACTGCTTAATATAATAAAACTAGTTTCTACTAAACAGGGACTTCCTGTAGGCCAGTGGTAGGCGATAAAGGCCAGTCGGACTTCGGTTGTGGGTTCGATTCCCACAGCCTTGTCCGAAGCGATGGGCTGTCGCCCGTCCTGCAGGTTGTCCTTTTTCTAAAACTATATTACTATAACATCCCATAAATAATATCGAAAAAACTTCTATCCTTAAAAAATACTAACTTATTTCCAACATAATCCATTCCAATCTTTAGTCCTATCCATAATACTGCAGTCCATTCTCATAACATAGTGAAAACGATTACCAGAGATTTAATACCATCGTTGATCCCCATATATCATAAGATATATCTTGTTGGACACATTCCAAACATTCAAAGGCCTTAATCTTGTACTCTCTTGAATACCCATTGAACCTTAGTGAAAACTTGAATGCAGTTAAAAGTTAACACTTTCCACATACCAAAATCCTCAAAATTCTATATACTCAAACCATGATATCACTTAGTCCTTATATCAATCATGAGCTCATGAATACTGTTAAACATTTCATTTTCTCGTTTTCCCTTCATTATGCGTATAATATCTCAATCACTTTGAATACCACATTAGACCAATACATAAATATTCCAATATTCCATGATACAACATTATTTTGGAATCCCATTACATAAAAACTTAATCATTCCACCACATCGTTGTCATATTCAACATTGCCAATAGTGATCGCATGTGACTTCCCTTTGTCCTTTGCCTTAAGCGGTTGCTCATGTCGATCATCACTAACCCTTGGATTAGGGCATTTATTGGCATAATGTCCCATCTCCTTGCACTTGAAGCATTGAAGTGTTGGTTGTGCGTTCTCTGCAGTGTTTGCTTTATTCACTTCATTAGAATCCCTTTTTCCATTACTTCGACACTCAGCTGCTCGATGACCTTCTTTTCCACACTTAAAACATTTTCTAGTCCCTTTAAGACAATCTCCACCATGCTTCTTTCCACACTTTGTGCATAAGGAAACATTCATCTTCTTTTCACCATTATTCTGAGATTTCTCCTTGAACTCCATCTTTCGTTTCTTGTCAAAACCATGAGATGGATATGTAACACCAACTTCCATTTCTACCTTGATAGCACAACGTACAATTTCTTCATAGCTACTGAAGTCTCTTATAGCTAATGCCCTTCGAAGACTTGGTTTTAAGCCACTGAAAAATCAATCAACTTTACTTTCAGGTTGGATGATAATGCCAGATGCATACCTTGAAAGTCTTGTAAAATTCGCTTCGTATATACCAACAGATTCATCATCCTTTTGCTTTAGTTCAAGAAACTCCTTCTCCATCTTCGTTTGAAGAATACGAGGGAAGTACTTACTGAAAAACAAGTTCTTGAACTCGTCCCATTCCATGGAATCAATTTCATCTCTTTGCCTCGTATTCCTGATAAGATTCCACCATTGATCAGTTTCACCTTCCAAACGATATACTGCTAAGATGACTTTATCATGTTCAGAACATTGAAGAACTGAAAATATCTTTTCAGTAGTACTAATCCATTGTTCAGCAACTAATGGATCAGTAGACCCACTGAAAGAAGGCGGACGCTGCCTCATGAAGGATTCAACAGAATGTTGCTCCTTCCTTTGCTCGTTTGGAAGTCCTGCATGATTCATAGCTTGAGAAAGTTGTGTGAGCATGGCTACAAGATTTTTCATTCCAACTCACATATCGTTTGGTTGCTCAGGGGGACAATCATTGCATTGTCCATTGCATTGATCAACACGGTTCCTTCGGGTTCCAGCCATCGTCTAAAACCCCAAAAGAATAGTGTGAGAGGCAAAAATCATTCTAGGGAAAACAACATAATAAAGGGGTAGTACCCTCAATATCTAACATATTAGGTTAAATTCTAAGATCGTTAGAGCAATTCTAGGACTATACCCTATACGTATACTTAACCTTAGAGACATCCCTAGATATACCTTAGAAATATCTCTAGGGATCTCACTAACGTTTTCGCATCCTAGTTTCCAAAGGTTGACTAAACCTTTGCTCTGATACCAACTGTAGAGACCCGTATCTTGACGTACATTGACATTACATTACTTTTGCGGAATACTTAGTACATTAAAAAAAACACACACAAGGACCGTAATAGTTTAGTGTCTTTGGAAACTCGGACTATAATCTTCTAATCGTGGTGAAAGATCTTCAAAATCTCCCATAAAGATCTTCCTTTTTTTTACCTAAAACCTTTCTTTATATCCTGGGGAAAAGAAAACATAAAAGGGTGAGCTCAAATGCTCAGTAAGGGTAAACAAAATAAATATCAATCACATCATATTCATAAGAACATAACATTTTGGAAATCATAACCTGCAAAAGAGAGCATAATTTCATAATCATGGGATAAATCATGGCAGTGAAAAATTAATCCCAATAATCTTAACTTAAAACATGAAACATTGTGTCATACACACATAATCATAGATAATCATTTCTTGTTAGTCAAGACTAATTTCCAAGACTATCTTAGTGGACAAAGTCCCTTTCTGAATCGAGTAACCCTCGTTTCAGTCCTGTTTCACTGAACCGGTATAACCTACCGTTCCAGCCCTGTCTATCTCATGAGATATAAAATCTTTACCCAATGCATTGGAGGGAGATATAGGTCCCACCCATCTCATAATGATACCATTCTTATGTGTGCCACAAAATCATAAATCATACATCATTGCATAACCCATGTAATAAAAATGGGATTCTTAAACAACATGACATCATAAAACCATTCATATAAGATAAAGGAATTCATAAACATAATTCCATCACAACATAGTCAAATCAATGTAAAAATATGGATAGAAACAGAACCCTTTATTATCTTAGATGGAAAATAATTTTGATAAAACACTTGAAATGAATTCTTGAGGAAAATATCCTTTCTTCTTCAAAATCAATTTCTTTTCACAAAACATCATGCAATTCTAAAAGAAAGAGATTTTATTGAAAATATTCATGAAATCTTTTGGAGGAAGCTTCATGAAAATAAGGCTTTATAAAACAGTAGAAATCCGTTCGTGCCGTATAAGTTAAAAAAAACATTCTTCGTACTTTTGTCGGAAAAGTCAAAAAGTACCTCGTACGAAAAACGACAAAAGATTCCTTTCATACGTATTACTAAAAACTCACCGAAGGGTAAAAATGGATTTAAACAATTTTAGGTGGACGGAAATAATATTACATATTGAGTAAACATGGATGTGGATGATAAAATACACCCCAGTAAATACTTACGAATAAACAATCTTGGATAAAAATGAGATTGTGATATTTCCCTTACCTTAGGTCCGATTTGCTTTGTACGTGTCCGAAGCTCCTGTATAATGGTTTAAATAATGTCATTGACTTATTAACGAATCATATTCATTGTTATGACATCATATATGGTTCACTTATGACATTATATTACCCGTTCTTTTGTAAATTCCATGTTAAAGAAGCGTTTTGGGTAAAATCGTTTCTTTTATCGTAGGTGTTTTGACTTGTTGTTATTGACATTATTATTACTTATATCATGATTTACTTACTTCCAGAATATAAAATATGATTTATATATCATATATATTCAGTATATATATATATAATAGATAGATAAATGAACTGAAAAACACCGTTCATGGAGACGGTAGTCCGTACGTACGCATGAACGCTGTTTTCCTTTCCCTATTGTCTTGAATGGATGTAAGTAGATTACATACATATATATATATATATACATAAATCCAGTAGCTTTATAATGTAATATATTTCATTATTATTTCTTATATATACTTTATAATCATTCTTAAATGGTTAACATGGAGAATGAATCTCATCGCGTCGTGGAGACGGTAGTCCGTACGTACGCACGAGCGATGATATCATTTCCATAAATATTGAATTGAATTGGAGTGGATGATAAAATATATCAGAATCAATATGATGTTTTAATAACTATGTATAGTTATTCTTTACACCATTATACCCATCCATGTAAGGTGGTGGTGGAAAATAGATTACACCACGTCGTGGAGACGGTATTCCGTACGTACGCACGCGCGGTGATTTCTTTTTCCGTAGGATAGATAGATGGTGAAATAGGGTTGTTTCATACTTATAATAACATATCAGTATATGAGTGATATTTATGTTATTACTTCATAATGAAACAACCTAAGAAGAAGAAGTGGAAGAAGAAATAAAGATGAAAGAATTGGTAACGGTAATTACCTCTTCTTTGAAGTGCCTTTTGGAGACCTCCTCTTAGGGAACTAAAATTGGTCTTTGAGGAAGACCAGAACCTCTAGGATGTTGCTAGGGAAGTTGAGAAGAGATTTTGGCAGGGGTTGGCCGAGCATGAGTGCTCAAATTGGTGTGAGGAGGAGGGGGAGGAGGTGCCCTTTTATGAGGGAGGAGAGGGGCACCTTAAGAATATCTCAAAATATTATTTTATATTAAAGTAAAAATCGGTTTATAATGGTTCCAAAGGGTCTTATTTCTAAGATAAAGTGGGGATGGGTCGAAATCCTATCAACCAATAGGATTTATACAAGTTTAGGTTATTATTTTAACCTTATCAATTAGATTTAACTCTAAGTTAAATAATTTAACTTTTACCGTGTCTTTTTGTTTTCTTTCACTATATGGTTAATACACTTACTATAACATGCCAAACGAACCCCAAATTGTTTATTATTAATATATATATCCTTATCTAAGTTATGTGTCCGAACCTTAGATTTTTAGGAATAAAATAACAATTAATAATATAATATTTGATTTAAAAACTATTTTGTGTCAATTTTGACACTATTTGATATATGATTTTTGTGAAAGTCATAAAAGAATTATATGTTCGAACCAAGTTGATTAAATAAACACTAATATATCATAGTAACCTAGAAAATTAGTGGAATTCATAAAAAGTCTCAAATTACATTCATTTGAGTATTTATAACATCAATTATGTTAATATTTCCTTAAAAGGGTAATTACTGCATCATTGTTGTGTCATAAATAAATTAATTTATTTAAAGTATAAAAATTATAAATAAAATATCATTATGTAGGAAATCTTTTTATCTTTCTAATTAATATTTATAGTCGAATTTATCTTATGTATAACCCCATATTAAAAATGTTTTAGTGAATAAACTTTGATTTTAACTCTTTTAACTCTTCTTTGAATTAAATAATAATAAATGTCCTAATCTAATCCAAGTGGGCCTAAATGATAATATTTTACACTTAAGGTTGTTTTTGGTCGAGATACACTTGTCAAATAGAATTAGGACATGTGTTAGGGTAATATTAATATCATTCTTACCCTTAATTACCCTATTTACTTTTAACCGTGGTAAATAAAAGTAAAAAGTTACTATTCACCAAAAATTATTTTCATCTCATTGAACCACATTTTACTTACTGACATCAACCGTGTCTCTCGGATTTTTGAAATTCCATTCACAGAAGCGGTAAAATTAAGTTTTATGAAAAATTCAGTTTTTTTAACTACCACTTAGTAGTTTCACTATTCATCAAAAAATGAAGGTTTTCAGAAAAATGCCAAAATTTCATCCTAAGCTATATTTCATATTCCGAATTCAAAAATGAAGTCTATTTTACCAAATTCATAACATAGAAGTTGCATTAATTAATTTTATAATTAAATCCCGCTGTTAAAACAAATAGCGTGTTTTTAAGAAACAATATCTATCAAAAGATTGACACTTGTTTATGTCTGGTTTAAATGTGCAATTACATCCAATGACCAACATTGTATTAAATTGTAAAAATATATTCTAAATATACTTTAAAACTACTCCAATTAATAATTTATCACTATTAATTATTTCGATTAAAAAAGTTGTTTTTTAATTATAATTTAGTAATTTTCACTATTCATCAGAATATGAAAGTTATCCGAAATGTACCAAAATTTCACCTTAGGCTAAATTCGATACTCCGAATCCAAAAATGAAGTTCATTTTGAAAAATAAGATTTACAGAATTTTAAAAAGTGGTTATTACTATTCATACCGGCTAGTTTTAATAATATTTTAATAGCATATCGTTGTTTAGTGAAACTCGGTATTGCGTATTACACACGCTATCGAGGAAGGTCGCGATTGCGTGTAATGCAAGGCAAGTCAAGGATGCGTGTTGTGCAATCTCCTTTTGGTGTAGCGTACAACACAAGACATTAATAAAATTTAAAAAGAATATTTTTTATAAAATCTTGGGCTGTTACATTCTACCCCCCTTAAAATGAACTTCGCCCTCGAAATTCGTCGGGGTTATAAATGGTTTACTATTTGAAAGTTTCTTTAATAGAAACCCACATAGTAAAAAGGAATATCAAAACCAATCTTTAAAAAAAAGTATGAAACGTAACGGTTACCCAAATAAACTAATCATTGGGTTTCCACATAGGTGAAAATATGGATATGGAAGAGAAATCTAACCATCATGTTCCGATGGAGAGTGGTAGAGAACATGGCTATGGAAAAGCCAATAATCACAAATCCATAAATTTGTGACGATCTAAGGTACCATCCGATTCATCAGGTATAAGATCACTAGGACAACATTTTTGGTTTTCAAGATCATTTCCCTAAAGTTGAAAATTTGAATTGGAATAAATACTTTCTTTATTTTGGTACAATCTCACTATTGTTCATGCCTAGAACAATTTCCACTTCATTTCTTAAATAAATGAAGTTGAATTTGTTATTCGTGAAGTGTTAGCAGATCATGTGATAGAATGACGGGTCATTCCATCTGTCTCAAACAAAAGGTTAGCAAAAATTATATACATAAGTCGATCTATAGTGAGATTAATCATATATAGTTCCTAAAATGGACTTATACTTCATATATCATACTGCTTAATATAATAAAACTAGTTTCTACTAAACAGGGACTTCCTGTAGGCCAGTGGTAGGCGATAAAGGCCAGTCGGACTTCGGTTGTGGGTTCGATTCCCACAGCCTTGTCCGAAGCGATGGGCTGTCGCCCGTCCTGCAGGTTGTCCTTTTTCTAAAACTATATTACTATAACATCCCATAAATAATATCGAAAAAACTTCTATACTTAAACAATACTAACTTATTTCCAACATAATCCATTCCAATCTTTAGTCCTATCCATAATACTGCAGTCCATTCTCATAACATAGTGAAAACGATTACCAGAGATTTAATACCATCGTTGATCCCCATATATCATAAGATATATCTTGTTGGACACATTCCAAACATTCAAAGGCCTTAATCTTGTACTCTCTTGAATACCCATTGAACCTTAGTGAAAACTTGAATGCAGTTAAAAGTTAACACTTTCCACATACCAAAATCCTCAAAATTCTATATACTCAAACCATGATATCACTTAGTCCTTATATCAATCATGAGCTCATGAATACTGTTAAACATTTCATTTTCTCGTTTTCCCTTCATTATGCGTATAATATCTCAATCACTTTGAATACCACATTAGACCAATACATAAATATTCCAATATTCCATGATACAACATTATTTTGGAATCCCATTACATAAAAACTTAATCATTCCACCACATCGTTGTCATATTCAACATTGCCAATAGTGATCGCATGTGACTTCCCTTTGTCCTTTTCCTTAAGCGGTTGCTCATGTCGATCATCACTAACCCTTGGATTAGGGCATTTATTGGCATAATGTCCCATCTCCTTGCACTTGAAGCATTGAAGTGTTGGTTGTGCGTTCTCTGCAGTGTTTGCTTTATTCACTTCATTAGAATCCCTTTTTCCATTACTTCGACACTCAGCTGCTCGATGACCTTCTTTTCCACACTTAAAACATTTTCTAGTCCCTTTAAGACAATCTCCACCATGCTTCTTTCCACACTTTGTGCATAAGGAAACATTCATCTTCTTTTCACCATTATTCTGAGATTTCTCCTTGAACTCCATCTTTCGTTTCTTGTCAAAACCATGAGATGGATATGTAACACCAACTTCCATTTCTACCTTGATAGCACAACGTACAATTTCTTCATAGCTACTGAAGTCTCTTATAGCTAATGCCCTTCGAAGACTTGGTTTTAAGCCACTGAAAAATCAATCAACTTTACTTTCAGGTTGGATGATAATGCCAGATGCATACCTTGAAAGTCTTGTAAAATTCGCTTCGTATATACCAACAGATTCATCATCCTTTTGCTTTAGTTCAAGAAACTCCTTCTCCATCTTCGTTTGAAGAATACGAGGGAAGTACTTACTGAAAAACAAGTTCTTGAACTCGTCCCATTCCATGGAATCAATTTCATCTCTTTGCCTCGTATTCCTGATAAGATTCCACCATTGATCAGTTTCACCTTCCAAACGATATACTGCTAAGATGACTTTATCATGTTCAGAACATTGAAGAACTGAAAATATCTTTTCAGTAGTACTAATCCATTGTTCAGCAACTAATGGATCAGTAGACCCACTGAAAGAAGGCGGACGCTGCCTCATGAAGGATTCAACAGAATGTTGCTCCTTCCTTTGCTCGTTTGGAAGTCCTGCATGATTCATAGCTTGAGAAAGTTGTGTGAGCATGGCTACAAGATTTTTCATTCCAGCTCACATATCGTTTGGTTGCTCAGGGGGACAATCATTGCATTGTCCATTGCATTGATCAACACGGTTCCTTCGGGTTCCAGCCATCGTCTAAAACCCCAAAAGAATAGTGTGAGAGGCAAAAATCATTCTAGGGAAAACAACATAATAAAGGGGTAGTACCCTCAATATCTAACATATTAGGTTAAATTCTAAGATCGTTAGAGCAATTCTAGGACTATAACCTATACGTATACTTAACCTTAGAGACATCCCTAGATATACCTTAGAAATATCTCTAGGGATCTCACTAACGTTTTCGCATCCTAGTTTCCAAAGGTTGACTAAACCTTTGCTCTGATACCAACTGTAGAGACCCGTATCTTGACGTACATTGACATTACATTACTTTTGCGGAATACTTAGTACATTAAAAAAAACACACACAAGGACCGTAATAGTTTAGTGTCTTTGGAAACTCGGACTATAATCTTCTAATCGTGGTGAAAGATCTTCAAAATCTCCCATAAAGATCTTCCTTTTTTTTACCTAAAACCTTTCTTTATATCCTGGGGAAAAGAAAACATAAAAGGGTGAGCTCAAATGCTCAGTAAGGGTAAACAAAATAAATATCAATCACATCATATTCATAAGAACATAACATTTTGGAAATCATAACCTGCAAAAGAGAGCATAATTTCATAATCATGGGATAAATCATGGCAGTGAAAAAGTAATCCCAATAATCTTAACTTAAAACATGAAACATTGTGGCATACACACATAATCATAGATAATCATTTCTTGTTAGTCAAGACTAATTTCCAAGACTATCTTAGTGGACAAAGTCCCTTTCTGAATCGAGTAACCCTCGTTTCAGTCCTGTTTCACTGAACCGGTATAACCTACCGTTCCAGCCCTGTCTATCTCATGAGATATAAAATCTTTACCCAATGCATTGGAGGGAGATATAGGTCCCACCCATCTCATAATGATACCATTCTTATGTGTGCCACAAAATCATAAATCATACATCATTGCATAACCCATGTAATAAAAATGGGATTCTTAAACAACATGACATCATAAAACCATTCATATAAGATAAAGGAATTCATAAACATAATTCCATCACAACATAGTCAAATCAATGTAAAAATATGGATAGAAACAGAACCCTTTATTATCTTAGATGGAAAATAATTTTGATAAAACACTTGAAATGAATTCTTGAGGAAAATATCCTTTCTTCTTCAAAATCAATTTCTTTTCACAAAACATCATGCAATTCTAAAAGAAAGAGATTTTATTGAAAATATTCATGAAATATTTTGGAGGAAGCTTCATGAAAATAAGGCTTTATAAAACAGTAGAAATCCGTTCGTGCCGTATAAGTTAAAAAAAACATTCTTCGTACTTTTGTCGGAAAAGTCAAAAAGTACCTCGTACGAAAAACGACAAAAGATTCCTTTCATACGTATTACTAAAAACTCACCGAAGGGTAAAAATGGATTTAAACAATTTTAGGTGGATGGAAATAATATTACATATTGAGTAAACATGGATGTGGATGATAAAATACACCCCAGTAAATACTTACGAATAAACAATCTCGGATAAAAATGAGATTGTGATATTTCCCTTACCTTAGGTCCGATTTGCTTTGTACGTGTCCGAAGCTCCTGTATAATGGTTTAAATAATGTCATTGACTTATTAACGAATCATATTCATTGTTATGACATCATATATGGTTCACTTATGACATTATATTACCCGTTCTTTTGTAAATTCCATGTTAAAGAAGCGTTTTGGGTAAAATCGTTTCTTTTATCGTAGGTGTTTTGACTTGTTGTTATTGACATTATTATTACTTATATCATGATTTACTTACTTCCAGAATATAAAATATGATTTATATATCATATATATTCAGTATATATATATATAATAGATAGATAAATGAAATGAAAAACACCGTTCATGGAGACGGTAGTCCGTACGTACGCATGAACGCTGTTTTCCTTTCCCTATTGTCTTGAATGGATGTAAGTAGATTACATACATATATATATATATACATAAATCCAGTAGCTTTATAATGTAATATATTTCATTATTATTTCTTATATATACTTTATAATCATTCTTAAATGGTTAACATGGAGAATGAATCTCATCGCGTCGTGGAGACGGTAGTCCGTACGTACGCACGAGCGATGATATCATTTCCATAAATATTGAATTGAATTGGAGTGGATGATAAAATATATCAGAATCAATATGATGTTTTAATAACTATGTATAGTTATTCTTTACACCATTATACCCATCCATGTAAGGTGGTGGTGGAAAATAGATTACACCACGTCGTGGAGACGGTATTCCGTACGTACGCACGCGCGGTGATTTCTTTTTCCGTAGGATAGATAGATGGTGAAATAGGGTTGTTTCATACTTATAATAACATATCAGTATATGAGTGATATTTATGTTATTACTTCATAATGAAACAACCTAAGAAGAAGAAGTGGAAGAAGAAATAAAGATGAAAGAATTGGTAACGGTAATTACCTCTTCTTTGAAGTGCCTTTTGGAGACCTCCTCTTAGGGAACTAAAATTGGTCTTTGAGGAAGACCAGAACCTCTAGGATGTTTCTAGGGAAGTTGAGAAGAGATTTTGGCAGGGGTTGGCCGAGCAGGAGTGCTCAAATTGGTGTGAGGAGGAGGGGGAGGAGGTGCCCTTTTATGAGGGAGGAGAGGGGCACCTTAAGAATATCTCAAAATATTATTTTATATTAAAGTAAAAATCGGTTTATAATGGTTCCAAAGGGTCTTATTTCTAAGATAAAGTGGGGATGGGTCGAAATCCTATCAACCAATAGGATTTATACAAGTTTAGGTTATTATTTTAACCTTATCAATTAGATTTAACTCTAAGTTAAATAATTTAACTTTTACCGTGTCTTTTTGTTTTCTTTCACTATATGGTTAATACACTTACTATAACATGCCAAACGAACCCCAAATTGTTTATTATTAATATATATATCCTTATCTAAGTTATGTGTCCGAACCTTAGATTTTTAGGAATAAAATAACAATTAATAATATAATATTTGATTTAAAAACTATTTTGTGTCAATTTTGACACTATTTGATATATGATTTTTGTGAAAGTCATAAAAGAATTATATGTTCGAACCAAGTTTATTAAATAAACACTAATATATCATAGTAACCTAGAAAATTAGTGGAATTCATAAAAAGTCTCAAATTACATTCATTTGAGTATTTATAACATCAATTATGTTAATATTTCCTTAAAAGGGTAATTACTGCATCATTGTTGTGTCATAAATAAATTAATTTATTTAAAGTATAAAAATTATAAATAAAATATCATTATGTAGGAAATCTTTTTATCTTTCTAATGAATATTTATAGTCGAATTTATCTTATGTATAACCCCATATTAAAAATGTTTTAGTGAATAAACTTTGATTTTAACTCTTTTAACTCTTCTTTGAATTAAATAATAATAAATGTCCTAATCTAATCCAAGTGGGCCTAAATGATAATATTTTACACTTAAGGTTGTTTTTGGTCGAGATACACTTGTCAAATAGAATTAGGACATGTGTTAGGGTAATATTAATATCATTCTTACCCTTAATTACCCTATTTACTTTTAACCGTGGTAAATAAAAGTAAAAAGTTACTATTCACCAAAAATTATTTTCATCTCATTGAACCACATTTTACTTACTGACATCAACCGTGTCTCTCGGATTTTTGAAATTCCATTCACAGAAGCGGTAAAATTAAGTTTTATGAAAAATTCAGTTTTTTTAACTACCACTTAGTAGTTTCACTATTCATCAAAAAATGAAGGTTTTCAGAAAAATGCCAAAATTTCATCCTAAGCTATATTTCATATTCCGAATTCAAAAATGAAGTCTATTTTACCAAATTCATAACATAGAAGTTGCATTAATTAATTTTATAATTAAATCCCGCTGTTAAAACAAATAGCGTGTTTTTAAGAAACAATATCTATCAAAAGATTGACACTTGTTTATGTCTGGTTTAAATGTGCAATTACATCCAATGACCAACATTGTATTAAATTGTAAAAATATATTCTAAATATACTTTAAAACTACTCCAATTAATAATTTATCACTATTAATTATTTCGATTAAAAAAGTTGTTTTTTAATTATAATTTAGTAATTTTCACTATTCATCAGAATATGAAAGTTATCCGAAATGTACCAAAATTTCACCTTAGGCTAAATTCGATACTCCGAATCCAAAAATGAAGTTCATTTTGAAAAATAAGATTTACAGAATTTTAAAAAGTGGTTATTACTATTCATACCGGCTAGTTTTAATAATATTTTAATAGCATATCGTTGTTTAGTGAAACTCGGTATTGCGTATTACACACGCTATCGAGGAAGGTCGCGATTGCGTGTAATGCAAGGCAAGTCAAGGATGCGTGTTGTGCAATCTCCTTTTGGTGTAGCGTACAACACAAGACATTAATAAAATTTAAAAAGAATATTTTTTATAAAATCTTGGGCTGTTACATTCTACCCCCCTTAAAATGAACTTCGCCCTCGAAATTCGTCGGGGTTATAAATGGTTTACTATTTGAAAGTTTCTTTAATAGAAACCCACATAGTAAAAAGGAATATCAAAACCAATCTTTAAAAAAAAGTATGAAACGTAACGGTTACCCAAATAAACTAATCATTGGGTTTCCACATAGGTGAAAATATGGATATGGAAGAGAAATCTAACCATCATGTTCCGATGGAGAGTGGTAGAGAACATGGCTATGGAAAAGCCAATAATCACAAATCCATAAATTTGTGACGATCTAAGGTACCATCCGATTCATCAGGTATAAGATCACTAGGACAACATTTTTGGTTTTCAAGATCATTTCCCTAAAGTTGAAAATTTGAATTGGAATAAATACTTTCTTTATTTTGGTACAATCTCACTATTGTTCGTGCCTAGAACAATTTCCACTTCATTTCTTAAATAAATGAAGTTGAATTTGTTATTCGTGAAGTGTTAGCAGATCATGTGATAGAATGACGGGTCATTCCATCTGTCTCAAACAAAAGGTTAGCAAAAATTATATACATAAGTCGATCTATAGTGAGATTAATCATATATAGTTCCTAAAATGGACTTATACTTCATATATCATACTGCTTAATATAATAAAACTAGTTTCTACTAAACAGGGACTTCCTGTAGGCCAGTGGTAGGCGATAAAGGCCAGTCGGACTTCGGTTGTGGGTTCGATTCCCACAGCCTTGTCCGAAGCGATGGGCTGTCGCCCGTCCTGCAGGTTGTCCTTTTTCTAAAACTATATTACTATAACATCCCATAAATAATATCGAAAAAACTTCTATCCTTAAACAATACTAACTTATTTCCAACATAATCCATTCCAATCTTTAGTCCTATCCATAATACTGCAGTCCATTCTCATAACATAGTGAAAACGATTACCAGAGATTTAATACCATCGTTGATCCCCATATATCATAAGATATATCTTGTTGGACACATTCCAAACATTCAAAGGCCTTAATCTTGTACTCTCTTGAATACCCATTGAACCTTAGTGAAAACTTGAATGCAGTTAAAAGTTAACACTTTCCACATACCAAAATCCTCAAAATTCTATATACTCAAACCATGATATCACTTAGTCCTTATATCAATCATGAGCTCATGAATACTGTTAAACATTTCATTTTCTCGTTTTCCCTTCATTATGCGTATAATATCTCAATCACTTTGAATACCACATTAGACCAATACATAAATATTCCAATATTCCATGATACAACATTATTTTGGAATCCCATTACATAAAAACTTAATCATTCCACCACATCGTTGTCATATTCAACATTGCCAATAGTGATCGCATGTGACTTCCCTTTGTCCTTTGCCTTAAGCGGTTGCTCATGTCGATCATCACTAACCCTTGGATTAGGGCATTTATTGGCATAATGTCCCATCTCCTTGCACTTGAAGCATTGAAGTGTTGGTTGTGCGTTCTCTGCAGTGTTTGCTTTATTCACTTCATTAGAATCCCTTTTTCCATTACTTCGACACTCAGCTGCTCGATGACCTTCTTTTCCACACTTAAAACATTTTCTAGTCCCTTTAAGACAATCTCCACCATGCTTCTTTCCACACTTTGTGCATAAGGAAACATTCATCTTCTTTTCACCATTATTCTGAGATTTCTCCTTGAACTCCATCTTTCGTTTCTTGTCAAAACCATGAGATGGATATGTAACACCAACTTCCATTTCTACCTTGATAGCACAACGTACAATTTCTTCATAGCTACTGAAGTCTCTTATAGCTAATGCCCTTCGAAGACTTGGTTTTAAGCCACTGAAAAATCAATCAACTTTACTTTCAGGTTGGATGATAATGCCAGATGCATACCTTGAAAGTCTTGTAAAATTCGCTTCGTATATACCAACAGATTCATCATCCTTTTGCTTTAGTTCAAGAAACTCCTTCTCCATCTTCGTTTGAAGAATACGAGGGAAGTACTTACTGAAAAACAAGTTCTTGAACTCGTCCCATTCCATGGAATCAATTTCATCTCTTTGCCTCGTATTCCTGATAAGATTCCACCATTGATCAGTTTCACCTTCCAAACGATATACTGCTAAGATGACTTTATCATGTTCAGAACATTGAAGAACTGAAAATATCTTTTCAGTAGTACTAATCCATTGTTCAGCAACTAATGGATCAGTAGACCCACTGAAAGAAGGCGGACGCTGCCTCATGAAGGATTCAACAGAATGTTGCTCCTTCCTTTGCTCGTTTGGAAGTCCTGCATGATTCATAGCTTGAGAAAGTTGTGTGAGCATGGCTACAAGATTTTTCATTCCAGCTCACATATCGTTTGGTTGCTCAGGGGGACAATCATTGCATTGTCCATTGCATTGATCAACACGGTTCCTTCGGGTTCCAGCCATCGTCTAAAACCCCAAAAGAATAGTGTGAGAGGCAAAAATCATTCTAGGGAAAACAACATAATAAAGGGGTAGTACCCTCAATATCTAACATATTAGGTTAAATTCTAAGATCGTTAGAGCAATTCTAGGACTATAACCTATACGTATACTTAACCTTAGAGACATCCCTAGATATACCTTAGAAATATCTCTAGGGATCTCACTAACGTTTTCGCATCCTAGTTTCCAAAGGTTGACTAAACCTTTGCTCTGATACCAACTGTAGAGACCCGTATCTTGACGTACATTGACATTACATTACTTTTGCGGAATACTTAGTACATTAAAAAAAACACACACAAGGACCGTAATAGTTTAGTGTCTTTGGAAACTCGGACTATAATCTTCTAATCGTGGTGAACGATCTTCAAAATCTCCCATAAAGATCTTCCTTTTTTTTACCTAAAACCTTTCTTTATATCCTGGGGAAAAGAAAACATAAAAGGGTGAGCTCAAATGCTCAGTAAGGGTAAACAAAATAAATATCAATCACATCATATTCATAAGAACATAACATTTTGGAAATCATAACCTGCAAAAGAGAGCATAATTTCATAATCATGGGATAAATCATGGCAGTGAAAAAGTAATCCCAATAATCTTAACTTAAAACATGAAACATTGTGGCATACACACATAATCATAGATAATCATTTCTTGTTAGTCAAGACTAATTTCCAAGACTATCTTAGTGGACAAAGTCCCTTTCTGAATCGAGTAACCCTCGTTTCAGTCCTGTTTCACTGAACCGGTATAACCTACCGTTCCAGCCCTGTCTATCTCATGAGATATAAAATCTTTACCCAATACATTGGAGGGAGATATAGGTCCCACCCATCTCATAATGATACCATTCTTATGTGTGCCACAAAATCATAAATCATACATCATTGCATAACCCATGTAATAAAAATGGGATTCTTAAACAACATGACATCATAAAACCATTCATATAAGATAAAGGAATTCATAAACATAATTCCATCACAACATAGTCAAATCAATGTAAAAATATGGATAGAAACAGAACCCTTTATTATCTTAGATGGAAAATAATTTTGATAAAACACTTGAAATGAATTCTTGAGGAAAATATCCTTTCTTCTTCAAAATCAATTTCTTTTCACAAAACATCATGCAATTCTAAAAGAAAGAGATTTTATTGAAAATATTCATGAAATATTTTGGAGGAAGCTTCATGAAAATAAGGCTTTATAAAACAGTAGAAATCCGTTCGTGCCGTATAAGTTAAAAAAAACATTCTTCGTACTTTTGTCGGAAAAGTCAAAAAGTACCTCGTACGAAAAACGACAAAAGATTCCTTTCATACGTATTACTAAAAACTCACCGAAGGGTAAAAATGGATTTAAACAATTTTAGGTGGATGGAAATAATATTACATATTGAGTAAACATGGATGTGGATGATAAAATACACCCCAGTAAATACTTACGAATAAACAATCTCGGATAAAAATGAGATTGTGATATTTCCCTTACCTTAGGTCCGATTTGCTTTGTACGTGTCCGAAGCTCCTGTATAATGGTTTAAATAATGTCATTGACTTATTAACGAATCATATTCATTGTTATGACATCATATATGGTTCACTTATGACATTATATTACCCGTTCTTTTGTAAATTCCATGTTAAAGAAGCGTTTTGGGTAAAATCGTTTCTTTTATCGTAGGTGTTTTGACTTGTTGTTATTGACATTATTATTACTTATATCATGATTTACTTACTTCCAGAATATAAAATATGATTTATATATCATATATATTCAGTATATATATATATAATAGATAGATAAATGAAATGAAAAACACCGTTCATGGAGACGGTAGTCCGTACGTACGCATGAACGCTGTTTTCCTTTCCCTATTGTCTTGAATGGATGTAAGTAGATTACATACATATATATATATATATATACATAAATCCAGTAGCTTTATAATGTAATATATTTCATTATTATTTCTTATATATACTTTATAATCATTCTTAAATGGTTAACATGGAGAATGAATCTCATCGCGTCGTGGAGACGGTAGTCCGTACGTACGCACGATCGATGATATCATTTCCATAAATATTGAATTGAATTGGAGTGGATGATAAAATATATCAGAATCAATATGATGTTTTAATAACTATGTATAGTTATTCTTTACACCATTATACCCATCCATGTAAGGTGGTGGTGGAAAATAGATTACACCACGTCGTGGAGACGGTATTCCGTACGTACGCACGCGCGGTGATTTCTTTTTCCGTAGGATAGATAGATGGTGAAATAGGGTTGTTTCATACTTATAATAACATATCAGTATATGAGTGATATTTATGTTATTACTTCATAATGAAACAACCTAAGAAGAAGAAGTGGAAGAAGAAATAAAGATGAAAGAATTGGTAACGGTAATTACCTCTTCTTTGAAGTGCCTTTTGGAGACCTCCTCTTAGGGAACTAAAATTGGTCTTTGAGGAAGACCAGAACCTCTAGGATGTTGCTAGGGAAGTGGAGAAGAGATTTTGGCAGGGGTTCGCCGAGCATGAGTGCTCAAATTGGTGTGAGGAGGAGGGGGAGGAGGTTCCCTTTTATGAGGGAGGAGAGGGGCACCTTAAGAATATCTCAAAATATTATTTTATATTAAAGTAAAAATCGGTTTATAATGGTTCCAAAGGGTCTTATTTCTAAGATAAAGTGGGGATGGGTCGAAATCCTATCAACCAATAGGATTTATACAAGTTTAGGTTATTATTTTAACCTTATCAATTAGATTTAACTCTAAGTTAAATAATTTAACTTTTACCGTGTCTTTTTGTTTTCTTTCACTATATGGTTAATACACTTACTATAACATGCCAAACGAACCCCAAATTGTTTATTATTAATATATATATCCTTATCTAAGTTATGTGTCCGAACCTTAGATTTTTAGGAATAAAATAACAATTAATAATATAATATTTGATTTAAAAACTATTTTGTGTCAATTTTGACACTATTTGATATATGATTTTTGTGAAAGTCATAAAAGAATTATATGTTCGAACCAAGTTGATTAAATAAACACTAATATATCATAGTAACCTAGAAAATTAGTGGAATTCATAAAAAGTCTCAAATTACATTCATTTGAGTATTTATAACATCAATTATGTTAATATTTCCTTAAAAGGGTAATTACTGCATCATTGTTGTGTCATAAATAAATTAATTTATTTAAAGTAGAAAAATTATAAATAAAATATCATTATGTAGGAAATCTTTTTATCTTTCTAATGAATATTTATAGTCGAATTTATCTTATGTATAACCCCATATTAAAAATGTTTTAGTGAATAAACTTTGATTTTAACTCTTTTAACTCTTCTTTGAATTAAATAATAATAAATGTCCTAATCTAATCCAAGTGGGCCTAAATGATAATATTTTACACTTAAGGTTGTTTTTGGTCGAGATACACTTGTCCAATAGAATTAGGACATGTGTTAGGGTAATATTAATATCATTCTTACCCTTAATTACCCTATTTACTTTTAACCGTGGTAAATAAAAGTAAAAAGTTACTATTCACCAAAAATTATTTTCATCTCATTGAACCACATTTTACTTACTGACATCAACCGTGTCTCTCGGATTTTTGAAATTCCATTCACAGAAGCGGTAAAATTAAGTTTTATGAAAAAATCAGTTTTTTTAACTACCACTTAGTAGTTTCACTATTCATCAAAAAATGAAGGTTTTCAGAAAAATGCCAAAATTTCATCCTAAGCTATATTTCATATTCCGAATTCAAAAATGAAGTCTATTTTACCAAATTCATAACATAGAAGTTGCATTAATTAATTTTATAATTAAATCCCGCTATTAAAACAAATAGCGTGTTTTTAAGAAACAATATCTATCAAAAGATTGACACTTGTTTATGTCTGGTTTAAATGTGCAATTACATCCAATGACCAACATTGTATTAAATTGTAAAAATATATTCTAAATATACTTTAAAACTACTCAAATTAATAATTTATCACTATTAATTATTTTGATTAAAAAAGTTGTTTTTTAATTATAATTTAGTAATTTTCACTATTCATCAGAATATGAAAGTTATCCGAAATGTACCAAAATTTCACCTTAGGCTAAATTCGAAACTCCGAATCCAAAAATGAAGTTCATTTTGAAAAATAAGATTTACAGAATTTTAAAAAGTGGTTATTACTATTCATACCGGCTAGTTTTAATAATATTTTAATAGCATATCGTTGTTTAGTGAAACTCGGTATTGCGTATTACACACGCTATCGAGGAAGGTCTCGATTGCGTGTAATGCAAGGCAAGTCAAGGATGCGTGTTGTGCAAGCTCCTTTTGGTGTAGCGTACAACACAAGACATTAATAAAATTTAAAAAGAATATTTTTTATAAAATCTTGGGCTGTTACATTCTACCCCCCTTAAAATGAATTTCGCCCTCGAAATTCGTCGGGGTTATAAATGGTTTACTATTTGAAAGTTTCTTTAATAGAAACCCACATCGTAAAATGGAATATCAAAACCAATCTTTAAAAACAAAAGTATGAAACGTAACGGTTACCCAAATAAACTAATCATTGGGTTTCCACATAGGTGAAAATATGGATATGGAAGAGAAATCTAACCATCATGTTCTGATGGAGAGTGGTAGAGAACATGGCTATGGAAAAGACAATAATCAAAAATCCATAAATTTGTGACGATCTAAGGTACCATCTGATTCATCAGGTATAAGATCACTAGGACAACATTTTTGGTTTTCAAGATCATTTCCCTAAAGTTGAAAATTTGAATTGGAATAAATACTTTCTTTATTTTGGTACAATCTCACTATTGTTCGTGCCTAGAACAATTTCCACTTCATTTATTAAATAAATGAAGTTGAATTTGTTATTCGTGAAGTGTTAGCAGATCATGTGATAGAATGACGGGTCATTCCATCTGTCTCAAACAAAAGGTTAGCAAAAATTATATACATAAGTCGATCTATAGTGAGATTAATCATATATAGTTCCTAAAATGGACTTATACTTCATATATCTTACTGCTTAATATAATAAAACTAGTTTCTACTAAACAGGGACTTCCTGTAGGCCAGTGGTAGGCGATAAAGGTCAGTCGCACTTCGGTTGTGGGTTTGATTCCCACAGCCTTGTCCGAAGCGATGGGCTGTCACCCATCCTACAGGTTGTCCTTTTTCTAAAACTATATTACTATAACATCCCATAAATAATATCGAAAAAACTTCTATCCTTAAACAATACTAACTTATGTCCAACATAATCCATTCCAATCTTTAGTCCTATCCATAATACTGCAGTCCATTCTCATAACATAGTGAAAACGATTACCAGAGATTTAATACCATCGTTGATCCCCATATATCATAAGATATATCTTGTTGGACACATTCCAAACATTAAAAGGCCTTAATCTTGTACTCTCTTGAATACCCATTGAACCTTAGTGAAAACTTGAATGCAGTTAAAAGTTAACACTTTCCACATACCAAAATCCTCAAAATTCTATATACTCAAACCATGATATCACTTAGTCCTTATATCAATCATGAGCTCATGAATACTGTTAAACATTTCATTTTCTCGTTTTCCCTACATTATGCGCATAATATCTCAATCACTTTGAATACCACATTAGACCAATACATAAATATTCCAATATTCCATGATACAACATTATTTTGGAATCCCATTACATAAAAACTTAATCATTCCACCACATCGTTTTCATATTCAACATTGCCAATAGTGATCGCATGTGACTTCCCTTTGTCCTTTGCCTTAAGCGGTTGCTCATGTCGATCATCACTAACCCTTGGATTAGGGCATTTATTGGCATAATGTCCCATCTCCTTGCACTTGAAGCATTAAAGTGTTGGTTGTGCGTTCTCTGCAGTGTTTTCTTTATTCACTTCATTAGAATCCCTTTTTCCATTACTTCGACACTCAGCTATTCGATGACCTTCTTTTCCACACTTAAAACATTTTCTAGTCCCTTTAAGACAATCTCCACCATGCTTCTTTCCACACTTTGTGCATAAGGAAACATTCATCTTCTTTTCACCATTATTCTGAGATTTCTCCTTGAACTCCATCTTTCGTTTCTTGTCAAAACCATGAGATGGATATGTAACACCAACTTCCATTTCTACCTTGATAGCACAACGCACAATTTCTTCATAGCTACTGAAGTCTCTTATAGCTAATGCCCTTCAAAGACTTGGTTTTAAGCCACTGAAAAATCGATCAACTTTACTTTCAGGTTGGATGATAATGCCAGATGCATACCTTGCAAGTCTTGTAAAATTCGCTTCGTATATACCAACAGATTCATCATCCTTTTGCTTTAGTTCAAGAAACTCCTTCTCCATCTTCGTTCGAAGAATACGAGGGAAGTACGTACTGAAAAACAAGTTCTTGAACTCGTCCCATTCCATGGAATCAATTTCATCTCTTTGCCTCGTATTCTTGATAAGATTCCACCATTGATCAGCTTCACCTTCCAAACGATATACTGCTAAGATGACTTTATCATGTTCAGAACATTGAAGAACTGAAAATATCTTTTCAGTAGTACTAATCCATTGTTCAGCAACTAATGGATCAGTAGACCCACTGAAAGAAGGCGGACGCTGCCTCATGAAGGATTCAACAGAATGTTGCTCCTTCCTTTGCTCATTTGGAAGTCCTGCATGATTCATAGCTTGAGAAAGTTGTGTGAGCATGGCTACAAGATTTTGCATTCCAGCTCCCATATCATTTGGTTGCTCAGGGGGACAATCATTGCATTTTCCATTGCATTGATCAACACGGTTCCATCGGGTTCCAGCCATCGTCTAAAACCCCAAAAGAATAGTGTGAGAGGCAAAAATCATGCTAGGGAAAACAACATAATAAAGGGGTAGTACCCTCAATATCTAACATCTTAGGGTAAATTCTAAGATCGTTTGAGCAATTCTAGGACTATAACCTATACGTATACTTAACCTTAGAGACATCCCTAGACATACCTTAGAAATATCTCTAGGGATCTCCCTAACGTTTTCGCATCCTAGTTTCCAAAGGTTGACTAAACCTTTGCTCTGATACCAACTGTAGAGACCCGTATCTTGACGTACATTGACATTACATTACTTTTGCGGAATACTTAGTAAATTAAAAAAAACACACACAAGGACCGTAATAGTTTAGTGTCTTTGGAAACTTGGACTATAATCTTCTAATCGTGGTGAAAGATCTTCAAAATCTCCCATAAAGATCTTCCTTTTTTTTACCTAAAACCTTTCTTTATATCCTAGGGAAAAGAAAACATAAAAGGGTGAGCTCAAATGCTCAGTAAGGGTAAACAAAATAAATATCAATCACATCATATTCATAAGAACATAACATTTTGGAAATCATAACCTGCAAAAAAGAGCATAATTTCATAATCATGGGATAAATCATGGCAGTGAAAAAGTAATCCCAATAATCATAACTTAAAACATGAAACTTTGTGGCATACACACATAATCATAGAAAATCATTTCTTGTTAGTCAAGACTAATTGCCAAGACTATCTTAGTGGACAAAGTCCCTTTCTGAATCGAGTAACCCTCGTTTCAGTCCTGTTTCACTGAACCGGTATAACCTACCGTTCCAGCCCTGTCTATCTCATGAGATATAAAATCTTTACCCAATGCATTGGAGGGAGATATAGGTCCCACCCATCTCATAATTATACCATTCTTATGTGTGACACAAAATCATAAATCATACATCATTGCATAACCCATGTAATAAAAATGGGATTCTTAAACAACATGACATCATAAAACCATTCATATAAGATAAAGGAATTCATAAAAATAATTCCATCACAACATAGTCAAATCAATGTAAAAATATGGATAGAAACAGATCCTTTATTATCTTAGATGGAAAATAATTTTGATAAAACACTTGAAATGAATTCTTGAGGAAAATATCCTTTCTTCTTCAAAATCAATTTCTTTTCACAAAACATCATGCAATTCTAAAAGAAAGAGATTTTATTGAAAATATTCATGAAATCTTTTGGAGGAAGATTCATGAAAATAAGGCTTTATAAAACAGTAGAATTCCGTTCGTGCCGTATAAGTTAAAAAAAACATTCTTCATACTTTTGTCGGAAAAGTAAAAAAGTACCTCGTACGAAAAACGACAAAAGATTCCTTTCATACGTATTACTAAAAACTCACCGAAGGGTAAAAATGGATTTAAACAATTTTAGATGGATGGAAATAATATTACATATTGAGTAAACATGGATGTGGATGATAAAATACACCCCAGTAAATACTTACGAATAAACAATCTCGGATAAAAATGAGATTGTGATATTTCCCTTACCTTAGGTCCGATTTGCTTTGTACGTGTCCGAAGCTCCTGTATAATGGTTTAAATAATGTCATTGACTTATTAAAGAATCATATTCATTGTTATGATATCATATATGGTTCACTTATGACATTATATTACCCGTTCTTTTGTAAATTCCATGTTAAAGAAGCGTTTTGGGTAAAATCGTTTCTTTTATCGTAGGTGTTTTGACTTGTTGTTATTGACATTATTATTACTTATATCATGATTTACTTACTTCCAGAATATAAAATATGATTTATATATCATATATATTCAGTATATATATATATATATATATAATAGATAGATAAATGAAATGAAAAACACCGTTCATGGAGACGGTAGTCCGTACGTACGCATGAACGCTGTTTTCCTTTCCCTATTGTCTTGAATGGAAGTAAGTAGATGACATACATATATATATATACATAAATCCAGTAGCTTTATAATGTCATATATTTCATTATTATTTCTTATATATACTTTATAATCATTCTTAAATGGTTAACATGGAGAATGAATCTCATCGCGTCGTGGAGACGGTAGTCCGTACGTACGCACGAGCGATGATATCATTTCCATAAATATTGAATTGAATTGGAGTGGATTATACAATATATCAGAATCAATATGATGTTTTAATAACTATGTATAGTTATTCTTTACACCATTATACCCATCCATGTAAGGTGGTGGTGCAAAATAGATTACACCACGGCGTGGAGACGGTATTCCGTACGTACGCACGCGCGGTGATTTCTTTTTCCGTAGGATAGATAGATGGTGAAATAGGGTTGTTTCATACTTATAATAACATATCAGTATATGAGTGATACTGATGTTATTACTTCATAATGAAACAACCTAAGAAGAAGAAGTGGAAGAAGAAATAAAGATGAAAGAATTGGTAACGGTAATTACCTCTTCTTTGAAGCGCCTTTTGGAGACCTCCTCTTAGGGAACTAAAATTGGTCTTTGAGGAAGACCAGAACCTCTAGGATGTTGCTAGGGAAGTGGAGAAGAGATTTTGGCAGGGGTTGGCCGAGCTTGAGTGCTCAAATTGGTGTGAGGAGGAGGGGGGGGGAGGTTCCCTTTTATAAGGGAGGAGAGGGGCACTTTAGGAATATCTGAAAATATTATTTTATATTAAAGTAAAAATCGGGTTATAATGGTTACAAAGGGTCTTATTTAGAAGCTAAAGTGGGGATGGGTCGAAATCCTATCAACCAATAGGATTTAGACAAGTTTAGGTTATTATTTTAACCTTATCAATTAGATTTAACTCTAAGTTAAATAATTTAACTTTTACCGTGTCTTTTTGTTTTCTTTCACTATATGGTTAATACACTTACTATAACATGCCAAAAGAACCCCAAATTGTTTATTATTAATATATATATCCTTATCTAAGTTATTTGTCCGAACCTTAGATTTTTAGGAATAAAATAACAATTAATAATATAATATTTGATTTAAAAACTATTTTGTGTCAATTTTGACACTATTTGATATATGATTTTTGTGAAAGTCATAACAGAATTATATGTTCAAACCAAGTTGATTAAATCAACACTAATATATCATAGTAACCTAGAAAAGTAGTGGAATTCATAAAAAGTCTCAAATTACATTCATTTGAGTATTTATAACATCGATTATGTTAATATTTCCTTAAAAGGGTAATTATTGCATCATCATTGTGTCATATATAAATTAATTTATTTAAAGTCTAAAAATTATAAATAAAATATCATTATGAAGTAAATAGTTTTAGCTTTCTAATGAATATTTATAGTCGAATTTAGCTTATGTATTACCCCATATTAAAAATGTTTTAGTGAATAAACTTTGATTTTAACTCTTTTAACTCTTCTTTGAATTAAATAATAATAAATGTCCTAATCTAATCCAAGTGGGCCTAAATGATAATATTTTACACTTAAGGTTGTTTTTGGTCGAGATACACTTGTCCAATAGAATTAGGACATGTGTTAGGGTAATATTAATATCATTCTTACCCTTAATTACCCTATTTACTTTTAACCGTGGTAAATAAAAGTAAAAAGTTACTATTCACCAAAAATTATTTTAATCTCATTGAACCACATTTTACTTACTGACATCAACCGTGTCTCTCGGATTTTTGAAATTCCATTCACAGAAGCGGTAAAATTAAGTTTTATGAAAAATTCAGTTTTTTTAACTACCACTTAGTAGTTTCACTATTCATCAAAAAATGAAGGTTTTCAGAAAAATGCCAAAATTTCATCCTAAGCTATATTTCATATTCCGAATTCAAAAATGAAGTCTATTTTACCAAATTCATAACATAGAAGTTGCATTAATTAATTTTATAATTAAATCCCGCTGTTAAAACAAATAGCGTGTTTTTAAGAAACAATATCTATCAAAAGATTGACACTTGTTTATGTCTGGTTTAAATGTGCAATTACATCCAATGACCAACATTGTATTAAATTGTAAAAATATATTCTAAATATACTTTAAAACTACTCCAATTAATAATTTATCACTATTAATTATTTCGATTAAAAAAGTTGTTTTTTAATTATAATTTAGTAATTTTCACTATTCATCAGAATATGAAAGTTATCCGAAATGTACCAAAATTTCACCTTAGGCTAAATTCGATACTCCGAATCCAAAAATGAAGTTCATTTTGAAAAATAAGATTTACAGAATTTTAAAAAGTGGTTATTACTATTCATACCGGCTAGTTTTAATAATATTTTAATAGCATATCGTTGTTTAGTGAAACTCGGTATTGCGTATTACACACGCTATCGAGGAAGGTCGCGATTGCGTGTAATGCAAGGAAAGTCAAGGATGCGTGTTGTGCAAGCTCCTTTTGGTGTAGCGTACAACACAAGACATTAATAAAATTTAAAAAGAATATTTTTTATAAAATCTTGGGCTGTTACAGGTATTACATTCATTCCATATTATATTTGATCACTTTCTATTAGTCTGTCATTTATCTTTGATTTTTCAATGTTGAGCATCCCTTTTTACATGAATTATATTCTATGTAATGGTCTATTCAAGTGGGAAGAGTCTCACAAAGTTATTTCCATTAATGTAATTTATATGAAATGTGGTTAATTATATTTAATTTAATTTTTTAAATATTATTTTAAATCGATTGTTCTAAAACGTAATTTCACAACGGTCAATTTTTATGAAATGATTCTATCTTTTAATGAAACCTAATAATTTTTTATCTGTTCCTTTTTTGTTGAACTACTGGTTTTGATCATGGTATTTATAGAATAAAATTGAATGTTCTAATGTACAACCTAATATATATATATATATGATAATGTGTTAATTGAATTTAATTATTCCCTACGAAATAAGTAATGATTTTATGAAATAATATGTTTTTTATATAGGTTTAAATATAGTTCATAAATGATTTTAATGGTCCATTAAGTAGACCACATTGTCTAATTCTGGATTAATGTTTTCTTATTTGAAATTGTTTTTTGATAAATAGTTATTTTTAAAAGAATCTCTCTTTATACGATCATTGGTTGTAATTACAATAGAGGATTCCATTGGGTCTATATAGACTTGAACATGTGTGTAATGTAATGATTTTCCTGTAGATCAAAGAAGGTGTCTCATGTTAATTCAATTATGTGATGAAAATGTTGGATAAGTGGAGTTCTAATACTTTAAAAATCCTCGAGTGAACCATTAGACTGTACATATATACATTATCATGAATTCCATATGGTATATCCCTCATGGATTAATGTGATTTGTATATTATCGAATTCCATCGATTAATTTCATATGTTCTGGTGAGGTACCTTTGATAATTTCACCTAATGACATATCGAGATTCCACTTGGTTATTTGAGTAAAAGTCCTTAGGTTTAATACATGTATTCCCTTAAATATTTGTGTCTAAATTTCATGGATGTTTCCTAAACATAATAATACTATATTAATACATTAGAATTCCAAGGTTCACCCATCAATGGATTCACTATAAGTTTTGTTTGGGTAAATTC
This sequence comes from Viscum album, assembly GCA_963277665.1. Lineage (NCBI taxonomy): Eukaryota > Viridiplantae > Streptophyta > Magnoliopsida > Santalales > Viscaceae > Viscum > Viscum album. The sequence continues at coordinate 359,882,270 of OY728162.1, forward strand.
TTTGTGAAGCCATGTGGATTCCCTCATATTATTACAACCTTGGGTTACATGGTTAAATACCATGGAATAAGATAAACCATGATGTATTCTATGATTAGCGACACATAAAAAATCTAAAGAATGTATTGTCTAGATATTGGTGTCATCAGGGACTGTGAGACTAGTGGGTTTTCAATTTATTCTTTTTAATTTGTTAAATGTACTGATTTCTAGACTAAAAAAATGGTTGACTGTATAAAATCTATTCTAGGGGACTTACAAAAGAAAACAATTTCGGATTAATTAATCTATGGAAGTATTAAATGGAGACTGGGTGAGTTTTACCCAAAACCTTCTCGGAAATCCTCAGAACAGGTGTACCTAAGAAGAAGACTATCTATTGGTGTTTGTTGTTTGTGAAAAAACCTAAAATTGTGATTACATATAGTTTTTACAGATTATATAGATTGGGGATGTTGGGAATATGTAAGGTTCAATATAGGTTTAGATTTATTTTTATGATTTTATTCGTTTATTATTTTTATCCTTGATTATGATCCACGCTTTTGAATTGTTCATGGAATATATAGAATTACTCATAATTTTATCATTTTTATCATAGGGTAATTTTTTGTGTTTTCCATGTACTTTATTTTAGGTTTATTTGATCTAGATTATATATTTATTTTTATTTCTTCTTCTATTTTGAATCTTATATGTGAATAGAGAATTCCCCCCAAACTACCATAGAAATTTCATCAAGTCAGAAACCTATACAGTAAATGGATAAATGCTTGATTCCATAAGATACACTAGATAAGATCATTGATTTAGGCGCTTTGTGGTTGGGAATTAAACAACCATCCCTAGCTTCTGCCTTTATGAAAAAAAATCAATAGTAATCATTGAATGAATATAGAGTCTAGAGGATTAGAAAATATACCCATTCTTTTTTAACTAACACTATGACTCATTGGGATTGTTACATTATAACACGCTGATGTTTTTTATGAAATATTTTCTTTAAATAATTTTTATTCATCAGTATATTTCTTTGCATAAAATCGTGAGTTTAAACGAACTTAAAGACATCGTTATTATAAAATTATTATTATAGCTTAGTCATTAGGTTGGTAGGAATAATTATAACTAACGTATATAAATGATTTGTGAATCTATTAGATATTTGAATTTTTTAGTGAATTACTTTTGTAATGAACATAATGGGATATGTATGTGTTATATACTTATTAAAGTATATTTCATGTTCTTATAATGAATATTTTAGTCATAAGGTATGAACAAAACACTATTTTATGTATAAAAACCTATTTTCTGGATAATTTTACACCATTAAATGGAGAAGCCCTATTAAATTAATATTTTGACACATTAATAATTTTTATATGAAAGAATAAACATGTTATTTTTAAGTGGGATATAAAAATTTACTATTGATTAATTTTTGATATTTCTCTGAAAACTTTAATGTTTTATGAATAGTAAAAATAAGCTAAATGGTAATTGAAACTAACTTTTTTTCATTGAATTAATTTTTATGGTTAAATTAATTTATTTAATGTTTTAAAAGAGTAAAAATAATATATATTTACCATTTAATATAATTTAAGTCATTGGAGTTAATTTTACATTAAATTCAGATGTTCAAATATTTCAATCTTTTGCAATATATTATCTTTTAAAACCCATTATCTCATTTCCACAATGGGATGATTTTCAAATTAATTATTGAAACTTCATTTTTTTTAATTTTGAAAAAAATCCATATTTATAATCAATATTTCCTAATTATGAAATCATCATTATTTAATTTTGGGGTAATATGAATAGAAAATTCAGTAAAATTTATTAACATGGTAAAAGGGTAAATTGGGTAATTAAGAGTAAAAATAATATTATAAAAGTAGGATAACACTTATCTTAATATAATTTTATGATTATTGTTCTCCCTAAAACATATTAGGGTATAAATGGTATCCATTATAGTCCACTTAGATGAGATGAGGACATTTAATTTAATTTATGTAAATATAAGTGAAATATGTCAAACTAAAACATTAATAATTAAATTAATATTAATATATGGTTATACAAAAAATAATTCAATTATAAATACTCATTAAGAGGTTAAATTATTTTAATTTATCATAAAAATTTATTTATAATTTTTAGGAAATAAATAATTACTCTAATGACATATACTTGGATGATGAAATAATTAATCAATTGATGAGAAATCAATTACAAAAAAATTAATTAAAATATTAATAATCATAAAAGGCCGAAAAACATGAACAAAACATATTGGTAGAGTAAATATCTTCCATAGTCATCTAATGGTCAACTTATTGAACATTTCTTAGGCATATAGAAGATATTATGTCACTTATATTATTTTATTGAAAGTGAAGATAAAATTGTCACAATAATGTTTTAAAAGAGTAGAACATTTTTTATGTTGGTTTTTTCATAAGATAATCTAATATAAAATTATTTTTTTGAAATAAAATTGATTTATCTTCATTATATTATTTTAGTTTGAATTTTTATTGAACAATTAATTATATTAAATAATTACACAAAATTGAGGTAGTAATCATTTTATTAATGAAGCGATCAAATAATTTTTATTAAAAATATATTAATAAATATTGTTTGGGATAATTATTTTGTCAAATTAAATTTTTATATTACCTTGATCCCATAGGTAAATAATAAAATACTTGAATCGAGGTTCATTTTTTATATTTATATTTTTAAAAATACATGTCATAAATAGTGTCAAAATGTACACTATTGACGATTCATCAAAATACGGATTTCTTAAATTATTTAAAAATGATAAAATATTTTTAAAAATATATAATAATTATTATGTGGAATAAAATATTCTAAATGTTTCATTTATGTTCTAGTTGAATTTTAATAAATAAATACTTCCAGTTTTTAGAATTGAATTATTTGTTACCGTGGTTAAAAATTAAATAAAATATCTTAGCCAACGAGCCCGTACCCGAGTGGTAAGCGCTCCAGCTTGGCATCCAAGAAGCCCAGGTTCAAAACTGGGTGAAGGTGAATTTCCAGGCACTGTAGCAGTATTGTAGCACACACTGTAGCAGTCACTGTAGTTGGCACTGTAGCAGGCATTGGAGCAGGTACTATTGCAGGCACTGTTGCAGGCACTGTTTGGTACTGTAGCTGCCGGAATATTCACCTGATTTGGGCTTTCGGGCCACTGGTTTGGGCCTACGGGTCTCATGGCCTTTGGGAAATCAAAGGCCTTCGGGCCACATGGCCTTCGGGCCATTGAAGACCATGAAGTAGCCTAGTTCACACAGATCAGGCCACAGATGAGGATCAGAGCACCAGTAGCCATCACTAGAAGCAGAGCTAACCGAATTGGAAGAATGAGAGGGTATGGCAACTTCCATCGGGACCAGGCACCGTGCAAATTTGTACGAGGAAATGCTAGTCGATCAACAATGCAGGTGGGGAACTAAAGGCAATCAATGATGCAGATTCTAGGGAGGGGCAGTTCTATTTTGCTGGGCCTACGAGTCATTTATTGGGCATGGTATGCCTCTAGGCCTTCGGGTCATGTATTATAGGTCATCTCGGGCCTTGTTCCTTGGGCCTACGGGTCATGTTCGGGTTCCCCTTCAACTCTTAAAAGGGGGGTATTATCAATAATAAAATAAAAAGAAGGCCTTCGGGCCATTTGGGATAAATAGAATATCTAAGTATTAATTAAAATGATAATGCATAAATTGATATTAAAAACTGTCTAAAATTTTTCAGTTTATGAGAAAAAATCATCTCTAATATCATATTTTACATTGGGACATCTTGGAGGTTTTTATGTGCGGGGTTTTTATTATAAATTAATATTTTTTTGAGGTTTCCAAAAATTCCCCTCACCTCAATTATAAAAGGGAACTTCCTCCCTCAACTCTTCACTTAATATTTAACCTTTAAGCTCGACTATAACAAGACCATTTCGATTATAAACTTCCCTATAAACATTATAGATGTCCTGGTCTTCTTCAAAATCTAACTCTAGTGATCTAAGATGATATTTTTAGGAAGCACATCGAAGAAGAGGTAATATCATTTACTCATTCATTCAAACTTCATTCTGCTTATTCTTCCACGTCATGATTTTTTCATTATAAATTAATAACTATAGTAGTAATTATATAATTATGGGATATTATTATTATTATTAAACAACCATATTCCACCTTCTACCTATTCTATGAAAAATTAAATCACCACTTGTGTGTACGTACGACTTACCATCTGCATGTCGCAGTGTAATCTGTTTTTTTTTCACCACCATACATGGATGGGTTTTTTGATGAAATTAATAAATATATATATATGATTAATATAAAATTATATTTATTATGAGATACTATACACCATAAAATTCAATACCATTGAAAAATTATGGGAACAATATCGTTGCTCGTGCATACGTATGGCATACCATCTCCACGAGGCGATGTAATTTTTTCTACATAATATTAATAAGAAAATTATTCTAAAATTAAATTAATCAATAAATATGATATATATTATACTAATACCCTTTTTAAATTATATACCAATGATCTAAAAATAAGAAAAAAAATCATATTTGAAAAAACATGAATAAGATCATAAAGTAGTTAATACT